>OZ038485.1:124611329-124731329 GCA_964036315.1 Acanthosepion esculentum | reverse complement strand
GCAATTTTCGACTTTTAGTTTCTGACTGACCTACTTCTGACAATTATCGTCTTATCCGAAATCATAATTAGTTCTTCCGGTTACTGCTTGATTTGCAAATGAAATACGTCATTATCAAGCCCTTACCTTCTAATTCTGTCTCTCTATTGATTATTTACAAGCTGAAATTTAGTCCATACAGTTATTGACTGAATCTCAAAGGAAGATGGTTCCGTAACAAAAAATGTATTTTTATGAATTTCTGTAAATTTCAATGGTAGTTTAAGAATTAGATTTTAGATTTTCTCTAAGCATATGACTGAATGAATTATGGAAAACTTTGTAAAACGCTCTTATGATATTTGCAAGATAGTTTCATTCATAACTCCTAAATACAATGAGGATATCTTGGTAAATATGAGGTAGATAAAGAAAATATATAATATTTATAAATATAAATGACAATAGGAAAACTGTAGTAGTTGCCGACGCGTTTCGTCCAATGTGGACTTTCTCAAGGCAAAAAACGAAATGAATTTATTTAAACAAAGTAACTAATAATAACAAAAACAAAATGTTCTTAGCAACTGGAAGAATTTAGAGAACGATATTTTCATACTGTTAACTGATAATTACACCAATTATTGTCACGTGTGGAGATATTGTTTTTATTGCTGTGTTGACGTATTCAACCATTTTCTTTTGATTTCACGATATTGTTGTGTATGTTTATGTAAGAAAGGTGAAATAGGGAAAAAGACTGGGCGTAGACATGTGACAGTAAATCACGTAATTTTCAATTAACAGTATGAAAATAGGGTTCTCTAAATTCTTCCAGTTCCTAAGGACATGTTGTTTTTGTTATTATTAGTTACTCTTTTTAAATAAATTAATTTCCTTTTTTGCCTTGGGAAAGTCCACATTGGACGAAACGCGTCGGCAACTATTACAGCTTTCCTATTGTCGTTTACATTTATAAATATTGTATTTTCTACGGGTTAACTCTGAGAAATTTTCATATAATATTTAATTGAAATATTTAAAAAAATTAAACAATATTTCCATTAAACATAAATGTCTACAGCAATTTATAATAAAAATATGTTTCCATATGTTCAAACAAATAGTATCTGTTTACCTCGTCTAGGAATTGGCCGAAGTGTCATATTGAGCTCTTCAAAGCATTTCTTGCAGAATATTGGTTCCACTAATAGTTTCCATTTACAAGCAACTTGAGACATATGACCAGTAAAAAGGAATAATCTGTGATATGATTAAACTTTATTCTATCAATCGTTGTCGCATTCTTTTTAGGGTTCGGTGATGTGACAGAAAAGTGAACTTAAAGCTAAAAAAGTAATGCAAAAATCTTTTAATGAAAGCAAGAACAAATCAGGTGCTTTTAATTTACGCTGCATGTAGAGAGAGATTCGTGGAGAATGTTATTTTATCTAACATTAACTGTTCCTTGCTCACAATATTTGTACGTAAGATAAGGAACTGTGCCTTTCAGATTGTGGATATTTATACAGATTCACAGGAAACAAGTCAAATATTTTAAAGCACTACTTCAAAACAATTAACTCGACTACAAAACTATTTTGTTAACTATAGCTCTGCCTATATTTCTGAGGTATTGTAATTATTTATATTATTTACATTGTTCGGACTGTTCGACTCATCTTCATTGCCATAAAGAGTTCAGTTCAAAATTTCAATCACCTGAAGAAGGACGGAGCGTACAACGGCGGAAACGTCGTGAATATGGCAATAAAGATGAGAAAAACAGTCCCAACAATGTAAATAATGTATATAGCTCAACAGTTAGCCTGGATTGTCAATAATCTTGATTATTACACAGATTCACAACTATTTGTCCCCCAGAGAGGATGGAACTAATTTCACTATCAATGTTTTATGAGATTAGTTTGTTCTACTTTACTCAACAGAAAGCGATTAAATATAGATAGAAACTTACTAAGCATGATTTGTCTCAATAAAAACTTTCTTACCATCGCTGGGCGTAAATTGTTTAGACGATGAGGTACTTTAAACCTCTCGGTTCGATCTAATTCTTCAAATCTCAATAAATTCTTAGGACGCTTTTGGAGCGTTTGTTTAAATAGAAGTTAAATGTATTTGAAATAATGATTCATTACGGTCAGTAAGCCGGCTTCACGATGTGACCTTCACGAATAAGAGAAGCCAGAAAAATGGAAGAGGCTGAAATCTCATTAGAGAGACGAAGAATTGAGAGAATTGCACTTAGAAAAACGGATTGTTTATCGGAAATCCTAAAAGTGTCTCGAATCACGCGTTAGAGTCATTTTTGTGCGTAAAGAATATTAAACAATGAATTGGACGTCATTTTTTGATGTATGAAAACAGATTGCATGTAATAAGGTGCGGGTATTTAGATCGACTGTTATGTAAAAATAAATAATTTACCAGTATATAAATTTTCAAAATAAAGTAATATAAGGAAGTTTATTTTGCAAAAGATCTCGAAGGCTTCTTTGATAATCAAGACGGAAATCTGGATGTGAACATTAACAAAAACCAAATTAGACGGGCTATTTCTTGTACATTATTTACATTATTCGGGCTATTGTCCTCATCTTTGTCGTCATATTTCGGCCGTTGTAAGCTCTGACTTTTTTCAAGTGGTTGAAATGTCGAACTGAACCCTTTATTTCGCTCACGGGGGTATACTGTTCTAGTTCCACGTGCCACTGGAACTAACCAACGTCTCTATCCACTGTGGCATGTGTTATTGAGGACGCATGGCACAGTGGTTAGATCCAGAGACAGGACCCAAAGATTGTGAGTTCGAAACCCTGTAAAGGCAGTGGAGAAATTGGAGAGGGGAATTAACAGGAGATAACTGATAACTGACATCCATTAAAACATGGCACGTGGAACTAGAACAGTCTACTGCAGTGAGCGAAATAAAGGGTTCAGTTCGACATTCCAAACACGAGAAGAAGGCCGAAGCGTACAACAGCCGAAACGTTGTAATAAATATGGCAACAAAGATGATGAAAATAGATCGAATAATGTAAATTTATCTTACTATTTAAAACATTAACTACTGATGTGTTTGTAATAAATGCGAATTATAACTTACTACAATTATCGCCTTGCACCAACGACACCGGAAATAAATGAACTGCTTCACGATGTTTACGAAGATTGTGAATATCGACACTGATTGTAACAGATTGCAATAATAATAATAATAATATTTGGAAAAATATTTGCCATGAATAAATTATTACGCAGATATTAAATGTGTAGGAAATTGCCCAATATTTGTTTAATTCGAAAAACAAATTTCCACTGTTTTTAGCTCCTAGTTTTCAAAAAGGAGATTTCTCAATTAAGCCTCATACAGACAGAAAGATGAAGGTGCTTAGTCGTAGATAAAGATATAAGCATGATAGTTTTCTTGGTGTATTCGCCTGTGCAGCAAAGAGGGCCATTATTGTTGTCATAGCCAAAGGTGTACATGGTGATTGATATAACCCTCATCTTTGAGCAATGAATAGAAAGAGAGCTTTAAAAAAATAAAGGGTTCAATTCGAAGCGTACAACGGCTGAAACGTTGTAATAAATATGGCGACAAAGATGAGAACAATAGCCCGAATAATGTAAATAGTGTACATAATACTTCATCTCAGAAATATAGACAGATACTGAAAGGCCGAAACGTTGTAATATATATGGCGGCAAAGATGAGGACAATAGCCCGAATAATATAAATAGTGTACATAATACCTCATCTCAGAATTATAGACAGATGCTGAAAAGCCGAAACTTTGTAATAAATATGGCGACAGAGATGAGGACAATAGTCCGAATAATGTAAATAGTGTACATAATACTTCATCTCAGAAATATAGACAGATACTGAAAGGCCGAAACGTTGTAATAAATATGGCGACAAAGATGAGGACAATAGTCCGAATAATGTAAATAGTGTACATAATACCTCATCTCAGAATTATAGACAGATACTGAAAAGCCGAAACTTTGTAATAAATATGGCGACAGAGATGAGGACAATAGTCCGAATAATGTAAATAGTGTACATAATACCTCATCTCAGAAATATAAACAGATACTGAAAAGCCGAAACTTTGTAATAAATATGGCGACAAAGATGAGGACAATAGTCCGAATAATGTAAATAGTGTACATAATATCTCATCTCAGAAATATGGACAGATACTGAAAGGCCGAAACGTTGTAATAAATATGACGACAAAGATGAGGACAATAGTCCGAATAATGTAAATAGTGTACATAATACCTCATCTCAGAAATATAGACAGATACTGAAAAGCCGAAACTTTGTAATAAATATGGCGACAAAGATGAGGACAATAGTCCGAATAATCTAAATAGTGTACATAATATCTCATCTCAGAAATATGGACAGATACTGAAAGGCCGAAACGTTGTAATAAATATGACGACAAAGATGAGGACAATAGTCCGAATAATGTAAATAGTGTACATAATACCTCATCTCAGAATTATAGACAGATACTGAAAAGCCGAAACTTTGTAATAAATATGGCGACAAAGATGAGGACAATAGTCCGAATAATCTAAATAGTGTACATAATACCTCATCTCAGAAATATAGACAGATACTGAAAGGCCGAAACGTTGTAATAAATATGGCGACAAAGATGAGGACAATAGTCCGAATAATGTAAATAGTGTACATAATACCTCATCTCAGAATTATAGACAGATACTGAAAAGCCGAAACTTTGTAATAAATATGGCGACAGAGATGAGGACAATAGTCCGAATAATGTAAATAGTGTACATAATACCTCATCTCAGAAATATAAACAGATACTGAAAAGCCGAAACTTTGTAATAAATATGGCGACAAAGATGAGGACAATAGTCCGAATAATGTAAATAGTGTACATAATATCTCATCTCAGAAATATGGACAGATACTGAAAGGCCGAAACGTTGTAATAAATATGACGACAAAGATGAGGACAATAGTCCGAATAATGTAAATAGTGTACATAATACCTCATCTCAGAAATATAGACAGATACTGAAAAGCCGAAACTTTGTAATAAATATGGCGACAAAGATGAGGACAATAGTCCGAATAATCTAAATAGTGTACATAATATCTCATCTCAGAAATATGGACAGATACTGAAAGGCCGAAACGTTGTAATAAATATGACGACAAAGATGAGGACAATAGTCCGAATAATGTAAATAGTGTACATAATACCTCATCTCAGAATTATAGACAGATACTGAAAAGCCGAAACTTTGTAATAAATATGGCGACAAAGATGAGGACAATAGTCCGAATAATCTAAATAGTGTACATAATACCTCATCTCAGAAATATAGACAGATACTGAAAGGCCGAAACGTTGTAATAAATATGGCGACAAAGATGAGGACAATAGTCCGAATAATGTAAATAGTGTACATAATACCTCATCTCAGAATTATAGACAGATACTGAAAAGCCGAAACTTTGTAATAAATATGGCGACAGAGATGAGGACAATAGTCCGAATAATGTAAATAGTGTACATAATACCTCATCTCAGAAATATAAACAGATACTGAAAAGCCGAAACTTTGTAATAAATATGGCGACAAAGATGAGGACAATAGTCCGAATAATGTAAATAGTGTACATAATATCTCATCTCAGAAATATGGACAGATACTGAAAGGCTGAAACGTTGTAATAAATATGACGACAAAGATGAGGACAATAGTCCGAATAATGTAAATAGTGTACATAATACCTCATCTCAGAAATATAGACAGATACTGAAAAGCCGAAACTTTGTAATAAATATGGCGACAAAGATGAGGACAATAGTCCGAATAATGTAAATAGTGTACATAATATCTCATCTCAGAAATATGGACAGATACTGAAAGGCCGAAACGTTGTAATAAATATGACGACAAAGATGAGGACAATAGTCCGAATAATGTAAATAGTGTACATAATACCTCATCTCAGAATTATAGACAGATACTGAAAAGCCGAAACTTTGTAATAAATATGGCGACAAAGATGAGGACAATAGTCCGAATAATCTAAATAGTGTACATAATATCTCATCTAAAAAATATGGACAGATACTGAAAGGCCGAAACGTTGTAATAAATATGGCGACAGAGATGAGGACAATAGTCCGAATAATGTAAATAGTGTACATAATACCTCATCAAAGAAATATTGACAGATACTGAAAGGCCGAAACGTTGTAATAAATATGGCGACAAAGATGAGGACAATAGTCCGAATAATGTAAATAGTGTACATAATACCTCATCTCAGAATTATAGACAGATACTGAAAAGCCGAAACTTTGTAATAAATATGGCGACAGAGATGAGGACAATAGTCCGAATAATGTAAATAGTGTACATAATACCTCATCTCAGAAATATAAACAGATACTGAAAAGCCGAAACTTTGTAATAAATATGGCGACAAAGATGAGGACAATAGTCCGAATAATGTAAATAGTGTACATAATATCTCATCTCAGAAATATGGACAGATACTAAATGGCCGAAACATTGTAATAAATATGACGACAAAGATGAGGACAATAGTCCGAATAATCTAAATAGTGTACATAATACCTCATCTCAGAAATATAGACAGATACTGAAAAGCCGAAACTTTGTAATAAATATGGCGACAAAGTTGAGGACAATAGTCCGAATAATGTAAATAGTGTACATAATATCTCATCTCAGAAATATGGACACATACTGAAAGTCCGAAACGTTGTAATAAATATGACGACAAAGATGAGGACAATAGTCCGAATAATGTAAATAGTGTACATAATACCTCATCTCAGAATTATAGACAGATACTGAAAAGCCGAAACTTTGTAATAAATATGGCGACAAAGATGCGGACAATAATCCGAATAATATAGTGTACATAATACTTCATGTCAGAACTATAGACAGATACTACTTCTTACACTACAACAGAGAGCAAGAGATCAATTCCAGTGAACAAAAAGAACGAAATCTTTACATATATTTTGTTAGACGGCATTAGGTATTAACAGACTTCATTCGAAGGCCTACTTTCATTTAAACTGTGACGGCGTGAATTTTCCATAGAACATCTCAGAATTGGTGTTTTTATTTTTACTATTTCTATTATTGACAATGAAAAATATGCAACATTGTCGTTATTTACATGCGGATTATTTTTTCTTATTGTTTGTTATCAACGTTTCAGAGGGTCTACTGTTCAGCTTTCATCAGATGTTTTTCATTTCGAACCAAAACTGGACCGTGCGTACTTTGTCTCAGTGGAACCAGGGTGACCAATATCGATCAGTACTAAATAAGTACTAAAACAGATACCCCAGGCGTGGCCAGCGGGAAGAGAACAATCTATTCCCATAGATTAAATAAAGTTCGAAATTGCCTGAAGCTTACACGGACCGACATGAAACGTTGTGGGAATAGAGAAAAAGATGAGGAAATGAATCCACATGTAAATAATGATAATAATGTAAATAATAATAATAATAATAATGTAAATTATAACTTTAGAAATCCCGACAGAACATTTTCGGTATATTACAATTTTATTTTAAGAACGGGAAAAGGCGATTAAAATTTCCAAAAACAAAATTTGTTGTTTATGGAAAATGCACCTATGAATTATCGAGCGTGATCCATGAACAAGATGAACAGATGTAAGTAAAAGTGATTAACTATCGATATTACTTGGGAGTGGTACGCATCTATTGGGCAGAAAACTGTCAGAATGAAAAAATCAAAATAAAGATTAGAAAGTTATTTACATTATTTACATAATTAGGACTATTTTCCTCATCTTTGTCGCCACATTTATTACAACGTTTCGGCCGTTGTACGCTCCGGCCTTCTTCAGATGATTGGAATGTCGAACTGAACCCTTTATTTCGCTCACTAGTTCCACGCGCCATGTTTAATGGATGTCGGTTATCAGTTGTCTCCTGTTCATTTTTCCCTCTGAAAGTTCTCCACTGCCTTAACCGGGTATTGAACTCACACTCTAAATATAAAGATTGTCATAGATTTCAAAATAATAAAGATTGTCATAGATTACAAGAAAATAAAGGCTGAAATGAGAAACAATATATGTTGGTTGATATTGACTGATGAAGACGGAATGTTGGAAAGTGAGTGTTGAACAGATATGAAAAAACAATAAAAAAAAGTAAGCATTGGAAAGATGAAAAGAAAGAAACCGAATTTACGAATGTTAAAAAAGAGATCTGAGAAAGGTTTTAAAAAGATAACAAGCAAGAAGAGATTTGAAGAAAAGGCTGTGGCGAATGTAAATTAGAACTTCATAGATAATGAGAAGTGAATAGATAATGAGAACCGAATGGATAATGAGAACTGAATGCATAAAGAGAAATGGATAGATAATGAGAAGTGAATGCAGAATGAGAAGTGTACGCATAATGAGAACTGAATGGATAATGAGAACTGAATGGATAATGAGAAGTGAATGCATAATAAGAACTGTATGGACAATGAGAACCGAATATATAATGCTATCCGAATGGACAATGTGAAGTGAATGGATAATGAGAAGAGAACGCATAATGAGAAGTGAATGGATAATTAGACTCTAATGTATAATAAGAACTGAATGGACAATGAAAATAGAATGGATAATGAGAAGTGAATGCTTAATGACAACATGACGGATAATGAGAAGCGAATGGATAATAAGTAGTAAATGGATAATGAGAAGTGAAAACTGAGAACTGAATGGAAAATGAGACCGAGTGGACAATGAGAAGTGAATGCATAATGACAAACAAAAGGAGAATGAGAAGTGAATGCATAATGAGAACTGAGTGGATAATGAGAACCGAATGTATAATGATATCCGAATGGACAATGAGAAGTGAATGGATAATGAGAAGAGAATGTATCATGAGAATTGAATTAATAATGAGAACTGAATGTATAATGAGAACCGAATGTACAATGAGATATACATGGATAATGAGAAGTGAATGCATAATGAGAACTGAATAGATAATGAGAAGTGAATGCATAATGAGAACTGAATAGATAATGAGAAGTGAATGCATAATGAGAACTGAATGGATAATGCGAAGTGAATGCATAATGAGAAGAGACTGGATAATGAGAAGAGAATGCATAATGAGAACTGAATGCATAATGAGAAGTGAATGCATAATGAGAACTAAATGGATAATGAGAAGTGAATGCATAATGAGAACTGAATGGATAATGAGAACTGAATACATAATGAGAACTAAATGGATAATGAGAAGTGAATGCATAATGAGAACTGAATGGATAATGAGAAGTGAATGCATAATGAGAAGTGAATGCATAATGAGAACTGAATACATAATGAGAACTAAATGGATAATGAGAAGTGAATGCATAATGAGAACTGAATGGATAATAATAAGTGAATGCATAATGAGAAGTGAATGGATAATGAAAAGTGAATGCATAATGATAACTGAATGGAAAATGAGAAGTGATTGCATAATGAGAATTGAATGCAGAATGAGAAGTGAATGCATAATGAGAACTAAATGGATAATGAGAAGTGAATGCATAATGAGAACTGAATGGATAATGAGAACTGAATACATAATGAGAACTAAATGGATAATGAGAAGTGAATGCATAATGAGAACTAAATGGATAATGAGAAGTGAATGCATAATGAGAACTGAATGGATAATGAGAACTGAATACATAATGAGAACTAAATGGATAATGAGAAGTGAATGCATAATGAGAACTGAATGGATAATAAGAAGTGAATGCATAATGAGAAGTGAATGGATAATGAAAAGTGAATGCATAATGATAACTGAATGGAAAATGAGAAGTGATTGCATAATGAGAATTGAATGCAGAATGAGAAGTGAATGCATAATGAGAACTGAATGTATAATGAGAAGTGAATGCATAATGAGAACTGAATGCATAATGAGAAGTGAATGCATAATGAGAAGTGAATGCATAATGAGAACTGAATGGATGCTGAGAAGTGAATGCATCATGAGAATTGAATTAATAATGAAAACCGAATGTTTAATGAGAACCGAATGTACTATGAGATATACATGGCTAATGAGAAGTGAATAAATAATGAGATCTGAATAGATAATGAGAAGTGAATGCATAATGAGAACTGAATGGATAATGAGAAGTGAATGCATAATGAGAAGAGAATGGATAATGAGAAGAGAATGCATAATGAGAACTGAATGGATAATGAGAAATGAATGCATCATGAGAAGTGAATGGATAATGAGAAGTGAATACATAATGAGAACGGAATGGATAATGAGAAGTGAATACATCATGAGAATTGAATTAATAATGAAAACCGAATGTATAATGAGAACCGAATGCACAATGAGATATACATGGATAATGAGAAGTGAATGCATGATGAGAACTGAATGGATAATGAGAAGTTAATGCATAATGAGAACTGAATGGATAATGAGAAGTGAATGCATAATGAGAACTGAATGGATAATGAGAAGTGAATGCATAATGAGAACTGAATGGATAATGAGAAGTGAATGCATAATGAGAACTGAATGGATAATGAGAAGTGAATGCATAATGAGAACTGAATGGATAATGAGAAGTGAATGCATAATGAGAACTGAATGGATAATGACAAGTGAATGCATAATGAGAACTGAATGGATAATGACAAGTGAATGCATAATGAGAACTGAATGTATAATGAGAAGTGAATGCATAATGAGAACCGCATGACCAATATGAAGTGAATGGATAATGAGAATTGAATACATAATGAGAACTGAATAATGAGAACCGAATGTATAATGAGAATCGAATTGACAATGAGAAGTGTATGGATAATTAGAAGTGAATCCATAATGAGAACTGCATAATGAGGACGAAATGTATATTGAGAAACGAATGGACAATGAGAAGTGAACGAATATTGAGAAGTGAATGCATGACGAGAACTGAATGTATTATGAGAAGTGAATGGATAAGGAGAATTGAATTGACAATGAGAACCGAATGCATAATGAGAACCGTATGAACAATGAGAAGTGAATGGATAATGAGAAGTGAATGCCTCAAGGGAATTGAATTAATAATGAGAACCGAATGTATAATGAGAACTGAATATACAATGAGATATGAATTGATAATGAGAACTGAATGGATAATGAGAACTGAATACATAATGAGAACTAAATGGATAATGAGAAGTGAATGCATAATGAGAACTGAATGGATAATAAGAAGTGAATGCATAATGAGAAGTGAATGGATAATGAAAAGTGAATGCATAATGATAACTGAATGGAAAATGAGAAGTGAATGCATAATGAGAACTGAATGGATAATGAGAAGTGAATGCATAATGAGAAGAGAATGGATAATGAGAAGAGAATGCATAATGAGAACTGAATGGATAATGAGAAATGAATGCATCATGAGAAGTGAATGGATAATGAGAAGTGAATGCATAATGAGAACGGAATGGATAATGAGAAGTGAATACATCATGAGAATTGAATTAATAATGAAAACCGAATGTATAATGAGAACCGAATGCACAATGAGATATACATGGATAATGAGAAGTGAATGCATGATGAGAACTGAATGGATAATGAGAAGTTAATGCATAATGAGAACTGAATGGATAATGAGAAGTGAATGCATAATGAGAACTGAATGGATAATGAGAAGTGAATGCATAATGAGAACTGAATGGATAATGAGAAGTGAATGCATAATGAGAACTGAATGGATAATGAGAAGTGAATGCATAATGAGAACTGAATGGATAATGACAAGTGAATGCATAATGAGAACTGAATGGATAATGACAAGTGAATGCATAATGAGAACTGAATGTATAATGAGAAGTGAATGCATAATGAGAACCGCATGACCAATATGAAGTGAATGGATAATGAGAATTGAATACATAATGAGAACTGAATAATGAGAACCGAATGTATAATGAGAATCGAATTGACAATGAGAAGTGTATGGATAATTAGAAGTGAATCCATAATGAGAACTGCATAATGAGGACGAAATGTATATTGAGAAACGAATGGACAATGAGAAGTGAACGAATATTGAGAAGTGAATGCATAATGAGAACTGAATGTGTTATGAGAAGTGAATGGATAAGGAGAATTGAATTGACAATGAGAACCGAATGCATAATGAGAACCGTATGAACGATGAGAAGTGAATGGATAATGAGAAGTGAATGCCTCAAGGGAATTGAATTAATAATGAGAACCGAATGTATAATGAGAACTGAATATACAATGAGATATGAATTGATAATGACAAATGAATGGATAATGAGAACTTAATAATGAGACCGAATGCATAATGAGAAACGAATAGACAATGAAAAGTGAATGGATAATGAGAACTGAATGGATAACGAGAAGTGAATGCATATTTAGAACTGAATGGATAATGACAACCGAATGGATATGGAGAAGTGATATGTATGTATGTGTGTGTATGTATATATTTTTATATTTGGTTTGTTTACTTTTTTTCGTTGATGTGTGGGTTGATATTTTTATGCTTGCTTCTCTATGAGTATATATGCATATACACATATGTATGTGTATATATGTGTAGATATATATATATATATGTGTGTATGTGTGTATGCGTGTATATGTATATATGTGTGTATATGTTTGACTATAGGTAGGCTTTTCTGTGCTTCTGTCTGTAGTGTATAATGTGTGTACACTCTACACATATATCTATAGGTCATTTTTATTTTCTTTCACCTAATGTACAGTAGGGCGTATATAGACTTATATGAATTATATATTTGTATATATATTTGTGTGTTTAGAATTTTCGTTTTTATATATAAGATGGTGTTTTTTTACGTATATATCTGTTTTAATGTCCTTTCTTTCCCTATTGTTTGTTTCTCTGTCCCATTAGACCATTTTATCTATGCATATTTGCCCGTATAAGTTATATTTTAAAAAGTGGTTAAAATTCGTTTAATAACACTTTCAATCTTGAACATTTCTTGTTTGTTGTATCGGAGTGTCTATGTCAATGTATGTGGGGGTATGTACGTGTCTTTATCGGTGTATGTGTGTATGGTAACTTGCATACACATTTAATTGTGTATGTATGTTTTTGTTTTGTAATGGGTCGTGGAGATATTTCTTGTCTCGTCACTTTTTTGTGTGTATATATCTAAATATGTCTGCGTGCATTATAATCTGATTGTGTATGTATTGCCATTCACAAGATGTTATCACCCCCTGCCTATGCTTAGAATTCAAATGTATCCATGTCGTCATGAAGTTAAAAGCAGTCGATCTTAACGTTTATTCCAACTTAATTTCAATAAAACAAAATAAATAGAATAACATATGTATTTTTCTTTTTTCCTCAGTAATTTTATAATTTAAAACTTTATAGAGATTAAATTTAGATTTTAAAATGGGTAATTTTTTATTTTAATTTCAAATTTTATCGTATAATTTAATACTTATTGGTTAGAATAAATTATATTTATTCTAACCCCAACTTTAAAGCATTTAATAGTTATTATAACCTTACTTCGTTGTCAAGTTTTTTGAATTCCCTTATACTTGTATCTTGATTTGTCACTCCAGCTTATGTAACAGCGTTTCCAATTGCGAGGGGTGCTTAATTAATTTGAATCTTTTAAAACCCTTTATACTACATTCAACATCATCACTTGATAAGACACCAAAGGTGTTGAAACAAAATGGCTATTTTTGTAGTGAATTTATAACATATATATGTTATAATTTTCGAATAAATAATTATATATGTATGTATGTGTGTATGTATAGATATGTAGAGAGAGAGAGAGAGCTAAAGAGAGGGAGAGAGAGTGAGAGAGAGAAAGGGAGAGATGTGTGTTGTTTTTGTCTCCTGAGCATAGAATTCTCTACTTTCTAATTATGTAACATAAAAAGGTCATACGTCTCTTTATGATTCTAAGTATAAACGTTACTTCAGTAAATGAGGTGCTCAGCATCCTTCTGTAGAACAACATTTTTGTTGCCTCAAGCCTCTTTAAAAGAAAGATCTAGTCTCTTGAAATACGTGCTACATTTTTTTAGCGCAAACCCATAAGGCTAAAGACGGCAAATGATTTGAATATGCTTTTTAACGCATGCGCATTTGTTTAAACACGATGTAATGGTTTCAGATTATATTTTGTGAACAAGTCGAGAGAAATGGTAGCGTTGAGGAGTTTTAATAGTTGTTAAATGAGAGGTGAAATCTGGAAAATGATTGGTCGTAGGGGGTGTCCAGAATTATGTATTTTAACATTTTAACCCACACACATATACAAAAACACATGCACACATATACAAACACACAAACACACACACACACACACATATATATATATATTCTCTCTCTCTCCTATATATATATATATATATATATATATATATATATATATATATATATATATATATATATATATATATATATATATATATGAAAAATATGGAAAAGACAAAACAAATTCCGAATATGCAAGTTTACTGTTTTAATGTTGTAAACTTTCATATTCGGATTTTGTTTTGTCTTTTTCCATATTTTTCATCATACCGTCGGATCTACATCCACATATTTGCTTACATATATATATATATATATATATATATATATATATATATATATATATATATATATATATCAAAATGTTACGCAATTTGAGGCAACTGAATGTGAAAAATATAGTTCCTGTCGGATCTTTTGCTATCGAACTTTATATGCAGCAATCTTGTATTTCTTTTTTGTTTTTTTAACATTTCACATTTGGCTGTAATTGAATTTCGCGCCCAAGACTACATTAGAAGAGATATCAGTATTAATTCAATTTCGCACGCGCTGTTCAAGTTGATTCAATTTCTTGATAGCATATGATACTTTGTAGAGTATTTAAATGTCAATATATCATTTTCATAACAGAAACCTCATTAAAAGAAAACTAATTCGACTCCATATTTTACTGAGCAGATAAAGCTTTACTTTCCAAAAATCTTCGTCATTTCGCAATTTATTAACCGTTTGAAAAGCGTTTAATATACACTAATAGACTACTTGGTAGTAGTTGGGAATTTTGCTTACTTG
This sequence comes from Acanthosepion esculentum, assembly GCA_964036315.1. NCBI lineage: Eukaryota > Metazoa > Mollusca > Cephalopoda > Sepiida > Sepiidae > Acanthosepion > Acanthosepion esculentum. The sequence continues at coordinate 124,716,116 of OZ038485.1, read as the reverse complement.
TATCTGGGGCCAGAGTTCAATCAGAAGTAAACGTACAAACTATAGAATAACTTGAAACTGTTATATAAGTTTAATGCATTTTTCACAATTTCAAATTATAATTTCTTGAATCCGCTAAAAAATTAAAAACGTTATTTTTTAACATTTTAAAGGAAACAAAATATTAAACTCGCTTTTAAAGAACACGACTTTCGAAAATGCTAAAATAATCACCAATTAAGAGATTATTCTTTAGGAAATGAAAACTAACGAGTTGGAAAATGTAAATCATCGTTAGTGACTTCACATAAAGTGAGTAGGATGAAGTTAATGGAGATGGAACCATTTACATAACGCTTGTTTATATAATGGTAGGCTTCATCCCTCTCTATCTATTAAAAATGCTGCCGAATATTTACGTAAAAAGTGACTACGTTTGTTCCTGGGGTATATAGGAAGGCTCGAACTCAGAAAAAAAATCTACGAGACGAATCGGCTAAACGCTGTTCTATTGCAAGAGTTTAATTGCCCTAACATGATAGAATTATTTTCAGATACGTGATAACGGAGAAGTCGATATCCTGGCTCGTCTCCGCTTTTCTTTATAAATAATGAGAGGAAATCATTTTTTTTTATTATCCGAAAGAATTCAATTCAGTCTGTACCGGACGGTGAGAAATTTCTTGAAACTGATAGAAATCAACTAAAATATCTTACAACATTCTATTTTTAGCGCGCATTCGAGTGTGCGTGTACATACACACGCACACACAGAGACACCATCTTCTTTCTTTCACGTATAAACACACACATACTCCCCCTTCTCTCTCTAATGCACACACTGGCACACACATACTCCATCCCTGTCTCAATCTCACGCACACACATGCACGCATAGACACAATGCAGTACGCACGTACGCATACATACAATGCTGTAGAATGTTTGAAGACTCGTGTAAATTTTTTTTTTTTTACATTTCAACAGTTAAGAATGGTTTTTCAAATATTTATCTAATCAATAATTCATAAAAATATCCATGAAAGCAAAACAAAAAGCACGATTCAGTATATTTTTATACAAAAATTCATCTAACACAAAAATCTAGTGTCCCTCAAGACAGAGAGTTACTATTAAAATGGTAATGATGAATGATTCCGTGCGATTAAGTGAAGGTTATGACAATATGTAGGAGAGATATAGATTAACGCTGGTCTTGAAGAATTTAAGGTTCTGGTGACCATGGAAGCACTCAGACAAGAGTTTGTTATACAAAATAGCAGTTTTTGTAAAGTCTCTGGGTGGTAATATATCTTGCATTTTGTAACATAGAAGAAATGACGCTGATTCGACACCGTGGAAGTGTCTCTCGCTGTGAAAGTTTGCATTCGTAAAAATAAAGAAATATTGAAATAATCATGAAGACGATTCATTGTGTGAGCAGGAAAAGTGTAATGTTTATTATTGCCATTATTTCTTAAGAAATATTTAAATTCTCCTTTTTGATATTCTATATGAAAGTTGAATTGTTTCTTTTCGTTCTCAGGTCAATTTACGAATTAAGAAAATGTATGAAATATTAAATGTCATGATTTAAGTGTTTACATGTACTGTTTGCTTGTAGAACCATGATTAGTAAATAATTTTAATAAATGTTGTTCGGTTTACTAGAAGACAGGAGTACCGGAAATGTTCTTGTAGAATGGACTTTTTAATATAATATCCCTTAAGCACGAAGTTTGCAAATACTCTCCACAATCTCTTGTTTGGGAATTACGATGCATTCTTGGGAAAGATAGCGGAATTCTTTCCTGTTGCCATTTTCTCCACAATTTGGAACTTTTCCTTTTCTTTGTCCAGTTAGCAAAGCTACAGAGACCATTTTACTCTTTCCATTATACATAAAACCTTTTGATCAAATGTCATTTACGAAGCATAAGTTGATTTTATGATTTAAGTTTGACTTTTAAAAATAAACGTAGGAATATCTACTTTTACTCGTTACAAAGTGTCTATGTATGCAACGGATTCACTTTTCGCCTTACGTTTTCCAAGATAAATAACTCTGGTCAAAAAACAATTAATTGAAATGTGTCTAATTTGAGGGCGCTCATTCTGAAAATGGCCTTACTTTTCTTGATAAACTACTAGTTAATTTGAAATTTGGCAATAAATTGGAAAACTTCGGTACATTTATTTTAAAATTTTTGACTCAAAGACACTTCTTATGAAAAATAGTTTATTTCAGGTGCATGACATAAATTGCTCGGCCTACCTGAAAATTGATGGGTTTCTACGACGTTTATTAACTAAATTTTCCGATCAGCCAAGATCGTAAATTGATTTTTTTTCCAAAAATGAGCAATTTCAATACAGCAAACCATGAAAAACTAAGGTCATTTTCGGAATCAGCACTATCGAATTAGCTAAAAGATGTGTGTTTTTTTCATAGCACCAAAATCGTGTTAACCAGTTTAATTTCGTGCAATGTAGAATTTAATTATAGATAATTTTCACTATCCTCATTGTACTCGTGTTGTATTCTTTGTTTTATTCTGTTGCATTTGCTATTCCTTCATTTGTTAGGATAAATTGTAAATAAGTGATATCATTTAAGAAGTATAAGTAGAGAATTCTCCTGTTTGCTTAGCCAGAAAAGAAGAAAAAGAATAGTTTTCTTGTTCTATTCGCAACGAAAGTGTGAAAGGTCAAAGTGAGAAAGGTCAAAGTGTTAAAGGTCAAAGTGTTAAAGGTCAAAGTGAGAATGGTAGAGACAAGCAGAATATTTGTTGCTTGAATTCCTGCCGTATTAAGCTAGCCATCCGCGTCTGGCAGAAGAATCAATAAAACTGAAGGTGAATGCGACTTTTTGCAAAGACCAAGGCAAAGTTACACGCGAAGAAAATTTTTACTGGATGAGCTGATGTTCTTTGCACTTAATGCAAAACACCAGCTCATCTTCTGAGGTTTATGTCGAGGGCTTCATAGTTTTCCTGCGACATTGGCTTAACACAAAAAATTGGAAAAAAAGGAAAATAATTGGGTTTTTTTTCCGACTATGTAAAATATGAACTTGAATAACTTCTTCATTTTTTATCCGATTTTCTTTAAACATATTGCAAAAAAAAAATTACCTTCATGCAAGAATTAAGATAGTCCTGCTTCTCCGCGTATAATGAAAAGCCACGAAAAACAGTACAAAAAGCCCGTTTTTCGGCCATAACTTCCTAGTTGTCATCCGATGCTTTCCAAAGTTGCCATGTAAATTACATATGACACACAAATTGTCTTGCGTGAATATTTGGTTTCGATTATTTCATTTAAGTGGAAGAAATCTGCAACAAACTAGGTCCAAAATCGGCTTTTTTATTTAACCAATAGTTTCTTCATATGATTTCATCCTAATTTGGCATTGGAACAGCCTTTAATGCAAATATTGTTTGAGAAATATAGTTGAAGCGTTAAAATGGAAAAAACCCTGATATTAACCCCATCTTTACAGTAAAGATACGAAGAAAAAGTGTGGGGGGCGTTCATGTGTTTGCCCTTTCAGTTGAATCAAACTCTGACGTTTCATCTTTGTTTCTGTTTGATTATTAGATTTGTGAACAATGTCATACTACTTGAAAATTATGACGTCATTTGGAAATTTACTGAATATCTAAAACATTGAAACAATTTAACCCCAAGCAACAAACACACAAGAAGTTTTTTATCGATGGAATCCCTTTATTAAAAACAATCAAACACTTGCGAAGGACATACCGTAAAAAAGATGAGGTGGGGAGTAGCTTAGTATAGCAACGGATTCTGCATGCAAGCTGGGACGCAAGCAGACATTTCTAGACAGGGGGTACGGCTAAACAAGTGGGTGAAGTTATACAATTGCAGCTATGTACATCCAGGCAACTCTGGGTACCTCAGCTAGTTATCAATATAAGAGGATGATGGGATGTCCTATTCTGAACGAGAAAAATCACCATTTTCCATTCACCCAGAAGATGGAAAAAAGAATCTTTACTCTCTGCTTTTACGACAAGAAAATTCGGAGAAAAGAATGTTATTAACATTGTCTAGGGAGGGAAGCCAAAGCTTGAATTGAAAATTAAAAACCAAAATGAGAAGCAAGGAATGGCATCGTTATTTTGATTCCAAGTATTATGAAATATATGAGTAGATAACAGGATGTCCCGTTCTGAACAGATTGTTCTGGCTTCCATGTTTGTATAGTTTAGAAACATAAGGACACGTAGACAACTACGGGCTACTACGAGTTGAACAATTTCATTATAGATATGACAATCCACAAAACATCTCAGAACCATCTGGATTCTGTAATTGCAATGAACATCCATAACCGACAAACTAATTAATATAGCGATCGATCATTGCAAAGTAGCCTCGATTCTATTGTATAATAGATAAATCGAGAAAAATTGTGATATATTCAAAAGGTTAATTCATTGTAATGAAATTTTGGCCTGCCAACAATTAACATTTCGAGGAGACGATAAAGCAGAAGAAAAAGCAATAAGGGTCATTTTCTGGCTATATGGGAAGTAGCCGCAGAATACGACGATCATATTTTCTGGAAATTCAAGTGAAATTCAAAGCAAGGTCATTAATTCTATAACAGCTACATTTGAAGACAAAATTAAGACAGCAATCGAAAAAAAAGTCAACTATTGCTATGTTTGAAGAGACTACGGATCTTCGAATGAAATTTCAATTGCTAGGCGATTTACGATTTGCTGATGAGTAGGAAAAGCCTCAAAATAGCTTTTTAGGATACGTCGACATCAGTAAAGTTAGAAGAGCCGCATTGCTGACAGAAGAAGTTCGGAAATTTGTTAATGAATTTACCTGTAGCCAAAAAATTATCACACAAACTTATGAAGGAGGGATTGTGGTGCTTGAGCCTTTGAACGGAATGCAAGCAAGAATAAAAGAGATTTTTGCCGCGAGCATTATATTTCTACACTGTTACGTCTATTCATTTAATTTTGTACTTTCTCAATCAAAGTTTTCGTGAATTTCAAAATTTCTTCCTAACTTTCAAAGAGATTTCAAAGTCTACTCGTGGATGAAATCGTCAGAAGGCGACTTCCAAAGTTATCTTTTGAGATGGATAATTCCAACCTAGAATTATTAACCTCAAAAGATATCCATTTTGTTAGATACAAGTACTGTATTTTATGAGCTATTTTGTAACTTATTATACAATTCAGAGACTTGGAGTATTTCAGAATTAACACAGACAAGGAGATTCGTTGCAACCCAAAAAAAGTTTCATTTTAAATTTTTAAAACTATACTGATTGGCTCAAAGATTTAAACAATGTCACAGGTCAGATTTGTTAAATTGTTGTATCCGATGTTTTTCACGCTTACGAAAAAGAAATTCTCATGGAAGCCTTTAAACTTTAGATGTCTACAAAAAAAACATATTGATCTGGATGTATTCAAATGCGAACTGAAAATCAGTTTTATGCTGCAAGATTTGCATAGCAAGCATGAAGCAAAAAAGAAATCGCAAATATAACATGGGAACAAAACTAATCCAACTTCTGCCAGAAATAACAATATTGCCATGCTTGATTTTGACTTCACCTGACACATCGGCTTTCTGTCAGAGATCATTGTCTTCATTAAAGCAAGTAAATAATTATATGCGTTGTTTTCAGAGTGAAGAGATATTGAGTAAGTTCTTTCTCATTTACACTATTTACATTATTCGAACTATTGTCCTCATCTTTGTCGCCATATTTATTACAACGTTTCGGCCGTTGTACGCTCCGGCCTTCTTCAGGATGTTGAAATGTGTGGAACTGAACCCTTTATTTCGCTCACTGGGGTAGACTGTTCTAGTTCCACGTGCCATGGGTTCCATGAATAAAGGCCTTTTGAAGAAGATGAAAGTGGGGCGTCGTAGTGATATATTTTATATCACAGTGATTGATGAATTTGCTATAAAAGAAACGAAGAATTGACTTTAAAATATCTCATTATTTGTCTATATTTCTGAGATGAGGATTAGGATTACTTGCATTATTCGGACTTATCTTCATCTTCATTGACATATTCACATTGTACGCTCCGGCCTTTTTCAGGTGGTTGGAATTTCGAACCGAGGAACATTGTTTTAGTTTCACGTGCCATGTCTCTTCGGGGTGTTTCAGTTATTTCCAATTGACTCAACTTTCCAAGTTTTTGGTTTACCACTGCTGTAGCTTGGTATTGAACTCACAACTCTTTGGGTCTAGTCATTGTATCTAACCAACTTCTTTATCCACTGGGCCATGTCGTCGGTGGACGAAATAAAGGGTTCGTTTCGAAATTATAATCACTTGAAGAAGGCCGGAGCGTACGATGGCCGAAACGTTGTGAATAGGGCTATGAAGATGAGGATGGTGGGCCGAAAAATGTAAATAAGTAATCTTATTATTTGTAGGTTGAATTATTTGCTCAGATTTCTCTCACAAACCGTAACGTTCATCATGGCGGGTCCCTAACCAGGTTATTACTAATAAGGGAAAAATCAAAGTCAGTAGTGTGGGGTATCAAGCTTGAGGCGTTGTCGGATAGTTTAAGTCACATTCCGGTGGAGGGAATACTGCTTCACTCCCCGCCTTGATGATTGGCATTTATCATGGATTGCATGCCCTTGTTAAGTCCCCCTAAAGTCCCCCCAAAGACTGTTACGTTTAATTACCTTTCATGAATCGCCGTATACCAGGCTGTAGAGAAGTAGTTTTTGTGCAGCCTGTTTGTACTTATTAACTTAGCTAGTCGAAGTGGGTTGAGACCGCATTAGAAAATATAGGTCTGCGTTTGAGATTTTCTCTGTAGGGTGTTTTTCGCAGATGGAAAATGTATTGTTTATTCAAGTACGATATGAAGCTGATATGCACAGAAGGTTGGCAAACACAACATGGTTGACAGAATGTATTCAAACGGATTATATCTCCAATTATACTGTCAATAACTTAATCTCGCTTCACTAGAACAAAGACTAAACAAGGATAAACTATTTGGTAACAGGCCTGTTCCTGAGAAAGGCAGATTATTAATTACATATGTCTATATTTCCAAATCTTCACTGCTTTATCCAGGTATTGAACTCACACTATTTGGGTTCTGTGAACACCATTGGAAAATTAATCTGGTTCAAGGCCACAACAGTGAAATAAGCTCACTACCAATGGTCTGCGAGATGAGTTTTATAACTATAGCTCATAAAAAAATAAAAAAGGGAGGATGTGACTCGAAACGATTTACCAAATAATTTATCATTTGAATGAAAACAAAACTACAGAAAATATTAATCATCAAATAATTACAATGAAGCTAAAATCATTAAAATAATGATTTCTTGCTGTGATCAATTTAAAGAATTCATTCAACCGAAAATTTATATCTGTCTATATTTCTGAGATGAGGCATTATGTACACTATTTACATTATTCGGACTGTTGTCCTCATCTTTGTCGCCATATTTATTACAACGTTTCGGACGCTGTACGCTTCGGCCTTCTTCATGTGGTTGGAATGTCAAACGGAACCCTTTATTTATCTTCTGGGGTAGACTGTTCTAGTTTCACGTGCCATGTCTAATGGATGTCAGTTATCAGTTATCTCCTGTTAATTCCTCTCTCCAATTCTTCACTGCCTTAACCAGGTATTGAACGCACACTTTGGATTCTGTGAACACCATTGGAAAATTTTTTTAAAAGTCCTCAACGGAGAACTTGGAGAGGGGAATTAACAGGAGATAACTGATACCTGACATCCATTAAACATGGCACGTGGAACTAGAATAGTATACCCCAGTGAGCGACAATACAATAAGATATTACGTACATCTTGTCTGAACTTTACACAATTTGTTTAATACACAAACATACATATATATCTATATATATATATATCTTTCTCACTCTCTCTCTCTATCTCTCTCTCTCTCTCTCTCTATATATATATATATATATATATATATATATATATATATATATATATATATATATATATATATATATATATATACACGTTGGATAATTAAAAATTGACAAACTTACCTTGCATATAGGTTAAATTAATGAAAACACACATGCGTATTTTATTAACGGTAACTGTCATCCATAAATCAATTAGGTTTTAAATAAATTTTATTTTTTTTTGTATTTTTGTATACATTTACATAGAATTTCATAGAAATTCCGTATGTTAAGCTAATGCGATACACCATGTAAGACTATGAAGCGACGTTGCTCTTTTTGTATTATTGTCGCAATAGAAAAGAACATTGTCATACACTTGACAGATTTATTGAAAAAGTGTGACAGTCGTGGATGCTCTGCTGCTGTGCATAATCCGTCTACCACGATGGATGACGAAGTTTAATCGTTGTAACTTTTCCAGATGAAAGGCAATAGTGAAAGTGGAATGCATCTCTTCGTAATCTGTCTCTTTGTTTCTATTTTGCCAACATATTGGTAGAAAGAAAATTGATTTGATAACCTTAAAATAAAATTAGTATTTTTTTTTTTTAAAGAATAAAGTTTATATATTTCAATTCGTAAAGAAGTTTATATTATCAGTTTCAATCACAAAATTACAGGAGAATTCTGATTGGATAATTCCTGTAGTATTAAAAGGAAATTTAGATTACTCCAATAACGAAAGAACGCACTTTCGTGTTAGGCATTATCGAAAATATATCTGTAGAGGTAGATATAATTTTATAGAGATTTTTTGTCTGGCATTAACTTGATCAAGATTACCGACTGCTGGTGACCAAAACAAAATTTCTTTTCTTTTGCGGGCCAACTTGACTTACTCGATAGAAAGCCTAAAGAGAAGGATAAAGAATTAGAAAAAAAAACGAGAGACTAACACTGAAAACCAATGCAAGATAAAATTTGTTTCCGGCAAATACTTTAAAAATAGCAAGTAAATCTACAAGAAAAAGTTAAGTGCATGTCTTGGATCGAACGAATAATAGACCAATTCGGATAGAAGTAACCGTTGATATTAGATAAAATATAATTCCCATGCGTCTAAAAAGAAAGAGTGATGTAGGAGGGGCTTCATGGTGGGGAAAAGGAAAGCGAAAAGCAACCTAAATGCATAGTAAATCAAAACGTTTAGGTTATTAGAGGTCGGTGGGTATGACAAGAATGGACGTCATTACCAGTGAACGAAAATGGAAAAGGAAGAGGCACAAACAGGCAAAGAAAGAAAGGAACAGTAAAAACAAGATTGAAAGAGTTCAATAGAAAATAAAGAAGATGTATGGAATTAATGAAATTTAATGCAAATGCGTTTTAAAGATATCTTCAAATGAAGGAAAATAAAGAGAAAGGGTAGAAGAAGAGGGAAAGCGAGTTTAAATGTATTATAGCGAAGTCTTTTGGACAAAGAAAGGGAGAAAAATAAGTCGGTATTAATGAAAACGGTAAAGAGAGGTAAAAGAGAAAGAAAGAACAACGAAATACAACCAGACAAAAGAATAAAATAAAGTTCGAAAAAAAGATAAAAAAGAATGAAAGCGAGAAGTAAACAAAATAGAATTCAATAGAAATGAAAGGAGAAATGTAAAATGAATGAGACAGGCGACAAAGTAAAGAAGCATGAAAAGGATAAAATAAAACGTAACCGGACAAAGAATTAAATGACTTAAAAGATCAAATACTTTGTCATGGCGGGATTTTCGCTAGAGATAATTCGTTGGTTTTCCCTTTGCAAAATAAAGTCACTCTTTTACATAGTTTATTGCAAAAACATTTTCTATCTGGATTAACATCGTGTAGCCTGACGCTAAAATATATCGTTACACGAACGAAGCGAGAAGATTCAACTAAAACGAGAGATAACTCTAATGGAATTGAGGGACTCATGTACACCGATTTAATGTCGATTAGCTGGATTGTAACCGAAAGCATTGTGATTTTTAATAAAGAAAAATATTTTGATTTTAATCAGGAGCAAACAAAGACACCGAAAAATGTTTTGAAGATCAGATTCGAAATAGAACTTTAGATTTTTAAAGGGTTTCTTGTGTTAACATGAAAGAACTGGGATGATCTAAAATCATTTTTCATGAGTTCAATTCTTGATGAAAGCGCTGAGTTCGAAAAAAGGTTTAAGCATTTAAGAAAGGCTAACTGCTTGAAGTATAATTCCTTCCAGCATGAATATAGATAAAAAAAAAGAAAAATTGAAATAGACATACATATAAAACATACTTATTGTTATAGGGCGGACCTATTATCACTAATGAGCATGTCGCAATTCTCAGAAATACGTTGAATACTATTGTAAGTACGAGTAAAATGCTCTCTAAGGGGCATGATGCTGCCTAAGCTGGCAGCGTGAGCTGTCAGCGTGGGAAGCTCTTGCCGTGTCGAATTCTCTGCCTTCGGGCAGAGTGGAATCCGGACCAGGCTATGCCGAACGTCAGAGTTTCGTCCGGGGAGGTAGACAGATAACCGAACCCGCGTATGCGCGGTCTACGGGAAATTTTTGCCTGAGCCCAAGCACTCGAAAATCCCCACATTTAATTTGACCTTGTGCCACATCCTACTTCGTGGGGAGGCAGGTAAATATCGTAATATGCTTTCTAAGCTGTCAGCATGGGGAGCTCTTGCCGAGTCGAATTTTCTGCCTTCGGGCAGAGAAGAACCCGGGCGAGGCTATGCCGAAGGGCAGTCTCGTTCGGGGAGGTAGACAGATAACCATGTGTCATGAGGACACAAGGCACAGTGGATAACGTTTTCAATTATAAAATCTTTTCTTCTAGATAATCCTTACTATTGCTATATATGTCCAACAGGGCAAGATACAACCGAATGTGGCCAATCATACACCTTATTTTCGCCGCAGCTGAAGCAAATTTCCAATCGCCTAACTGTGCTCACATCCGCTGCTTGCCTCTGTAAAATATCAACAAATGTGTGATTATTATCAGTGGATGAAATTTGTCTCCATAAACAATTTTGACCGTTTGCTATTTATAAAAATGGAAAAAAATATTAATAAAAGGTAACCAAAAAAGTTCTGACCGTTTTTAAAGGAAAAAAAAGAAAACGCTTCACAGTATGTGTAACTTATATTTAGTCTTCGAAGTAATCGCCATCAGCATCCAGCACCTTCTGCCAACGTGTCTCCGGCTGTTCAATGCCCTTGCGGTAGAACTCGGGGGGGTTTGACGTAAGGAAATCCGTGAGGGCTTTGCGCCTGTCTGCTTCATTGGTGAAGGATTTCCCACGAAGATGATTATCCAGGGAGTGGAAGTGGTGGGTAATCGGATGGAGCAAGGTCAGGTGAATAAGGTGGATGGCACAAAGTCTCCCACCCAAGTTGCTCTATGGTATCCCTGACCACTCGCGCGACATGAGTCCTGGTGTTGTCATGGAGGAAAAGCACACCTTTGCGATTCACCAGTGCTGGCTCCTTCTGGCGCAATGCCTGTCACACACGTTTCAATTGCTGCGAGTATAGGTCTCCAGTGACCGTTTGGCCCGTTGGTAGCAGTTCATAATAAACCACATGACGACGTGTCCACCATAATCTTGCGTGGGTGCATAGGCGGTCTTGCGGTGTGAGAGACAGCATTCTGAGGAGACAACCAATGTCTGGAACGCTTGGGAGTTTCGTACAGAACCCACTTTTCATCACTGGTAAGCACTCGATTGAATAAGGATGCGGTACGGTGGCGAGAAAGCAGCGATACGCAGGCTGCCACTTGTCGTCCATTTCGGACCTCCAACAGCATTTGCGGAACCCACTTGCTCAGGTGAAGTCTAACTGTTTCATCGGAAACGTTGAACTGTCTTGCAAGTTAACTACACGTTAGACTACTGTCCTCTTCAATGGCCACCTTCAAGAGTCCGTCATTCAAGACCTGTGGTCATCCACTGCGAGGCTCATCATGGAGAGACAAATCTCCCGACTTTAATTTTCGAAACCAACGCCTTGCAGTACGTTCATCCACAGCACTATCCCCAAACGCTTGACATATGTGGCGACTTGATGCAGCTGCTGATAAGCCCACTTTGAAGTCGTAAAGCAAAGAGCCCCGAACGAGATCTCAAGACACTTCCATCCTTCTCACTGCTGTCCGGCTTATAACTGATGGCCGGGCACGGTGCGCGTGTTTTTTATAACGTCTGATGTTCCTATTTCCGGCTGTCCGAATTTGAAAACAATTGCTACACGCATTTCGTATATATTTCAACTTCATTCAACGACTAATCAAAAAACGGACATAACTTTTTTGGTTACCTTGTATTATGAGATTGTATCACTACTGACATACACCAAAATCTGTTTTTGACATCATGTGTCGATGTAAAATCGCAAGCATTGCATTTGGCTGAATGCTCATAGATATATATGATTAGACTCAGACTGAGAGCATATACTAACTTTTAGTATACCGTTTGGCGAAAAATTAGATAGCTGTGTTTGCAAGAAACTTTTCACTGAAGCTATTCAAATTTTAAATGTAATGTTTTACTTTATATTAGTACAAGCAATAGAAACATTGGCTTTTGTATCAAAAATCTACCAGCTGGAAGTTTATTCTCTTTAACGAGACTTAAAAATTACGGTCACGGGAAGAATGAGAAAGCAAACACATTGGTCTTGTTTCCCATTAAGCTAATCTTAGTATTTATTAAACGGAAGGGATATAAATTTAGGTATGAGGATTATTTTCTAGACATAGGAGATGATTTAAGTTTACAATGGTTTTAATTTAAAGACATTTTTATATTTATACATTCTTTTTTATACAAATATTTAAGTAAATGCTCTGATTATAATAAACAGTATTAACAACATTAACCGGTTTGAATGCCCGAGAAATTATCACAGAAAATATGGGTTCTCCGACAGAAATCCAACCTGTATCCTATACGGAACCGTCTTATAGCCTGACGTACCTTTACCGATTTCACCACAGAGGAGCGATTAGCAAGGTCGATTTTACTGTTTTTAAACTATAATTTTCCATGATTTTCTCATGTACATTCATATCTATCGGAGAACGCTTATTTTCTATGACAATTTCTTAGACATTCAGGCCGGTAAATGTTTATTATAAACAAAGCATTTACTTAAATATTTGTATCTATAAAAACGAATGTATAAACATAAAAATGTCTTTAAATAATTGTCGTACTTTGTCCATTTCATAATGTTTTTAATATCAGCTTTGGACAAGATGTTATATCTGCATCGCAACTGCTTGTACGTTTGGGGCCCGACCGTGTTAGGATTGTTCGTAAACTCGTACCACTCCGCAATTCCCTCATAAATCTTACCCAAATGGTTCTTTGTTACTTTAGCATTGAACCAGACTATAGAGAGTTTTGTAGATATAGAAACATTTAGCAATTAAATATTTTTTAAAAATCTCAATCATCGACAATAAATTATATGACATTAAAAGGCTATTATAGAGGATTTGTTCGACAACAAAATTAGGATTACTCTCCATGGAACAGGGAAGGGTACGACAAATTTTGCCTTCTAATTTAAAACGGACAAATAAAGACGCGTAGACATTTTTAAAACACTTGTTTTAAACGAAGTTTTAATTTGGACAAATTGTGCGTAATCCGTTCATATACTCAAGAAAGTTTATATTTGAATTAAAACAAATATCCTAAATATAACAGCATAATTCACATTATTCAATTTAATACCTAGACATTCAAATTAGCGTAAATAATAACTAATGCAGTGTTTCGAATTCCGTGGGTGTAGGGAAATATGGCCGTATATGGGAAATGATAAAAACAGAAAAATATATTGATATATTGACAAGGCCTTGGTCAACCTGGTAGAAAGCGGAATGGTGGTGAGTATTAATACTGTCAATTAACCGTCAGTTTTATGAGAGATATGGCCAAGCCTGTACTCATTATTCGCTTTATAAGTTGTACATTATTATTATTTAAGAACAAACTTTGTTCACTTATATTGATTGAAAATAACGATATATACACGCTCGATCATGGTTCGTTTTAGAATGATTTAATTGTAGTATAATAGCGAGCGCATAGTTTGAATTTATATATATATATATATATATATATATATATATATATATATATATATATATATATATATATATGCATGTATTACAGCAAAAAAACAAAAATAACGTCAACATAGATATAGTTTATTTCAAGCCGTTCTGTATACGGTTATCATCAGTCTTTAAGTGTGTATATCGGAATAGTGTTTTAAATTTATTTTCAATGTTAATCCTCCTCTTGTTAATGAGAGTGGGTGCGTGTTAACAATTGGTGGGGGCGTAAAATATCTTATCCCGGGGAAGCGGTCTGGGGTTGGAGAGTATTTATGGCCAGGACTTGTTTGTGGTTTAATATCAGTTCCTACAATGTGATGTTTCATATAAAAGCCGCTGAGTGTCTTTTTCTGGGATTCACAGTACATATGTTTCTTTTCTTACTACAGGTGTTCAATATTATTAATAATATTAATAAGTGATGGGTGATTTAAACTTAAACCCGTTAAGATTAATGTAAATTAGTTGACCTATAAATTTATAGATTGTAGCTAATACCGGAGCACCCAATGGAATAAATCATGCTGTCCAACACACTTATATGCGTACTTATCTTCATATACATATTAACATATATATATATATATATATATATATATATATATATATATATATATATATATATATATATATATATATATATACGCATATAAACAAATATATATATATATATATGTAAATATATCTTTATATATATATATATATATATATATATATATATATATATTAAGAAATATATTAGGTTGGTGCCAAAATAATGTCGTTTTTTGACGTTCCACTTATATATATAAAAGGACATTATTTTTGCACCAACCTAATAGTTTAAATGTGTGCTGTATTTATGGGGTAAAGTGCTCAATATCAGAGATAGAGCGTATATGAATACAAAAGTGATCATTGAAGTTCAATGTTCTAGCATGAAACAGCCTCTGAGTGTTGAATTCAATGTTCACTTATATATATATATATATATATATATATATATATATATATATATATATTATAAATTAATAGATTTAAAATATGGTTTTACCGCTACACAGTGATAACCATGTTTCAGAAATGCAAGCTAAAGCCCCTGAATTTAATTTTGTTATTAAACCAACGACATTAGTTCCATTTCCTCATCAAGTGAATTTTGGAGTAACTTACTTTTTAAAATTTACGGTTGTTAACGGCACTGGAAAGATTCATAATTCCAGTGCCGTTAACAACCGTAAATTTTAAAAAGTAAGTTACTCCAAAATTCGCTTGATGAGGAAATGGAACTAATGTCTTTGGTTTAATAACAAAATTAAATTCAGGGGCTTTAGCTTCCATTTCTGAAACATGGTTATCACTGTGTAGCGGTAAAACCATATTTTAAATCTATTAATTTATAATATTAATGCTCTGTAAATTTAAATTTACATACAGCACTATTGTGTAAAATTAAAAATATCTATAAGAACACCGGATTTTATATCTTACTGTTCTTTCCTTTTTTTTATTTATATATACACACACACACACACACACATATATATATATATATATATATATATATATATATATATATATATATATATATATATATATATATATATATATATATAATAAACTAGTTTTATGGTATGCTATAGTTTTTGTTTAAACATGCTCAATATCAGGGATAGAGCGTATGTAAATATAAAAGTGGACAAGGTGGTCAACACAGCGAGGCGATAGTCTTTTCTATGCTTGAACGCAATCTTCAGCCCATATATATATATATATATATATATATATATATATATATATATATATATATATATATATATATATAATAAAGTAGTTTTATGGCATGTTATATTTATTGGTAAAAATTCGCACAATTAAATATCATGAGATGGCGCATTATATATATTTGTTACTGTCTTTTTGTGTGTAGAATAAAGAGTGGAAAGAATGAAACCTTAAAAGTAATGCAAACATCGCATAACTAATCGATCCTTTATTTTCACTGACGTCAATCGCTGAAATCATCCGTTATCAGAGAGAATAGGAAAATAAAGGATCCCATTAAAATCAAGATTTATAAATATTAAAAGGGGGGATATATAATATCCATTTTGTCAATTAACATGTAACATGTTTCTCGTTCTATTGTCGTTCGAATAAACAAATGTAAGATACGTTTAGCGAGACTATACATGACACTATGATGACAGTTTTACGGGCAGTTAAAATTCTTTTTCAGAGGACATCACATATGTTCCTTAATTTCAACATCCATTGTACCCACTAGCCTATCATCATTACTTAAATAGATCCAATTACACATAAGGTATTTGGTTTTGTTTCTTTTACGGCATATCAACCTCAATGATTTATCTAATGCCGACAAAATTTTCGTTGTTGGTAATTTTTGTTTTTCAAAAAATCTATTTCTGATAATATTTTTTCCTTCAAAAATCTATTTTGGGTAAGAATGTTCATTTGCTAGTAATATTTGTTTTTCAAATAATGTATTGCTGGTAATATTTGTTTTTCAAAAATATACTGCTGGTAATCATTTTTTTACAAAGTATTTCTGGTACTAAACCTTATTTTTACACTTTCATACTGTTAGGACCCGGGTTTGGGTGTTTATTTACCCATAGCTGGGATCCTAACAGGTGTTACAACCCCGGGTCAGGGTGGACCTGGGAACATCAGCAATTAATAGGTGGTTCTACGCTCCTCAAAACCTCCTGATCAGAGGCTTTGGTGTTGGACTTAGTTTATCGTCTTACCTAGGACGCGGATGTAGTTTATCGTCTTACCCAGGACGGCATAAGGCAATTGGAGTGTAGAAATTTTAACAAGCTAGTTTGCAGATTATTTGTCTTTTGCAATGTGATTTTGATTGCATATTTCAAACTTTGTCCTTGTGCCCAACAAAGTTAACATTATTACCTTCGGCTGTTCAGAGATATTTGCCAAGGTAATCTCATAAATCGATTCCCTGAGGTAATGATTTTGTATTCCCAAAATCTGCTCTTGTAGCAGATTAATGTAGATATGAAGGCGTATTGAAAAGTTATTTTGCTAAGTGGGTCTAGTCGATAACATTTCAGCATGTCCTAGAATATTGAAAGAGAGTGCTAAAGATAAGACGAAACTATACAATATAGTACATTGGATGGTTTCGTATTTCAGCGCTTGTAGAAATGGATTTTGTTAGATGAGACTTGTGTGACGTAATGAGATGCGAAACCAGAGATTATAGCTGCTGAGACTGCATTGCAGGTGGCAACTGTTCTAATGGCATATTTATTGCAAGAATATCGAAATTTTGAAAGAACGTAACACTGCGGGCATTTCACAGTTGATGGACGAACAGAACAACTGTTATCTGACAATGATGATACACACCAAAAGAAAAGGAACATTATACCAAATCATACTCCAATTCAACCCTGATTTTACGCAAACTATCATTCAACGCACTGTACAACAAAATTACATTCACTGGGGTTATTGCTCTTTGCCGTGGCCGGAAAACATTCGGTTTCGTGTGTTGACGTGACAGGAGGTTACAGACCCGAGTAAAGATATTAATGTCTTAAATGTTTGGCACTTTAATTTGAGTTGGATTTGAAGAGTATTTAACATAAAAGTAATATCGGAAACGAATTACATTTCACAGCAGGCTGTCGTCTCTAAGTTCCTGATAGCTTTCCATACTGTATTTTATAATAAAGGTACTAGATACAATCTCTAAAAGTGTAATGTAAAAGTATGAAAAAGAAAGGTTTGTGTTCCTTTTGTTATTTACAAAGCGTAGCTTACTTTTAGCACAAGATAACAATTATTGGGAATTTACGACTGATCAAGTTATTAATGATTATTAATATTAATTATCTTTCTGATTCTTTGACAACGACAAGGCAAATGACATTACGTTCACTTGGAAATAACTAAAAGGAATCGGATCTTTTGGTTATTTCTTTTGTTTACTTGAAGCTTACATGGCTTGGAAGTAATTACATTTTGTAATATTTAAATCTGAAACATTTGCACTGAATTATTCTCTGCTTTTGTCATATCGATTCTTTTTTATAGTTTTCAGTAACAAGTTTTACAGCTTCATGAAGCAAAACATTAAAGTTTATTCATTCTGGATACCTGTGAGCGAATAGCTGTTACTTGTTTCCTTGTGTCAAACCTATCATCGTTAGGGGTCTATATATATATATATATATATATATATATATATATATATAAGAAACCTCAACAGAATGCAGAAATCCTCCTAATAATTTCTATCATTTGTATATCATTGCTTGAACCGGCTTCTAATACTCCAGCGCGATAGTAGTCGTGTCTGCGGGGGCAGAGTCTTATGGGTATAAAAGGAAAACCTAACTGTCACAGTGTCAATTCTCGGATGCGCATTGCTGACGAATCCCAAATATAGGACGAAACGGCCGTCCAGTGCTTCCTGCATGGTGTTAAGTTTTCTTTCAGACACACTGAATTACTTAATTATATATATATATATATGATTGGAGTGATGTGAGTTTGCACATGACGAGTAGCTGTTACTTGTTTCATTGTGTCAAACCAATCATCGTTGGGGGTATATATATATATATATATATATATATATATATATATATATATATATATTTGGTTGGATTGATGTGAGTTTGCACCTATATATATATATTTATTTGTATGTATATATATATATATATATATATATATATTGTGTGTATTTAGGCAGCATTTTTTCATTAATACATGTTTCATTAAATAAACAAAATAAACTATGAAATCTCCAAAAATATCCTTAAATGCCTATAATTAGTAACAGAAGTCATTGGTTCATACCAACGGCTTTCCATACTCAATACTCATCGGATTCACTCTCGCGTGGTCATGTGTGACGTCATGAGCTGTTGTGCGATTTTCGCTTTCAGCGTTTTATATGCACGTGTTTATCGTTGCTTGGAAATCATCCATGTAAACAAACAAGACTATCATCAATTTCTTGTTCGTGTATTACTTAAATATATTGTGTAATTGTCATCTTTGATAATGGCTTATGTAAGCCGAAAGCTTAGATTGGATTAAAAAAAATATGTATCAATATTGTGATTTTCTTTCATTGTTTAATGATAATGTTATTAAGATTATCAGACTATAAAAAACTTACATAAAATATATAGACAACACTTGTCTATATTATTTAATGAAACATGTATTAATATATATATATATATATACATACTTTTCACACACACACACACACACATACATATATATTTTTTTTTTTTTTTTTTGCTTCTCCCGTCGAACTCGACGTATGAGGGCTAGACAGATCAATTCCCAGAAACTGAAAGCCGGACAGCCACACCAGATTTGATTATAGTGGTGAAGGCCTTGTGCAGGTCCATCCACACTTTTTGGAGGGACGAATACAGGGACCTGGTGCAACGAATGCCACAAGGTCCCCAAACGACCCTCCGCAGGTTTTGAATTCAGAGTTGTCTTTCTCCTAGACCAGTTGCCGTCCAAGGCTATAGAACACAGTCTATCCCGTTATTTACCCATAGTTGGAGCGAGAAGAAGAGGATTCACACCTTTCCCAAGGGTGTTAGCACGTAAGTGAATGTAATGGATTCGACTGGAATTCGAACTCGGCTCTCCGATTCCTCAATCCAAGCCGTTATCCATTACTCCACCGTATATATATTCTTATGCATCTGAACTACACGCATTAGATAAGTACCAACTAAGTAATGCTTTTCAGAATTTACTTACGTTAATATGAATCGCAGCATCTCTGGCTAGAAATGAGAAAAAGTTCGAACATGAGAGGAAGAGAAAAGATGGCGGCCATATCTGTTTCGAGGTTTCCATCTCTACAAATCTGGCCTTTGTCACTAACCCAATGAAATGTCGTTGTCGCTTACATTGCTGAAGGAAGCTTTTATTTTGTTACTAGCTAACTCCATCCGGATATTCCTTTCAGCCGACATTGGATTACATTAAGTCATTTTATTTATACCCACTGGATTCAAACATAAATAACTGCTCCGCTGTTTTTCACATGGCGACTGTCAGTTCCTCTAAAGGGAAACGTGAATAGGCAAAGTGTCGTAATATTCTGCCGCACGGGATATTCTTCTAATACCGGCCATAAACATCGTTCCTCTTAATTCTTGTTATTCGGAAATGGTTCTGGACATTTTCTCCATCAACGACATAGAATTGATACCTGGAGACCTTTTTAAAATGGCTCACTCTTATTAATAACCTGACGTCCATTCAGGTCATTATGGTGGCTGAAGTTGCGAGGTTGATTCTCTTTTGAATGTTAGGCCTGCATTTCATTAGGCTGTTCAGTAAGGAGTAAAAGATTTTATTCATTTCTACCTTTGTACTTATCCAATCAAAGAGAAACCTGTTTGTGCGTGTGTGCAAGCATACATAGGTATATATATATATATATATATATATATATATATATATATATATATATATATATATATATATATATATATATATATGTATATATATATATGTATATATATATATACATATATATATATATATATATATATATATATATATATATATATATATATATATATATATATATATATATGTATGTATAGGTCATTATCTATGTGTTTTTATGTGTAGTTTTTATATGGTGTGCAGTGTTACACGTGTATGTGGTTGTAGTTCTGTATGTTTATGTGTCTTTTGGATTCTGTGTGGCTATGAGTGTGTGTGTTCGCACAGTGTGCATATAAGTCGGACTATATCTATATAGAGAAAAGTGAGATTCATGTCTTATATAAAAACTATCTTAGTATAATTATCTACGTGGGCTTTTGTCAGTTCCAATTGCTAAACATATACGGATGAAAATTTGAATTTTTTTCTACAAATCGTTAAAAGCAATTTCCTCACGAGAAAAAGCTTTAACAAATTAAACCGCTTAGTTTTCAAGAAAATTTTGAAAAAATAAAGAAAGCAAACAGAAAAAAAATGAAATAGATTTATAGCATATTATGCAGATCTGCTTTAATCTAACACCTAAATCCTTGTTTATTGGATTAGTAAACGGATACTTAATCGATTCTGTTCAGATATTAACTAAACGCATTAAAGAATTTTAATAATCAAACAGAATATCGGCTGCTGACTGTTCGGATTCTTTCATGTTTGTTCTCCTACCATAAAGAAAGGCCAAGTCTTCCTGTTTCCATCTAAATAGTGAATTTAGTATTAAGTTAGTTATCGCGGAACGAAAGACCGAGGTTATGAAGACATATTTAAAAAACCATTTGCATTCCGTGTCAGTATAGAAGAATCAGCAAAATGTTATATTCAGTCTATTTAAAAAATAACTATAAAAATAAAATGTTTGACAAAAAATTATGAGGAGTGTAAGCGTAACAGGGCACTGGCTCTGTTTAAACGTTTGAATGTATTAAATTACAAGATAATCCGACCAGATTGTGTGTTTCCTTGACGTGGTAGGACGGCTTGCGTGCTTCAACGACCCCCAGAGCTATATTGGTGGATGATTCGGTGATTCGGCCTTTAACAGATCCAACCAAGCTCAACAGGACTGTAGGGTAGGAGCAAGACCAAAGACACACCCAGTTCCTCCAGGTTGGGTGTTGTGCAGTAGGCTAATAAACTACTCACTTGAAAATGGCTTGTTACAGAAACCTCAACGATATCTTCAAACAACGACATGACCAAGGAAGAGTCCTCCAAAGTGGAGCGTATGACGCGTGCTGGTAAAAATCCCCCGGGAAGGCAGCCGGCACGACATGGGCCGAGCTGAAGATGATCGCCCGGAATCGCGTCCGTTGGAGAGGTGTTGTTTCTCCTCTATGTTCCCCAAGGAGTTATGAAGCAAAATAATAATAATAATAATAATAATAATATATATATATATATATATATATATATATATATATATATATATATATATATATATATATATATATATATATATGTATGTATAAATATATATGTATGTATGTATGTATGTATGTATATGTAAAATGAAGAGGCTATAATGGTTCCAACGAGAAAAAAGTGTGTATATTAAAAAGAAGAGAGGTACCGCAAACTTTTTGGTTGTAATGTGGATTTAAAAAAGAAAAATATTATCCTTTATTTTATGACGTCATACATAAAATGGACAAAGTCCAACAATAATATTAAAACATTTTTTATATTTATACGTTCTTTTTATAGATACAAATATTTAAGTAAATGCTCTGTTTATAATAAACAGTATTAAGAAGATTTACCGGCCTGAATGTCCGAGAAATTTTCATAGCAGATATGAATGTATGAGAGAAAATCATGGATAATTTCGGTTTAAAAACAGTAAAATCGACCTTGCTATCCGAACAGCTCCTGTGTGGCTCGATCGGTACAAGTACGTCAGACTCTATGATGGTTCCGTATAGGACACAGGTTCGACTCCTGTCGGAGGACGCATATTTTGTATAAAAATTTCTCGGACATTCAGGCCGATTAATTTTTGTTCATACTGTTTATTATAAACAGAGCATTTACTTAAATATTTGTATCTATAAAAAGAACGTATAAACATAAAAAAATGTCTTTATATATGTGTATATATATATATACATATATATATATATATATATATATATATATATATATATATATTACATATAAAATTACAAGTTAGTTACAGTTGAAATATAAGCCTTGAAAATGGCTAAATGTATAGCCGAAAGCGCTCGGATAAAAAGAACATTCGGACAGTTTTTATATAATTTATCATCTGAAAAGAAAAACATTATTAGATCGCACGAGAAATTATATAAAAAACTAAATAAAAGTCGTTTTTAATGAAATGTGCATATATATATATATATATATATATATATATATATATATATATATATATATATATATATATATATATTTAATTATATATATATATATATAATTTTAATTTTATTCAGTAGATACATTCAGACGTAAGGGACGAATGTTTTCCACGACCATAGACAGGAATTATGCAAACTTGACAGGAATTACGCGATGTAATCTATGGTACACAGGCTTATATAAGGGATTCACGCTAGACTTCGCCATCGATCCCAATATCGTAAAATTTTGGTAAACCCGAATCAACCCTATTGAGAGGATAGACCGGCCCCAATCGAGGAGCGGAAAGAAAGCCGAATAACTGTAAGGTCGTTATTGTTCACCAGAGCTAGCGACTGATATGAAAAAGAAAAAAAAAACAGCTCAGAGACCAGGCGGCATAATGTGTGAGTTGAGAAGTGATAGGTCTATTACTAGACGTGTCAACGATAAAGGGTTGTCAACGATGCTGGATTACATAAATACGGCAGGATTTCGCAGTAATTTTAAAGTAATAAACAATAAATTCATTTCTTATCCTATATCTTTCTGGGTACAGCTTTCATTTTGTTGATTTTGCCATTAATATCTTCGTACACTTAAATCAAATAGACAAAACACCTAATGAATACCGAAGGTTTAGAAATAAGCATACTAATTAAATATATATCGCAGCATATATGACAAATTCTGAGTAATTCAAATATCCTAATTTCATCCCATTCTGACCCGGCATCTCGACTACAGGCACCTTTCTCACAAACGTGATATGGTTTCTCTCTATCTTTTCTACAAATATTTTCATGACAACTGCTCTGACGGGATACTTTCACTGGTATGATAACTGCACGAATTTAAGCGTGCTTCTAGGTTGTCGGTCCCTCCCTTTCACTGTCCAAACAGTTAAGGATAACCGCCTCTTCTACCCCAAAACCTTATTCTCTCGCACTTCCTGGATTACTCGCTTCTCTGATAGCTATAATCTTCAAATCTTCAAATGTAATGTCAATCGACATCTTTTCATGCCTTGATCTTGATCTGAAATGCTAAAAGAAAAATATCCAAAAATTAAACACAGCTGAAATATATTGAAATATGTTAATAAAATCGAAATGTATAGACTCTTTTAAAAAACGACTGTCCGACTTTATCTATGTAATTTTAAAACATTTGAAGTAAAAAAAAATGGAAAGGCGCAATTGGCTATTAAAACTGTTATTATATTGTATCAAATAAGGTAACTTGTCCAATTTGCCTCACACACACACACACGCATACACACATATATACATATGTAAAAAATACATGTATATTAATTTCATATGTATTCGATGTTTTCGGTATTCATGAACCTCATTTTTAACGGTAGTGATACACTTTTCAACTGGAATTTCTAATTTATTTGTTAACCATCTTACTTGAAAAATGTATTTGATGCACAAATGTCACGCATAAAAGTTTCAATAAAGACGAACTGGCGCTAAGCGAACAACCAGAATCTTTTAATTCCAAAATTACTTATTCATTGGTAGACGACATGTAACTCTGAAATACAAGCATTTCCTGTCAAGGGTGGTGACCAGGAGACTGCAAAGGCATAACGAACGCATTGTTTCCAAAGACATGCTTTAGGAAATCGAGAGATATTGTCTTAAAAGACATGTCTGTGTGTGTATCTGTGTTTATGAGTTTTTCTGTGTCTAAGAACTTTCTAATTTCAGACAACTTGAAAATTTTGCAGACTCGTTTATTCATGAACATTCATCTATGAATGTGTTAATCACTTTGACTTTGACAGAATCTCGGCACCAACCGAAGAATACGCATAAGATATCGGCTCATTATCATCTTCATATTTGAATGTAAAAGAAAAAAAAAACAGATATATATGACTCCATCTTTTCACTTTATTTAAACACAAAAATACTAAGTATGAGGGAAAACGAACGCCCATTTTAGAAAGTAACCTATTAAAAAATGACATTCACGCTCACTATGTATGTTTTCTTTTCTTAGGTGTCGGTAAATGCACCGAAATAAACAGTCACGAATGGAACTGACTACACAAGAATGAGTAAAATATTCGCTCTATTTTTTCCCGTACACGCTTTGTTGAAATATTTTGTTTGCTTTTCAATGTAAAAAAAAATATTGGTTGTTTCGAAATTCGTTGAAAAGATTTTCAGTCGTAACGAGTATTTAAAACAATTGAAGACTTCTATCTGTTAGCAGCATACTAAGTGGACTCATTTCGTTCGAACCTTTCTTCGCGACACCCGTTAGATTAATATTTTTAACCTTCCTACTGAGAATTATGCCACTGAGTTTTATTCTTAGTTTAAAGCCGGCATTGATGCTTTTGAACTTTAACGGAAATATATGAAACTACAATCTCCTTAGTACACGGCTGTCATTCCAGACGCTATAGCCCACAAGAATGCCTTTTTTTTCTGGCAGTATCAGTGTGATACTTCCGATCAAATCAGACACATGTTTGCTCGTAATAATTGTAAATGCGTCCTGGAAGAGGCTAAGAATGTTTCCGCCCAGAATGACGCATAGTACAACCTCTAACAAGTTTGGTGCTCGTGACTACTACCGATTCTGTAATAGCGTAAGTGTAAGTCTTCTATCTCCCCTCCTCTCTCTCCTCTCTCAATTTTAGATATTAACATCTTGTGCTGATGAAGCAGAATATTTTGCTGGTAAATTCACTTCCAATTCTAATCGTGATTCATCTTAAGTATATTTGACTGACCTCACACTAAAGCTGTGTCTCTTTTATATGATATATATATAACTCTGTCCATGTCTTTGCGTTTGTTCGTAATAATTGTAAAAGCATCCAAACAAACTAAGCAATTCAAACAGCGGACATTGTAAGAAAAGATCATGCACTGACGGATCACTAATACGAAGGTAGTTTTGCTTCAGCAACACCACTGAATTTCCCACCGAAATTTAATTTGTTCGTAATTATGTACGCTTGGTCATACTTACATTTTCACAATCTAAGCAAGAAGGGATTCCAATTAAATGGTATGGGTTTGGTTCATTTAGTCAGATTTAAAGCAATGGATCGGTCGGAGAATGTTTCAACAATCATCACCCTTAGAAAAATAAATATTGGCTTATTAAACACTATCCATGGCACGACACGTAATATAAATTATTACACTTGGAATAACAATCAACATTGATAAATCCTTCTTAAAACATTTAAAAAAATCATTTTTGGTGGCTTCTGCAGGCGAGAAAGCCTGACAAGGACAAGAAAAGTATTCAGCGAACAGAATTTAAATTTCGTGCGGAGTCATTTTTGTTCACAATGAATTGGGAGCGCCATTTATTCACTATCCATTACATTAGTTCATTGTGAAATGGTTTGTCACTAGTTCACCTTAAAAGAGAGCGAGAAATTTGGCAAAACAGTATTACAAAACTAACTTTATCAACGAATTTGAGAGAATATGAGAAAACAAAACATTATTAAGAAGAGATAACAATACAAGAACAGAGATTAAGTAGAATGTAACGGTTGCCATTGCATTTAAATTTTTCAAGATCAAAGCTGATTGGAAATCAAGAGGTCTGAAGAAAGTTAAACAAGAGAAAAGTGCCAAAGAAGAAACTGTTAACATTAAATTACGGTTACATCTCGTCATTTCAACTGTAAAATGTTAAGGGCTAAAGCATTATAGGCTCTTTTATAGATAACTGTTATTGCATCAGCAGTTGACGTAGAAAAGAGAAAACTATATTACTTACCTTAAAGAAGACCCAGCAATGTGAGATGTTTAACCAATCTAGTACATAAATTCATAAAGTGTAGGAAGAAAAGAGGAAAACGAATCAGAACACACTCATGAAAATATTTATAGAAAGGGCGCAGGGAAGCTACGTTACGGCGGTGGGAAAGTGACAGATGCCGAGGTGCCAGGTTGGGACCAATAACATTGCAGATTCTTCTTTGTATTTTATCTAGAATCTTTGAATGCATAAATGAGACACCACACAGTAATATTCAATATATAGACGAATGGTAGTCTTAAATGTGTAAATTTGACGAAGGAAATTGTCTCGCACAACACAGTGAACCAGCTTTCCTAGCAGTAAACCTAGCAATTGATTCAATATAATCTTTCCATTTCATATCAGCGAAAAAATCTTACGCCGAGAGGGTGCAATGAGTCACTCTCCCGGAGGTTATCATCGGCCATGCTGATGACTGGTAAAAATGGCTCTGTCAGACGGTAAAAAGATAGCAGTTTCGTTTTGGAACTGTCAAAATAATGAGCGATTTCTGGCCCCGGTTAACAACATATTGGGCGGCATTTTATTTTTAACTTATCTGTCAATTGACCTCATCTGCCAATTTGACCTTATCTGCCAATTTGACTTTATCTGCCAATTTGACTTTATCTGCCAATTTGACCGTATCTGCCAATTTGACCTTATCTGCCAATTTGACCTTATCTGCCAATTGACCTTATCTGCCAATTTGACCTTATCTGCCAATTTGACCTTATCTGCCAATTTGACCTTATCTGCCAATTGACCTTATCTGCCAATTTGACCGTATCTGCCAATTTGACCTTATCTGCCAATTTGACTTTATCCGACCGATCAGATTTACTATGGAGAAAAGAATAAATAGCTGTGTCAGAAGCATATATACGTGTTGAGAACTGATGACAGAAAATCTTTGATGAAAATAAGGAACAATGTCCAAGAACCTCGGGGAACATCGGCATTACTATAAAAAGATCTAGAAGAGTAAACATTCAAAATTAAAATTCCGTGATTTGATGAGAAAGTTTGAATTAGTTTAAAAATTCCTTTAGAAATGCCGTAATATTTCAACTTGGGAAGAAAACCAGCGTATCAAACCATGTCAAATGCTTTCAAGATAGCTAATGCAACAGCCGGTGCTTCATCATTCTTTTCTAAGGCATTATAGGATCTCTTAGAGATAACAGTTATTGCATCAGCAGTTGACTTATTAAGGAGAAAACTATATTATTTATTTGAAAGAAGACCCTGCAATGTAAGATCGTTAACCAATTCAGAGTTGATTAGAGCCTCTAATACTCTGCCAAATGAGGTACATCATTGTGCAAATTAATTAAAACAATCGCTTTAGTTTCCTATCTTTCACCATATGGTCAGTTTTTGATCCACTGGAGTGACACGATCTAATCGATTTCTATTTTTGCCACAGATTAGGTCATTTGCAGTGGTGTGAAGAAATTTGAATCTCTTTTCGGAGTGTATGATGAAATTTGTTTGGCCTTGCAAAATATTACGTCATCCGTGATTGCATTAGATTTTTTTATCCCGCCCCAGACAGCATTGTCCCTAATGTCGATTAGTTGTCTTACGGCCATTGTCTGCCATGGACGTTACACCAAGGAAGCTTACGAAAATATGTAACGCTGCACGAACACACTGACAAGCCTTACCATTGAGCAAATCAAAGTACTAGACTGACACGTAAACTCTCCTGATTTTAATCCAGTCGAGAATCTGTGTTCACTCTGCCAGGAACGACTTCGTGGAATGGACATACGAAGCACTAACATGCTCACTGGGACATGCTTCATAGAAAAAAATACGAAGAACAGTAAATAATAACGGACTTATTAGAGCGTCTAATAGAGGTAGAATGTTACTAGGTCGATAGACAGAAAGATCACACTGTTGATCTAAGTCCTTAGGACTGGAAATACAGAAGCTTATTTCCAACAAGCAGGAAAGGAAAGAAGTAGTAAGGAATTTATTGTAGAGTTGAGAGAGAAGACAAGCCAGTACAGGAGCATATTTCTTAAGGACAATTACCAGGATACTTTGATCACATGCCTTGTGGCGATCACATAATATCACGTAATAGAGACGCAGTCAGACAAATATACTTAAGGGGAGTCACGATGAGAATTGAGAATGACTTTACCAGCAAAAGATCGGTAGTAGTCACGGGAACCAGACTTGTTAGAGGCTGTACTCATGCGTCATTCTGGGCGGAAACATTCTTAGCCTCTTTGAGGATGAATTTACAATTATTACGAAGCAAACAGGTGTCTGATTCGACCGGAATTATCACACCGATACAGCCAGAAAGAAAGGCATTCTTGTGGGCTATAGCGTCTGGTAAGACAGGTGTGTACTAAGCAGAAGTTTGTAGTTTCACATATTTCCGTTAAAGTTCAAAAGCATCAATGCCGGCTATAACCGAAGAAAATCTCAGTGGCACAATTCTCTGTAGGAAGGTTAAAAATATTAATCTAACGGGTGTCGCGAAGAACGGTTCGAACGAAATGAGTCCACTTAGTGCGATGCTAACAGACAGAAGTCTTGTGAGGTTTTCCTGTCGAATAGACGACTGAATATAAATACATGTGATCCGAATTTCCAAGAGAACAGAGTTCTGACGCTCGAAAAGAGCTAGGTCGAGGAGGTAATTAGCAACTAAAATCAAGAAGAATTCTAATCATAATTATTAGGATAATTAATAGGGGAATCCACTATTTGATTGAGAGGCTGATCAAGGGAAAAAGTGAAAGTCTGAATACTGGCAACATCAGTAACATTAGAATGATAAAGCCACTTGAAATGACGCTCGATAAAATCACCAAATACAAAACGGTTGGTAGATGGATGAAAATGGATGGACAAACAGACAGACAGACTGGAAGAGAAAGAGAGAGTGGGGGAGAAAGAGAGAGTGTGGGAAAGAAAGAGAGAAATTTCTATATTGTCAGCTGGTTTGTCTAAGTTTTTACAGTCCTGTGAAGAAGGAGAATATTAAATCAAAAACAGATAGCTAACAGAGTTCAACAAAGAAAGCACATGAATGAATGAACTGGCGCCACAAGACATTGAAGAAGCCATTGGTAGATTTTCCTGGATGTAATCACCAAGACCATGGTAGAATCTTTTCGACAAACAGGAAGATCGCCTGAAAGAGACAGAGGAGATTAAATAAGTTTTGCAAAGTGCCAAGATATCCGGGTAACTTTTCAAGGGAAAGAATTTTTACAATACAGAAATTGGTAGAAATATCACGAATATTGGGGAAAGAAAGGTGTTTTTTCTTTACTAAATTACTCGTATTTCTTTTCATAGTAACTGTCATGAGAACAAAACAGGTTTCAAGGAGGAAAAAGCGAAAATAATGTTCATTGTCAATCGTCTGTAACTACACAAACTGTCAGGAAAGTGGCTATGACTAAAGCATAAAGTGCCCTCAGGGTTTCCATTACGAAGTACACTAGTGACAGTTATCCACAGGTGACATACCACTGCAATTACTCCGATATTATGGACCTGTTGACCAGAGATGCCGCTCTAAGCACTATCAAAGAGATCGGGCTCCTTGCTATCTGTCATGGTGCAGCAACTAGAAAATTGCCAACCTGCTACCCTCATAATGAAAAATCACAGCAAACAAAAAGTTAAATCATTAAGGCCATAAAAGAACGGAACCGGTAAACCATATCCTAACGGAAATCAAGTGATAAACCTATACTCTTATTTAACAAAAATGGAAGGAATATTGGCCAGGTGATAATCAAACCTATATAACTCTAAGCCAACCCTTCACACACACACAGAGTCGACGAAGTTATTCGTAGACGCATCAATTTTGAATATAGGGTTTCCCCTATGAAGTACATGAGGGAGAGTTATCCATAGGTGACATATCACTGCAATTACCCCGATAATATGGACAGTAAGCGTGACCTGCAGAGTTCCCTTAGATGCATGAAGGAGTCTTGGTTGTTTGCCAAAGCCTTTGAATTTTAAACCTGTCTGTGATTGACAATGATACCATTGAATCCAATGGCCAGCTTCCAGAACTCCCTGAACAATCACAAGAGCTTACACATGAAGAGATGTCCAATTCACGGAAGCAACTATCATCTGGGAAGTCTTCTGGTAAAGATTCTCTTCCACCAGAAGTTTTCAAGTTTGGTGTATCAAGGCTTGTGAAGAAACAGCATGAACTTTTTATCCAAATTTAGATGACTGGCGTTGACCCTCAGAACTTCAAGGATGCACTGATCAAGCACCTCTACAAGAATTAAGGAAAGAAATATCTGAGACACTCATCGTGGAATAACGCTATTGTCCATTCCAAGTAAAATAATGGCTTGCCTTATTCTCAACTGAATAATCAAGCATCTCGCGAATGATATTTATCCAGAATCCCAATGTGGCTTTCGCTCTGGCCGAGGCACCATTGTTATGATATTTATTCTTAACCAGCTTGCGAAAAGAATCAGCAACTGTGCATAGTTTTTGTTGACCCTAAAAAGGCCGTCTACACAGGGAACAGGGAAGCCCCTTGGGAAGTTCTGAAAAGACTCGGCATGCTTGACAACATGCTTAATGCTATAAGTTCCTTCTATGAATTGATGAAAGACTCCTGGATCTGATGGCAGCACCTCCAATCTATTTGGTGTCACAAACAAGGCTGTGTCATGGCACCTGTCTGTTTCGCTCTTTTCTTTTCTGTCATGCTCAAACAGATTTTCTGTGACACAGGTTTTGGTGAGACTTTCCAATTTCGTACAAGCAGTGGACTATTCAATTATCAGTGGTTTAAGGCCAAGACAAAATCAGAATAACCATAATCTGTGACCTCCTTTTCGCTAAGGATGCAGCACTACAGCATCTCTCGAGGGGACGCAATTTCTTGTTGATCGCTTTTCTTTGGCCTGACTATAAGCATCAAGAAAACGGAAGTGATTCACCAGCATCCTCCTACAATCAAAACAACTTCGGGGTGTCAATCAGAATGTACCACTTGCCCACTTTTCAGAATCTCCTGTTCAGGTTCATGGTCAAAATCTCAAATGCGTTAAAGTATTCGCCCACCTCGAAAGTTAAGTCAACTCCAGTGGCACCCTTGACGCCGAGATTGCCAACCGAATTGCTCAAGCCAGCAGTGCATTCGGTAGACATCATCACTGCCTTTCCATGGCATCAGGCTGGACACTAAAATTCATATTACAAGGCTGCTATCCTTACAATGTTTCTGTATGGTTCTGAATCACGGACACCGTATTGCTTCCATATAAAACAAATTAGAGTTTTTCACAAAGGTTAC
Source organism: Acanthosepion esculentum (assembly GCA_964036315.1). Taxonomy (NCBI): domain Eukaryota; kingdom Metazoa; phylum Mollusca; class Cephalopoda; order Sepiida; family Sepiidae; genus Acanthosepion; species Acanthosepion esculentum. The sequence continues at coordinate 124,684,048 of OZ038485.1, read as the reverse complement.
TTTAGGGAAATCTGTGGAATATCTCCGCGTGAGAGTGTCAAATTTCGGATCTGTTTACCATATACAGTATTGGGGGTATAGGGGGCAATTGTGTCATGTGGTCAGGATGGATGATGACCACATACCGAAGGTCCTCATGTACAGCCAACTACCGAAATGTTGGAAGACCATGGTTAAGGTAAAAGGACAAACTGAATAACAACCTAACGTCCGTCAACATTCCACATAGATCGTTTGAGGCGATAGCCAATGAGAGAGCTGAATATCGGACAAGCAGAGAGCCACCTTCATCAATCAGCTCCGCGAGACACGAGTAGCAGTAAAAATATTTGCCATACTGGATTCTAACCCTTGTACAGGTGCTTTATGTCCTCTTCGCTGCAAAGCACTAGTAGGACTGAAATCACATGAAAGGCATGAGCACCAGCCAACTGCATGAGTAGCATAAAAGCTAAGGAGACGATTGTCGAAACAGTATATGTCTAAATCGACGGGAGAGTCTATCATATATATATATATATATATATATATATATATATATATATATATATATATATATATATCAGATTAAAATGAATAAAAGTTTTCCACTTAACTCATTGATGCTAGTACATTCAGCATCCCGACTCCGATTCGTAGGCGTACTTGTCCTTTCACTCTTCAGTGGATATTAGCAATTTAGTACTTACATTTTTCTTTTTTATACGTTTATCATTGGTGTAAATGTTTCCGTATTGTTTGTGTTCGTGTGTGCGTTTGAGCGCGTCTGGGTGGATGTGCGTACGTGTAGTGTGTCGTGATATTTTTTTCCTCTTCTTCGTTTTTTCTCACTTTACCTTTCTTTACCTTTTTTCACTTTACCACTCTTTACTCTTTTCTCATTATTATTTATTTTTTCGTTCGACAGCTACTATGTTTTGTGGCGAATTGCTCCAATTTCTAGACATGCCTCTGACTTATTTTTTTTAGGAGTCATAGTGTTTTTGTTTTATTTTGCTAGGGAAGTTGCATATCGTTTTTTACATGAATAATTAATGTGTTAATGAAACATATATATATATACATATATATATATATATATATATATATATATATATATATATATATATATATATATATATATATATATATATGATATTAGTGATATTAATGCTTAAATGGTAAATACGCCCATATATATATATATATATATATATATATATATATATATATATATATATGTAATCACAATACACATAGTATAAAGAAGTGTCGGAGGATGCCTTACGGCTTTTGGTGAGTTTCTCCTTTTCTCGTGCAACTCGTTTGGTGTCAGACAGAATTAAAATTGTCGTCGACAATATCAAATAAAAAGAAGACACCACCAGTCTTTTAAAAACTTAAGTCGCCAATTTATTAAGGTTATAATGAGAAAATAAAATCCCTTAACCGTCGAAATATTGTTGGCGATTAGCCTGAATATTTGTACAGTAAAATTTGTTATTCCAAATATTTATAATAAGCCCACTTTCTCGCCACTTAAAATAAAATAAAATATTCTAAGAAAACTACTTCTAGTTTATATACAACACAAGTTGCTTCTTTGATAAAGTAGAAACTATTTGCATAAAAGGCGATAACATAGTCATAGGATTTTCTCCAAGAACATCTGTTGCTAATTATGATGTAAACAGACGTAAAGATATAATATTCAGATTATTCAAGATCAAATACAGATTAGCGAATTTAAGAACGCCAATAATCCGAGGAATAAAATGAATGAGTTTATTTCGAACGATGGGTACCATGATGCATTCAATTTACAAGCTGTGACAAAATAATAAATGTTGGGGATGCTATTAATAAACAACAACCCATTTTGAAAAATAGCAAAGCAGGAAATATATCTGTAAACGAAAAAACAATGTTAATTTCTTACTTGTGAAAAACTATTTTAAATGAATTTAGAGTAGACTACAAGAAAAGGTATCTATAAATTATAATATGTATATAATAATGATAATAATAGTAATGGCGCCCATAGCATAAATTTATATAATTCAACGCATGTCGAAACGAACAGAATTCATGCCAATAAAGTACTCAGTAATTTCCTAGAGAAAAAATAATTGTATTAAAAATATTGAACGTCCAAAATACTTATGACAGGTCGAATCTGTGTTTCGAGATTCTTCGCTCTTCAGAACCCAGATTCACTGAAGACATGGCTATTGTACGTAGATAATCTGTTACGCATATATGCTCTGATATCTTAATCTCTTTCTATGTATGTATGTGTGTCGATCACATGTGCTGAAAATTTATCGGCCCGATCAATTTCCAAAAATACCTGATCAAATGACGAAACATCATAATTTTTTATGGAAGAGCCACTTTTCATCACCATCTCGTTGTGTGAAGATAATTCTTGAATGGGGTGGTGCGCTTATGTTCAAAACAAGTTGTATTAATCCTGCGTTAAAAGAGCATCATATTTCCAATATCATTAGGAGAATTCTTCGATGCTAATTCTAAATCTTGACAATTGACTTCATTAAGAAACCATTCGCATTTTTGTTTCGCTCTGGAAGCTTGCGTTCAGCGAGGAAAAACTGAAAGGAATCAAGATAATATCGTATTGTTTAAATGCGACGCTGTTCAGAGAACTGCGATAAAAGATAACGGAAGTTATGGGGCGGCGGTCCATGAAGACTGGAAGCAAAAGGTAAAGTGGGTAGTTAGTTCGTTATGTTGTTTGATAGTTATATAATTCGGGGAGTGTTAGATCAGCTGTCAGGTTTTTTGAAAAGAGAATGTTCTGAGCGCACGTACAACTTACAGGATTGTTCAGTGATCGTCTTTTGCAGACATTAAAGCGGAGAACGTTGCGTGTGCTTTTGTTATAATCATGGCGAGTCAAGATAATTTTTAGTTTTTGTTGCCACAATTGAATTGCTTTGATTTGCTGTCTAAAGAGAATCTATAAGTTTATTTATCTTGACGTAAACATATAAACCAATTTGTGTCTCTCTTACTTTGCACAATAAGCTTAGTAAATCTGTTTTGGTAGACACAACGGTATTTCGATAGAGTGAATCCGTGTCAAGGTGTGTATTAAGAAGTTTAAATAAAGTTTGTACTAATGCCATACTTAATATGAAGAAGAATTCTTGGATTGAATAAGTATGTAAACGTGCAAAATTGTTTTTAATCTGATGTTTTATGTAAATGATCAGCATTGTACAGTTATTTATTCTAGTTAGTAAATTTATTGTTTATTTTCTGGTCAATGAAATTATACCAAAATAGAAATGTTACGGAAATTTTCAAAATTAATTTGTTTTTTCCATAAAATAAAACGATTGTTTCCTCAACTTTCCCTTACAGCACCACACTGAATCTAAAAAGATCAAAGAAACGATCAGGGGAAACAGAGCGAGCGAAACTACAAAGACAAAAGTACAAGTTTGAATAATTCTTCACATAAAAATGTCAGCATAATGTACAAAAATGGTTAAAAATTTATTTTTTTAGCAATCCCTGAAATTTTAAAATAATTCAAGGAAAAATATACCTAGCCAAGAATAGGAAGTGAATATGAGAAGAAAATTTGAGAGACAGATAGATAGAAATATTGAGATAAAGAGAAATAAACATAGAGACAGTAGGAGAAACAGAGGGTGGGTATATGGGAGTAAGATATTGGAAGAGAGTGGTATAGAAGGAAAGGGAGAGGGCATTAGAGAGGAAGGTTTGGAGAGAGAGAGAATCTGTAAAGAGATAAATACAATGTAGATGATAAGGTGTAAAAGATTTTGAAACTAAAAACAATAATAAGATTTATTTATGAAAACAAGAAAGATTAGAATATTCGTTTGAATAACTGGTGGAATAGAAAATGTTTATAAAATATAAATGAAGCGAGCCAGCAGAATGAATACTGAATAAATAAAGAAGGATTGGTGTAAAAAAAAGGAAGAGAAATTCCAGTGACATGAATGGATCCAAGGAGAGAAGAAATGACAAAATAGAACAAAAACAGAGATAGAAGAATATATGAAGCTTAAAAACGTAATGAAAGATTCTTACTTTATTATCGCTAAAGTAGCATATGCATAGTCACACCTGTACAAATACTAAAGCAATATATATATATATATATATATATATATATATATATATATATATAAAAGTGAACAGAGAAGTCAACACTTAGAGGCGACAGTCTGTTTCATGCTAGTGCAATCGTCAGGAGTTGCCTGAAGATTGCACTAGCATGAAACTAAGTCTCTAAGTGTTGACTTCTATGTTCACTTTTATATTGACACACGCTCTATCTCTGATATTGAGCACTTTATCTCATAAATATAGCACACTTTAAGACTATATTTCTTCATATATATATATATATATATATATATATATATATATATATATATAGAGAGAGAGAGAGAGAGAGAGAGAGAGAGATAACAATAAAAATATTTAGAAAAATAATTTTGGGACATACTTATTATTATTTTTTGTGTTATTATTTTAATTAAATTCCTCGATTAGTTTCGGCTAGTCTGACCATCATCAGGAGAAAAAATACCTGCTTGTTAGTAGCAGTGAACTACAGGAGTAAATGACTGTCTCTGAAGAATTTAAACTTTGTCTGTATTTTTCATTTGTTCTTTATCGTTAATTTTGGTCAGTTCTTGTGTTGTTTAAGCGGCCTCTTTTAAGTTGTTTTTAATATAGAGCTTGGTAGATTCCTGACTCTCAGAATTCCATCGTTAGTCATTTTAACAGTTTTTATTGGTTATTCGGTATGGGCTGTGTGTGTTAAGTCTATGTTATCTTTTAGTTTTTGGGAATGTCTGTGATGTATGTATGTGTATATATTTGTGTGAGTTTGTGTATAAATGTGAGACCCCAAAACGTCTTCAAGCATGACTGTCCTGTGTTGGTGAGAAATGTGGGTAGGGCTTGATTTATGGGTTCATCTATTAATTCTATCTGTGTTGTTAATTTTCTGGGTAACTCCGTCTGGACGAAGAGTTTGAGTCGCACAATCAATTTGTCTTCATATTCCTCTGGTATTTTTCTAAGGTTATCATTTCTGTCTATTTCTATTTTTTCATTAATACTGAATTTTGCATTGCTTTTAATATATAATAATATTATATTTTAATACACACACACACTCACACACACATATATATATACATATATATATATATATATATATATATATATATATACAAGTTTAGGATTGGTATATACGGAATGAAATCCAATAACCAACAATCAATATTCTTTAAAGAGTGCTCAATACAGAGTAGAGCAGATATAATTATTTATTTGAATATTACAACATAGATATGTTATAAAATCACGACAAAAGTAGCCATTTTGTTTCAACACTTCTTGTGTCTTGTCAAGTGATAATATAGAATATAGAATAAATGGTTTTAAAAGTTTCAAATTAATCAACGATCCTTAGCTAAGAGTAAACGCTGTTACGTAAGCCAGAGTGGCCAATCAAAAAACAACTATAGGATGATTCGAAAAAATTTGACAACTAAGCAAGGCTATCTAGATATTAAAAGATTTATAAAATTGAAATTAAAATTAAAAGTAAAAAATTAAAATTACCTATTTAGAAATCTAAATCAGATCTCTATTAAGTTTTAAATTGTAGAATTACTAAGGAGAAAAAAAAAAAAAAATAAATAAATAAATAAATAAATAAATAAATCTAAAAATAAAAATAAAAGATATATATGCTATTTAATTTATATTTTCATTGAAATTAAGTTGAAAGTTGTATTTAGAGTCCCAGACATAGATGTATACATTTTTCGTTACATTTCAGCATGTTAGTCGCCTCTCACGTGAAATCACTCGAACAACGGCATGCCAAACGCTCGGACGCATCTAGATATATACACACACATACAAAAAAACAAACCACACATAGGCAAATGCACTACACCTACACACACACATCGATACACACAGGCACACACATCTACATTCAATATGATCCAGACGGTCAAATGTCGAAGCTATTCGTGGCTTAATATGTTATTAAACGAATTTAAACTTGAAAAATTTAAACAAATAACCATATATAAATATATATATATATATATATATATATATACATATATATATATATACATATACACACACATACACATATATATACATATATACATTTTTGAAAACATATAGTTTTCGACACATTTACAGACAAAAGTAAATAACCACCTCCACATATAATTGAACCCTCGCACATCCGCATATAAATTAATACATGCACCCGCATAGACACATATAAGGATAATAGGTACGCATACACAGACCTACGTACATAAACATACACATAGATAAGCACATATAAATATATTGACCCATACTTCGACGCAGAAAAGTAAATAAGGCAAGTGAAGAAATACATATAAAGATGCAACCATATACAAGCACACACATACATACATACACATCTAGATGTACATACATAAGCACGCATGCATATATGTATATACACTAAATATATACATAGACATTTACAAATACAAGTGTATACATGAAAAATTAAACAAACGTAAATTAAAACGACATGAGTATAAAAATGCATATACACATCCGCTAGTACATATATATACACACATACATACGCAACTACACATAGATATATACACATATATATCTACAGACATACATATACATACATACATACATATTCACAAATATATATACGCACACATACACATACACATATATATATATATATATATATATATACATATATATATATATATATATATATATATATATACATACATATATAAACACACATACACATATACATACACACACATACACATATACGTACACACACATACATATACAAACACATATACATATATACATAAACATATAGACACATGCATAAAAAAGGAAAAAGAAATAAGCATACATAGACCAACTTATATTCTAATAATATTCCAACAACATTATGATAAAATATATTAAAAGTTAATCATAATTAAAGAAAAGAACAACGGTCTGTAAGCAATTAAAGGTACTTTATCAACAAAAGTAGATTTTAGTTTGTATCTATGATACACTCCAAGACACTAAAGCCTACATACAAATACACATACAATGACACACCAACATATATATATAAATATCTAATCCTATATAAATACCCATATCGACACATCCAGATAAACAATACAGAGACAGTCGAGCTCAACCATATAATCACCCACACATACATATAAATATACACCCATATACAAACACATATACATAAACATATACATATTTAAACATACATATATATACATATATATGCATATATAAACCTATACATACACATAGAAACATACATACTACATATACATACATATATGCACACTCACACATACATATACATACATATGCAATAGGCATACATATATCTACACTCACACAAGTACACATAAATATCCCCATATACCCATACATATACTCACACATTTAGTGGTAGACACTTACCAGAATTTACTCCCTTACTCATACACATAAACAGGTTAACCTATGATAGAAGCCAATATACGCAACGATATACCTTCATAAAAAAAAAAAAAATCATATATATATCCCTATATACACATATACATATCCTACAGTAGAAATAACTCTACATTTAATTTTTCATGTATACACTTGTATTTGTAAATGTCTATGTATATATTTAGTGTATATACATATATGCATGCGTGCTTATGTATGTACATCTAGATGTGTATGTATGTATGTGTGTGCTTGTATATGGTTGCATCTTTATATGTATTTCTTCACTTGCCTTATTTACTTTTCTGCGTCGAAGTATGGGTCAATATATTTATATGTGCTTATCTATGTGTATGTTTATGTACGTAGGTCTGTGTATGCGTACCTATTATCCTTATATGTGTCTATGCGGGTGCATGTATTAATTTATATGCGGATGTGCGAGGGTTCAATTATATGTGGAGGTGGTTATTTACTTTTGTCTGTAAATGTGTCGAAAACTATATGTTTTCAAAAATGTATATATGTATATATATGTGTATGTGTGTGTATATGTATATATATATATATGTATATATATATATATATATATATATATATATATATATTTATATATGGTTATTTGTTTAAATTTTTCAAGTTTAAATTCGTTTAATAACATATTAAGCCACGAATAGCTTCGACATTTGACCGTCTGGATCATATTGAATGTAGATGTGTGTGCCTGTGTGTATCGATGTGTGTGTGTAGGTGTAGTGCATTTGCCTATGTGTGGTTTGCTTTTTTGTATGTGTGTGTATATATCTAGATGCGTCCGAGCGTTTGGCATGCCGTTGTTCGAGTGATTTCACGTGAGAGGCGACTAACATGCTGAAATGTAACGAAAAATGTATACATCTATGTCTGGGACTCTAAATACAACTTTCAACTTAATTTCAATGAAAATATAAATGAAATAGCATATATATCTTTTATTTTTATTTTTAGATTTTTTTTTTTTTTTTTTTTTTTTTTTCTCCTTAGTAATTCTACAATTTAAAACTTAATAGAGATCTGATTTAGATTTCTAAATAGGTAATTTTAATTTTTTACTTTTAATTTTAATTTCAAATTTTATAAATCTTTTAATATCTAGATAGCCTTGCTTAGTTGTCAAATTTTTCGAATCATCCTATACTTGTTTTTTGATTGGCCACTCTGGCTTACGTAACAGCGTTTACTCTTAGCTAAGGATCGTTGATTAATTTGAAACTTTTAAAACCATTTATTCTATATTCTATATTATCACTTGACAAGACACAAGAAGTGTTGAAACAAAATGGCTACTTTTGTCGTGATTTTATAACATATCTATGTTGTAATATTCAAATAAATAATTATATATATATATATATGTATAGTAAAGGTAATAAATCCAAGTGGATCCTAGTAATATAAAATATTAAAACTGATCCGCAAATCAAGTTCAATGTATTTATTATTACAGACGAAATGATTAGTACACAATAAAATCCCAAATTACCTCGTATGGGAATAGGCTTATTTCAACCGATGGGATTCGTCTGACTTATTCAACCCCGATATAGACTGAGTTCATGTCAGAATTAGAAATTTAACTGTGACAGGTAGAAAAGAAACCATCGAAAAATAATACAGGATTTATTTCTTTCAATGTTTCATTTAGACGAAATCCACTAAGCAATGGTCAGTGGAGGAACGAAGGTATTAGTCTTAAAAGGAAGAGGTTTTATAAAATTAATACCAGATATTAACCTTATGGCATAAAATTGGGGTTATATGAAAAAGGAAATGTTATTTGAAACTAATAGATGAATAAAAAGGTTTTTTAAAACCTTAAATTATATTGATAAAGTTCTGTTAAAAAATATAAAATCATGCCTAAAACTAATCTTAAAAGAACAGGTTATATTTAAAAATAAGATATATTTAAATAAATTAAAATAAGTCATATTTAGATAATTTATACTAAAATAAAGTAAAATTATATTGAAAAAACTTTATATTTAATATAAAATCAATGGGTTTATGTTAAAGAATAAAAAATATTTAGAAATAAAAATATAATAAGATAAAATAAATTATACATTTAGAAATAAATATGAAATAAATAAATAATGTTCAACTTTAAAGATAAGTTAAATCAAAAGCAAATTATATTTAAAAATAAAAATACAAAGTTATATTAAAAACAAACCTAAATATAGAGAAAGAGGTGTAACTAATAAAAGGAAAGAGAGTTCTTTGAACAGGGGCCAATTATAAGATATAATTAATATCGTGTCAAAATTGAAAATATAGAAATTAGAATTAGTTATACATTCGACATTTGAAGAGTTAGAGAAATATAGTAGCTAATAAAGTAATACATATATGCATATATATATATATATATATATATATATATGTGTGTGTGTGTGTATGTATGTGTGTGTGTTTGTCCGTGTGCGTGTGCGAATGTATGTGTGTGTGTTTGTTTCAGAGTGTGTGTTACTGAGAAGAATGCACTCCATGAAATATGCGCTTTGAGGCAATTCTTGATGTAACTGGATAAGATAATCACAAATTTCATGAAGAACATTGTGAACAAAAATGAAAATTAAAAACCAAAAACGCCTTTTGCTTCTTGCATGATTGGTTCTTTTGCTAATGACCTGATTTGATACTGACGAGGAAATATGAAATGAATTAACCCGTTTCAATCGAATCAATGGGAAATTCAAATGACCAGTTTTGTCTACAGGTTTAATGATATTCTTAAGAAACAGGCAAATTAGCGGCAGTAGAAAGTCTGATAGAGTTTTCCACGAGAAAACATTCGCATGCCTTTACTTAACTCTGTACTAATGGTATGGAAGAGATACGTAAAAGCCAGGCTGAATTAAAATTCCTTCCGAGGCAATTGTGTTCACTTCGAAGAAAATGCTCTGAATCACTATTTATCTTCCCAGCTTAGAAAGACGATCATTTCCTTCTTCTTCTTCGGTGTGCCATGTCGCTTCAAGAAGTGGGTGAACATTGGACTCCACAAATTATTGTCCCTTGTAGCCTTTAACAGCGTTTGTCTCTTTGCCAAATATCCCGCCCCACGTTCCACCACCCAATCGTACAAGCTCATTAAATAGGTTGTCCCACTGCCTTCCTCTATCTCTCTTGTATTCGATGTATCCTGTGAGTGTTAAATTCTCTAACCCCGCTTTCTCATTATGCATTCAAGAAACGTCAGTTCTCTTTTTTGATTCTGAGTATAAATGTACTTTTGTTATCATTTTACTTAATACATCCTCGTTACTCTCCATCCCTGGAATTTTCTGCATCCATCTGTAGAACTACATTTCCGTTGCCTCCAGTCTTCTTCTCATCTATGGAGAGATTGTCCAGCATCCACTGCCATACAAGTGGATGGATATATCTCATAACTCTTTAGCACTCGTTCCTTTATTGTTAATGAAAATTTTACGTTTTTTTTGTAAACTAGGGAAGGTTACTGAATTTAATCATCCAACGAATAATACTTAGGACATGAACAGCACATATAAGATTCGCCAGCGGCGTGTAAAAGTAGTCAACTGCTAGATGTGAGTCAAGTGAATTCCACAAAGAATCTCCAACTGCAGAATATCTACCAATCGGTCCACGCGGTCAGATGTGGCACAAGGCCGAATTTCATGTAAGGTACCCGAGCCCGAAGACTCGGCCAAAGATTTCCCGTACACCCCGTATAAAAAGGAATAGGGTAGCTTTTTCTTCAGACGAGACTCTGCCCTTCGACACAGCCACGTCTCGGGATCCTCTCTGTTATCACAGTATATGTTGACTGGGAATAACGTTTTTACATTGTTTATATTCTAACTCGTGGATTTGTTTACTTTATCTATGTATGTTATTATATTTTAGTTTTATTTCAATTTAATTATTTTAATTTTCATTTATTTATTTTAGTTTTTATATTTTTTTTTTAGTTTGTTTAATTATTATCTTATTTTATTTGTTAATTTATTTTCCGGTTTATTATTTCCTCCATCCTTTCTTCACTTCTAATATTAGATAATGCTTTTAAAATAAAGTGTATGAGTTTTAGGCTAGTGTTATTAGTTGTTTAGGATTTGGGGTCATGGTTTTGTTGTATGTAGTTTAGTAGGAACTTCATATCGGCATTTCGAAATAAGCACAGACCTGCTTTTTAGATTTCTGAAAAAGTGGCTGTTGTTATTTTTATTGTAGGCAAAGTTAATTAGATATATTTAGCTCTAAGTGGGTGCTGTTTCTCTTGTATTTCATGTCATTTATTTGTATTTCATTTCATTTACTTTGTGTTCTTGTGATTACACATGTGCTTTCTGAGTATTGTTTTAAATGCATTGTTAATATTTCCCTGGAGAAAATCGTTCTCTTTCTAGGCATCATCTGTTATTCATCTGTTTCATTTAGATCAGACACTAGCTGCTTTCTTCAGTCAAAGCTTTCTTCTGCCAGATTAGAAATCTATTTTGGTTTTACTGAGTAATACCTTAAACACATAGTAATTATATCATGCTTCAATTATTACGAGAAGTAGGTTCATCATCCTGAAAATTATAATAATTAATTAATCTTCTCTTGAGTTTAAATCTCCTCAAATCTTGAAACTTTACTGAATAGATGTCGATTTATTGAAATTATTTAAGCTTTTATATATCGTAATAGTGAATTCTTTTAATATGATTGATTATAAGACCACTTAAGAAATCCATAAATTTAAATGTTTTGCAGTTGTGACCGTCTGGACAAGTAAGCTAATTATTGTAGAAAACATTTCTTATGTATCACTCAACCATCAAGTTATATGTCTACAATTTCTGTCTAAATATGTCTACAGAAAATATGGCGACTGAAGGTGTGATATGACGAAGGTACGATTCTTTCCGTCTTTTTCTCAAGGAGATTAGAACGAAAGGAAAGTAATACAAACCGGGAAAAATGTCTTCTGATTCCATTTTTCTAACTGAGAAGGGCGAATCTGAATATATGTAAATATATATTCAATCGTTATTTTAATGGATATCCGTGTTTGAGCAGACGATCTGTTTATTGTAAACTCGAGAAAACCTGACCGATTCCATTTTTCTAACTAAGAAGGGCGAGTCTGAATATATGTATATATATCTTCAATCGTCATTTTAATGGATATCCGTGTTTCAGCAGAAGCTCTGTTTTATTGTAAACTCGAGAAAACCTGTCCTTTTGCGATCCATTCATACAAATCTCATTAAGACGGTACACGCTATTTCTCCCTGATTCTTTTACCTTCAAGATCTCCTGTGAGTGTGAAATTCTCCAAACTTTCTTTCCTCATTATCTTTCTGTATTTCTGAGATGATGTATTATGTACACTATTTACATTATTCGGACTATTGTCCTCATCTTTGTCGCCATATTTATTACAACGTTTCGGTCGTTGTACGCTCCGGCCTTCTTCAGGTGGTTGGAATGTCGAACTGAACCCTTTATTTCGCTCACTGGGGTAGACTGTTCTAGTTCCACGTGCCATGTTTAATTGATACAGTTATCAGTTATCTCTTGTTAATTCCCCTCTGCAAGTTCTCCACTGCCTTAACCAGGTATTGAACTCACACTGTTTGGGACCTGTCACCAACGCTTTTATCCACTGTGCCTTGTTTCTTTCCTCATATCTGTTCAAGAAAGTTCAACAGTCACTGATTTGAAGTTTCATTGTCGTTCTTATTTTCCTTAAAAAGCTTTCGTTACTCACCGTTCTGGCCATGGTATGCTCATCATTCATCGATAAAACTCGCCTTTGTCTATTCAAGTCTCTTAAACTTTTGTGAGGTGATTGCCCAACATTTATTGCTGTATCGGAGATTATATATTATACAGCTGTTCAGTGCCCATGTAAATAAGATTTCCTATGTCTTAGTATTTTAATTAAATTCTGAAAAGAATCTTTCGCTATTCATTTTTCTACTGCAATACCCGCATATATTTTATTCTTGTACCTGCTTGATTTTAATGTCGCTAATTCATATGTCAAACCCTGGGCGTTTCTTTTGATAACAACTATTCCTTCTTTCTTGTTAGAGTTAATGGTTAATCGTTTCTTCTTTCTTTTCATTCGTATGGTGTATCAGAATCATTTCAGTTTTCTTTCTGCGACTGCCATCAGCACGGTGTCATCTACGTATGTTCTTAGGATTATGTCCGCTGATAATAAATCCTGGTAGGTATTCTAGTTGTCTTACAATCTTCTAGCTGTGCAAATCAAACAAATCCAGTAAGAAAATACTTTCATCTCTTATGCCTCCTTCTGTTTTTTGTCTAGTTCTTTGTTCTTTATACGCATACAAGCAGTTTGTTCCCAGAACTAAGTCAAAGATTACGCGAATAGTTTCAGACTGCACAAAGGCATTTGATAGGATTTGTCATGAATCTATAAAAACACATCCATAAAATCACATTATCTCTGTACATATATATATATATATATATATATATATATATATATATATATATATATATATATATATATATATATATATATATATATATATGCGTGTGTTTGTGTGTGTTTGATACATATTTCTTACTTTCTTTGTAATATCTTTCGGCTTCCAGTGAAAATCTGTATATACATTTTCCAATATTTGAGTCCTTTATTCATTTATAAGTCATTTCCAAAAAGCTATTGTTGATAATATTGTGGCTTTTGTCATTATTATGTCTTTGTGTCATGTTAATCTTATCGTTTTCAAATGGCGTGTATTCATGCGTCATGGTTTTATTAAGTATCCATCTTCACGCGTCTATCTCTATTGTAATGTTTGCTTTTTACTTATGAAATATTATATTTAGTATTTTTACTCAATTTGACAATATTTTACTGATGATTGGTTTATTTTACGGTTAAGGCTTCTAGTATTTGTCGTCGTTTTTTTACATTTGATTTGAAAGCATATTTGTTCCTCTATTGATCCAGGTCTGTTGGATTGCTTGTTGTCTTTTGCAGTTGGTGATATGAGAAAATATACAAATGAAGAAGAGTAATCATAGAAAACATAGGTTTGTTGAATTTCTGAATTCATTGAATAGCTGGTGGTGTAAGTAATGAGTTTAATGTGTGTTTGTTAATGGTTATCATGTATCCATGTATTAGATTTCTTATTTTTTGGTTACTTCATATTTATTGCCGAATTAATTTCTGTAAAATAGTTAATCGGTGTTTGTACATTATGATTTGCATTGTTATCGATTTTTAATTAGTATAGTCTGTTTATCAAACTATTTTAATTAATATTTGTGTCATGTTTTTGAGATCTTTTGTGCGTGCAGGGGCTAATATATGTGATCTATTTATTATATATGTAACCTATTTATTATATAGATTTATTTATTAAATTATTTATGATGGCTATCAGTATGGGTATTCACTGTTGTCGCTAGGATGGGTTTTAAGATGGGTTAGTATTTGTAGACTTGTTTTAAAGTTTTCATTATCTGAACCAATCTGTACGGCTCAAAAGAGAATTCTATTACTTATGCTTTACTTCATATGTAAAATTAAGGACTGAGTTATTTGTTCAATTTTGTTATGAGATTTTGACATCGCCCGTGTTTATACATAATATAAAAATATGTGAACAATTAATTTGGTTTCAAAAGCCAAAGATATCCTCATTTTTTGAAAAAAAATGCTCCAGGCCTTTTCTCTGAACAAACAATCGAATATGACCTACGTTAAATTCAAGGTAAGCGAAAAAGTTTCATCGTACACGAATATATATATATATATATATATATATATATATATATATATATATATATATATATATATATATATATAAAGTGTGTCACTTAGTAAAATGATATTATATTTAGTCTCTCGACTCCAGAGTTTCGTAGACGGACTCTTCAGTCGCTATCAGAAATTGATTGCATATATTTTTCAATATTTGTTTTTTATGCACTTATGATTGGTATGAGTTTTTTTACCGTATTGTTTGTGCTCGTTTGTGCGTTTACGCACGTGTAGATATGTGCCCGTTTGTGCAGATGTAATTTCACAAGCCTGCGCTCATCTGCGCGGATGGGCGTACGCTTAGTGTGTCGTGATCATTTGTCCATTTCTTCATACTTTTTGCTCTTTACACTCGATGCTTAGCTTTTTTTCTTTTTTCCTCTTTTGATTGTAGCCATTTGTGGCCAATTATTATGATTCTTACAGATGCCAAATTTTTAAAGTTTTTTATTTTTGAGTGTTTTAAGAAAAGAAACTGTTAGCATAAAACAAATGGCTACATCCAGCAAGCTCAACTGATGAGATCTCGACGCCAGTCTTGTACTGCGCTTAAAATCATGAAGTCTAGCTCGATAGCGAAGGGCTCATCCGAACAATTATCATCAAAGTATTTATAGAAGAGGCAACCTTAAGGCGGTGGGAAAGTGACTGAAGCTGAGGCGCCAGATCAGGACCAATAATATTTCTGATTATACTTTAGATCATATCAAGGAGCTCTATTTATAGCAGGAGCACTGGACAATATGTGGCAGCAATATTCTAAACATGGATGAACAGCAGACTTATAGATATGTAAAATAAATTCAGAAGTCAAGAATTGGCTCGCACAACACAATTAACCGAATTTCTTTGCATATATATATATATATATATATATATATATATAAGCAGTAATATCACGTGTGTGTATATATATATATATATATATATATATATATATATATATACACACACACATGATATTAAGGCTTAAACGATTAATGCATAGCATATATATATATATATATATATATATATATATATATATATATATACACACACATATATATATATAACTTCACTAGGTTATTAATTATTAATTGTAGGAGGTTAAGTTTTATATATATATATATATATATATATATATATATAAAGAAAGGAAAAAAATTAATTATTTTTAATAATATGTGGAAATCTCCACCCTTTACTTGAAGACGGTCGTGAGACCAGAAACACGTGTTGTAAAACTATGAAAAATAAAGAATAATATTTTTTTAAAAAAACCCACATTACAACCAAAAAAGTTTGCGGTACCACTCTTCTTTTTAATATACACACTTTTCTCTCGTTGGAACCATTATAACCTCTTCATTTTATATATATATATATATATATATATATATATATATATATATATATATATATATATATATATATATATACAGAGGGAGAGAGAGAGAGATTTCATATTATTTTATCAGTCTTCAAAAGTTTATTTCTATAATATATCTCAAACTGACCATATCTATTCTATGCCTATGTATGATTTGTATGCATTTCTCCACACACATAACCACGCACATGTACACACACACACACACACACACACACATATATATATATATATATATATATCGAGCGAGAGAGATATTAAGAGAGATTGATAGTGAGCGAGTGAGTGAGAACAAGAAATATAACAATAAAAGCAATATACGCTTAGAAACAATATTTCGTAATCACTGTAGAAAAATATTTCATTATTCTATTAACATAAATCGAAAAACTTACGAGAATACTTTTCATACAAACATGCAGACGCACCCATATAGTGTTCCCCATGTCAAAATAAATCGAACAATAAATATATTTTATCATAGCATATCAGTGACTGTATATAACAAGTACTTTACATGATTCTCATAAACACATATACAAATCTGTTTCAATATATATATATATATATATATATATATATATATATATATATATATATATATATTCACATATATATATATATATGTATATATATATAATGTGCATGTGATTGCTTCTGTGCATATGTAGAAAATATTTCATATATATATATAGAGAGAGAGAGAGAAAGAGAGAGAGAGTACATACATGTACACGCACACCACATGAAATACATACTTATTCATTCATCTACGCATGTTTACCATGAGACAAAAAATATCTAAGAACAACAAAAAAGATCCATATTTATTTCCGCTGACAAAAGTGGTTCGTCTTCGGTGACAGAAAATCTTTAAAAATAAAGATTTCAATTGTCTGTTTTCAAAATTACCAACTGTTTTTTTCTTTTTCTCTTCAACGAAATTCTTCTTCTGTCATAAGGTCAAGTCTCTTTCAAACTCGAACAATAAGCTCCACTTACAAATTTCAATTCTTATAGGCGCATACCATTTATTTACGGCGTCTGCCAAGTGTCATACATCACGGACAGCGAAAGTTCGGCCGTCGACGTATTGGCGCAGTGTAATCCGCAACCACGTGAAAGATATTATAACGAGTTTTCTTTCTTTAAGTTTGGAAAAAGGCTACTTCGTTTTCAAGCTATTTTTGAGGTTATTGATTGATGTACTTCAGAAATTACAGTGAATATTTTCAGGAGAAAAAGAGAGAGAGTATTTCTGTGAATTGCAAGGTTCAAATATTTCATCTGTGAATGCAACTTTGGTTGAATTATCAGCAGGCATTTCTATTCAATTGGAGAATAGGAAAAGTATCAGTAAAGTTTGGCCTCTCTCAAGAGTCGCCAGTGATATTGTTTTGAAACTGTATGCTTGTCTGTGTCCAATGACCATCAGATTCTTGTTTGTTGGACAATTGCTATAATCATTTAACTGCTGTTTCCTTTAACTAAATTTCTGTTGGAACAAGAGGAGAGCGAGGGGGGGGAAGAAAGACTGATTCTTGAATTTACGCTTCTCTCGTTATGGGCGTTATTATATCCATGATACAAAAACACCATAGATCACGGTCAGGACGAAACGGAATGTCTGAAAAGGAAAAGAATGACAAACATTGTTTGTTCTCAAAGAGACATTTATAATGCTAAGGCATATACAAAACCATACATATACAAGCATACTCATGACTGATGTAGAAAACAATATATATATATATATATATATATATATAGAGAGAGAGAGAGAGAGAGAGAGAGAGAGAGAGAGATACAGCCAAGCAAAGTAGAAGGAAGAACAAAAAGGAAAGGTCATGCCGATTTGGAGATAATCCTGACCTGGGGAAAACATTAATTAAACGGGCCGGATTCATCTATGTCCCAAAGGGAAACGGCACCATGTCCTTGTAAGCTGCTGGGGGAAGTAGGTTTAGCCACAGCCTGTTTCCTTTGGGAATACGAAGAGGATGAGGATAGTCCTCTTCAATGTATGCCGTGTGGAGGGCCATAGCTTGGAGTAATTTTGTGAAACTAAAATATGTAGGAACTTAGTTGGTCCAATTAAATTATGTAGCTCGTCTGAACATTTTCCATGGAAATAGGGATGAAGTAGTGAGAGGTTTGCAACGTTTCATATATGGAAGAGGAGTTGTCAGGTGGAAAACTTATTCACCACTTACAAATCTGCGTAGAGTGTGTATCAAAAAATCGTCCTATGGAAGTGCATATGATAGGATGCCTTTGGTTTGGCCTGTAATGGGGATGAAGCGCCCAAGGAAGGTAACTTATAGTAATTTCACCCACGCACGCATGGACTCTCCCAGGTATAAATGGGAACAGGTAGTGCCTTTTGGAGAGGGAAGTTTCCAGCAGTCAGCTCTGACAGACGAACCGAACATTCTTGCTGGAACACTCGTTTGTATTACTGTTTTTCTCTTAATATATTTGTTTAAACCAATTCCTCTCTTGTGTCTTTATTCCTGGCCCTAGAAAAGCCACAACAGTAAGACTTCAGCAAAGCATTTTTTCAGGGATTGAGAAAGAAGTTTAGGTATTTGGCTTGATGTCCTGTTGTATCGGGGACATGGATGGGCTCATCAATGGTCTATGTCAGTTTGGAGAAGTTTCGGCAGTATATGTCTTCTTCATCGGTTTTGATTGATTTATTTCATGTTCTTGTGTATTTTGTGCTTCAAATTCCACTTATAAATTTTGTTTTTTTAACTATTTCAATTGAAAGTTGGTACAATATAAATACATTTTTATATCAGCAAGAACTGTGCAGCACCCTTATTTATAGGTCAAATGCATTTGCTTTTAATATAAAATACCTTTACTTTGTCTATCACAGCATTCGACGCAATAACAAATGCAACTTAACGTATTTTTGTAATCTAGCTTATCCTTCATACTCATCACAGCTAATTAATAGTTAATTAGTAAGTGTTTAATTTAAAGCAGATTTCAAAAATGAATTTAGCTTAATCATTGAGAATCAGTATATTCAGTACTGCTAATAAGGGCCATTAATTAAACATTCGTTTAATTTTTTTTCATTCTGTATTGTTATATCGATTAAAGATTAGACATTTCGTAAGTTTAGAATTCAGAATTGCCTTCTAGACCAGCTGCTATCCAAGGCTAGAAGCAAGTCTGTCCTGTTATTTACCCATAGCTGGGGGGGAAGAAGGGGATTCATTCCTTTCTCAAGGGTATTAGCACGTAAGTAAATGTAATGGTTTCGACTGGAATACGAACCCAGCTCTCCGATTCCTTAATATATATATATATATACATACATATATATATATATATATATATATATATATATATATATATACATATATATACATATATATATATATATATATATATATATATATAGGTGCGTGTGTGTTTGTGTGTGTGTATTTGTGTGTGTGTGTGTTTGTATATATATATATATGTATATGTGTGTATATATATATGTATGTATATATATGTGTGTGTGTGTGTGTTTGTGTGTGTGTTTGTATATATATATATATATATATATATATATATATATATATATATATTCTGGTCGCCTGACGGTCGTAATTGCGTGAAAAGTATCTATTATTCGTTGAGAGTTGATGCTGAAGATGAGGATAACAGTCCAAATAATATATAAAATGCAAGAAGTAAAAGACCATTTGTAAAATAATATATAATTAAATATAAATCGAACTTTTTCTAAGTGGACAAATAAAACAGGATATACTCATCGAATTTCCTTTAGTATAAGTTAAAGGATTACACATGAAAATAATCGTAGGAACAACCTCGTAATATCATGATGTTCCTAGATTAGATCTAAACACAGCATAATGTTGCTCTCATAATAACTATATTATAATTTTTAGATAATAATTATAATGTCATACGGTATTTAAATTTACCCCTATGCTCTTCGAAATAGTTAACTTAGAAATGCATTCATAAGGGGAGAATCCTGGTTTAAACATCTAATAAAAATGCTTATGTACAAATACGAGGGTAAGTAAAAAAAAACAAACCCTAATATGTCTTTAATTTTGTTTCACTGCCATCTGCACATGCAAGCTTATAGTTGGTACAATTGTGGTCACGGGATCGAAGTTTGAGTTTGATCGCGCGAGTTTCTTTTTGTTTTTTTGTTTTTTTTTGGCTGCGGTTACACCAAAGAGTAAAAAAGATCAGTAATCGGAATCTGCAGGGAACATGTTAACTCATCAATGATTTACTCCCCGATTCGCAATTAC
The DNA here is from genome assembly GCA_964036315.1 of Acanthosepion esculentum. Classification (NCBI taxonomy): domain Eukaryota; kingdom Metazoa; phylum Mollusca; class Cephalopoda; order Sepiida; family Sepiidae; genus Acanthosepion; species Acanthosepion esculentum. The sequence goes on along the minus strand of OZ038485.1, from coordinate 124,663,038 downwards.
CATCTCACGAGCTTGCCGAATATCTTCGTCTGTGGTGGATGTTCACGGGCGCCCTGCTTCTTCTTCGCGCCTCACGCTTGTCCGGCCACACTTTAAACTACTCCATCCACACATGCACATTTCTGCGGTAGTGCACTGTCACCGTATTCTGTGACTATGATTTTCATCCCCGCCCCTGACACAACTTCCGACCAGGGAAATAGGATTACTGCTCTTAGTGCACTTGATCTATCCACTTCCCTTCTCCACATCCTTTCCCCTTTCATTCCTATCTGCTCTCGCTCCAAATCTTCTGTAACCCCCTTGCCTTGATCGATCCACTATCTTTCTCCACATCCTCTCCTTTACCACTCCTATCTGCTCTTCCTCCAAACCTTCTGTAACCCCTTGCGTGCTAGTGGCTTCCAGCCTTGCTTGGGGTGAAAAGCTTAAAAAAAAACAGTGGTAGGTATGTGTGTACTGTAACAGTAGCAGGAAAACTCAAGCTACAATCACGTGACCACAATAGTATCAACTATAAGCACGCATAAGTAGAAGGCAATGTAACAAACTTAAATATATACTATGGCGAAAGTGTGGATAATTTCGACTTACCCTCATAGTATTTCTAAAAGCAATGGTTATATATACCTGGGTAGTTTCTGAAAAGAACTTTTTCATCTGATCTTCAGGAGATCCCAAACAGGGAATCGTGAGCTTCTGACCATTTCCACAGATAGGATGTTGATTTGCAATGGAACTGTGACAAGGATATCCGATTCTGTGAAAACTGCAACAAGAATACAGACCGAGAAATAATTTTGAAGAAGATCCCTGAAATAATACGGTATATATTGTCACACCAATGATGAAAGAGAAGCGAAAATTTGAGGTGTTCTACCACGTAGAGAATCCCATTACGCCTATGCTTCACTTACGTTCTTATCTTCACTTATTGAATTTGAATGAGTCGAATTTATGCTTACATTCCCGAATGCCACGTGTTTTTGCTTTTTTTCATCCAGTGTTGTTTTGAGTTTATATTTTTATGCCATTCAATCTTTCATCGAAAAGTCAAAGTTCAAACCTAGATACCTGTCGACGTAACAATTTAAAACTACGTATTAGAAAATAGTTTTGTCTCATTAACAGTTACTAGGAATTAATAATCAGTAGGACTTATCTATATGATGTGCAAGTCAGGCTACAGTTAACTGCCAAGAAAATGAAACCCGAGGGCCGTGTTCAATTTCTAGCCGAATCTGTAGCCTTTACCTTTATACAAATACCTTTTAGAAACAGGTGGTAATCCATATATTTGGTCACCTATGAGATAAATAACAGCACAGATTGGCTTATCTATACTTGGTTGTCAGTCTATCTAGAAAAACAGCTGAAAAGTGGTTGCCATGTAACAGTTTCGCAGCTTTTGTTGGCAGTCTATGTATAGACGGTGACTCGATAAAAATATCCATTCCCTCGCAGCATGTAACACATGTGTGGAAAAACAGACAATGACAGAAAAGTTGAAATCAGTCGCTGGTGGAGATAAAGCAGATTTGTTTTTTAAAGGGAAATTCTTTAAAAAAAAAGAATCAAGTATCGAGAAAAAAAGAAAATATTATCAGGTTTCTTGTCTTTTGTTTATGTCAAGATTTCTGGTTTCCTCTTTTGTTTAATTTACAAACTACATCCCACATCCTGGTGGAAGATTTGTAACATTTTTAATACTAATAATAATAATAATAATAATAATAATAATAATAATAATAATTTTCACAAAATAAGATATCCCAAACGAACCACAAGAAGTGTTAAAGTGTACGAACATCACCCAGACCCGGTCACAGAGATAGGACCTGTTACAATTTCATGGGATTTTACAATACACACAGACAGAAGAATTAATGCTAATTGCCCAGATTAGGCGTGTTGCTGTTCCTGCACTCGAGTCCTACCATTTTCTGTTGTTAAAAAAATATCAGTGGAAAATGTCATGAATCCATTTTTGTCCTTAGTTCTCTGGTTGGGACTCGGAAAGTAATGCGTATACACCAGAAATCAGAGGAAATATTATTATTATTATTATTATTATTATTATCATCATCATCATCATCAGAAGAAGAAGAAGAAGAAGAAGAAGAAGAAGAGGAAGAAGAAGAAGAACAACAACAACAACATCAGCCACCGCTATTGTAGTTGGAGACCGTCGGATGATTGGAAACGATTCCAATAGACTCATTGAAGGGATTTCTGGTAGCCTACACCTTTAAGAAATAAAAAAAAATTGTTCTCACGAATAGAGTCCTACGCCTTATGAAGGTTTTTATCTATGTAAAATATGTGTTTTTTTTTTTATTTAATTGCTTAGTGGGAAATATCATGATAGAATTTCTGACCTTAGGTCTCTGATTGAGACACGAAAAGGAATGAGTGCACATCAGAAAACAAGAGAAATGAATGAATGAATGAATGAATGAATTAATTAATATTATTATTGTTGTTGTTGTTGTTGTTATTATTATTATTATTACTACTACTACTACTACTACTACTACTACTACTACTACTACTACTACTACTACTACTACTACTACTAGAGATTTAGTAACCACAAATCGCCTAAAATGTCCTACATTTCCCGTAATAATCTTGGAGATCAGAACTCCTTCCTGTCGTTGATAGTCTGAAGTCTTCCTCAGATTTCTAATTTTTCCAATTTCATATTTTGGTTTTATCATCGATGTTATCATTGTTGCTGCTGCTGCTGCTGTTCGATTTCTTCTTTTTATTATTATTATTAAACTCAATTGATATAATGATTTTTCAAATTCATTCTACGTGACAGAATTTGTTAATTCATCTTATTTTCTTTTTCAATATTTTTGCGGACATTTTGTTTTTTGTACTTTTTAAAAAGTCGAAAGGAAAACGTTCATTAAATTAAATGACTGAACCACTGACCCTTATCCCACGTCTGGCGAGGAAATGAAAGAAAATTCCCTGTTTGTATTACACTTAAATAAAGATGTATTTTCTTTTTTCTTTTGTCCTAAAATTAAGTTTATTTGAACATTTAATTTTAAAGTTAACAAACAATTGTTTCCATTAAACATAATAAGTAAGGAAAAGTTTGTTTTTTTTCCTGAAAAATATACATAAAATTTCTCCTTAAAATTTCCCTTTCAATTTTCATTCAGTGATAGCTATGAACACATCCACATGCATATATACACGCACACACGCACACACGCATATATATATATATATATATATATATATATATATATATATATATATATATATATATATATATATATGGAGATATGTAAATTTATATGTAAGTATTAGTATATGTATATGCATATATACCGATGTATATCGATACATGTGTACGTGGTTATATGTGTAATTTCTCATGTACATGAATGTATGTGTATTTTTTACGTAAATATGTATGTGGTGCATGTATGAAAAAAACAGTAATTTTTTTACTATTACCTTCAAATCTTACTCCATCTTGATTTGAAACCTAAAATTTAATTAAAAAAATAGCTACAAATTAAATTCATGAATTAGACTCTAACAGATAAAGATAATACCTTAACCAGAAAATTAATATCAGGTCAGCCTGAAAGTAATGCATCATAATTTATTGTTTGCCCTCAGTGCCAAAGGTTGCTATGGCAAAAGAAGTAGGCACAATAATCAATATTTTGATGCCTTGTGGCAGGTCGACATTTGGAAAGATGGCGTTTGAGATGATTGAGCCTTCATCAACGCTAATGAATTTTTATAGATACTAAAATAGTGCATATAAGCAGTTAAGTTAACAAATGTGGCCAATATGTCTCATCAGTGGCGATATGATGCTCATGAAAAGCCTCGCGCGAAACGCATTTTTCCTCGCTCAATACGTTTATTCATCGCTGCCACTTGTGGTGTTGGTGTTGATAACCTGAACAGTTTAACCGCAATACCAGTTTAAATGTCAGTTATCATAATTTTGCAGTGGAAATCGTTAGATGTAACCGTAAATTTTATGCTTATACCATCTTCTCTCGTAATTCTCGCTTGTCGAAATCTCTTCCGGCTTGTTGTGCTCCTGACATTTACGATCTTACAAAAATCTCAATGAATCGTTAAACGTCATCTTCTGTCTCATAGAATCCTGTTTATTATTGCCTTTACTGTTTTCTTTCGCTCTCAGTAACCCCTTGCATTTTGTGGCTTTTATCGCATTGCTCGATATGAAATAATAAATAATATTATCAATGAAATCTTGATCTTAAATGATTTCAAGATTTTACATAATCACAAAATGACTGAAACGGTAGGAAAAGGACAATAATCTATATATACATATATAAAAGACAGAATGTGTGTGTTCGTTTATATATTTGATCGGATCTCATACATTTTTCAACCGACTTCAACCAAATTTGACACAGTTACCGTAAATGGTCCTTCGGGGGTGGGGTTGACGGCGCCAAAAGTTGATTTAAGTCAATATTTAAATCAATATTATCGATTTTTCATTTTTGATCGGACGCACGCGTGTGTAATTATGTGCGTTCACTGTACACACGCAGATATAGGCACTTTTCATATCAGAATTAATCGCGGTAGCATAATTTTAAAATGTCGGATTTAAGTGCTTACATGGGAATAAGAAAGGACAAGAATGTCCATATTTTGGTTTCGGGTGCAAAAGTTATCACAATGAATGATTTATGTCGCAGCCGAACTTTGCGCTCCAAAAGCCAATCGGATTAGTGTTATTAGACACACGTGGCTCGCGCGATTTGTAATGATTGCTGCTGATTTGCTCATTCACGCTCCGGGGTTATGCGAGATCATGTGAACGGGAGGTGTCATGCGTGCTAGCATCAAGCATCCCAAATGGGGTAGAGGTTTCAGGTAGCCTACTTTTATTTCAGGATTTAACATCCATACCATGGTTTTTAAAAAAGAATCTGTTAATGTTTCAATGCAAGCATGCATTAATTTCCATTTTTTTCTGCTTTTGCACAGTAAAGTAAATGTCAAGGTCATTTTAAAAGGCTACATGTTAAGTTTTAACAGAAAAATCAGTAAAAACAAGGTGAAACTGCTGCTTTTTAGGTGTTTGTAGCCCATTTAGCCTACTAAAGCATAGGATTGAATTCAGTGAGCAATCACTAACACATTTCATGCCACTTCACGCCAACACTTTTAAGCCAAGTGGACAGAATCGGCTCCCCCCCAATTTCTAATTTTTCACATTTGATAGCATTTTTTTCATTCGAGGTGACACCGGGGGACTGTTATGTCTTTTCATGCCGTTTACGTGTAGCAAAAGCACCTACTCGCTATAATTTTAATACTGCGCATCGCTGCCCCAAAAAGTTCTCGCACGTTTTCATCTAAATTCGTGCTACTTAAATGCCTTCATCATCCATCAGTAAACGAAATTAACATTGCTTCGAATTTTGTTCGTAAGAAGTGTAAAAACGCTTGTATTTTCAATTTTTGATCAATAAAACTACCTGATATCTACCGGCTGCTCAAAATTTTCAAAGAAAAATGAAGCTTGAAAACCCCACTTTCTGATTGGCTGACTTTTAGAGACTGCGCTACATCGGTAACAACGTAAATAAAAAAAAAGCGATGCCTATTTTGGTATAAGGAACTACATAGCTTTCATATTTATCTATAAAAATCCCGATACAATGAAATCGCTAGATACTATTTTGAAACGTCATCCGCCACTGTGCACTGATTTCACTAACCCAGCTGGAGGTTAACCAATCGCGTCAACTGTTCAAGATTGCTGCGAGCTCATTGGCACGGTTGCAGCGTTTAACCTTGGGCCCATTTAATCATACGCGCTTAAGGTCAACCGTCCAACCGCCTCTTTATACCATAACTCGCACGCTTATTCACACTTCTGCGATTACTGTCCCGCACTTGGCTAACTTCATTCGCTTCTTACGGAAACCGCAAATTGTTGATTACGTATCCAAACTGTGTTTTTTACTTATTAGTTATAATTAAATCCTTTTCCGCGTTTATCGAATTTACTTCCAAAATTACCTACTACCGTTTTAGCTTTAGTTGAATTTTTTAAACTTCACTTTTTTGTCTTTGATTCACTTTTGATACAGTTACATACATTTTGGGGATCCCTCTAACGTTGCCTACATTTAGACTACACGTATTTTTTGCACTGAAAAACCTACATAACTTTTATTACGTATGCCTTTTTAAAATTGGTTAAAATGCCGCCTAGAGAAAAAAAACTTTTTGGGCAGCGCACGGCTGCTGCCTCCGCTAGAAGAGCAACAAGGGCAATTGAAACCACAGAGCAATCATCGTTGTGCCTTTCTCAGATGGCCTCACACTCTCCTGTCCTCAGCTCCACGGAAAGTACCGCTGAACGGACTGAAAGGCTGGCATCAGTAACATCAGTTATGTCATCACGACGCGCTAGATTTTCAACTGAAAAGCGTTTAGTACAGAATTCACAGGACGCAATACGCATTTCTAGGGCCAGGGCTTCCGAGTCCCCAACACAGACAATCCTTCGGCGTTTAAGGAATGCCAGCGCTACAGCATGTTCTAGAGTTTTAGAAAGCCCTGAACAAACCACTTCGCGTCGTCTTAGGAATGGTAGGGCTACAGCATCTTCCAGGGTTTCGGAACAACCTCAACAAACCACTATTCGTCGTTTAAGAAATGCCAGCGCTACTGCGTCTGCCACAGCTTAAAAAGTCCTGTGCAGAGCGCTATTCGTCGTTTGAGGAATTCCAGGTCTACTGCGTTTGCCAGAGCTTCAGAGAGCCCTTGGGGTACGCCGAGCACGGCTCAACAACAATGGCCAAATCGCAAGGACAGACGCTCAGCGTTGAGAGTCTGCATTTAGGTGAACAGTGTTTCGCCCATGGACAGCTTTACGTAGGCTGCTCCCGAGTCGGGAGTAAGGATAACGTTTGCGTTTACTCTCCAACAGACAGTAAAAATATTACCTACGCAAAAGTCCTATAGACCATGGTCGGTCACGTTTAAACGCTATGTACACATTTATGTCAGCTGCATCGGAGGTTCATTCATTTTTAACCTGATTTATTTAAAGGTCGTTGTAGTATCAACTTGTCATTACTAATACATTTCATGAAAGGTTGTCTAAATACTTACACCCCACCACAGCTGCATTTGCACTTACATGTCGATCATGTAACCATATTCATTTGCAACACAAAACCAATACTTGGGAAGATGGATTCGTTTAATTGTCAGAGAAGTCGAGTGTGTCCACGCAGTTCAGGCCTCAGCAAAAAGAAGTGGGATAATAAAAGAATAGCAGCATGCAGAGTTATAATATCCATTCTCTGCCGTACACCGTTGGTGTGTTTCTTCCCTTACGATAAGAAATGCTTTAGGTAACGCTACCTGCGCATCATGCTCGCATCAACTGGTAATTAAAAACTACAAAAAATGTGTGCCACTTACAAGTACTCGCCCCAGCAGCTTCCCATACTTCTGTTATGTCGTTCTGTTTGCGGTAGTGGTAGCGCCATTTTTGGACAAAAGATGCGTCTACCTTTCACGTTATTGCGTTTTACTACGTTGCAACTGACACAGTCTTCATGTAATGTCTTCCACTCCGGGATAATAAAACCATCCCATCGGAATACAAAGCCATCTGCCACAACTCACCAAAAACTTCCTAAGGCCCGTGTTCGTATTGAACTTTTAATTAGACGTGTCTTAGTAATGGCAAACGGCTGATGCTACAATGGCTGTCCATTGCTTCTTTTAAGCTTTACATTTTTTTCTTCCGTTGTTCTGATGAATACCGACAACTTGTGTACATTACATTTTTTACGTGGACGGCCATCAGTTCTACTAGACTTCAGCCTTATAAAATGAGTATGGCGGTTATGACCTTCCATTCAGAGAAAGTTTACTCCCGGGCAACGCCGGGCTTTGCTGCTAGTTAATTTGTAAAGAATCTATTACGCAACCTATACAGGTGTTGTATGATTGGCTGTTTAAAAATCATCAGTTTTTATTTTTTGTTTAGTTCTTTTTTTATCGTCACCGCTTGTATAATGACCCCCATGGAAATCTGAAAACACATCGAATACGAAACAAACTCTGCTTTACCATTCTGACATTCATAAGTTCAAGTATGATATGAGATTAAAGAAGGTGTTGGGGCAATTTTGAAGCGTGGAGGGTCTTCCATTCTTTAAAAACAGAATTAGCAATCTAGGCATTTACATCGACTCGAAGATCAAACAAGAATATCAATCATAACTACCTAAAATCAACCGACTCAGTAATTGCGAAAACTGTTTACGGATTCTTTTAGATTGAGGCCGATCAGATTCAAGTTTATTCTTAGGTACAAGCACACTGATACACAATTAACAATATCTTTCGATATTCTTGTTTATTCAACAAATAAAAATGAACACTCAAAGCTGATGTAAACACAGAAAAAATAAAGAAGAAAACGAAGTAATCATGAGAATATTTATTCAATATCCATTAAAAATCTTTCTCTCATTATCCATCATGCGTGCATTTAGTAAATTAATGTTTCTTTACGAGACTTTTTTGAAAATTAACCGACATTTGAAGGGTGCATCTATATAAAACTAATTGGGGTATTATAAGCTAAAGAAATATTTCTCAAGTGCAATGGGCCTTTCATAATTGATTGATTTATCTCTCAGTTCGATGCGCTTATAGTGAAATGAATTCAAGTATTTCCGTTTAATCACCATCTTATTACCTATCGCAAATATGAACAATCTTACAAGCTTATTTATTTATATAAATATACACAGGCTTTTCTAATCACTGTACCTAAATATGTATAAATAGACATAGACAGTCGAGTATACATCTAATCGGGTAGGCATAATTAGATTCGAATATGTAGAAGAGTTTTAACTTGTCTAAGGAAATTTGTATATGCCATGACAAACATCCTCACTTAAAAAAAACTGTTTTAAGGAATGAATACTGCATTATGTCTTTATTTCTGAGATGAGGTATTATGTATATTATTTACATTTTTTGGACTATTGTCCTCGTCTTTGTCGCCATATTTATTACAACGTTTTGGCCGTTGTAGCTCCGGCCTTCTTCAGGTGGTTGGAATGTCGAACTGAACCCTTTATTACGCTCACTGGGAAAAACTGTTCTAGTTCCAAGTACCATGTTTAATAGATGTCAGTTATCAGTTATCACCTGTTAATTTCTCTCTCCAAGTTCTCTACTGCCTTAACCGGATATTGAACTCACATTCTTTGGGTCTACGCCAGTGAGCGAAATAAAGTGTTCAGTTCGACATTCCAACCACCTGAAGAAGTCCGGAGCGTACAACAGCCGAAACGTTGTAATAAATATGGCGACAATGATGAGGATAATAGTCCGAATAATGTAAATAGTAATACTGCATTTTTTATTATTATATCAAAACTAAAATTCAATGTAAAAATGTATACATTATTTGAATGATATCACTGCATAATATAATTGCATCAAATACTTAAAAATCAAACTATCTTTACACATTAACAATTGTTTGAACATACTTTAACTAATCACGGATATCATTATGATCATGATTATTATCAACTTATGATTAGGAGTGCGGAAAGTGAAATCGGCGAAGCAAGTTATAATTCCGCCTTGTCTGTTCAGTTCTCTATTACGCTCGGGAGAGTCATGAAGACATTTCTTCTTCCCCCACCTCTATGGATTAAATATAAGGATAGACTACATTTTCTGGCATTGTGTGGTTAAGAGTATTAAAGGACTAGTCTGAATTCGAAAACAATGAACAAGATTATGGCAAATCGGACCACAATTAGATGCCTTGGTAATTCACAAAAAAAAATGAAAAAGGAATATGTGGAGAGGCCAGATGCAGCTTCATCATGAAAGCGCACGGTATTTAATTTTTTTGTGTTCGTGAGACGGAGAAGGACTAGGAAGAGGAAAAAAGATAAACAATTATGTACTGACACCAAAACGAATAGGTATTGAGCAAAATTTCAACTCAATGTACACATCTTTATGCCAGCTACATCGTAGGTTCATTCGTTTTTTTAGCCGGTTTACTTGAAGCTCGTCGTAGTATCCCTAAGACATTTCATTAAAGGTTGTCTTGCTCACCAGATGCACTCTTATCACTTACACCCCACCATAGCTGCATTTGCTTATGTGCACTGACTATATCAGTAGCTATATATAGTGAGCACAAGATGTACCTGGGGTTTGCTTCGGGAATTACTAGCCTGCCACCCGATTCCCTGTCTTTCAGTAGTTTATTCTCTTTTACAATAAACCTATCTTCGTGCGTTGCTGTTCCTTCACTCGAGTACCACCTTTATCCGTAACCTCCTAAAGGATATAAAAGAAATGATGGTGACTGGAAACTCTACGGTACATCTTTGCAATTTAAGATTAGAATGAAATAATTTATTTTGTAGTGTAGGAAATTTTGGGTTCATATCGAAACAAAATGTTCCATAAACAGATTCTATCCTATAAAAATTAATTTCAGCCTTTGATAGCTGTTTAGACTTCTGTTCTATTAAGTTTATCATGCAAAAGATCGTCAAATAAAAAAATTGACGGAAAATGAGAAGTTACACCCTTGTGCAAATTAAATGAAACATACGCATTATTATCCATTCTTTCACCATACGGACAGTTTTAGACCCACTGGAGTGACAGGGTGTAATCGATTTCTATTTCCTCCTCAGATTAGCTTATTTGCACTGGTGTGCAGTAATATGAACATCTTTTCGAGGCATATGGTGAAATTTGTTTGGACTTGAAAAAGATTGTATCATCCGTGATTGCACCAGATTTTTATCACGCCCAGGCACTAATCTCTCGACTGTCGATTAGTTGTTCGACGGTCATTGTTTGGAATGAACGTTACTGCAAATTGTAACGCTGCACGAACACATTGAGAAGCGTTACCAGTGAGCAAATGAAAGTACTATAGAGTGGCTCGGAAACACTCCTGCTTTAAATGCAATCGGGAATCTGTTGTCAATCTGCAAGGAACGACCTTGTGAAATGGACATACGAAGTACTAACGGGTACACTGGTCATAAATCACTGGAAAAATACGAAAAAAATAAATAATAATGGAATTAATCGTTTTGTTTCTATTAATTTGCACAAGGCTGTACGTTCATTGTGTTTTGGTGACGCCTTTTTACACGGAGCAATAAGAAGCCATTTTGAATCGTTTCAGTAGCTGTTAAAATGCGTCCAGAATGAAAATGTTATATCTTTGATTAAAAGATTGATCTTTTTAAAAATATATATACATTGTTTACCAAATAAAAATCGAACATTTTATATGGGACAGTTTCACATTTAACCAGTAGAAAGAACGGTTTCACAACATCATTCAAAGCATATTCCTCATCTCCCCAATGGATCGGCAATTAGAAAAAAAAATCAAGGAAAGAAATAAGATTTCGAATCAAGGGCTCAAACAAGGAGGTCTCCTCCACTCAGAATATTTGCACAACACAATCTTCCTAATAAATGTTTTTTTCATTTTTTCCTGAACCAGCTTCTTTTTGTAAAAATCTATTTTTATTATATAAAATAAATTAGGCAAGTTAGTTCTTTTGAATTGCATTTTATTCATTTCTTAAGAATCCTGATGTCGTCCTTAAAAAGCCTTTCAATGGGAGGTAATCAGGAAATCTCAGTTCAAATCAGCTCGGCTAATTATGCCACTTTGAGATGGGAAGAGTAATTGAGGAGTTTTAATTCGGGGTAAAGAATGAAAGAATATGGTCCGGAAAAAGTAAATATAACCGTAATTGGATTTTAAATGTCTCCTTGGTGCAAAGAGAAATTGCAATTAAATAAACATTTATTTTGATAAGAAAATATATTTTTTTACATTGTGGCTCTTTTCCCTGCTTGCAAAAAAAATCAATTACATGCCTCCATAGAGAGACGATTAGAAATATGTGTGTGCCTACATTTATAGTATGCTAGAAAAATGAATTTGCTTAACTGGGAAAAAAAAGTAAAATAAAACGAAAAAACTTACTTTCGGAAAAATCATGTACTCATTTTTACGTAATTCAGTTTCAGCTGGTTAAAATATAGGAAATGAAGATAAGAACACTGATGGTTTTTATACAGGCGAAAACACTGATCTCAGAGTGGCAGTGATAAATTCACAACTGCTTTAGCAACTAATCAACTGCTATTCCAAACAAAGCCAAAAGTATAAGCATTAAAAAAGGAGGAAACTAATTTAGCACCAGGAACAGGGATGATTCTTTGTAAGTTATTTTGATGTAAGATATCCCGAAGCAGGAATAGGACAAACATATTTAGATAGTCGCCTGTAAAATGTCGGGTTTCCTGTGATAAATAATCGAGAATTGCGTAAACAAGAGCCAGTGGTATGGCGACAAAACCATGTAAGTTCGGAGAATGAGATTAGCAAGGTATAAAGAAAATCATTCGTTGGCGACGAGATAGAAAATGTACCCCATCTGTGTGGCAAAAATGTGGCAAAAACGGGTATATAACATCTCGGCAAAATACAAACAGGGAAGATCCAAGTCTTTAAGCATGGTATCTATCTGTATGTAACTTTATATCTGACAAGATGTGAATGCATATAAAAATGCAGCAACTTATATGATTACTAGCCCTATGTATGCGTGTGCGTGTATGCATATATATATATATATATATATATATATGTGTGTGTGTGTGTGTGTGTGTGTGTGTGTGTGTTGTAAACGGAGGGTCAGTGGTGACAAGATGACGAGAATGAACAGCAGAGAGGTAATTGCGACATAAGCAGAATGTATACACAAATTTAATTATGATGGCGTGGTGTCGGAGAAATAGCGGAGACGGAGGGAGAAAAAGAAGAGATATAAATTGGTCGTCGGAGGCGAGAGTGAGAGAGGAAAATTACTCGTTTTTGTAACGCTAGTGATGTTCTCATGTACAGCATATCCTCGAAGTTAAGAATTTCTTCGGAAATCTTTCATTACTTTATCTATATCAACATACACCTGGCAATCGACTCACCTTAACAAAAATCAAACCAGAAATGTAAGGTTAGAGAACAGGGACATTGGAAAAATGTTTAAAAAATGAATCTTAATAAACTGAAAACATATGTTATTTGCATTCCATACATGATTCTTCAATGGAATAAATTCAACACAAAATAAACAAACGGGACCAATATTAGGTTCCTTAAACAAATACAGAAAAAAACATCGTTGAAATGTGATGGCTAAATCGCTTACCTCCCCATCTAGTTCATCAGTGTTCGATTTCTGCTATATGTGATGGAAATATTTAGGGAATTTGAGTAATCATAATTAGATAATTAATTATCGTCTAGAAGAATCCTCAACAGAATGCAGAAAGCACTGGACGCCCTTTTACTCCTATTTTTGGGACTCACCAGCAGTGCGCATCCACTACCTAGAATCGAGCCCAGACCGTTACAATATGACGCAAGCGACATACTCACTGGGGTACGAGCAGGTAACAAACTAGACTCGATATAGCGCCGCTCTTCACAAATTCCATCGTGTAACTCATCCAATTTTAAGACTGTGCCCCCACGTCACGTCTTCTATCCCCAAGCCGCTCCGTCCAGAGCATTAGAAGCCAGTTCCAGCAAGGATATACAAGTGATAGAAACTATTAGGGGGATTTGAATAATCATAATTAAGTAAGTCATCGAGTCTAGGAGAATCCTCAACAGAATGCAGAAAGCACTGGACAGCTGTTTCGTCCTATTTTGGACTCATCAGCAGTGCGCATCTACTACCGATAATCGAACCAGGACCATTCAACGCAAATCTCATACCACTGGATCAACGGGCCTCGGTAAGGAAGAAGAAACTGACTAGACTCGATATAGTGCCGCTACTCACAAGTTCCGTGGTGATACTCTTCCAAGTATTCAAACCCAACGTCTTACTTCCCCTTAGCCCCTCTCTCGCGGAGCATTAGCTCGGTCAATCAAGGTTATACAAGTGATAGAATTTTGAGGGATTAGAATAATCATTATAGTAATTCATCGAGTCTAGAAGAATCCGCACCAGAATGCAGAAAGCACTGAACGGCCGTTTCGTCCTATTTTGGGACTTATCATAAATATCTTAGGACACAGGATCTATGCTTGCTAAATTCTCCTTCACTTTCAACAAAGCCTTAATTACATGTTAATCATAAGTCAGGAATCGGGGTAGAAACATCATAAACATTATAAGCTAAAAATCGGAGAAATTATGACTCTCCAATCGGTACAACGACCAAGAACAGCGATTTTTCATTTGTTTTAAATTATTCGCCGTTCTTCTTTTCAGTAAATGTATTTTTATCGGCGTCTTTGTCAAAATTAGCTTTTCGGCAAATGACAGTAACACCTGGTTGTCTCTTAAAGCGTAGCGTTTTAAAATATACATGAACCCACGATCTGCTTTCTGACAAACAATATGGTTTCCGCATTGCCGGGTCTACTCCTGACCTGCTTACGGTCATAACTGAATATATATACCAAGCTTCTGATAATTGTTATGGTCCAAGGTTAGGACCAAGGAAGAACAACACGAACACAAGAGTAGAAATAACAAAGATATATTACACAGAATAATAATACAAGATTTGAAAAGTGTTAGTATGACTGTCAGTCTAGTTTGGAGTGAACTACTATTGGCTCGACTCGATTCCGTCTCCTCCCTCTCTCTTGAGAGGCGTAGTATTCATAGTGTCAGGAAGAGTTCACTCTGTCGTTATATGTACGGTCCCATAGCAATAATAAAGGCGGAGCTCGAGATATTGCTCTAGATATATCGAAGGCATTTGACAAGGTTCATCGTGTTGGCCTTCTACATAAACTTCAGCGATACAGTATTACAGAATTATTATTTGATTTAATAATATATAATATATAAAAATGATTATATCATACAAAATACCCTTTAAGAAGACCATAAATTATAAAAAAAAATAAATGAAAAAATACCAAAATAACCAATGTCTCAATACAGACATTTCTCTGAATTTAACTGTATCTTTTAAATTTTCTAAAATAAGAAAGGGAAAATAACGTGTTTTTGACACGATAGACAAATACTCGAAAAATATGAACTACATACCACATACAACCTCTAACCTACGTTTTGAGTTTTCTAATTTTTAACTCACATCTGTATTTAGATCCGTCAAAAATAGAAATACGCACGAAATAAAAAAGTTTGTAATCTCATTACCCCCTGCCATTTAAACTCCATAATATAATATTACTTCGCTTACAAAAGTAAATCATTTTTCTGAAGTTATTCAACATCACTTGAAAATGGAACAAAAAAATTTAGGTCCGAAACAGGGGAATTTCCGTGTCGCGATTATAAAAATTTTTTAAAAACATTTTAAATAATAATATTATAATATTATGTTCTACTTTGTATCGAGCACTTTTAAAATTAAATGCCAAAGAATATATATATATATATATATATATATATATATATATATATATATATACACATATATATATATATATATATATATATATATATATATATATACATACATATATATATATACATACATACACATATATATATACATATATATATATACATACATATATATATATATATACATACATATATATATATATATATACACACATATATATATATATATATATATATATATATATATATATATATATATATATATATATATATATGATTAATGTGTATTTGGCGAGCAACCATTCTTTTAAACATCTTACGTTAAATGAGGGACAAGGAAATTTTAATAATTTATTATTTATTTCTGTTGTCGCAATCACGTTTGGCCTCTTCCTTTGCAATTTTCAAAACGTTCCTATTAGTCTTCGAAACAACACAAAAATATGTGTCAAAACATGAATAGATGCTAACAATACCCTCCCCGCCTTGAAAATGACCGAAATCGTTTGGCACAATGGACAGTATAAACAGGATTTGTACTCCATCATGTTTATACGTTATTTTTTGTAGATACAAATATATAAGTAAATGGTCTGTTTATAATAAACAGTATGAACAACATTTACCGGCCTGAATTTCCGAAAAATCCTAAAAAGTATGAGTCCTCCGACAGGAATCGAACCTGTATCTTACACGGATCCCCCATATAGCTTGACGTGCTATACCATTTAGCTACAGAGGAAACGCCCTGTAAAACTTACTAAGCCGGCGCTTCCTCTGTAGCTATAAAAATAACGTATAAACAAAAAATATATTTAAATAATTGTCTGTCTTAGTCCATTTCATAATACATATATATATATATATATATATATATATATATATATATATATATATATATATATATATATATATATATATATATATATATATATATGTTTATATATATATATTTCATAATGTAAAAATTAATTTCGGTTGAGCTCTTTGGTTTGAGGTGTGAGTTTGTAAACAGTGACTATTTAAGCTAATATTGCACGACTCTTCGGCAGAATTGAGTCACTGTCAGTCACTGTGTGTTTATCTAAATCTAAAAATAAACACGCTAAAATTCACCTTCATCCCTGCCGTGATCCGACGGCTTAGTGGTAGAAGTTCCGACGGCCAATTCAGTCGGGTTTCGATCCTAGCTAGAGGCAACCGGACATCTAGTCACACTGATGATCTGTGAAACAGCAAAACAGTCTGTCTGTGGATGACACAAATATATATATATATATATATATATAGATATATATATATATATATTCCCTAGTATAGGATTGGTGCATACGGAATAAATTCCGATAACAAAAAATACTGTTCTTAAAAGGGTGCTCATTACAGAGTAGAGGAAATATAATTATTTATTCGAAAATTATAACATTTGTTTCATCACTTCTGGTGTTTTATCAAATGATCTTGATAAGACAACAGAAGTGTTGAAACAAAATGGGGTATTTTTATAGTGATTTTATAACATATTTATGTTATAATTTTCGAAGAAATAATTATATATAGAGAGAGAGAGAGTGAGCGAGGGGGCGGCAGGCTGTTTCATGCTAGACGCAATCGTCAGGCCACGATTGCGTCTAGCATGAAACAGACTGTCGTCTCTAAGTGTTGACTTCAATATTCACTTTTACGCTCTATCTCTGATATTGAGCGCTTTATCCCATAAATATAGCACACCTTAAGACTATATTTCTTCATATATATATATATATATATATATATATATATATATATATATATATATATATATATATATGCCCCCAAAAATTCTCTACTTAGATTTTAGATATGTTCTCAACCACTCAGTCGGTTGCATTTAAATATAATAATACATGTTAATCAAATAGTATCTGTAACGATAACTAGAGCGCCTGACACCATCGTAGTCAGTTACTAATTTTACAGAAATTTTCTAATGGTTTTTATTGGTATTTATTCATTATTCCATTTATTAGTTATGGTATTTACAATCAGTTATGTGCCATGCGTGATACACATTTAGCGATCATGTAACTGACGATACATGACTGACGAGGCAGATTTTTTCCACAGTAGGTTGCCATTTTTTTCTGCGGTAGACCAGTTACCATCTAAGGTTATAGAACTCGGTCTGTTCTTTTATTTCTCCATTGCTGGGGTAAGAAGAAGAAGAAGATTAATACCTTTTTCAAGTGTATTAGCACATATGTGAATGTAATGGATTTGACTGGAATTCGAACTCGGCTCTCCGAATCCTCAGTCCGAGCCACTATCCATTACTGTACCCAAATAAATTACCTGGAGTTAAATATAAGAGTGTTTTGCTTCTGAATGAAGATTAACAATCTTATCTCACAGGCAATTACATGTGGTCCATTAATGTGGCCTTGTGTCAAACTAATCTTATATACTATTGATGAATCTATATACGTATACATTTATCCATAAACAGTGAAGTATATATATATATATATATATAAATATATATATATATATATACGCATGCGCTGAAGAAGGCATTAATAATGTATAGGGAAATAAATTCCTCCGACCTTCTGCTCTTTCTATATAAAAAGCGAAGATTGTTCAGTTATACAGGAACCTGCTTCTTCCTACCAACCTATTCATTAACCTCGAATGCTTTTCTTTGTATGACAAGATATCGCAAGATATTGCTTAACGAACTGTCAATACATGCCGACGTCAACCTACGGCCTTTTCACCGCAGACTATTCAGCGATCTTCCGCCATAATTAGTGTCCTAATAGCTGCCGACATTCGCCTTGTATACTGACGGAAGTTTTTCTGGTTTACTCTTTCCATCTTTCCACAACTTTCAGCTTATAGAATCCGTATAGGACATTATATATGCCACTCGTCTCCTTCCTCTTTCTTGAAGTCTCGCTTGTACGATACGCAGCTCTTGTTTTGTATACAATTCGTTATCTATACACTCTCTTGTCTAAAGAAAATAAAAGACGGTAATAAAAAGAAAAAGAAGGAAGGCGAAAAGGGAAATAAAGACTTAAACGAATGAAAGGCAATTAACTCAAGTAAAAGACTTCTTGTTTGAATGATGGCGTCTTTTTTATCATCGATGTCGGACATGTTCGTTTCTCGATCATGTTTTCTCATAGAAACTGGTGCTGACCCAAGGAGGATCAAGCATGGAAAACAAGTTGTGGATCGCTTTTTTTTACTTTCCTCTTCCAATTTATATGTCTTCTTTTTAAGCATCATTTTGTGCTTTAATAAAATAAATAAAGAAAAGAAAATCTTCCTTTTCGATAGCGAAATCTGTTCATGAATAAACCATTAGTTGTGCAAAATCTTCTGGCAGCAAGTTTCTGTTTTTACACCCTGTCCATTCACTAATCTTTTGTACATGATATTTCCAAGCACTGTTCAATGTTCCAGGCTAACACAATTAGAAAATTGGGTTCTATTATAGAAACTCTGTCAAATGTATTAAAAACGTAGGTGCACAAAGAATAAAGATATGAAAGAAAGCCGATGGAAGATATTTGCAAATTGTTCTGCTATAAGTCTTTGGTAGAAAGAAAAAAACTTTCAAATTCCTTATATAGAACTTGGAATCAATTTATTGATATATTTGCAGCCGCTTCTCATTATTTGAAAATAATATTTATTTATAACATTTTTTTTCAAATAGATGAGCGCCTGCTATTTCGTTTGCTTTATTTTTTCTCCAGTTTAATTTTTATAAAGATCTCATTTTCCATTTCTGATTTTATATTGTCGTCTGCTCCTGCATTTTAAAAAATAAATATTATTTTACTTTATTCCATCATTTCTTCCTTATCCAATGAATACTGGACAATCTGTTTGTGGATGAAGAAGAGGCTTGAAGCAACAGAAATGTGGTTCTACAGAAGGATGTTGATTGTACCATCAACCAAACATATGAACAACGACAAAGATTTAGAGAAAATGAAAGCGAACATGACTGACATTTCTAGGGCATATACTGGGGAAAGAGGGCTTCGAAAATTTGATACTCATTAGAATGACAGAAGTAAGCAGATTATTGCCTGCGTGATATTTATTTAAATGGATGGCAGAACAAAGTTTAGGAGAAATGAACAAAACACAAACTATATTAAAAGTTACGAAGGACAGGAAATTGTGGAGAGCCATGATTGATAACACACTGAAAGGATAATTAGAAGAAGTTGAAGAAGAATTTCTTCCTTCGTTTCTTTTTTTACTTTTATCTTCTTTTTTCGTTATTATGAGATTTAGTTTTTTTCTTTCGTCTTAACTTTGATTTTTCTTTCTTTATTTCTTTATTTATTTTTCTTTCTTTCTTTCTTTCTTTATTTCTTTCTTTCTTTATTTCTTTATTTCTTTCTTTATTTCTTTCTTTATTTCTTTCTTTCTTACTTTATTTCTTCCTTTATTTCTTTCTTTATTTCTTTCTTTTTATTTCTTCTTTCTTTCTTTCTTCATTTATTTCTTTATTTCTTTCTTTATTTATTTATTTCTTTCTTTCTTTCCTTCTCTTACGGCTCCTGTTTCTTTTAGCATTGATCTTTCAGACAAAATAAATGTAGATGTTTATGAAAGTGAAGGGGTTTAGCCAGTCATTATTTCCTTTTTCCCTTTTTTTCTTTTTCATTTTATTAACGTCTTTTATTTTCTTCATACAAGACAGAAAAATGTTACTAACAATGGCTCAATACTTTTTAAATATTTGATACATTAGCCTAAACCAAGGTTTCTCAACCCTTGCGTAACCCTTAAAATAAATTGCATGTCTCAAAGAACCACTGCTCAAAAACAAAATTATATACCATGTTTTTCTCATTTTATTTGCATCGTAGTTCATGTGGTAAATATCATAGCATATATTTTTGAATAACTGGATTAAGGAACAATTAATACTTCTTTGTCACATTTTTCGGTAATGCTAAATAAAATTCTAAACTCAAATGTAAAAAATAAACATAAGTAACGGATATCTTATACCTAAAATATAAATGTAAGCAGAACGAAAACAGATAATTGCTGCATCAGTTTTTTATTTGTGTATCCTTTACTGGCAATGTTGAATAGACATAGGGTAAATCAAGACAAGATATCCTGTAAACCAATAAACGGGCTTATAAAATTGAAACACGCTGGCCTAAACTATTAGAGAAACAAATGCTTAGCATGCAGCCATAATTTTTCTTTCTAAAACAGAAACAGCCTGCAAAATTGGCTTCCTAAAATCACTTTTCGTCTTATGACCTATGATTATTTTTCTCAGTGGATTTAATTTGATTCAGTGCTACAGCAGTATAGCATTTCCTGTGGATTGAACTCAGATCACTCATTAAGGGGCGACCAGACTAAACGTTGCTATATATTGAATTTAGTTCATTTAAATATATAATGTTATAATATTATAACATATGACGAAATATAAAGTTGCAAACTACATTCATTTCATTAGTTTAAGTCGAGTTATGACTTTTTGCACAGAAATTACGTTTCTGTACGTAACAACAGTTCTTCAAATAAAAAATGAGATGCGATTTTGCAAGAAAATATTTTTAACGAACCTCTTCTTTTCAACTCGGAAATATTACTCTCTTTGTTATTGTTCAATGCCAATGAAAAGGTTTGCGCAATGTCCACATGGTTTGAAGAACCTAATGCATAAAGCAAATTGAGATATGCTTTTAGAAAACGTATTCCGCTCTTATCTGTAACTAACAGTTCGACTCGTACGGCTAAATTGCCTCAAAGGATCGTTCGCTTCTGTTAACTTTCTATTTTCTCATATGATATCACACATGACATCTAACTCACATGAACATGAAGACGGCAAATGTTAGATTTTTTTTCGTACTGACTGACCCGAGAAATTTATTCTAGAACGTATTTATACAAATACAATCGTGCGATTTTCATTATACAAAGTTAAAACGTGTCTTCTCAATATTAGACATTTTAAATTATATTAAATTCAAATTTAAATTTTCAATTAAGATCAAAAAATAAAACTAAATATTTGTTCCTTTTTTGTTAAATTATTTCTTGGGGGAAAACCCTTAGGCGTCATTGGTTTCAAATAATGCACCAGTTTCCTCTTCATCTGATGGCCGTTTTTTTCTGATGTTCAAAGATCATATCTATAAATATTATTAAAAGTAATATTATGTATATTATATATGTTTTAAATTCCATGCCTTTTTATAAGGCTTCACGGATTCCATTTCTTTACTGTACATAAATTGGAATGATTTTGAATTCTTTGTGTGTATATATATATATATATATATATATATATATATATATATACATATATATATATATATATATATATATATATATATATATATATATATATATATATATATATATATATATATATACCAAGTAATTTGGACATATAGAACATTGTCATCATGAAGGTGTTTTTGTTTTAAACAAATGTAGTAGTGTTCATAATTTTCTAAGACAAAATGCTGTGTTCAGATCAGAGTTATTTTTTGACTAGTGAAGTGAAGTACGCAATTTAGCTGAGTAACGCTTCACGGGAAGTAACTAAGTTAGGAGGCGTCGAGAGTTATTTTTTGAATATACTCGGAATAAACAATATGCATCAACACGGTAATTTTCTCTCTTCCTTTAATAATGACACCAAAATGTCTGTCCGTGAACAAAATCAAAATTATCCAATGAAACATGTCTGAATGAAAACATGCTGTTGAAATATACGCAATATATATATATTGAACATTGAATCAACAGTCAGAGGCGAGAGATCGTTTCATGCTAGAGGCAATCATTAGGCATGATGATTGCGTCTAGCTCCTGAGCGTTGACTTCAATGTTCACATATATATATATATATATATATATATATATATATATATATATATACACATACATATATATATATATATATATATATATATATATATATATATATATATATATATATATATATGAAGAAATATAGTCATAAAGTGTGGTATATTTATGGGATAAACTGCTCAATATCAGAGATAGAGCGTGTGTAAATATAAAAGTGAACATAGAAGTCAACACTTAGAGGCGACACTCTGTTTCATGCTAGATGCAATTATCAGGCCACAAATTATCAAAATTATCCAATGAAACATGTCTGAATGAAAACATGCTGTTGAAATATACGCAATATATATATATTGAACATTGAATCAACAGTCAGAGGCGAGAGATCGTTTCATGCTAGAGGCAATCATTAGGCATGATGATTGCGTCTAGCTCCTGAGCGTTGACTTCAATGTTCACATATATATATATATATATATATATATATATACATATACATATATATATATATATATATATATATATATATATATATATATATATATGAAGAAATATAGTCATAAAGTGTGGTATATTTATGGGATAAAGTGCTCAATATCAGAGATAGAGCGTGTGTAAATATAAAAGTGAACATAGAAGTCAACACTTAGAGGCGACACTCTGTTTCATGCTAGATGCAATTATCAGGCCACGAGTGCTGTTATTTTTCTCGGCTATTTATATATACGGACCAGTGGTGCAGTGTGAGTAGTCTATTTTGGCGGTTATTTTACCGGAAGTCGTTTATTTATTCATTTGTTTGAAATTATTTTGCTTGTTTTTATTTTATTTTATTTTAATTTTTTATCTTATACATATTTATTTATTTTTTATTTTGATCAGTGTTTTTATTAACCTAGTAAAAAATTGTTTATATAGCTTATTGTGGGTAGTCTATTTTGGCGTTTATTTTACCGGAAGTCGTTTATTTGTTTATTTGTTTATTTATTTGGGTCAAATTATTTGGCGTTTTTTATTTATTTTGATTTGTATTTTTTATCTTATATATTTATTTATTTTTTATTTTTATTTTGTTCGGTGTTTTTATTAACGTAATAAAAATTTGATTATATAGCTTATTTAATAGTTTTGTTTTTGTTTGGGAAGATAATTAAAGCTATTTGTTGAATTTTGGGGTTGATTATTGTGGTTTGTTCTGACTATTATTTTGGCGGGAACAGTTTTTAATTTATTTATTTGGATTGATTATCTTTATTTGTTTTTTCTAAACGACTAGTTTATCGGTATCGGTTGTTAGTTTATTTATATATTTGGATGTATTTAGATCAATTTATTATACTTGTTATATATTTGTTACACTGTATATTTTCTCTTTGTGGTTTTCGATTTTTAAGTAACGTAGTATATTATTTTTTATTCATTTTTTTTATCAATATATAAAAGTTATAGCTATTTTTTGTCCGTTTTTTGTTTTGATTTTTTATAGTCATAATAGTTTGCTAATTTGTTTATTATTTACTTTATTTATTGATTTTGTTCATTATTTTGTATTCTATTTCGTATATTCTAACAGGTGTGATTTGGTAATTTGTTTGGATTAATTTATTTTGCTTATTTTATTGTCATTTTTTTTGTTTATGTATTTATTTATTTTTTCCGTTTTCGATTTTTAAGTTACGTAGTAAACATTTGTTTTCATGTCTGCATCATGGGATTAGCTCGGATCTTTTATTTAATAATTAATTTTGGTCTGGGAAGTTAATGATAACTATTTTTTCCTACAAGCAAAGTTTGCACGTTTTTGATAGATTGTTGTAGGCTGATGATTTTTTCCTTATTTTCCAAGATATTTTTGGTGTGGTGTACGTTTTGTTTTTTATTTCCCAGATATACTTAGAAAGCCTTGTGCTGTTCGCATATTTACTATTTGTGAAAGATGTTTTGTGTACATAATTTCTTTGTTTCCAGGGTCCTTCAGTTACTCATATGTATACTTTTTCTTCATTATCTGGTGATTTTATCGTGGCTTGGTAGATTACGTTGTTTTGTAAACAATTACCGTTTAAGGGAAATTCGTTTTTTTATTCTGCAGTTGCACGTGGGTTTAATTTGTACGTATGGTTTGTTAATAATTTTCAGAGACCGTCAGCCGATCTGACCCGTGTTAGGATCTAATTGTGTTGGGTCAATATTGCAGGAGACAAGAGCACGCTTAAGGTAGTCTCGAAATCAATTCTTTGGCCCTCCACGGGGGCGGCGACCGGTTTCGAGCTCTCCGAAGAATACAATTTTTGGGGGGAGATGACTGCCAGACATACGCGTAACACGTAGAAGGCGTTGTCGGATGATGGCGTATCCCCCATTACTTGTACAACCACCTAGTAAGCGTCATCAGTGATCTCGGATTTCAGTTATATGGATTGTAGACGAACTGTAGAGTAATATTGTAATCCATTCTTCCTGTATTCTGGAAAATATTAACAATTGAATGTTGACAAACTTAATTGTTTTCTGTCGATTTGTTTTGACCTAACTGCTGTGTCATAATTCGCCTTTTAACAGGAACATGAAGATAATTCAGATAATTTCTGATGTGGCTAGGATAAACTTTTAATTCTGGTCAGTATGATTTTGATACTAAAATGATTTTTTTTTTCAGTAAAACATCACGTCTGTTCGCTTCTCTGGTTTATCGTAATATTTGAACATCTTTTGACGTTGAATTTCGATACTGATGAAGTTTAGTGCGACATAAGGTTATAATAGTAGCGGACTTCTAGGATACATCGATCATACTACAACGATGATTTACTAAATAAAGTTACTAATAATTATTCTATACTAATCGCCAGAAGTAGATTTTTATGTACCCCAACCGTTCCCACCTTATTTTGAAATTAAATATAATTTCGTGATAAATAATGGCAGCAATATGTGGAATACTTGTTCTTAAATTATACAAATATATATATATATATATATATATATATATATATATATATATATATATATATATATATATGCGTGTGTGTGTGTGTGTCATTCGCAGAGAGTACTGTTTCGCTGTATCACAGCGATTCAGTGCGACTAGACAACTGAATGCTTCAAGCTCGGATCGAAACCCAACCGATTTGGTGTCAGTCAGTCAGTCAGTCTACCACTGAGCAATCTTCACTCGACAGAACTAATCACCCAAATCTAGCGTATTGTTTTTACAAACGTAAACAAACGCCAAGCAGCCAAAGTGCTCCATTCATTTTTTGAAGAGCTTTGTATTTACGCAGTTGACCGTTGTTTTTAGAATTAGCTTGTTGTTCAACAGGGCTTAATTGAAAATATATTTTATATATATATATGTGATAATAACGTATAAATATAAGAGATTTTTTAAGAGCGGTTGAATAATACATTTTAGATGCATCAAGTGTGGTCTTCAGTGATGTACTGTCCTCATCGCCGGTTTCGGGTTTTGCATCATATCTACTCAATCAGCAACATCTACCTGAATCCGGACTTATATAGTTTAATCCAAATGTTTTCGTTTTAAATACGAATCTCATAATTATATTAACTTTTAACTAAACCTGCACGCGTACCCAGCCCAAATTCATCCTATACTATCAATTATGCTTCCCTCCAAATTAGTCTAAGTTACCACTTATATTATCGTTTCTAAAGAAATATTTGCTGTTCTTCCTATCAGATAAATCTTGAAGTCTACATTTTTCTTATACTCTTAGTCAAACCAGGGCACCTCATGCTTGTTTCGCTAGAACAATTACGGCTGAGTAGTGATTTCGATCCTCACTGGGTGCCCCCTATTTTGTGTCACATCTAAGCTACGCTTGGGAATCACCATACTCTTAGTCAAACCAAATTCCACAAACATTCCTATACATATATGTACGTCCACGCATCTACATATAAATGCAGGAAATGTATTCAAACGCACATACACGGAAACACATACATACATTCATGGATTTGTTGCTACATTACATATGTAATATAGCAACAAAACTTAGTATCAATTTATGAAGATTTACTTGACTAATTCAGCTTGAAAATAATTATTTTATTATAGTGGATTATTACTAGCGAGAGAGGAGATGGGATGCTTATTTTATTGCCACAACATATATAATAAATCACTTTTATGGAATGTGAGATGATTTGGTAGTAACAATTTTCCCAATTACTATAACCTGCTGAAAATGAAAACCAGAAATATTTTTAAAAAAAACATTCTTTACTTATTTTCTAACTGCGATAAATGAAATATTTAACTATCCACCAATTTAATTTATATATATATATATATAGATATACGTATATACATATACATATGTATTAGATCTCATTTAAATATTAACACTAATATAATAGCATCATCTACATGCAAAAAAGGCTATAAAAAAATAATGGCAGCCTTATTAATAAAAACAAACAAACCAATCCTTAATAATATTAACTTTGAACATGGACCGTGTTTTGAAAAATGAAAACATTTCTTATTTTAACAGTTAAAATATCTAATCCTTCAAAATGGCTAAATGTATAGCCGAAAGCGCTCGGATAAAACACATTCGGACAGTTTTTATATAATTTATCATCCGAAAAGAAAACAATTATTAGATCGCATGAGATATTGTATAAAAAAGTAAATAAATGCACCTTGTTTTCAATGAAATGTGCATGAAAGAAGGATTACTGCCTAAATACACAAATATACATGTATATATATATATATATATATATATATATATATATATATATATATATATATGTACTATTAATTAAGAGATTTTTCAACATAGAAATGGATAGCATTTTACGTATTATTTTTACATTTATCGTCGACTGAATTTGGTTAAAATACTTTAAGTCCTGTATTTAAGGTTATCTGATTGTCATAAAGCCTGACTTTGAGAAGAAAAGAGAAAGAAACATTTTAATATTCTACACTAAATTAAAATTGTTGTGTAAATCTATTAGTAAAAGAAATGTTTTCCTGGTAGTTTTTGCCTATAAAAAAACGCGAGAAAAAGGAAAACATCAGAGTTTAACTAAATTTGGCTGAAATGAAAACAGATTCCATGTATATTATTGATCTGTTAATTATGTCGTGGTTAAAAATCATTTTAGTGGGCTGCGATAAAATTCCTTGAATATAGCAAATGAAAAGTAGAGGAAGATTAAGAACTGGAAGACAGATTTCCAACTATCTAATATTAACATAAAATAACCTACGTATGACGTTAGGGCCTTAATCCCGTCGAATAAAGCACTTAAAACATCAAATACACCCATTAGAACATCAAATGAACCCCTTATAACATCAAACAATTTCCCCAGTCTCCCGTTCACTTTTTAAAGCAGTCGTCAGCGCTAATATTCAAGATCGCCATCAGGTTCCTCGAAAAATTTTACTTAATTTTGCATGCAGTTTGAAATGTATCTTGAAAGAGCAGCTTTATCTTTCTAACAAGCCAATCGTTGCAGGTGCTCAAATTAGAAGTATAGCGGTTTGGATGACAAACAAGTGAGATTTCTTTTGCCAAAAATTCCTGCATGTGAAAAGAGACAGGTGCATTAATATTACAAATCTTCCAGACAGCATTTACACCAACTGCAGCGGCTTTCTTCTTCAACTGACGAAAATTAACGTAGTACTCATTTATTTATTAGTTGGCGCAAAGGAGAATACATTTAGTCTATAATAGTTGCTTGATAAAAAAATAACGAAACAGGTCATGCCCATGACATTCATCAATCCATGCTAGACTTCCTTCAGACGTGGAAACTTGATGCAAAATATTGATAAACTTTGACAAAGTTCCAAACAGCTTTGAAAAAAAACTTCTAATAGCTTCGCTGAGTGAATCCCTTTAAACACTTAGAAAAGAAAGCATCCCGAAAGCCGTACTGGGTGTGGCGATAAACTACACCCGTGTCCTGTGTAAGACGATAAAATACGCCCAACAGCAAGGCCTCTGATCAGGAGGTTTTGAGGAGCGTGGAACGACCTCTTAATTGCTGGTGTTCCCTGGGTCAGAACAATATGAAAGTGTAAAAACAGGTTTTAATACTAGAAATAATTTGTAAAAAACTATTACCAGTAATATATTTTTGAAAAAAAATTCCAGCAATACATGTTTTAAAAAAGAAAAAATCTTGTCGGCATTAAATAGCCCATTTAGGTTAATATACTGTAAAACAAATAAAATCAAACCAAACTACACATTTTTGAAAAAAAATGTTATCACCTATACGTTTTTTAAGAAGAAAAAATTACCACGATATATATATTTTTTTTAATATTACCAGCAATACATTTTTGAAAAAATTTTTTTACCAGCAATAAAAATCTTATCGGTATTAAGTAACCCATTGTAGCTGATATGCCGTAAAACAAAATAAACCAAACCGAACAAACCAAGCATCTGGAAAGGAATATAAAAGTAATCTAATGAAATATAATAAAATAATTATATCTGATATACAAACACCCATATTCCTAATCATATACAAAAAATTATTTGTATTAGTTTTTTATGACAATTAAAATTACAGCAGGAACATCGTTTCATACTAAAACCAAACATAATTTCTTCTCCGGGAGATAACAAATTGGTTATAGGTTGGTGTTTGAGCCAATACTAATTTGCAAGTCAAATAAGCCTGATCCTCTTGGAAGACTGGCGCAACTCAAACTTTCTACAATTAATTTTGCCTTGTGTCATAACCTTAAAATATTTTAAATATTGTGTTAACCTTAATATAAACTTATTTTTATGTTTCACTTATTTTTATGTTTTCAGTATTCTTTTTTGTTTGGTTTAAAATATTACTTGTTTGGTTTTAAATACTACTTTTGGGAATCTGTTTTGATGAAAAAATGCTAACCAATAAAACCTCCAAGAAGTGTAAAATAAATTCAACCTTTGGAAATATACCAATCATATTATTATTTGGGTAGAATATGAACGGGAATTAGGGTTAATCAAGATTGTCATCGTTAAGCCGTCAGATACTTATCAAAATGATACAACCAATAATAGAGGTTATTGGAATGAATGTAAAACTCGACGCCCAATCAAGAATATCCGGTTAATTTGCATTTTAGCACGCGCGCAGTTCGCATTAAAAGATTTCCAGAATACTTACATTTATGTATAATTGTACATGCTTCATTCGAATCTGGCTTGTAAATTTGATAAAATCTACCGTTTTGGAGTTATCGACAGTAAAACTTCGAATGCATTCGCGTCGTTGGCGGCAGCCATTACTGTCGTTTTTGCATACATTCGCTGCGGAAAGCTAAACGCGGTAGAATGCAGTTAACGGGCTTTTTCTTTACTGACTTTACGTGTCTCGGTTACTGCAGAAAAGAACTATTTACGTACAAACGCTCAATTGTGCGGTGCGTGCGCAATAATCAATGCAATTGAATATTACGCAGAGTTGTTCGACAGCGAATATATGCAAAAAACGCCAGTAATGTCTGCCGCGACGCGAATGAATGCGAAAATTTACAGTCAATAACTCCAAAACGGTAGATTTTATCAAACTTATCAAACCAGATTCGAACGATGCATGTACAATTACACATAAATGTAAGTATTCTAGAAATTTTTAACGGGAACTGAACGCGGGTGCTAAACTGTATATTAAACGAATATTCATTCATATTTATATTCTTGTAGACTAATTCAAAATATTTAACATCCATGTACCATCAAGTGTGTATGTTAGGAGTTCTATAAGAGGTGAAACATGACAAGCGTTCCTATTCGTTTAATATTTCATCGTTAATAGGAATTTATAAAGCTTAAAATGCTTCTTATTTTTATTTGAAATACCTTACCGCTACCTTATATGTTACCTTATTACTCTTGTACCTTTCATGAATCTGAGCACCATCACTGATCCCGATGTTTCTAAAGATTTTGCGTCCCACATCACATATTTCTTCATCTGTCGTAATTGATATTACTACTTGCAGATCCACGAGTTATTCAAACATAAATAAGTATCGCCGTTTCGTAACACTAAAGTTAACTAAACTCTGAAGGGTATTTTATTATTCTTGCCCAAAACTGCATTTAGTCACTGTTATACCCCAGGTTGTCAGGATTAAAAAAAGGATGAGAATAAAAGTCAAGTGTATTTTAACATAATAAAATAACATTTGTTCATTTACTGCCTGAGAATAGCAAAGATTTGATGGGATTTAAACAATGAGTTGCACGAGCGTATCAGGTTATCGTCTAGTTGAATTCAGAAGTGCAGCGGTCCAACTAGAGGACAAGAGATGCAACTCAATTGTATTATTATTTACCATTCTTGTTGAAAATAAACCCATGATATTTGATTTATTCTCGGAAGAATTCACACTTTTCAGTTGTAACACGGAATCCGTATTGTTGAATTCGGCTGAAAACAGAAAATAAACGCAGCAAAATTTCATCTTGACTTGTTTCTGAAACGATGATGTAATCGATGGCTGCTTCAACATCTGTCAATCCCGTTAGCATTGCCTTCATTGTCTGTTGGAAAAGGACTGGTGCTGGTTTGATATCAAATCTACGACGGTTAAAACTGAATGATCCCTTGTGTGTTTTGATAGTAAGAAGCTCTTTGTTCTTCTCGTCAACTTCCAGTTGAAGAAAAATATCGGAAAGATCAACCTTTGGAAAGCAAATTCCGTCGTTGAGTTTTGTGAAATGATCCTCCGACAATGGAAGAGGATTCTGATGTTCATCGAAAGAATCATTTAAACGGCTCGTGTAATCAGCACATATCCGGATTTTTCGATTTTTCATCTTTGTTTAAACCATGAAATGAATATTTTTCCGCTCGCTGGGAATTCTTATTTTTTGGTTTGTTCCAGCGAGGAAAGTTGCGAGTTGATTTTAGAACTGTTCAGTCATTGCTGTCAATAACTATTGTTGTGACTTCTGAAGTTGTTCTTGCTTACGGCGTAAAATCTACTTAGGAATCTCTAGCGAAACTACCATGTTGATTTTCAAGTTAGAATCATCGTCGCCAGAAAGTTGTTCTATCCCAGGTTGTAAGGATGCACAAAAGAGAATGAAAATAAAAGGCAAGTGTATTTTAACACATAATAAAATAACTTTTATTCATTTAAAGGCCTGAGAATAGCATGGATTTGTTTGGATTTAAGTCATGAGTTTGACGAGAGTATCAGCTTATCACCATCTTGAATTCAGAAGTAACGCGGTCCAACTAGCGAACAACGGACGTAACTCAATGATACTTTAAGTTATCGTCCTTTATAGGGGAAGTAATTTAACACCCCCTAACAGTCACTAATGAAATGTTTCCGATTTCGACTGAGATCGCTCAAAATGTATCAGTTACATTAATGAAACATATCCTTGGAGCACGTCGAGATATAACCAGGCGAAGATTCCAGTAACTTGTACACTTCATTCCATGTCGCTTAGCCACTGCTATCCAGGCAAAATCAGAAGGAGTGCTCTAAGTTTCTGGCATTTCCTTGTATGTCGATTTAACCGAAGAAAGGCGCTATGTTATGTTCTTCTGCAAAATGACTATTATCCAATAAATATATATTCTCTATGCACATTGTAAATACAAGGCCACCCGCATACATGCGTAGATACACATATAAATTGGGGGGGACAAATATTCGTACACATACGAATTTTTAATTTATTGTATTTCCAACTAATGAATAAACATACTTTTCATATAATTAACTTTACACAGAAACATAATAAGTTATGCATGGAAAACATAAAATATATTTGATATAATAAAAATAAATCCCATTTATTCTTTTTAATGTGTGAACAAGAAAAAGAATACATAATCTTCATTTAATACTTTGTAGAATATCATTATTCAATTCTGCTGCAACAAACTTCTTTTTGTATCTCCCAATTAATGATTTGCAAATCTTAGTTGGTAATTTTGTTCCATTATTCTTCGTATATGGTTTTCAGATTCGGTATGTTTGTTGGAGCTCACGATTGGATTTGGATTTACAAATAACGCCATAGATTATGGATTGGGTTCAAAATCTGCGGACTGACTTGGCCATTTCAGGATATTGACATTATTCTGAGCAAGCCATTTCTTCGTAGATTTTGCAGTGTGCTTAGGATCATTATTGTTATGGGTCCTTACCTATAACTACAGAATGAATTCTTCCTAACACTATGTATACTACGCCTCTCAAGAGAGAGAGAGAGAGAGAGAGAGACGAATCGAGTCGATCCGATAGAAGTTCACTCCAAGCAAGACTGACAGTCATACTAACACCTTTCACATCTTGTATTATTATTCCGTGTAATATATCTTCCTTAATTCTACTCTTGTTTTCGTGTTGTTCTTCCTTGGTCCTAATCTGGGCCATAACAATTATCTTGTTGAAAGATCCAGTCAGGAGGATGTTCCAGGTTTTCAACCAAAATCACTAAATTTGCTTCCAACATATATGCTGCAGCATTCATTCTTTTATCTATTTCTGATATGTTGCCAGTACCTTTTGCAGAAAAACATAATCAAAATCAGGATGCTGCCACCTCCAAATTTTACTGTTGGAACTATGTTCTTTTGTTTGAAGGCATCGCCATCTTTCCTCCATACATGATTTCTAGAATTACGCAAAAACAACTCATGATACACTTTTCCAATACGAATTTTCCTTATACTTAGTTTCACGAACGAATTTCAACCTGGCAACTCTGTGTCTTTTCAATGGCAGTGGAATTTTCTAAGGGGAGCGTGACTTTAGATTGTTCCTATGAATTTCATTGCTTATCCGTTTACTGATACAGATTCCTGGTGAAAGCAAATCATCTTACAACTCTTGACAAGCAACCATTACATTTTGTTTACTTTGATGCATTAATTTCATCGAAGACCTTGAAGAAATCTTCCTTGGAGCACCTGTTCTTCTTTGGTTTTCAACAGTTTTGAGGTTTTTTTATACCTTGCAATGTATACAATAATGGTATTAAATGGAATATTCAGGTTGTCTGAGATTTTCCAGTAACTCTTTTTTCACTAGCTTAACAATCAGTTCTTTTTGCGAATTTGTCAATTCTTTACCTCTTACGATTATAATAAACTTCTTGCACGAATATCAATTACAGAATGTTATGTTTGTATTTTTAGGTTAAAAATAACTACTGATAACATTAGTGGAAGATTCTAGAATATTCCACTTGAATAATCTAGAGCAATTTAAACGTTTTAAAATCTGAAATCTGTATTGTACAAAAACTTTTTTCACCCATTAAAATGAATAAATGGGATTTATTTCCATTAAATCAATTTTCTTCTGTGTTCTATTCATATTTAGTTAATATACATCTGTGTACAGTTAATTATATGAAAAGTATGTTCATTCATGAGTTAGAAATACAATAAATTAAAAATTTGTATGTGTACGAATATTTGTTGCCCCATTGTACATGCATTCATATATGTATTTTTATCTATCAATATATGTATGCATACATGCAGGGAGGCACACAGCTATCTGTACGATATAATTCCATTTAAAATTATATAATTAAGTTATCATATATTCAAACAGATTTAGTTTATATAACAGTGAGAGCGTTTTGAGCAGTCGAAAAATAGTCATTATCTATTTCTGAAACGTTTTATTTAATGAATTAGCATTAAAAACGCAACATTAAAAAATCGGTAAGGCCGAAATTATCCTCACGGCAAAAATCCAATTTTAATGACTAAATGCATGAAATATACAGTATGCGATGGATAAATTGCCGCCTAAATTATGCAAAAATGAAAATGACACTGACATCATATTTTAACAGATATCTTGAAATACTAATTAAATATATTCAATAAAATCACCATTGGCTTCAAACACGGCCTCCAGATGACTTCGGAATCTTCTACAACTCTTTTGAACGGTCTCTTTGTTTAAGTTGGTGTGTGTGCTCCCTTAATTCTTGCCTTCAGTTCATCTTTGGAGTTATAAGGAGTTTTGTTAGTCTTTTACTCAACCGAACCCCGCACATAATAATCAATTGTGTTGCAGTCTGGAAAGTTAGGTGGCCACATGCAAGGGGTGATGGGGTATCAGATATTGTCTGACAGACATGACTGGTTTCTCCTGCTTTTTTGGTGTGGTGCAGGATCCTGGTGCCAGACATAGAGTCGTCCTGCAACCACACCCTTGACTCTGGGCAGCCCTACCTCCTCAGGGCACTTGATGTAGGCATCCCTGTTGAATCCGAGGCCCTCACTAACAAATTCGGAAGTTATTCTCATTTTCGAGGTTCTGTAACTTCGTAATCACCATTAGACTCATCCACCTTTTTTTCGAGCAGTCTTCATTGTCCTCAGATTGACACACAAACACTCCGAAATGTTCGTATTGGATCTTCCGGTGCGAATGCCAAGCAGTACAGCATGACGTTTCCAAATTTCTGGTTGAATATATAGCGACAGGGTGCTCTTTGTGCACAGCTGAACTTTACTGTACAGTGTCTTGGCAAAAAGAATTATTACTAGAGTGTTATGAGGGCTGGCCATGGAGGCCGTTTTACAGCTATTGCTAATCATTATTTGGCTTTTCTCAATAACTGTTATATTTTAAATATATTCGCATAAAAAATCATATTCCGCAACATATCCTTTATACCGATTGTCTTTCGAAATAGAGGACTCATTAAATTTAGCGGCAAAATTCCGTAACATATTCAGTTCTCATCCATCATATATACATGTATATCTCTATATGTATATCAGTGTATGTCTATCTATCTATCTATCTGTCTATCTATCTATCTATATGTGTGTGTACGTGTGAACGTGCGTACGTGTGTGTTTCAGTGATGAGGGTATGGGTGTGATGCCTTTTGCATTCACAACTGACCAAAATAATTTTGCTTCGGATTTGTCATTTGAGTCATAAAACGGAAAAGGAATGAAGATTTAACAAATAATATTTTTCCACTTTAAGAATGATTTGTAAAGAAAGAAATTGACGTAAATTTAATTGTTTCTGTTTATTAGACATCATCATGAGGAGGGAGACTACTGACGCTTTTAAAACAATTTGTGAAAAATGAAAATCATTTGACAGAAGGATTTTAATTTCCTATTTTTAAGATATCGCTAGATGAAAATGATGACGTCTAAATTAGACAAAATATTGACATAATCTCTTATTATGCAATTATTTTCATACAGAATGCTGTATATGTCTTAAGATTCAACTAAAAATACTGCTCAAACAATTCATGTGCAAATTATATTCGTCATCAATTTAAGCACAATATATTTTTTAAAATTTGAATTATTTGAATGGTAGCTAAACTGTGTTAAATAATTGTCCCCTAAAAAATGTGGCATGCGTTTAAGCCACGAGTGTTGTTATTTTTCTCGGCTATTTATATATACGGGTCAGTGGTGCATTGTGGGTAGTCTATTTTGGCAGATATTTTACCGGAAGTCGTTTATTTGTTTATTTGTTTCAAATTATTTTGCTTGTTTTTATTTAATTTATTTTTGTTTTTATCCTTTATATTTATTTTATTTTTATTTTTATTTTGATCGGTGTTTTTATTAACGTAGTAAAAATTTGTTTATACAGCTTATTATGGGTTGTCTATTATGGCCGCTATTTTACCGGAAGTCGTTTATTTGTTTATTTATTTGGGTCAAATTATTTTGCTTGTTTTTATTTATTTTTATCTTTCTTTTTTATTTTTTTTATCTTATATATAAATTTATTCATTATTTTTATCGGTGTTTTTATTAACGTGATAAAAATTTGTTTAATTAGCTTATTTAATAGTTTTGTTTTGTTTGGGAAGATAAAGCTATTTGTTGAATTTTGGGTTTGATAGTTGTGGTTTGTTCTGACAAATAATATATATATATATATATATATATATATATATATATATATATATATATATATTATTTATCATTTGTTATCTTTACAAGTAAAGAGGGATTAATATCCGAAACAGAGTGTGTTTGAACTGGTTCGTCGATTGAGCACTATGGAGAAATGGAATTTTTAACAGTGGCTGCTTCTGCTATTAACTCATCTCTCTTCAGTTATGAATTGAACTCTCTAGCTGCTGATTTAGCGTTTATATAGATCACATATATAATACGTTAAACAATTCCCTTTCTCTGATGTGGCTTTGGGTAGAGTCTCTGACTGATGACAAATCGGTAGAATTTCCATAACCTGTAGAAAAGACAATATTTATAAATATAAAAGACAATAGGAAAACTGTAATAGTTGCCGACACGTTTCGTCCAATGTGCACTTTCTCAAGGCAAAAAACGAAATGAATTTATTTAAACAAAGTAACTAATAATAAAGAAAACAAACTGGAAGAATTTCGAGAACGCTATTTTCATATTGTTAACTGAAAATTATGTCAATTACTGTCACGCATGGAGATATTGTTATTATTGCTGTGTTGACTGATTCAACCATTTCTCGATATTGTTGTGTACGTTTGTTTGGAAGAGTAGCAATTCTGTTAAGAAAAGTGAAATAGGGAAAAAGTCTGGGCGTAGATTAATATTTGGGTAATATTCAATGCCGGCACTCTCTAGAATTTTCCTTCTGCGTGAGTTATTTTCTTTTTTATGAGTGTAGAATTTTTAAAATCAAAATTGTGGTTGAATTTATTTCTATGTAAGACTAGTGCATTAGCTAAATTATTTTTTGTGAGGTCTCTTTTGTGCTCATAAATGCGTTTTTTTTTTAATTTCTACTTGTTTCTCCAATATATTGTGAGAAACAGTTTTGGCAATTTATTTTATAAATGCTTGCTTCAGAAATATTATGGCTATTAGTGTTTGAGGATCTGAGTATATCCTTAATGGTTTTGGAAGTGTTTGTGACTATTTTAAGATTATTTAGATGGGATAGGTTATTCTGGATAGTGGACGTGACAGAGTTGGTTGGTAGTATTATGTATCTGTTTTCATGTAATTTACTATTGCGGATTATGTTATTAGTTTTGTTTCGGTTGTATATTTTGTATACCTTTGTTCTTGGGTTGTGGATGAAATGATGATTATTGTAAGTTTTGAATGTGTTTTCTATATATGTTTCTTCTTTAGGTAAGTATTGGGGACTGTAGATTCTTAACGCTCTTAGATAGAAACCTATAATAATTCCAGATTTAATTTTAGAAGAATGGCTTGAGTAGAAACTGATGAGATCATTTTTGTTTGTAGCCTTTCTGTAAACGTCAAAATTGAGTTCGTTATTATTTCTATGTAACAAAATGTCCAGAAACGGAAGTGTGTAATTGGTTTCAGTTTCAAAAGTGAAGTTTATTGTAGGTTCAACGTTGCTAAGTTTGGAGAGAAGATCCGTTAAATTGGTGTTTTTTTGGATATATTAATAATGAGTCGTTTGAAATATGAAGAGTTTGTAGGGAGAATATTTTTGAATGAGTCACTTTCTAGAAATTCTAAAAATAGACAAGCAAGAACGCCGCTGAGAGGTGATCCCATCGGTAAACCAAATTTTTTTCTGTAATGTTGGTTATCAAAATAAAGAAACATTGCTTAGTAATTAGCTGGCATATTTTTATGATTTTATGTGTAGATAGAGGTGATTTAACTTTTGGTTTTATTAGGTATTTATTTTAGTAGATTAAAGCATTTCCTCTATGGGGACGTTTGTGTAGAGATATTTTATATCTAAACTAGCCATATATTTGTTTTTAATGTCTATGATTTTAATTTGTTTAGGAGGTCGCCTGAATTTTTTATGTGTGCTGGACTATTAGTGCCGAGAAGTGGAGTTAACATCCTGCTTACTTTGCGGTCTATTTTATGTAGAGCGCTGCCTATCCCTGATATGATAGGTCTCATTGGTATGTTCGGTTTATGTGTTTTTGGTAATCCGTATAACATGGGTGTTTTTGGATGGTATTCAATAAGCTTTATCCAAAAGAAGTCTTCATATTTAGTAGTTTTTTGATGTCGCTTGTAAAATTTTGAGTTTCTTTTATAGCTTTGTTTTCATTTACTTTTTCATAGATGTTATCATCGTTAATGAGTTCTCTCATCTTCTGTTGGTAAATGTGTTTATCCATGATTACAATTCCCCCGCCCTTATCAGAAGTAGATATATGGATGTTTTTGTTGTTAGCTAATTCTTTCAGGGCTTTGATTTATCTTCGCGTAAGTGCGATGTCGTTCGTATTTGTGTGTAACTGTGATTAGGCCCTGGATATAGCCTTTGGTAAAATCGGAGTCACTGTGGTAATGATTTTTAATTATGTAATCTGT
The DNA here is from genome assembly GCA_964036315.1 of Acanthosepion esculentum. Taxonomy (NCBI): domain Eukaryota; kingdom Metazoa; phylum Mollusca; class Cephalopoda; order Sepiida; family Sepiidae; genus Acanthosepion; species Acanthosepion esculentum. The sequence goes on along the minus strand of OZ038485.1, from coordinate 124,624,384 downwards.
GGTGTCATATTTCGGTATTCCAGTGGCAAATTTCTGACCAAAGCTGAGTGCTTCTTGTTGTGTATCCGATAGTTGGAATTTGGAAAACAAATTCAATAAACTCATTAATAATAGCAAATGTTCCAATGTCGGCAGTAAAGACCTAATAACAAACTCATCCAAATTCCAACTATTGGATACACAACTAGTGAAATATGATGCAATTAGACCCATTTTACAGTACCCGTGGAAACGAGCACTGAAAGCAAAGCTATCGGGAAAAGACATTAATGGTACTGAAAGCCCAGGAACTACCAACGAACGTGTGTCACATAACTGGTTCAGACCAACCAAGATCAGGGAAATGAGGCTTTGCTCGAAATGGCTGAACGACAACCAAGGATAAGCACACGTACACTGTCGACAGAACTTGGTCCATCACAAAGCCCCATCAATCGCCAATTACAGAATCTGGGATTTTCGACAGATGCTGTTGCGAAGTTCCTCATGATCATTTGTAAACAACTGCTGGCAAATCCTCAAGATATCTAATTTAATCTTTGAATTGTAATTGTGGATCAATCATTTTAGTAATCATAATTAGAGAAGTCAGTTACTTCGTTCCGGTCAGGTTTCATAAACTTTTATCAAACAACGGTGGTTTTAACAGAACGTAATGTTGTGTTTTTGCTGAAATTTCGTGGTGCCTGTTGCACTTTGAGTTTGTCATAGAGTCTGATTTTTCTGAAGAAGAAGACCGCATGCTAGCATTTATAAATCCATTTTCACTTAATGAACATAACATTCTAAAGATGCCTAGTAATATATAAATGGAACTTATTGAACTAAAAGCAAATTCAATATTGAAAGTAAAATTTAATGAACTTTCCTCATTCCCAAGTGCGTCGGAAATGATTGGTTTCTGGCGATCATTACCATGTGAACATTTTCCAGAAATGAGAACATTTGCCCAAAGATATGTTTGTCGTACAGATGCGAGCAGTCATTTTCTTCCATGAAAATCATCAAAAGCAAACTGAGGTAGCGACTGTCCGATTCCAACTTGAAGAATTGTTTGTTGCTTTCATTTACGAATTTAACTCCTAATATTGCTGGTTTGGCGAAAACAAAGCAAAATCAAAAGACACATTAAAGTTATTTATGTTTATTTTGCCTATGTAAACATTATAAACTCGGTCATGCCACCCCTCTGCAAAATCTGAAGAGAAAAAAAAAGTCAAGACATTGATTGATGCCCCCCCCCTTCCAAAACTCCTGGTCATAAGCATAAATAAATAGATTTTATTATAACTTTAAAATATGTCCATATTACAACACGTACTGAAATGAAGTGAATGTTTGTATGGCGCATTTAAATTAATCGTACAAAATATTGGCGCATGGAATCAAAAGGTTGGCCACCCCTGTCATAGACGGTCATGCTGTGAACGCTGACCTTTATGCTCAACAAATTCAGCGAGTACACACCGTCCATATGAGAAGTCACAAACAGGAGGGACTTAAAGTACTGCGTAGTCCTGCGTCATCAGAATTCTTCCTTTTCCGAGCCAAGGCTCATTTCCTGAGCTGACAGGGATTCAACAATATGAATAAGTTTGAAAACGGGTGCAAGGAGTTTTTGCTTCTAAACCAGTCAGACTTATAAGCCTGGAACTGATCTTCTAGCACGACGAAAGTAAAAGATAATAGAATATTGATGTGATATATATTAATGAATAAATGCATTTTGTATGTAATTTGAACTATGAATTAAAGCTTGAAATACAAACAAAAACCACATTTGACTCAACCTATTCGATACACACACATATGAGGCTCCTAATATATCCAATGTATGTATCATAGTTGCAATTCATACACACGTTATATAATTACATAATATATGCATATATGAATCATGTAATTACATATACATAAATATTGATACACCTCCATATTTTAGAAGAAATAGCAATATATAAAAATATATTTTAAATGTCATATTATAAACTAAATTACATAATCCCATGGACAAGCAAATAGGAATACATTTATGCATACAAGCATCTATACATGCGTACAAAAATAAATATAAAAATGTCAGAATGTAAGTATTGAAATCAATCTGGTTCAATATTTTTACAGAGATATGTATTTTTATGTCTACATGTGCTTACTAATTTATCGCTTTTGTTTAGGAACCATTTTTAGAACGGTCAGTTTTTCTAGAAGGCAAAGATTACACCATTCTCTCTTATCATTGGAAGATTCACTTCTTAATATCATTTTCCACATAATATCTGGTCTGGATATACTATCTTTTAATATTTAAATAGCTGTAATTTTCTCTGTATTTATTGATACTTAAGCTTAGCTTGTGGTTATGAAATCTTTGTACTTAGTTGAACCACTCTAAATCTTTCGCTATTTTTATACTGTATATTATCTCTAGCGATAATATTTGGACAGTTTTTATTTCGGCAGTTACATTTTTATTTGTCTTGGTTTATTGTAGCTTTTTGTTATTGTATATAATTATTAAATAATTTATTTGTATAATAAGATATAGATTTTTCAGTATTTTTATGTAGCTGATTCTTCTAATTTTTGTTAAAAATATTAATTAATATTGTTGATTTTTTTAAATGTTGATCAAATACTTTGAGGAAGTTTCTTGCAATTTAATTTTACGTTGCGGCTACAAGGAATGTTAAATCATCACGGTTCTAGTGTCACTTTTTAAATTCACGATAGTCGGCCGAAATTTGCCACCTGGCAACTCCTGTTAGCTTAGACGTTGGAGTAACTTTCATATAACTACTGTCATTATTTAAAAGGCTCTTATGGAGATTAAAGGTGTTAACAAATTCCAGTCGAATCCATTATGTGCTAATGCCCTTGGAAAATGTGTGAATCCTCTTCTACTCCCCATACTATGGGTAAATAGCAGCACAGACCGGGTTCTGTAGCCTTGGAGTGCAACTGGTCTACCAGTGAAAGAAATGGTAACCTACTGCGGGAAAAAGTATCGACAGATACATGATCGCCTAAGAGTGTATCAAGCATGGCACATAACTGACTGAAAAGTGTTATCATTGATAATATACATTATTTTAATGTTGTTACGTTTAATTTTAGTATTTTATTTCATTAAAATTATATGCGATAAATTTAAATTACATATTTGTAAAATATATTTGCTTCAATCATATTTTCCTTGCGATAACTTCCGGTTGCATTGGTATAAATACAATCAGAATTTTTATATCCTAATTATTCCCTTAAGACCTTTACAAGAGGCAGGTTGTACAGATCATATAAAGGATATAAAAAAGATTTATAGGCTCATGTTCTTTTTATCTTATTATTCTTCGTTTAATTGTAATCATGGCGTCTTTAACCAAAATAATACCCCATAAATATAGCCTAGGCTGTAGCATTTACTAATAACTTTACTAATTTTACTAATTACTAATTTTTCTTGATTTACCCTGCTGAAATTGAGGTGCGTCTTATACACACGTTCGTCTTATATGCCGTCAAATATGGTAATCAAATTTTATCAGAATCAGCTCGTTGTACAGCGTGATCAAATTCCGATGAGATGACACACACTTGTTTTACACCCCTTTCTATTTAAATCTTTTATATACAGCTTATATTTACCAGTATTCAAATACAAGATCACTTTTACTTTTGTTATAGTAGTTATTTTTAGGTAAATGGTCTTTAAAGAATGTTACCAATTCATTTCTTGATCTGTGTATGATTCTTGGACTTAGTATGATTATACCATCATCTCTACAAAGCTCTATACTGTTGATAATGAATAGATATCTTAATCGCCATATTAGAAATATCTCCATGTTTCGCATGTTTCTTTTAAATTATACGCTCCCATGGCGATTTAGAATTCTTCATTATCTTTTTTAGTTTCATACGCATCCATTGGGATACAGCATCGGCTTTTGGGCTTATCTGATTATTCTTATATCTTCATTGCTTATGTGGCAATAGTTTTGGTTAATTTTATCGCATCCATTAGAAATATCAAACTAGATGAACCTACACTCATTTTTTTTTTACTTTTCTAAAGCAATCTATGGCTTCTTTCGTATTATGCCACTGATTAACTCCCAAAGCATTTTATTAGCTATCGAGAATCTTTCTTTGAAATCCATTAGCTGATGATTTGGCCGTAGAGTTTTGGTTGATCTGAATCCGTAAAGTTCAACTTCTTTTGCATCCTCGTTTTCTTTCGTTTGATGATGCTCTCAATCTTTTGTAAAAGTGTTCAGAGGGAAGATCTATTGTTTTGGTGGAATAATCGATGTTTGCATATTTAACATTAGCTTCATAAAAATATTTTCTTATTCCTATAGTTGTTAATCTATATTGTATTAATTTATGCAAAACCTTAGCTGTAGCAGGTATAAATACAAATATTTAAATGTTTACAACGGTCAGTTTTCAATCTGCACCTGACGACTGTATCGCGCATGAAACCTGTGAGGAATCAATATTTCTTATCAGTATAAATTGTAGCTCTGTTATTATAAATCGAGCACTATTTTATTAGCACGAGCACTCAATATCAGATACTTTATATTCACACACGGATATATATATATATATATATATATATATATATATATATATATATATATATATATATATATATATATATATATATATATATATATATATATATACACACATACATAGATATATGTAGTAATGCGTTGATATAATCCAGACGAGTCCTATTAACACAACATAGAATTTGAAAAACCCACAAAAGAGTGCTCCATGTTTATTTTCATTAAACAGAGCAAATTTTCTTTACAATTGAAATTAAGATACCTTTAGTAAATGACCATTTTCAGCTACGAATTTTAATTTGAAAATTCACAGGCTTTTTCAAACTCTCTATGGTATCAGTTTGTGGTGTACTGTTTATTTGGATAAAGAAAGAGAGAGAGAGCATGTTTTAGGGAACTTATTTGGAGGTATGGAGAAATACAGTATCATATTATGGAGGTAGGTTAGGGGAGGGAGGTGAAGACCGATGAGCTGACCTATGGTCACAAGGTTAAAATTTAATTCGACGGGAATTCACGGAAATTAACGAAAACGTTAAATAAACAATCAAGAGGTAACTTTGGTAAATCTCTCTCTCTCTCTCATATATATATATATATATATAGAGAGAGAGAGAGAGAGAGAGAGAGAAAGAGAAAGAGAGAGAGGGGAGAGAGAGATGTAGAGATGTATAGATTTGATTGATAGATATATACATAGAGACAGCAATCTTTTTTCTACCCATGTTTTCATAAATCAAACGGACTGTCGAACATTGTGTTTCTCTTCGTGTCGAATGAGTCGTTTGATATGGTTGAAAGCTTGTTAATTATCTTGTGAAAATTGGGACTAATGTTCCGAGTGCTTTCGGATTCACATATATGTGTATGTGTGTGCGTGTGTGCGTTGAGTTTTGTCTTGATAGTCCCTGAAAGCTCAAAATGAGTCGGCTATGAATATTTTTTCCTCTTGTCCCTTTATTCATATATATATATATATATATATATATATATATATATATATATATATATATATATATATATATGTGTGTGTGTGTGTGTATATATATATATATATATATATATATATATATATATATATAGATAGATAGATAGATAGATATATACACTTAAAATACTGCATAATGTATTTTTATCAAATATAAAAATTTATAGGTATACCTATCTGATTGATGCAAATGTTCTTAGCTTATGTAAAATGTTCCAGAACTCATGGGAAATTGTTTTAATTTTGCACAGTTCTGTTGTTTGTGCAATCCAGTAGGCTTTAGGACAAATTTAAGAAATCAAGAATCAAAGTATAAAAACTTGTTTTTTTTCTGTCTGTTCGTCATCGAAAAAATCTTTAATTTTAATCGTTGGCAAATATTATTTTATCGCTATAATTTTTGTTTGGTTTGGTTTGTTTCGTTTCACGACATATCAACGGCAATGGGTTATTTAATGCCGACAAGATTTTTATTGCCGGTATTTTTGTTCAAACTGCTGGTAATAATTTTTCCTTCAAAAATGTATTGCTGGTATTTTTCCAAACCGTATTGCTGGTATTAAAACACAAATCTATACTTTCATATTTTTTTACACCTTTTGGGGTTAACTATTTGCCCATTACGAGGATCCTAACAGGTGCTACTACCCTGGGTTAGGGTGAACCTGCGAACATCAGCAATTAAGAGTTGGTTCAAGGCTCCTCAAAACCTCCTGATCAGAGTCCTTGTTGTCTGGTGTAGTTTATCTTTATACTCAGGATAAGTTATAATTTTATACCACGGATTCTCAGGTCAGGCTTGATAGACAAATTATTATTTTTAAACATCCCATCTTATGTCTACACCTGCTTAGCAATTTACAAAGCATACCATAGATATGGTACAAGGCCGAAATATTGAGTACCCAGTGAAAATTGAACTCCCTACTAGGCGTAATTGATCTAGTGCAACAAGCTTGTTAACCATGACACCATGTTGTTGTGCTCTCTCTACACCTATTTATAAAATTTTCTTACAAGCCTTTATAGTGTGGTGGTCGCAGTAAGTTAAACATTAAACAGCATTTTTGACATTTGCAGTTTAGACACTCTTTACCAGACGGTGAGATTGTTCTCTATGTTGAATATTCCAGGTGCATTTGTCAGCTTGGATTTGATTTTTTATCTACTTTTACAAAATACCTTATTCTCGATTAAACTACATTAAAGATATAAATTTCAAATGTTATATGAAAAAAGTTTTATTGAAATTTTAAGCCTCCTACAATCGTTGATATTGGCAAATTAAGCAGTTGTACATATATATATATATATATATATATATATATATATATATATATATATATATATATATATATATATATATATAAAGCAGAATGTGTTTGTGTGTGTAACGAATGCACGGCCGCAATTTTCGACGAATGTGCACCACAATTTACATGCACATTCACCAAGTTAGCTGGAAGGACAAGACCGACTTTGCATTTCCCAACTCCCATCGATAGTGGAAATAATCTTTTTTTCATGCTTCTACGGCAGTTTTCATGTAGTTTGGGGCTATTTTCTACTGGCCAGATTGAGAGCCTATAGCTGGCTGCCACGAATAGGCAGGAAGATTATATTGGCAAGCGTGAGAGCCAACAGCTGACTGACACGAATGTTAACTATCATGCTAGCATGCAGAAAAATCGATAGCTGCATTCGTCACAAGTGGGAAAAAATTAAATCTGCATGGCACTTTACTCCAATTGGCTTATTCGCTTGCATAAGCTCAACGTTGTTTCTGATTCTGCAGAACTGGGTTAGGTGTGAAAAAGTATTTGTTGTTAACATTCTTTTTTCATTCGGTTTTTCCCGTTACGAGTCCTTTTCTGAAGCTGATCGTTTTGTGTTCATTTTGTTTAGTTCTTTTTTCGTAACAGATTTAATGTTTAGTATAGAGCTTAGAAAAAATTCGCAGTGTGAGATAGGCAAGAAGCAAGACATGTAGCAACATCAGCACGGCAAAGGGCACTGCTTTAAAGGCAAGGAAGGGCAAAAATATTTTAAGTCAAGTGATAGCGATTGCTGTATGAGTCGTACGATTTTTGAATCAAGCACGGGCAACGCCGGGCCATGCTGCTAGTACACGCACACACACACACACACACACACACACACACACACACACACATATATATATATATATATATATATATATATAAGGAAAATGAAATCATTTTTTTTACAAAATGATAATGTGGGGATTTTTGTCCCCGAAAATTATTTAGGATTAAAAAAACAACAAAAAAACAAATCGGGCGGGTTCAGAACTGAAGCTAAGTGCGTACAGGTAAATTGGAACGACCGCATTTGAAGAAAGGAAACACAACAACTGTTTGAGTTCAATTAATTTGCTTCAAAGCAAAAAAGTTGAAAAGAAAAATGTTATATGTGTGTTTGCAAACAAAGTGCATTTGCGTATATAGATTGGTTGAAAATTCGTCCCCGTATATGGTAGAACGGTCAGTCTGTATCGGTATTAGTGTGCTTCTAGGTAGCTTTCATAGTTTCCCCTGGCTTTCAGGCTCAAGTCCAGTTTGGGTGTCGCACATATCGATAGCGGCAGCTGCTTCTCTCTGGACGCCTAGGGCTCGGGTAAAAGGCAGTCCGTCACGCAGGGTCCAAGACACAGGTCGACGGCTCAAGCCTAAGAACCAGTCGTAAAGGAAAGCTAAAAAAAAGACGCCGAATTCTGAGAGTCGGACTTTATATAGGGGCTTGCCGAGGGTACAACATGGCTTCTACAAGGGCACTGATAGGACACTCATATCGGCCCATTACACGTTTGACTTTTAAATTCCAATAATGTAAATAACTGGTGTGTTTTACACGTTTTAATAAAATACACAATAAGTTGTACGCGAATTATAACTATTATGGGATAGAAAGACCGCTAGTCTCGTTAGTGCGTTCGCTACTGAGGATTTGATCGTCAAAGAGATGTCCACTATTTTGGCCTTGTGCCAGAGCAATCTAGGCTAGGAAAATAGCTGTAAATTGACAGCGACTTACTGTCATTGATTAGTGATTACTTATATGTATTGTTCTCAAGCATTATAGAAGTTAAAAATAGGTTGAGGTTAGGTTGTGAAATTGTGTTGTCCAGTCTTTCAGGTGTGAAAGCCTTTTCAACCTTAAAATTCAGCACTCAGAACCTTCACTTTTATCTGGACTCAAATAGCGACCGTTGGGAAATAGCTAACGCGTTCATGCAAGAGGCAAGCACTTAGCTTGTAAATATTTATATTTACTTTAATTTGGCACTAGACCAAAAGCCACTGTAGTATTAATGGCTTGGGAGACCTACCTGTCAACCCGTTGCTGCGCGGAGAGGGGCCAATCAGTTTTTATTGATATATACTTCTTTTAGTACAATAAAAATGTTACAAAGATCGGGCATCCAGTGAAGATCAAATACTATAATAATGGCCTAAAAATCTATTTTTTACACAATCCTCCAAGGCGAGGAAGCCGAGGTAGATATTCAATTTGGCTTGGGCCAATGTTAACAAATATGTGATAAACAATCAAGATTGGGTTCGATTCAGGAAATAAATTGAATTCTGTATACAATAGTAATACGCAAATATATATTAGTGTTATTTTTCTGGTATAAGACCAATATTTTGGGGTTCTCAGTGGGGATGGATTCGACTACAGACAATAATCATCTGCTTAACTATTTTCGAACGTGAGATACTGATTGTTAGAAATAAAAACCTCTTCTGGAATTTGCTCATGAAATAAAATGATGACTTGGTTTAGTTTGGTTTATTTTGTTTTACGGTATATCAAGCTCAGTTAGTTATTTGAAGTTGACTAGATATTTAGGATCGGTTCGTATGAATACAATATGTATTATTTGTTTTTTGTTTTTCAAAAATGTCTTGCTGGTATTTTTACCAAAAACAAATATTTTTATACGAGTGTCATTCAGTAAATAAGGTTAATTTTTCGGTATAAGGACTTCTAATATAGATAGAAGCTTACTTTCTTTTCAACGTAGTCTCCCAGAACTGTCACACACTTTTCCTATCTGTGCACAAGCTTCCGTATTCCCTCAGCGTAAAAATCTTTGGACTGATGTCTCAGCCAGTCGCTCACAACACTTTTGACTTCATCGTCACTTTTAAACTTCGTGCCTCTCGTGAACGCTTTCAAAGGACCAAACAGGTGAAAGTCTGAAGGGGCAAGGTCTGGACTGTAAGGTGGATGAAGGAGCAGGTCCCAGCCCAGCTCGTTGATGCTCTGCACCGTTTGGGCCGCTGTGCTGTTTGTGCTCTGCAATAAGCATCTTTGGCACCCACCGGCAGCTGACTTTGTGTGCTGTCCCAACAGATAAGCTTAAAGCCCTTGCAATGTCATCCACTGTCACCCTTCTGTCAGACTGAATGAGGTCATTGACTGATTCGATCACCTCAGAAGACCTCACTTCTGTAGGCCTCCCAGGCCTGTCTTCATCCTCAACACTGCTCCGTCCTTCTTTAAACAATTTAGCCCACTTGTAGACATTTTTTGGCTGAAACATGTGGCACCATTCACAGTTGACATTCTCCTATGAATTTCAACTGGTTTGCACCCTTCAGCACCCAAAAACTTGATAACTGACCGCTGTTCAATCCTGGAGCATGCTTCGTGGTCGGCCATCATTGTTAATCGCGAAAGCTCTGAATTTTTCTTTTAATCTGCAAAAGAAATTAAATCCATGTGAAAAAGAAGTAAAACAAACAAAAAAATAAAAAAGAGTAAGCTTCTATCTGTATTAGAAGTCCTTAGACCGAAAAATTCACCTTATTTATTGAATGACCCTCGTATATATATATATATATATATATATATATATATATATATATATATATATATATATTATATATATATATTGTCATCCACAGACAGACTGTTTCGCTGTATCACAGCTCATCAGTGTGGATAGACGTCCGGTTGCCTCTGGCTAGAATCGAAAACCGGCTGAATTCGCGTCAGTCGGAAATTTTACCCTGAAGCCGTTGGCGCACGGCAGAGAAGAAGGTGAATTTAAGCGTATTTATTTTTAGATAAACACACAGTCACTGAAAGAACTCGATTTGATTTACCGAAGAGTCTTGCATTATTAGACGTAATAGTCACTGTTTACAAACCCACACATCCTCCCCATGTATATATATATATATATATATATATATATATATATATATTGTATTGCTGGTATTTTTACCATAAAAATGTATTTTTATACTTTCATAGTGATGTGTCTCCAGTTTGGAGGTTAACCTTTTGCCAATAGCTGGGAACATAACAGCTGTTACTCTCCCACTTCAGGGTGGACCAGGGAACAACAGCAATTAAGAGGTGGTTGCTCGTTTTTCAAAACCTATGGGGGAGGATTACTCCTCTGCAGAGGTGCAGTCGGGGAATTCTGATGCCCCAGCCGACAGGGCCATAAGATGATACGGTTTTCTTCTGAAAAGAATAAGATATTGTCTTAACAAAAATGTTATGTCAAATCAGCATTGATCTTGAAGAATTAAACAAGTTAAGAAAGGCACGGAGAAAAAAAAACTCCCACTTGCTTACTCCCTTAAGAAAAGAATGAAATGAAAAATATTTATTGTGGCAATGAAAATAAATTATGACAGGACAGAAAGAAAAAGATCTTTTATTACACAACTTTATTGATTTTTCTCGCTTGAATATTGTGAAAAATGTAAAAAAAAAAAAACAATTGAAAAATGTCGAGGTCAATAAAGATGAAATCTAGGAGGAATCACTATATTCACTTTCTTATGTATGTAGAGACTCTGATGTTTTTTATTGCATTGCATTAGAAGGGATAAAAAAAGACATTTATTAGAATATTTGCAGATTGAAGAAGAAATGTGTCAATACTTCAGTAAACTTATGTTGCAGAAATGGATGTTTTTTGCTGGACGATATATACTTCATATGACAATAATTTTATTTTTAAATTGAATCCGGGAAGGAAATTCATATCGACGTTCCAAAAGAGAAGAGTTTGAAATAATTTTATTGTAAACACACAGCAACACTTAAAGCATCTTGGACAACAGTTATATATCAGTCACATCAATTTCGAATTGAAATCAGCCTTCTTAAAAGTGGAAAATATGACGTAACTTTCCTGTAAGATTTCTTTATTCAATTTTATACACAGTTACACTGACGAATAATAAAATTGCAATACCTTGAATATGTTTGAAATTACACATCTAATATCCATGAAATACTGCTGGATTAGAGAGAATTATCACATATACAGACATCTGCATAGATTCTAAAGTTAGAGGCTGTGTACTCAGACTTCGTATTAATATCTTGCATATTTTCCTTGAGAGTTAACATGGACTTGTATGTCTATAACGTTATAGATGCTAAAAAGCAGATGCGATACATATTTCTTGCATCTGTTGATGCAATACAATAAATAGATATAGGTGAACTAACTGAAAGAGTTAGGCAACATTCCATCATGTCCGGATGTTAAATGAGAGATAATTCTACTGATGCTGCCGGTGGGGAAAGCTGTCAATTGTATCATGTACTCAGTTCAATATTCCCTCTAAAAATACTAATGCTAATCTAGAGCTGCACGATATGGAAATCAAACATATGGATACCATTGTAATTGTGTATTGGGGTAAATATATTCAAGACATTATCACTCTAAAGTTCTATGTAGCCCATGCAGAAGACCGTCACTCACACGAAAGTAGAACCTGATCTCAATTCTATGCACTGAATAGCGCTATACTACATGCTTTTAGCGAATCCATTGGTAATGTACACGGCATTGTGTTGCAAATGCCCAGACATCTGCCACTGTTGTCCTTACAGTGCATCAACTTTGGTGATCATCTCTACTCTGAGTTTGTCCAGAATATATATAACGGCTGATGTTATGTTCATTTTATTAATGTTTCAACGTCGTTGCAACACTGAAGCGTCTACCGCAAGGGATGTTTGTTCTCTGTGTCGTGCCAGAAGGTTTTTCTCACCTGAGCCCATCCTTCAAATCTACCATTCGTCCTCGGATTGAATACTGTTTTCCATTTATTGTCCGCTGTTCATCTCGAGGACAAAATCCAGAGTCGGATATGCAATGTGATAGGTCTTGATCTGGCATCTCGTCTACCGTCACTTTCTCACAGACGTGATGTGACTTTCTTCTGTCTTTTCTGGCATCTCAGTCCCACCCCTTTCATTGACGAAACAGTTAAATGTAACCGCCTCTTCTATTCCAACAGCTTCTTCTCTCGCACTTACCGACAGTGGAACTTCCTTCCTTCTGCTTTCTTCCCTGATAGCTAAATTTCTTCAAATATTCAAATATAATGTCAATCGACATCTTCTGATACCTTGATCCTGGTCCACGTCCTTCTCTACACCCTTTACTCAAACATCCCAGTTTATTCTTGCTCGCACTCTCT
>OZ038485.1:124598829-124606329 GCA_964036315.1 Acanthosepion esculentum | reverse complement strand
TATTCTCATATACTTGTATTTTGATTGGTGATTCCAGCTTATGTAACAGAGTTTCCCCTTGCGAGGGGTGGTTAAGTAATTTGAATCTTTTAAAATTCTTTATTCTACATTCAACATTATCACTTGATAAGTCACCAGATGTGTTGAAACAAAATGGCTATTTTTGTAGTGATTTTATATCATATGTATATTATAATTTTTAAATAAATAATTATATATATATATATATATATATATATATATATATATATATATATATATATATATATATATATATTTTAAATAAAATGAGCGATCTGGATTTTATCCTCCTGGGTCTACCCATACGGATTATCTAGTTTTTCGTAAACTATATATATATATATATATATATATATATATATATATATATATACCTCTTTTGTTTTGCGTTATTTTTCTCATTTTATTTAATTTTATATTTGTTTTTATTCCATCTTTAATCTCCAACTTCTCTATTAAATTATTAATTCTAATTTCATTTACTTTTTATTCTCTCCGACCACCTTATCCTCTTCGAAGTTACTTGAATATTTCTTTCACAGAATGTATATTTCTACTTTTACTTCTTGGTTTTCCTTCATCGTCATTGTTCTTTCTTTCATTTTTATTCTCCCTAGTTATTTATTTTCGTTCTCACTCCAAATCACCCGTATTCCGCTAGCTACTTCTATATAGGAACGTGGCCGAGTGGTTAGAACGTTCGCATTCTGACCATGAGACCCGGGTTTGAATCTCACCATCTTCGATTTGTCAGCAAGGAAACTTCCTGATGTTATCGGAGTGGATGTGTCGATCTCAGCCGGCGCCACCTTTGGAAAGTAACTGAAAACCAAACCACGGATTGACCCAAGCTGTGTGAGTGAAATTGGGTAGACAGAACTCTATGTTACTGTCGATAGCTGTGCTAGCAGGAAGTCATAAGGCATTGTGTCCGAGGACTTGAGCGTGCTAGCCTTGTTCAAATTGTTGATCACGCCAGATAACTCGCTCTCTCCCAGAAACTGTAACTAAAGTTTGATCAGTATCGTTGCAGTATAAACTATTGGTGTGTTCTGTGGGTGTGGAATGAACACAAATGCGCCTGAGCCAGTGTCTGTAATAGGGATTGGTTAGCCGCCCTAGCAGACGGGTATCCTCTAAAACGAGTGGCCAGATTTACATCTACTTTCTATACGGTTTTTTTTTCTCCTCCTGTTTATTTTTGATCCCATTTTCATTTTATCTTTCTACTTTTCCTTTTTTTCTTAATCGTATTTTGATTTCTAAAAACTTCTTTTCATCCAACATTTTCCTACGTACCTTCATGTTTCTTTATTTTTTTTACTTCTTTTTTTCGGAAACTACTTATCTTCATATGCTTCCCCATCTTCTCCAGCATTTCCGCTCTTCTTTTACGTTTTTTTCCAGCTTAGTTACTTTTTCTTTGCCACTTATTACAACTCCAAATTCCATTGAGGGAAAGACTTCACAACAATTCGAGCAAAAATATTTATTTCAATAAATATTTTCTTCTTTAATTTCATTTGTCTGTCTCTTAAAACAAACAAAAGCTCGCTCCACACACGGAAGCTTAAAAAAAAATTTTTGAGTGAGAAGCCTTTAAAAATACAATGGCGTCGAGATCCAGAATGGTAATCTAGTAAATTGCAAAATTATCAGCGAATTGTTGGCATTGAACCGCAAGTCGCTAATACTTCTGATAAGCTTTCTTTGACAACCGGACAATTCTCTTGCGATAAACAGAAAACAACCTTTAGAGAATCGCTCAAAGATTTACAGGTTTTCAAAGAAGGACAATGAAGAAATTATAAAGTATTCTTTTTTCTAATTTCTCGATGGAGTTGAATTAGGAAATTTAGCAAACAAAGCAACGCTTACTGTGATTGTCACAAAAGAGAGATTTGCTGATACGACACTGAAAACAAATGTAAAACCTTCCTTTTACTTGTGTTTGAAAATCTTAAGGGACTTAGGAGATATACATTTAAACAATTGGGTATGCACTAAATAATTAATTGTTTTCTTGATCGAAATAGAATCTTAACAAAATAATTGAGAGCGGCGGGGAGAGATTCTATGGTGGTTGTTTTGTAATATTTGAACAATACAGGACAGAATATAAATATTCACAGTGAGAAAAGAAAAGAACAGAAATTGAATTGGATTGTCAGTTTTTACTTAGGTTCTTTGTGAATGTTTTTACCGAATTCTTAGCTTTAGATATGTTCCTAGCTTACAATTATATTTTGTGTATGTGTGTGTGTGTGTGTGGCAACTTTTTCTGTATTTTACTAATGAATAGCAGTAGAATTTCAATAATTGATCTTTTATTGAAGTAATTTAATAAGTCCAAAGACAACAGACTATATGATGATAGACCATCTATGACAACATTTCTGAGTTAGCCAAACTGTAGCAAGTTTTCCCGACTGAACAATCTTCAAACATACAAAAAACATTCGTTTTCAAACTCTACCCAGAATCCTTTCTGGCGGAATGAAAATATATAAAAAGAATGAAGAAAACCCTGTTGGTTAGACGTAGTGTTACCCAAGGAAAAACTTCAGCTCAGGATCCCGATGCCGCAGCTGAATCACTCATTGACATGCCATAAACCAACACATGAATGTCGTCCAGTTCAGAATCATCATTGTTACTTTTCCGAAGATTTTTTCTTCGATAGTTTCACATGAATAGAAGAACCTGAATGTGTTTTATTATTCTTGTAGCTCAACTACATCCGATTAACAATGTTACGACAATTTCAGGAGACTCTTTCGTTTCACTCAATATTTGTCTTCACTTAAACCTGAGTTCATCTAAAATAGCTTCTCTTTTAACCTGTTTGCCTTTTATATCACGTTTCTCATGTTTTAACGCAAAATGTTTTTGCTGAGTTACTTTTAATTTTTCGATTGGTTTCTAATTTGAACAATTCTGTTTTTATTATTATTGATCAACTGCTATTTTAAGTAGGATAGATAAGAGTTTTACAGTGCTTCAAGACGCTCTAAGGCTTCAAGACGCCCCATGGATTCAAGACGCTCTAAGGCTTCAAGGCGCTCCATGGCTTCAAGACGCTCTAAGGCTTCAAGACGGTCCATGGCTTCAAGGCGCTCTAAGGCTTCAAGGCGCTCTAAGGCTTCAAGACGCTTTAAGGCTTCAATACGTTCCATGGTTTCAAGACGCTTTAATACTTCGAGGCGTTCTAAGGCTTCAAGACGCTTTCATACTTCGAGACGTTCTAATGCATACTGGGGCCTATGAAGTTATGTTGTTATATTTTTGGATCAGCTGATCTGAATTAACTGACTCTCCAGTCAACTTTGATCTTCACATGTTTAAATGCAATACCACTCATTATCTCCTGTCTTGTTACTCCTCCTCTTTTCTTGTTCTAATTCATTTATAATTTTCTTCTGTTTCTCATATTTCTACACACTCAGTAACCCCTTACATCTTATTCGTCGTATTACATTGCTTGGAGCGAAATCATTAACAATTTCACTGCATAGAACGAAATAAGAAACTTCTCTTTCAGTGCACCCCGTCAATTGTATTTAGGTTGACGTCTGATTATTATGCAAAAAAAAATAATTGTTAGCATTAGGGAACAGTTGATCAAATAACTTGGGATATCAATGAGTATGGTATTTCTCAGTTGCATTGTTGTTATCGATGTTATTTCTAAAATTCTCTTCAGAAAATTTCTTATTGACCTTTAATGGTATAATTAGTCAAACAACTTACGACTTTAAATTAAATTAATAGAAATAAAGTTGTAAACACAACGCACATCAGAAGAAAAAAAATCAAAGACATCAATATTAGTGAGAGATCGATCAATCCGTTCTAAAATCTCGCGTTGAAATGTCTAATTCTAATATTCTTAAACTTTCATGGCTGTCTCAGACTAGGATTGTTGCACATTCAAAATCTTTCAATAATAATTTCCCTCTAATCTATTTCGGCTACAGATGAAGTTTCGCCTAGTCATTGAAAAGGTAAGGTTTTATAGTTTCTTTTTGTTTCTCTTTCCGTAGTATTCACAGAATAGTAGAATGACAAGTTCCAATTGTTTCATTGCATGTCTGGAGTTCTTAGATAAAATATTGTCATTATTCCATATAGTTATTCAGATTATTATTTCCATCTTTATTGTTCTTAGAACAATATTTTGACTGATGTGTTCTTCAAACACTCCAAGTGTTCAAGAAGCAAACTATGGAATATCTAAAGAGTAAAGGCAATTGATGAAGACTAAATAATGCAGGAGCGAATCATTGCAAAAGAACGAGATATTTGCCTGAAGAATTCGTGAAGTAGTTTAGGTGCATTCTACTTGCCAGTTACTTTTGTATTATTCTTTCTATTTTGATTATATCGAAAATATTTTATTCATTCATCATGATTTTGTCAAAACATATTCTTGTGGAGGAGTCACTAAATGCTATGTCGGTTCCTTATAGGCTTTCCTCATTTTTCTTTTGTTTTTCTTATCTTTTTTCCTTCTTAGCGCATTTCATTCCTTCTCTTTTCTCTTGTAACTTTCTTTCCTTTTACTTTCTTCTATTCAGATTTCTCATTAATACTTGTTTCGATTTTTCATATTTTAATTATTCATTGATCTAACTTCTTCTTTGTTGCTGCCATTTTATTGTCTCGAGGTATTTTCATTTCAATTTTATATTTTATTTCCTCTTTTGATCTTTTCTTTCTTTCTTTCTTTCTTTCTTTGTTTTTTGGTTGTTTGTTTGTTTGTTTCGTTCTTTCTTTCTTTCTTTTTTTTAATCCCTTAATTCCTTCTCTCACCTTTTCTTTTTTCTGTTCGGCACTTTCCCCTTTTATCTTTTCTTTCTTTCTTTCTTTCTTTGGTTTTTTTGTTTGTTTCGTTCTTTCTTTCTTTCTTTCTCTCTTTCTTTCTTTCTTTTAATCCCTTAATTCCTTCCCTCTCCTTTTCTTTTTTCTTTTCGTCACTCTCCTTGCACCCACAGATACAAAAGGACTGAGCATTTCGTATCAATAAGGATTTTTCTCAAATAATTTTTCTTTTTGTTTTTTCCAACTCATTGCTTCTTGCCTTTATCTAGTCAACTGAGATAAACTTTGATGAATTCCATTTTAATAAGAACAAACTTCATTAAAATATGATGCCAGCTCTCGGACAACGCAACCAAATTTGCATCTTTCCTCCACCCGCGCATCATACTCACTTGTCGACAAGACGAGCAGCAAGGAAAAAAATAGCAAAGTTCATCCTTTTTAATTACACGTGTTTATGGATCCCTTCCATCTATTCCGCCATTGTTCACTTAACTACTGCATGTGTTTTTCATTCCACCAATTATTATCTGTCGAATAATTTCTAACTGGGCACAAACCTTCCCATTTTCTCGCTGATTATTCCGTCTAGGAAGAATATAAACCACAAATGGTTGGATTAATAATGACATTTCTTCATGAGTACTTCTATTCACTTTTCCATTATAGTGAGTAATTTCCTATGTGTAAAATAAGAACTTATCTCTGCTGAACATACTGTCAGGAGTCACAACTAATATATCGGCCTTTTAATGTATTTTCCTCAGCAGGTGTGTTAGATATGGGAGACCATTTTTGTGTGAGATCACTAAGGAGATTTGAGCCCAGATTTCGAGTACAGATTCCGACCTTTCCAAAGAGTATTCATTAAACAGGAACATGAACAACCTTATCTATATTTTGAGTTTAATGATTATGTTATCCGATAAGCAATACGCCTCCTTACACAGCTCGTTGTAGCTCTCTCGGCACCCCTATCACTCTCTACGTCTACTTGCAGCTCCTTCAGTTTGCCACACCGCCTTCCGGCTCCTTAGACTTCCATGCGTATCGTTACACCTCCTTCGCTTTATCACATTTTATAGAGACAAGAGACCAATATACATATCACGGTAAAATCTAAAAGTAAATTTCAAAATGTAAAATAGAAGCACAGATGACTAAATATAAAAAGTTAGAAAAGTTTTTGTTTTTTTCAGTTTTATTTGATTATTAGTTTTATATGTGTTTTATTTTGGTAATGGCCCGGTGCGGATGATGATACAGCTGGAAAAGTTGTTTGCAGAAACTTTTATTCATGATGAAACAATGACGATTACATGACCGGTGACAATCAGGAAAAAATCTTTTCAGCTGTATCCTTAACTTAGATCAACATCTATGATTTCAGTCGTTGACCATGTTCACCAGGGTCTATGAATATAGAATCCAGCGCAGTACGTAATCTGTTCAATGAAACAACGTTAAAGATTAACACTCACGAGTCAGACACTCTACTGAATCTGACTATATCGCTAATACCACCAGCCGTTTTTTCCGTAATTCTTCAGTCTTCGATATCAAAGGCTGGCAGTGAATATTCCGGAAAAAAACATGGCCGCCTTTATACACGTCGAATTGAATATTTTGAGCCTTCTGATTGGTTAAGACTTCTATTGGTGAATTATAAAATGAGTCTGCTCATTTTGTCTGGCTCACTAGTACACCAGGGTACCCAAAAACTCCAACATCAGTAAGTGGTATAAGTGTAGACGTGCTGATACTAGAGGAGTAGGTATTTATCCGCACGCCCACGTCGTTACAGACACAATGTTTGCGTTTAATGCGGGAAGCTGTCCAGAATTTGCTCAAGCCCTCTTGGCACTTCTCCTTTGGGGATGCCTCATGGTAATTGCCCTATTACCCTCCAGAATAGAGGTACATTCTGGAGGATTTGAACCTGAGGCTTGAGCGGATATTGATTTAAAACTATAGTAGCTGGCGCCGGGGGTGTATATTCCATACTGTGGCGGTTGATCTTTGAAATCGCCACTTGTGGAAGCTACGAGTTACAATTGTGTCTACCATTGATCTACCATTTATTATCGAATGGGGTTAATAATTCTAAGTAATAATATTTGGTTGTAAACTTAGGTCACCGTAATTCACTAGCGTGACTGAAGCGTCTCATTTGGCACAAACATAAAAACTAATTGAGGCTGTCGGATCAGCATACGTCAAAATAGACAGGAGAGTTCATCATATATATATATATATATATATATATATATATATATAATTTATTATAGGAGATTAAAACAAAAACATATTAAAAATCACTACACAATAACTTTCATGTTTGGACAATAAGCTCTGCCCCTTCAGGTGGTGGTTAATGACTAGTGAGTCAATGATTATTTTTAATTTCCAAAGCAAAATACCCACTCTTGTTTCGAAAGAGAAGATAAAAAGAGAAAACAAGATCAAAATTAAAATGAGGCTTGTGGATTTACCCTGATTAACCAATCATGTGTCAGACCTACGCTAAATTCAAAATTAACCTTAAAAAAATTGTTTCCTGAAATAGAATCACAGACAAGGTCATTTGTGGCAGATATTAATTTGATTCAAACTATAAACGTGTGGCAACATTGTATCATAATTATTAACAAATATGAG
>OZ038485.1:124576329-124593829 GCA_964036315.1 Acanthosepion esculentum | reverse complement strand
TGGCACCTAGGTCTCACATTTTATTTTGTAAGTAGTTAAATCCAACCGCCAATTCTACTCCAATAGTTCCTTTTCTCACACTTACCGACAATGGAACTACCTTCCTTTTACTTGCTTCCCTGATAACTACAATCTTCAAAAATTTAAATGCAACATCATTGCCATCTTGTGTTGTCTTGAACGTTGTTCATCTTTTATCCTTTCTTCAATCTCCCCTATATCCAGTCTTTTCTCTCACGTTCACTCTCTATAACCCCTTCATACTTGTGTCACTCCCGTCTTCTATCTTAGGGTGAAATGTTTAAAAGACAAAGAATATATATATATATATATATATATATATATATATATATATATATATATATATATATATAGTGATGTTCAATAAAAGTGACTCACATGATTTTTTACTTAAATATTTTTCGCCTATTCTTTTTGGGGTCAAACTAATTTTTAATCTGACTAATATAAAGACCCCTTCCCGACCTCCTAGTAAAAAATGTTTACTCAGCCTAAGGTATTCTATTGATAATTATAATTTTGGATATAAATGAGATTTAGGGAACATATATGTGCATAAAAAGTGACTCATTTATTTCCTGCAACTAGTAATCAATAGAAACATAACCGAACAGCTTTAAATAAAGAATAATAGAGGTATAATTTATTTATAATAGGTAATATAGTTCGAAATATTTAATAAACTATTTCAGCAGAAGGGAGCAGACAAGACTCTAAAATTCTCTTGTACTGCTCGCTCCTGGGGGTCTTTTCAATAGGTTTTAAGAAACCAGTTCCATGAAAAGAAAAGCATCCCCAAAACATTATACTTAACGGATACTCGGCAGTACTTACTGCTAAATTCAAAGACCTTTCAAAGCTTCTTCTTCGGATTTTAGATCGCTTATCCTTTGAATTTAACTCAACTTTCATTTCATCGGAGAAGAGAACATTTAGTAAAAAAAATCAGCTGAGTCACTTTTATCGAACAGCACTGTATATATATGTTAATTCAATTTAAATAGAAAACAGACAACCTTAAGTGTTCGTTGGTTATAATTTATTTCCCCAGGTATATAATTTTAACTGGTTCATAAGACCGCAATTCCAAGGGTGAAAAATGTTTTAAAGTTACATATAGTTCTTATACACTTTTGAAGGGTAGATTTAAGTTGATGTAAGATCATATAGAGAGAGGTGGAGGAGGAGTATGACAGATATGGTCGAAATTTGAGAGGGGAGGGAGAGATACGAATAATTTTAAATCTCACAGGAAACGAGATAACGAGAAAAAAGAGAAGTAAAGATATAAGAAAGCAGAAGTGGAAGTAGGGTTTTGAGAAAGAAAGGGAAATAGGGAGTTTGTAAAGAATAAAAGAAAAGGAAGAGGAAGGGTAAATTATCATATATAGGCATATTGCGGTTAATTAAAAAAAATAGAGATTTATATATTTGGCTGTTAACGTTTGACATTAAGCATTTAAACATTTTCAACAAAATAAACTAAGAAATAAATATAGTGTGAATATCATATAAATGATCGACTAATTGATTCGGAGCATATTTGTCTTCAGGCCGATTTCTTTCTGTTCAAACCCACAGAGTGTACCTTTGAATTTTCCTCTAATTCTTTCTAATAGAAAGCGAATCGTCTAGCATGATCAAGCGCATTAACAAGACTAATACGTTAAAACCCACGATTGCGATATCGTGTGAATTCGTGAACAACCATCGACATCCCACGAAGATTTCAATCTACCCAATTTCGCTCACAACGCTTAGGTCAAATGGTGTTATTGTTTATAGACATTTTGCAAAGGCGCCGCACCCTGGGATCTCTTCTCCAGATAGCATCACCTTCCTCACGTATAAAGCATATTGTGTCTCTTGGGTCTCATGGCCGGAAAACGAATAGTATAACAACTCGGACGCTATATAGCAGGGAACATAGGAGGATTAGCAGTTATTTTTCGTTCTTCTCCCATTATGCCCCAAAATATTAAACATTCTGCACACACACACACACACACACACACACACACACACACACATATATATATATATATATATATATATATATATATATATATATATATATATATATATATATATATATTTCATTAAAAACGACTGACAAGGTGCTTTTATTTAGTTTTTTATATAATTTCTCGTGCGATCTAATAAAGTTTTTCTTTTCAGAGGATAAATTATATAAAAATTGTCCGAATGTTCTTTTCCGAGCGCTTTCGGCTATACATGAAAAGAACATTCGGACAATTTTTATATAATTTATCCTCTGAAAAGAAAAACTTTATTAGATCGCACGAGAAATTATATAAAAAACTAAATAAAAGCACCTTGTCAGTCGTTTTTAATGAAATGTGCTTGAAAGAAGGATTGCTGCCTAAATACACAAATATATATATATATATATATATATATATATATATATATATATATATATATATATATATATATATATATATATATTAAATACGGCTGTTTTTTTTTATTTTGTAGTGTTCGTATATTTATTTTCATTTTTGGACATTGATATTTTTTTAAAAACAGGCTAAAAATAATGGAAGCAATAATAAGAAAAAAATAAAGAAAAAACAACACTCAATATCACCAACTATCAACAAGGACACAATGTGCTGACTGTGTTTAGAAAAAAAAATACATTCCTACAATTCTAGAGACATACATAAAAAATCCATACATTCAGTTAAAAATCAAAATTATCCTTCATAATGGCTAAAGAATAGACGAAAGCGTTTCAGCCTACAGAACGTTCGAACAAATTTTACAGACTTTATATCCAGAAAAAAAAAGAATTATACGATCAATTAAATAAAAAAATAGCCGTAGAACCTTGTCATGCATGTTTAATGAAACTTTTATAAAGAGGGCTGGTCCCTAAATACACAAATAAACACACACGCATGCACGCACACTCACGTAAACACACACACACACAGCGTTATTTGAAGTACTGTTTTTTAAACGAAAATTGCTGTTTTTTCAGTGATTTGCTTCTAAGGAGGCATTTCAAGCAAGCAGCATTTGTTGTAGAATGATCAATATCGATGCTAGAGATAGAGTATCAATAGAATTAATATGAAAAATTTTTTTCAGATGAGTTAAGTGAAACATGAGTTAAGTGAAAATCTTTTTCATATGTACACACACACACACACACACACACATATATATATATATATATATATATATATATATATATATATATATATATATATATATATATAATTTCTTTATTTTATATATGCCCGGTGCTTGTTGGAAAGCGCTCAATATCAGGGATAGAGCTAACATTTAGTAGAATGGATATGATATGATTTTGTAACGCTGGATTACAAACTCATCCATTCTACTAAATATGTTAGCTCTAACCCAGGGTTACAGACTCATATCCATTATACTATATATATATATATATATATATATATATATATATATATATATATATATATATATATATATATAAAATTACAATAGACTATTCATAGGTTCTTAGCATAATGAGATTCTTTATAAGGCATCTTCTGTCAGATTTCGATTTGGTCATTAAATGTTCAACTGAGTGATAATTAATGCATCTTGTATCCCCTTGACAGGGGCAGATGAATTTTCAAGAACAACTCAAGTAAATCAGATAAGAAACATCGAAAATAATTATATATTCGCTAAGAGGAAAACTGTTTCATAATTAGCCGATATGACTGACTAAATTTCTGCGAAACAAAATCTGATTCCGAGAATCCTGGATTTAATTCCAAACTACAGATTTCAAGTAATCTGTATATCATTGACCAGCAAGATGAGTATAATTTTCACAATAATTTCAAAATTATTTTTGTTATTTTCATAACATTGTGATTAAAACTGACATTGTTATGTTTAGTAGAACTTAAACGTTGATTCGAGTAAAAAATATAGTAGAGAATGGAATTAAATGGCAAGGGAAAAACATGATATCTTTCTAAAATAACGCGACTGTATATGACAACATAAGTCACCCCAAGCACAACCCAGAACGACATAATCATTGCCGAAAGGAAGAAATATATATAATTATATTTACAGAACAAGATGAACTTGAGACGAAACCAAATTTGTACTACGCTGCCTACAAATCAAATAATCACACACGCACGCAAGCACGCACGCACGCATATATATATATATATATATATATATATATATATATATATATATATATATATATATATATATATATATATATATATTCGAAAATTATAACAGTTAAGTCATACATTTTAGATGCATCAAGGGTGGTCTTCAGTGATGCTCTGTTCTCATCGCCGATTCACTACTTTCTGGTGTTTTATCAAGAGATGGTGTTGAATGTAGGAGTGTTGAAACAAAATGGCTATTTTTGTAGTAATTTTATAACATATTTATGTTATAATTTTCGAATAAATTATATATATATATATATATATATATATATAGATATAGATATAGATATAGATATATATATATATATATTTATATACGATGAACCCATGTCTTTTCGATGATCTACTCTGTATTGAGCACTCTTTGAAGAATAATGATAATTGGTTATTGGAATTTATTCCGTATATACCAATCCTATACTTGGGTACATATACATATATATATATATATATTGTCTGTGAAGCCTTCTCTGGGTAAACAAAAGGATTTCGTACTGAGCCTCCAATTTCCATTTAAGCAATATTTCCCCCACAATACATATCTCCATCTTTTTTAGTGATAATAAATAAGTCTATTTTAATTTATTAACCTCGATTTAGCTCTGTAGGGTGAGGTTCGAAACCAGTTAGCTAGACTGTTTCAGTTTTTCTTTTTATTTATTATCATCATGAGTGCTAATAAAAATAAATTTTGTCTTTTCATGCCGGTCATACATACATACATACATATATATATATATATATATATATATATATATATATATATATATATATGTGTGTGTGTGTGTGTGTGTGTGTGTGTGTGTGTGTGTATAGGATGAATGTGTGTGTATGTAATATAAGACTGCAATAGAATTTAAGATGATTCCGCATGGAAAGTGGTAGAAAATATCTTGCCATTTTCTTTTGCAATAACACAGTCCTGAGTCACATATGTGTTTAACCTCGAGAACATAAGCTTCTTGTGACAAAACTGATAGTGTGATGAAAGAGACCAGCACGATAGTGTTATTCTACAAAGATACACGATTTTTTTTTAAATGATTTGATTTTGTTTGATCGTCTGGTCTTCGAAATGTTGGATTTTGAGGGTCGTATTGGTGCTACTTTGATGTGGTCGAGTCAACACTCCTAAATTCTTAGGATAGACTCTGGGCAATTACGAATTGCGGACTCTCGCCAATATCGACGCATAGTAAGGGCATTAGTGGAAGACTAAAGAATATCAACGGTGGCTGGCCGCGAAAATGTAAGTGCCAACAAACGAAAGTAATATAGCATGTTACTTTTAGATCAAAAGGGAAACCTCTCAAAGATATATTTATATCAAAATAGCCGAAAGATTCTTTAAACACATACTAATGCAAATCATAATTTAATGAATAAAATATATGCATAGCCCTATGAAAACACATATACAAACTCTAAATCACAAACCAAAATACACCAAGAATCACATGGAAAATAAGGAAAACATCAAAAGTTTCAAACAACTTAGGACAATGCAAACTATTCCTAAAGCTAAAACTCGTAATAAAATATACATACATAATATGTGTCTGATAAAATTTCTACAAATCTACTTACAAACACATCATAATTCCAAAGAATAAAAGCTTAACTAATTTTAAACAAATAAGCATTAAATTATGAAAAAAGTATATATATATATATATATATATATATATATATATATATATATATATATATATATATGGATATTTCAAAGCAAGTACGAACCTTGCTTTGCAATAAAATCAGAAGTGTGCAATAAATACATGAAATAATAAAGAAATATAGCTATGTATAAACCATAAGTATTTAAAGAAGAATAAATAATAAATAAAATCAAAGAACTAGATGTGAGGACTATAAATATATGTTCCCTTTCCTCTTTTATCACTTCTTTTAAGCTTGCAGGTCTATCGAGAGAGTCAGAACAAAGAGAAGCAATGATGACTGATAATCCTTTAATCAGTGAACCTACTACTGCATGTATTTTCGATTTATATATATATATATATATATATATATATATATATATATATATATATATATATATATAGAGAGAGAGAGAGAGAGAGATATATAGATATATATACACATAGTGTATGTGGATATATATATATATATATATATATATATATATATATATATATATATATATATTATATGCGCGGTACTTAGTGGTACTATTTATGCTTGTGTTTGATTATTTCTGTGTGGTGGATAATCACAGACAGAACCCAACTTAACCAACTTCACCGAGGCCCTTTGGGACAGTTGGTATGACGCTTGCCTGATAACGTAACTGAACTGTCCGGGTTTCAATTCTCGGTAGTGGATGCGCACTGCTGATGAATCTCAAATATAGGATGAAACGGCTATCCAGTGCTTTCTGCATTCTGTTTGTTGAGTTTTCTTCTAGATTCGATGAATTACTTAATTATAATTATCTCAAATCCTCCTAATTTTTATCACTTGTATATCCTTGCTTGTACCGGCTTCTGTTGATGGAGCGGCGTGTACCGGCTTCTGGATAGAGCGGCTTGGTGATAGTAGTCGTGGTTCGTGGGGGCACAGTCCTATGGGTAAAAGAGAAACTCGGATGAGTTCCACCACGGAATATGTGATCGAGCGGCGCTATTTCGAGTCTGATTCGTTACCTATTCGTCACCGAGGCCCGTTGGAACAGTTGGTATGACGTTTGCCTTATGACGTAACTGTCCGAGTTTCAATTCTCGGTAGTGGATGCGCACTGCTGATGAGTCCCAAATATAGGTTGAAACGGCCGTACAGTGCTTTCTGTATTCTGTTGTGTTTTCCTGTAGACTCGACGAATTACTTAATTATAATATATATATATATATATATATATTGGTAAAATCCGTGGGTAAATTACCCAAGTGAATCAGAATAATATAAAATATTAAAACTGTTCCATAAACGAGACGCCTATATATTTATTATACAATATAAAAATGAAACTCAACCTTACCCCATTTATATAGCCGTTTCGCTCCTTGAGAGATTTCTCGATTTGAGAAATTCCCTGGAGCTTGTCAATACTAAACGGTTTAGTATTGACAAGCTCCAGGGAATTTGTCGACGAGCGAAATGGTCATATAAATGGGATACAATTGAGTTTCATTTTTATGTAATTCATATATATATATGTGTGTGTGTGTGTGTGTGTGTGTGTGTGTGTGTGTGTGTGTGTGTGTGTGTGTGTGTGAGGAGAGAGAGAGAGAGAGAGGAAATAGAGAAAATAAGAATGTGTGCTGAAAAGAGAGATAAAGATGCCTCAATCGAAATTAATTCAATAAATATACATGTATGCAAATTATCTAATTACTATGCCAAAACGGTTATCTATTTTCTGTGTCTGTCTTCAAATACAAAATTCCTTTTAATAAATTATGATTTCTGACTAAAGATGATAAAACTTTTTTAATTTCATATACTCTCGAGAAAGCACACAAAATAGACTTTTATTCAAAAGTGAAGGTTTTAAAGGGATAGTTTCTTTTTCAACTTGTTCTTGGCTTCCGATCTAAGTGTTTTTTTATTGTGGCACCCACCAATTCTTAGAATAAAAGAAAAATATAACTAATCTGAATTTGTTATTTATTAATATCTTTAAGTTTTCGGGCTTTGAATATGATGTGTATTTTAGTATTTATATCAGATCTAAGAACGCTTAAATTCATGGCAAGGATGGTTATCAGAGGAATATGTCACATTTACAAAATTCTAAACTTGTTAATATTAATTAATTTACAGTAAATCTTTATTTAAAAATATTAAATGGGAAATGTTGCATTTTATGAGTAAAATCACAGAGAATTTAATTTAGTTTTTATTACTGTACATTTAACTTGATTAATATTTTCAATTTTAAATGCTTTTAATCAGAATATTTCCTCTTTGATGTGTGCTTCGGACTTCAAATTAATTAATGAAAATTGGAAATAAGGAAATACATTTAGACATGAAGAGCTTACTATATTATGTAGCAACGTATTGTTATAAATTAATGACATTCGTTTCGCGTCACGTCCGAATATACAGGGTGACCGAAAAAAATTAACATCATTTTAAAAGCAATTATCCTGAAAACTACTAAGTCTAGCTCAATGAAATTGAACAGTTTAGGTGTCGAACCTCATAAGTTTATTATGGTACCGATTTCATAAGTGTTCAATGTGTGCAACGCCTGTGACACGGCACACGTCACAAGTCACATCGGTAGATAAGCTCTTGTCAAACACGTTGTAGCATGTAGCTAGTAACATAATGCGGAAATGATTCTCTGCTTGAGTTCATCAATGCTAGCAGGAAGAGACGGGAAACATAACCAAAGTCACTTCACATATCAACGTAAAATGAAATCGCAAGGGGTCCGGCCCATGGCCTGCGATGACCATTTCATCAGAAAACTGTTTGATCTCCACTGCGTCCGATCCATCTCTCTCGCAGATTTTTTGAGATAAGAATACACTGTCCTCTTCAATTAAATATAAAATCTTTGAGGTTATTTCAACAAAAATTACCAAAATTATTTGCCTGCGAAATGACGCCGAATTTTTGGAATTGCTTTAATTTAAACAAAGGGTTGCAGATATCGTGAAAATTCTAAAAAAATCTATTTCGTGAAAATTCCATTTTTAAGCTTAGCTTAGTTCGTCATAAATGAAAAATTAGAGAAACACCCAATTAGAAATTAACACACTGGACTAAGCAAATATGATATATTGTTAAACATTCTGAAAGACGCCCGATTGTTTAGGTTGGTCCAGAACTACGACAAAATAGGGGAGATGCGGTGATGAAAAAAGTAATATATGAAATCAATTGGTGAGAGTCGATTTAACGAACTCGAGATTACGTATTCATTTTGACATATTGAGCAGCTTTTGAGAAAAAAAAGCTTTTACAAATGTTAATTGATGTTCTCATTCGAAGTAAGAAATTATTTTATCATTATATTTTTAATTTCATTTTGCTGCATATATGCCTGTCCGTGCAGTCTACTTCCACGTAATAATATTCTAATGTTTGAATCGGGTCAAAATATTCCTAGACTTCATCGGAATAAATCACTTTTTTTATTAGGTGCTCTACAGCTATATTTGCTTAGGAATTATATTAGCTTCACTAGTAACCAGAAGACAATGACAAATTTCAGGTATTTTCGAAAAGAAGATATTTTTCCTTCAACATTCATATGCACAGATTCATTTTCATTTAGAAAGCGATGTACGACCGCAGAAATAGTACTTAGATAAACAAAAGATTTACTTAATCATTTGTTTGGTAATAGGCAATGCTCAGGATTCCTACAATTACATTGTTTAGTATTATCAATAGTATTTATCTTGGAACGTACATTATGATCCAAATTTTTGAACTGGCTTAAAATTTTATTATTCTGTAATTTATAATCTTCTCAAGATTATCGGTAAAGCTATAACTTAGTTTTAATGTTTCTTTTAAATATTTTACTAAGAGGTATACTTTTAGGGAAATGTTTATCAATTAAATGGAGGAACTTCTGGCCCAACTTAGTATAGACCAATTGGTTAAATGGGGGATACCAAATTATTTTCCTATTTTTATTTCTTTTCTTTAAATCACTATCATATATATATATATATATATATATATATATATATATATATATATATATATATATATATATATATAGATATATATAATTTGCTCTACCCTGTATTGAAGCCTCTTTTAAATTAAATGTTATGAACGTTGAAATTGTACTCTGTTCGTTCTAATATTACCTGGATATGTGGGGGGGGAGAAAGAGTGAGAGAGAGAAATGGCATTTAAAGCTTATCTAATTATCTATCAAGAGATGTGCCTCTCCGCCCGTGAGTGTTTTTTTCTATTTATATTTTTTAAATCATTTCACTCCGAACAAGGTGATAAATCATAATGGATGCAAGTAGTTATTGAGAGTGAGAGAAACAGAAAGGACAATAAAAGATCAGGTTTCAAGTAATCAGAAAACTGACATTGATATTAAATTCTGAAAGATGGCAGTTGACAGAAAAACCGTTAGCCAGAATCCAATTCCACGATCTTGATGTGCTGGAGAAGAAAATATTAGCATGGAACATATGGTTACAATTAACAATTTAAGCGCCAAAAGTATGAGACATAGCTGACAATCTAGTACTGCGCTTAAATTCGAAGTACCAAAGAGATAATCTAATCAAATAAACTATTGCACACCATATGTGTGCATGTTTTCTGCGAGCGTTTGACTGTTTGCTTCAATACTCTTTCCGCAAAACCTTTAATGTCAGATGCAAAACACACTGAGCCTGAGAGATTCGGTCCTGTTCTTTTTCTTCTGAGACCTTTGCGCAATCGCTTGATAAAAACTAAGGCTATCACATCATCCTCTGAGACGGCACGCATACACACATGCATATATATATATATATATATATATATATATATATATATATATATATATATATATATATATATATATATATATATATATAAGGTCATCCCATAAGTTCTGTCCGAATTTTAACTTTTTGTTGAAATGAACGAAATTTAAAGAGTATTTTATAATATCTAATGGAGCTGAACATTATTTTTATGTTTAGATGCATTTAAACTGATCAAATATTATTTCAGAGAACAATAAAATTAAATTTTGTTTGATTAAAACCCTGCTAACATGGAAGTGCCCAATAATCATTTGAGGCACATAATGCTTTATGAGTTTAAGAAAGGAAAGTCCGCAGCCGAAGCGGATAGAAACATTCACTCAGTTTATGGAGAGGAATGTGTGAATGAAAGAACTTGCAAAATTCAGAGGTGGAGATTTCACCCTTGAAGATGAAGATCGAACCGGACGTCCAGTTGAGTTTGATGAAAAGCTTCTTGAAGCAGCCCTTGAAGAAAATTCTGCTTTATCAGTTGAGGAATTGGCAGTGGTTCTCGGTTCAAACAATACAACAGTTCATCGTCATCTTCAACAACTTGGAAAAGTTCCTAAACATGGAAAATGGGTGCCTCATGAATTGTCTGAAAACAACCTCAAATCCGTAGTTGACATCTGCTCTTCTCTCCATTCTCGCCAACTTGTTTCACCGTTTTTGTAAGGCAAAATTCAAAAATAATTTAGCAAAATAAATAAACTTAAACACTTATCAATTTCTCAAGTGACAAAAACTCGTCCAACACACGCAAAAAAAAAAAACACGAAGAAAAAGGCAATAAGGTCAAAAATAGACAGCCTATTGCTCCAGGCGTAGGATTATTTATTGTACAAAGGTACAAATATGGCACAATACCGAAAAGAGGATAGGGGAAAAAGGGATGGTCATCTTCTGTCTTAACATTAAACTTAGCTAGCCGCAACCACTGACCCAAAAATACAAACGATATAGCTCGCCTATCAAAGCAATGAAAGGTTTCGATGATACTCCATTCGCTTCTACCGGCGCACCGGGGGACGCATACAGCAGTCGGATCCAAGTGCGAAAGTCAGGCCCGAAACCGGCAGCGTAAGAACAGCCTCAAGAAACCGATGGTCAACCCTATCGAAAGCCTTGGACTGATCCAAATTGATCAGCGCGACATCACTCTCAACTTGCTTGACGATCAAGCGTACCAAATGAAGGCTGTCCTGAATAGTCCTGCCCTTCACAGCACAAGTCTGCTCAGGACCAATCAGACTAGAAAGGACAGCCTGCAAACGGCCGGCTAAGACCTTGGCTAAAATCGTCAACTCTGTATTTAACATCATCAAAGGCCGATAATTATCTACCCCATCCCCACCGTCTTTTTTCTTGCGAAGCAACTTGATCACACCCCTGGTGAAGCGTTGAGTTATAGACGCCTGCTTCATCCAATTGTTGAAAATCAGAGCCAGCAAGGGGACTAAGACGAGCGACTGCCCCAAGTACATTTCATAGGGAAGACCATCTAATCCCGGAGTCTTGTCCAGGCCAACCTGCTCAACGCATCCCAGATCTCAGACTCTGTTATAGGACCCTTGCACCGAGCCGCTTCAGCCGCTTCAGCCGCATTAAGACGGGGAAAGTCGGCTAAATAGGCATCGAACTGAGCAGCGCTCAGACCGAGCTCCCTGGTAACAAGCTCTTGAAAGTAGTCACGGAAAGCCTCACAAATGCCCGCGTCTCTAGTCACAGTCCGCTTGTCTGGCAATTTGATGCACGCGATATGACGACTAGATGCCCTACGAGCTTCCTCTGCACGCAATGAAGCGGACATATTCGTAGCCTCGCAAGATATCCTTTTGAGCCTAGCCCTACCTACCAGACCTTGATCCTTCTTGATAAGCAAGGCGGCCAGCTCCGCCTTAGCTACGGGTACGTCCCCACTAACACGGGATTTTATCGCCCGATCAACTTTTTCCTCACAAGACTTTTGCGCTGCTAACCCTGCTATATTGAGGCGTCGACTAAAATCAGCAGCAAAAGACCTAAGTTTTGATTTCAACGAATACCACCACTTATTCCCAACCACAGCCCCCGACAATTCCCGCTGTAGCATTAGTAAAAGCTGGTCCCGGAAATCTTGCTCACCAAATAATGATGCGTTCAATTTCCAGTAGCCAGTGATCTTAATCT
This sequence comes from Acanthosepion esculentum, assembly GCA_964036315.1. Taxonomy (NCBI): domain Eukaryota; kingdom Metazoa; phylum Mollusca; class Cephalopoda; order Sepiida; family Sepiidae; genus Acanthosepion; species Acanthosepion esculentum. The sequence goes on along the minus strand of OZ038485.1, from coordinate 124,580,973 downwards.
TAGGCTTATCTAAGTTTACCCGAACCCGGAAAAGCCTTTGATCCGAGTATACTATAAAATAGAAATTTGGACATTCTAAGAGCCTTACTTCGACTCTCTTAACTACAACTCCGTCGATGTAGCTTGCGCTCAACACCGTATCCGAGCTGCCGCCCCTAGTACAAGTCCATACTACCTCCCGGGGGTGCTCATTTTGATACTTATCGATAGATAAAACCTGTCGATGAAATCCCGAAACGACTTAACATCCTGGTTGTTAGTAGTCAATCTTTGCCCTATACGATCTATATCGAGATCAAGGACGCCATTCCAATCACCAGCTAGAACTACCGAAATAGATGTCATAAAAAACGGCTCGATCTGCTAAAACAAAGCAGACTGCTGCCCAGGGTCAGAATAACAAGTTAGAATAAATAAACACAAAGAGTTAGGACAAATATTAACACAGAAATTAAACAATTAAAACACAGAAAACTTAACAGATATTAAAAAGGAAAATAAATAAAGAACGTATTAAGACGTAACAAATAACACGTAGTAAAACAAAGAAAAAATAAAAGCCTGACGTCAGCAGAAATATTAATACGTAGAAAAATAAACAGGTAAACTCTGGGAGTGGGGTATAGAAACTCCAAAAAGAAAAATAATATTCTAAAAAGGAAACTTTAAAGTAAAAATCAAAACTAATAATAGAATGAATACAAAATAAAAGAACAAAAATAAAACTAATGCAAAAAAAAAACTGAAAAGGAAAGGAAAAAGTGAAAAAAATCAAAGAGAGTTTTCAAATAATAGTCAGGAGAACAACGTAAAAGGTAAAAAAAAACAGAACTTAACCAAAACGGACTTTGCAAAAACAAAAAGGTAATTTCCAAGAAAGGCGATAAAGACGGTTTTATTAAGTCTAGTAAGGACAAGGTCTAACTAGGCAATAGGCGTAGGCATTGTACCTCCACATCAGTCAGTATTTATGGCTGACACCAGCCAATCATATTACTATTAGGGGGAATCCAGGTGTGTGCATATTCATTATATCATTACATAAGGCCGCGTGAAAGGTAATGGATGCGAGGCTATACGGCTGTTTCAGATTGTGTTTCCAGAACGAAGGCAGCCAAGTCATCCAACCTTTGCTAAACAACCTTCTATGTGGATGACTATATATATATATATATATATATATATATTCTGTTGGATGCATAATAATTACAACAAATCGTTTTATTTAAAATTGTTATCTTTCAGGCTTATTTTGGTCAAACCTTCCTTTTTTGCAAAGAAAAATCTTTATTAATGTTTCATATATATATATATATATATATATATATATATATATATATATATATATATATATATATATATATGCATGTATATCTTTATATGCATGTATATAAACATCTTTCTTCCTGTAGTTTTTCATGATCTTTTATGGTGTGAACCCGGTCAATCACATAACAGTGTTGATTTCTATGTCCACTATCTATCTATCTATCTATCTATCTCAAACTTTTATTCGTTATTAATTTATCTATGCTAGTTTGCATATATCCATATATTTCTGTCGGTTTACATAACTTTTTAAACGCGCCATTTTAACAATCAATCATCTTTATTTCGCCTCGTGTCTCTCTTTATTTCAACATACTATATTTGAATATGTAGTGAAATTCAATGGAAAAGACAGCGATAAGCAACTGTTTCGTCTTCTCACGTTGAGCTCCAATTTGTTACTGTTACACCAGAGAGCAAAATTAAGTTTGACACTTGGTTAGGTCGCGTCAATATTCAGATTCCCCTCAAGAAAACAACGGAGAGGTTAAAAAGGAAGATTACTTTTCTTTATATCCGAAACATACTTTCAGCCTGCTACAATATCGAAATCCTGTGCATCCCTTACGTTCGATGCTGTTTAAACAAAATGGGGCAATGACTTTTCACATAGGTGGAATAATAAGTTAGATTAGGATATCTAGCCTTTACTGACATCCAGTCTAGGAGAAACTCCTTTCTGAATTATAAACTATGAAGAAATTTCACATATAATAAAGAGAGGGAATCTATGGTGAGCAATGATCTACGTCGTGAAATGGTTTGTTATTCAAATGTTTCGCATAAAATAAACAAAAAAGTTTCTCATAAATTAAAGAAAGGGCATCAGGCTATCCATCTTTTTACCTATCTATCCATCTATCTAATTAAACAATGTCTATAAGACAAAACAGTTTAGCATTTTTCAGAGGTAGATTATGGCAAATTAAAATTTATCTTATACCGAAACTACACAAACATTGGTTACGCCCATTGCCACAAGTGATATGTCGAAAGAGGTGTGGCAAAGGGAAACGAATCTCTGTCAAATAATCTTTGGTTATTTGAAATAAAATACTATATTTTCCTTTTCAAATGAATACTCGGTTCTCCATTCAACTCTACATTTTTTTTCTGTACACCTGAAAGTGTCCTTCAAAATCTTGATGTCCTATGGAGGTCCATCTCTCAAGACATAATGTGCTTCACTTTCATTTTTAAAGACATTTTTTTTAGCTGATGAAAAAAGCAGAGTTATTGAAACATTGTCCATTGTATAGACACTTTTCCAACAAGGCCAAAAACAGGATTGTTTCTTTGCTTCAGATCCATAGCTTTACAGAAATACACTTCGGAGTAGATAGAAACTGAACCTAACATTTAAGTAATAATATCAAAACAGTTTTATAGAAACAAGGTTGTAGTATTCAGATGGCGAACAAGTCTACAATGTAATACATTTACAAGGTCACCATCCACGGTCTCATTTGTGTCTCCTACCTAAGTATGATATAATTTAAAAGCAAGTGTATACGCAATAACGAAGTGGCTTTTAAAGCATGATGAAATGGAACAAAAAGGAACAAATATCAGTTGGGGATTTAGGCAAATAGGACCGCTTGAGATTCTTGAAATTCTAACATGCGTAAACGAGGAGACATACTCGAACAATTGTTCAATGTCTTATCGTAGGGACAGCACTTTATTTTATTTTTCTTACAATGTTTTCTTAAATTTGGAAACTTATTACATTATTCAAAATCCAGCATTGTCATAGAAAATCTGGATACATAGTATCTAATCTATTATTAGTAAACGCAAATGAACAGCTCCAGTTAAAACGAGGATGATTAAATTGCAACGCTTTGTAGGCCAGACCAGCCGAAACTGACAGTGATGTGCACCTGAGATCTTGACGCCTTGCCACAACTTTTCTGCTATGACAACCACTTCGGTGAGATAAAATAAATGAAGATTGCTTAAAAATTGTTTTTTTTTCAATGCAATTGGAGTTGGATTTGAATATGAAATCCTATAAATAAATTTCAGGGTTTATAAAAGGAATAGTCATTTTTAGAGCCGAAATAGAAAATATTAAGTCTAAATTTATCAAGACGAAATCTAAACTCTTGAAGAAAAGAATTGTTGAAAAAGTAATAATTCTAAATGAAGAATAAAATAATACTGTAGTTTCCATTGGAGATAAGAGTATTTTTTTCCGATGAAATCAGTATTGAATTTTTCAGAACAGTTAAAATCAATCAATTAAACAAACAAACAGAGACACCAAAACAGGATTTCCGTCCTGAGTATGATGATAAGCTACATCCGCGTCCTGGGTAAGACGATAAACTACATCCGGGTCTTGGGTAAGACAATAAACTACGTCCACATCCTGGGTATGACGATAAACTACATCCGGGTCTTGGGTAAGACGATAAACTACGTCCACGTGCTGGATATAACGATAAACTACATCCGGGTCTTGGGTATGATGATAAACTACATCCGCGTCCTGGGTAAGACGATAAACTACATCCGGCTCTTGGGTAAGACGATAAACTACGTCCACGTCCTGGATATGACGATAAACTACATCCGGGTCTTGGGTAAGACGATAAACTACGTCCACGTCTTGGATATGATGATAAACTACATCCGGGTCTTGGGTAAGACGATAAACTACGTCCACGTCCTGGATATGACGATAAACTACATCCGCGTCTTGGGTATGATGATAAACTACATCCGCGTCCTGGGTAAGACGATAAACTACATCCGGGTCTTGGGTAAGACGATAAACTACGTCCACGTCCTGGATATGACGATAAACTACATCCGGGTCTTGGGTAAGACGATAAACTACGTCCACGCCCTGGATATGACGATAAACTACATCTGCGTCTTGGGTAAGACGATTAACTACGTCCAGCAGCAAGTCCTCTGATCTGGAGGTTTTGAGGAGCGTGGAACCACCTCTTAATTGCTGGTGTTCCCAGGTCCACCCTGACGCGAGGTGGTAGCACCTGTTAGGGTCCCAGCTATGAGCAAATAGTTAACACCCAAACGTGTGTAAAAATAAGTTTTAATACTAGAAATACTTTGTAATAAAAAAATTATTACCAGCAATAATTTTTGAAGGAAAAAGTATTATCAGCAATATTTTAAAAAATACCAGCAATGCAAACAGTTATACATTCTTTGAAAAAATATGACCAGATATAAATTTCTTCAAGGAAAAATATTCCCAGAAATAGATTTTTGATTTGGAAAGCTAATATTTAAGATAGCCCTTCCCTACCCTAACTGAAGATTCGTGCAGCACAATATTCCTAT
>OZ038485.1:124521329-124571329 GCA_964036315.1 Acanthosepion esculentum | reverse complement strand
TTTGCATTTTTTTGTGTCATGTTTTCGGTGTAACTGTAAATAATTTTTATTGTGTTTTAAATACCTTCTAGAGAATTCTTGATGCGCGGAAGTGTTTGTTTATGAGTTTAATTAATATTTTTCATATGATAGCTTTTACGTTTATGTTGTACGGTGGGTTGAACCATATAATGTTTCTCTTCCTGTTCGCTTCTTTGTTTTTGCGCTGCGTTGTGTGTATGTGAGTGTTGCCGGGAATCCACTACATTTTTTAGGGCTGCTTCATAGTTTTTCTTATCTCCCTTGAATATGGTTCATTGGAAGAATGTGGTAAATTGATTAAAGCATCTGCTTGAGTATTGATGAAGGGTGGTTGGAAGGTTTGTGTATATACAATGGTTATCATTAGGTTTTCTGCATGGTTTATATGTAGATTTTCTAAGGTTGACATCTAGAAAATCTACTTCGTTTAGGTTACATTTTATGTCTATTTTGAATACCATATTTTTGGAAGAATTCATGATAGTTTTTCTAGTGTCTGTGTTTTCTTTGAAATTGTTTCTTAAGATTATGAGACCGTCGTCCCTGTAGAGTCTTATATCATTTTTATCAATTATTTTACTTGGTTCGCGTAGCAAATATATACCTATGAATTCGTATGTCTGTGTACAGTCGTAGATTCTCGTTGTAGTGTCAAAGATCCCTGCTTTCGTTATCCATGCGTGTTCACTGTCGAATAATAGTGATTTTCGGGAGTGTTTAATTGATTTTTACTCGTTTGTGTTAATTTTAATTGGTTCTGATCTAGCATAGATTCTGTTATATAAAGGTAGAATTCTTTTATATCTAGTTAAATAAATCGGCAGTTATATTTGTTTTTTAGGTTGCTGAACCAGTCTATAGTTGCTTTTATATCTTACAATTCCAGGGTTCATGAACCTGCACGTAGGGTTGACCCTGAAACAACTACGCTACTTAAAAATCGAAAACTGAAAACGAACAAGAATAAATGAAAATAAATTTTTAAAAAACAAGTAAAATAAATTATTCCAAACAAATAAATAATTACATACTCTAAGTAAATAATAAACTAATTAAACACACCCATCAAAATAACATTTAGAATGAGACGACAGACTACCCTCAATGCAATAGACTATACACAATGCATCACTGACCTTTATGTATAAACAGTGAAGCATAAACACAACGCACATTTGTTAAAAGTAATTACTCTATTTCAATCTATAAATCTACCATTCGTCCTTGCAGTGAATACTGTTGCCATATATGGTCTTGTGCACCCGATGTTCATCGCGAGGTTCTCGACAAAATCCACAGATGGATATGCAATATGATAGGTCCTGACTTGGCATCTTATCTACAGTCACTTTCTCACAGATGTGATGCGGCTTCCCTGCGGCTTCCCTGTGTTTTTCTACAAATATTTGCATAGCAACTGCTCTGACGAGCTACTTTCACTGGTACCCCGACTGTATGAATTTAAGCGTGATATTAGGTTGGCATCTCGGTTCCACCCTATCACTGTCGAAACAGTTAAATGTAACCACCTCTTCTATTTCTACAGCTTTTTCTCTCGTACTTCCCGACAGTGGATCTACCTTCCTCCTACTTGCTTTCCTGATAACGATAATCTTCAAATATCTAAATGTAATGTCAATCGATATCTTCTGATGCTTTTAACCTGATTCCCGCCCCTGTCTATATCCTTTCCTCAAACATCACTCTTTAACCCCTTGAGTGCTAGTGGCACACCCACCTTACTTGGGGTGAAATGCTTAAAATAATTGTTGGAATATAAGAAACGTATTATTTTATTGATTTAGCCTAGTTGTAAGTACGGCGTTTGAGTAAACTTTAATCTATTGAAACCGCATTTTTGTACATAACACATGATATATTTTAGCCATGTTCCAGAATAAGAGCTAGATGTTATATAACATTAAACACGATATATTTGAAGCGGAGTATCACAAATATAGTAGATTCTCTTATTACGTTGTCGTTAAAGGGATTTTAGTTTGGTTTGGTTTGTTTTGTTTTACGGCACATCAACCTCAATGGGTTATTTAATGCCGACAAAATGTTTATTGCTGGTAATATGTTTTTCTTCAAAAATCTATTTCTGGGAATATTCCTCCTTGAAGAATTCTATAGCTGGTCACATTTTTTTCAAATAATGTATAACTGTTTGTATTGCTGGTATTTTTTAAATTATTGCTGATAATAATTATTCCTTCAAAAATTATTGCTGGTACTAATTTTTGTTATTACAAAGTATTTCTGGTATTAAAAACTATTTTTACACAAGTTTGGGTGTTAACTATTTGCCTATAGCTGGGACCCTAGCAGGTGCTACCACCCTGTGTCAGGGTGGACCTGGGAACACCAGAAATTGAGGTAGTTCCACGCTCCTCAAAACCTCCTGATCAGAGACCTGTCGGACATAGTTTATCATGTTACCCAGGACGTGGATGTAGTTTATCGTCTTACCCAGGACGCGGATGTAGTTTATCGTCTTACCCAAGACGAACAGGGATTTTAATTTGCTTTATTGTTAAAATATTCATTGTTTTTTTTATTTTCTTGTGGAACCGGGAAATAAAACCATGCAATAATAATTTTCTGCAACAAAATTACGAACGTCAACAGAAAAAGGACGTAAAAGGAAGACAGATAAATAAATGGTTAAAATAAATTCCACAATTCTGAAGAACATTTACAATACTGACTACAATGTCTGTGCAATAAAAGACATTTGTGATTTTTGGGATTGTGAATGCCGTTCTTCGAGTTAAAAATACAGAACTGAAAATAGGAAAAATGAGTCTCTGAATAAACCGATTATAAAATTCAATTACGCAGGGGAACCGTAATCACAGCAATCAGAAAATTGAAATAATGACCGTTAAGGTCCTCCGTATCCAAAATTAGTCTACGTTCTGTCTACGAATATACGGTATAAGGTTACTCATGATAGCATAAGTAAAGTTTAACCAAATACAGGACAACTTGTATTCACTGTATGGATTGAATAAAGACCAAAACATTAATAGGCAGAATTTGTATAATTCGAATTTTTATTGTTATATTTTTATTATATGATATCATAGAAGAAGAAGAAGAAGAAGAAGAAGAAGAAGAAGAAGAAGAATACTAATAATAATAATAATAATATTCGAAAATAGAGAATAGATATTCGAAAAACTGTCAAAATACAAGGACCTTGAAATAGATATCTCAGAAATGTGGCACATGGGAACATCAACAATCCCTGTTGTAGTTGGAGCCCTTAGACTGGTTGGAAAAGATTCCAGTAGGCTGATTGAAGGGATCCCTGGAAGTCCATGCCTCAAAGAGATACAAAACATTGTTCTGACAAGTACAGCCCACACTTTACGAAGGGCTTTATCTATGTAATCTTTTTTTTGAAGTGGAAAGTGTCATGATGCCATTTCTAACCTTAAGACCCTGGGCGAGACCCGGAAAGAAATGTGTAAACGCCAGATATCAAAGGAAATAAAAAAAATAATAATAATAATTTTGACCTTATTCCCCCTTTAATTTCCGATAAGAGTTAACGATTTGTTTGTAATTCACCTAAAAATAATTTTATCACCCGTTACCAACCATGGCTTGGGGAAGTACAATCATATTATTGGAACATGAATGCTTTTGTGTAGCGATTTAAAAATGTTTTTATTACAATCTCTTATAATAAAAATATTATAATAATAAAGCGTCAGAGTTAATTTGATAAAAATCGCCTGAGGATACCGTAAGGTTGAAACCAAGGTAGCGGATTCAACTGACCTCATGATTTTTAAAAGAAAAGCTTTACATGCTAGATTAACCTTTATTTTATTTTTTCACACGTGTATTGAGTACGTTTTAATACTATTGTTTCCTGGTCTGATTCAACTCTGACCGTTAATGTTTTATGTATTATATATATATATATATATATATATATATATATATATATATATATATATATATATATATATATATATGTGTGTGTGTGTGTGTGTGTGTGTATTATATATATATATATATATATATATATATAATACACACACACTCACACACACACATATATATATATATATATATGTGAGTGTGTGTGTATTATATATATATATATATATATATATATATATATATAATACACACACACTCACACACACACACACATATATATATATATATATATATATATATATATATATATATATGGGTTAGTGTGTGTGTGAGATATACAGAAACGCATAACAACTGAATTAACTGCGGTTCATATAAATTAATCCTATTTTTTTAAAGTAGTTGATTAAATCTGGAGAAGTCAATGAAGACTGTGTTACGTGAATTTTACAAGTAAAGGCATAAATAAATACTAAAGTTACACCCTAAATGTTTTCTTGAACAGTTAAAGATTGGATTTGGGAAAAAAACTGGTGTCCCTTTCGAGTGATTTTATCCAATGCGGTGAAGCAATGTGTTCTGAGATTAAATCCGAGCCAGGGAAATGTATTTGTTTCGATTTTGCTTCAAAAGTTTCATTTATTCTAACGTAAAATAAATTACGTTAGGCAAGGTCGATTATCTTCAAGAAAAGTAACGACATCAGTGAACACCGTCGCTTCTTGGTGCTTTTCCCAGGGTAGGACCACATTTCGCAATATTCCGCAATGAATTTATTCCGTACAGAACAGCAGCAAGTATGTTTACAATATGTACGAATTCGGATTTCATTGTAGAAATGTGTAATGATGCTGGACATGGATAGCTTTTAGGATGCGTGAACAGTGTTTCTCTCGAGTAAGAAGCAGTTCAAATGGAAATCAAATCAGCACTTAATGTAAAAACTGAAAATAATTTCTCTGATAGAATCATTTTTTTCTGAAATTTCGGATAAATTCCTACATTACCATTTTTTATATCCGTGTTTCCTTCATTTCAATTTTTTTTACTTACCGTACCTGACTGAAGCTCTTACATTATTTAAGGTCGTCTTTTCTATCGAAATATAAATATAACTCTATCTCAATACGAATTCGAATAATTTATTTACATTACTTAACTCCTTGGGACAATTATCTAAAACAACCGCTTTACTTTACTTTCTTTTACCATACGGTGAGTTTTAGACCCACTGGAGTAGCAGGGCATAACCGATTTCTATTTTTTCCCCAGATTTGGTCATTAGCAATGGTCTGCAGTAATATGAATCTATTTCCGACGTATATCATGAAATCTGTTTGGCCTTGGAAAATATTGTGTCATTCATTATTGCATCAGATTTTATTCACGTCCAGATACTATTGTCTCGACTGTCGATTAGTTGTTCTACGGTCATTGTCTGCGATGGACATTACTTAAAGGAAGCGTACGAAATTGTAACGCTGCACGAACACACTGGAAGCCTTACCAGTGAGCAAATAAAACTACTATAGACTGGCCCGGAAGCACTCTTGATTTAAATCTAATCGGGAATCTGTGGTCAATCTGCAAGGAACGACTTTGTGCAATGGACATAGAAAGTACTAACATGTACACTGGGAAAAATACGAAAAAATAACTGAATTATTCGTTTTGTTTCAATTAATTTGCACAAGGGTGTACATTCACATTAAAGTCCTCATTCTTGTTGTTATTATCACAAAATTCTGGCCGTTGTGTACCCCAGCCTTCTACAAATGTCTCTTGATCCGATTAATATTCACATAATTTCGAACTGAACGTTTTATTTAATCCGGATGTGATAATAGCCAAATCGATTAAAGCAGTTTTTGTGAGTTTGGCAACCGTTGTTAGGATTCCAGTAGTATCAAATATGATCAGGTCGGGATACCCCTAGATATTGACAGCGGAACGATAACTTTCTATCTCGTAGATTAAACAGGTTCCAGCTCAAAATTCATAGCAGGTTACCTCGGTCACCAGACACTTATAGACGGTTGGTTATAGTTGAAACGTTATAATAAATACTAGGACATTAATCTGAATGTAAATATTGATAATAACTCCTTCCAGGAATTTGAATACAGATTGATATCTTGATACTGGATGTTGAAATATGGATCAAAATCTTGATACCGGATGTTGAAATATTGATCAAAATCTTGATACTGGATGTTGAAATATCGCTCAATATCTTGATACCGGATATTGACATATCGATCAATATCTTGATACTAGATGTTGAAATATCGATCAAAATCTTGATACCGGATGTTGAAATATCGATCAATATCTTGATACTAGATGTTGAAATATCGATCAAAATCTTGATACCGGATGTTTAAATATCGATCAAAATTAATAAACATAGATTTTAAGCGTTTCAAGCCAAATTAAATCAGATTGCGGCGCCAATAATATAGACAGGAACTTTTTCCCAAATATTCGCTTCTGAGCCATCTTCGGATACCCGAACTGGGTCTCTCTGTTAAATTAAAGATGTTTATGACAATACAGAATGGCTACAAATTAGGTTTCTCTTTTTTCTTAGCATGCTTGAGAATCAAATCCACTCTCTTAACTTCAGGGGTAACATGTTTCTCCCCCAGGAACGGAAAATTTACTGACTCATATAATTCCGTCTATGGATACTGCTATCTACTCAAACTAGATCGTCAAAAGGCTTGCGGACTTTACAGTATCCTTGCAATTGGCCTAAGGTAATGTTCTCCTGAACTGCCTCCCGTTGTCTCCAAACATTTCCAATGAAACATTTTCAAATTATCGACCCATTTTTCTTTATCTCTTTTTGGCATAATAATAGCGGCTCAAATCAACTCTGAATTTGTTAAGCACCTGACTTCACAAGACCTTCTTTCAGATATTCAAGATGGCTTTCATTTTTCTTGGTCAGCCAGTGATGTGTTGACTGTTAGCACTGAATCTTAGATACTTTAAATGAGAACGGCGAGGCGCGGGCTGCGTCTTTAGATATATCGGAGGCGTTTGATAGGGTTTGGCATGTTCGCTTTCTCCATAAGCTCAAAGGCTACGGTGCGCTTGGCCGGGTATTTTATTTAATTCAATCGTCCTTAACAAATCGGATGATGAAGCACGTGTTGAACGGCCATACATCTTGATCATTCCACATTAAGGCATTTTTCCCGCAAGGTATTAATTAGGTCAACTTCTTGCACCTAAGTTGTTCGTTATATTAATCAACGACCTTCCTTATGTCATCTGTTCGTAACGGGGTATTTAGGCTGACGACACAACTATTTAAACCTGTGTTAATAGTAAGTGCGATAGTCCCGACAAAGTAAAATTGGTAGATCCTCACCAGTCAGTTGTTAACAAGAGCAAGAAATAGCTCGTATATCTTAAGTCGCCTCCAAAACAAAACTGCTGTCCTTTAATCATGATAAAGTACTATTTTTGTTCTCCATCATTATTATGACTGAAGCTAACATCCAGAAGAACGACTCAGTATGCTTTCTTCGTATCACGTTTTATACTGATATGAAGTGAAATGATTATATTGAATCAATTGTTAGATCAGCTGATAAGAACTTTGGTTCACTGTGTCGTGCCAGATATTCTCCTACCATCGGAATCGATTCTCAAGAAAATCCAAAAGAATGATATGTAATGTTATCGATCCCAACCTGGAGTCTCGACTTCAGTCCCTTTCCCACTGCTGTAACCTAGCTTCCTTTGTGGTTTCTATAAATATTTTCATAGCAGTTCTAATTATTTCACTTCCTTGCTACCTCGTTCACATGAAGGTAAGCGTGCTACTCGATTGGCAAAAAGGTCTCATCGCCACCATGATGAACGAGATACCACTTGGTAGCAATGGTACTGACATTCAATACAGATTCGACGTCGGAATCTTTAACCTTGCCTGACTTCGTTCTCGCACAAAGTGTACCACCACCCGCGTGCCGAGAATTACAGTATGCTTATGAAAATGCAACTTCAGACCAGACTGATATTAACCTCCAGAGATCGCCAAACCAGTATAACGAGGCCTACAAACGCTTTGGATTGCAGGTCAATTTAAAAAAACAAAGATACTCATCCACCCGCCTCTCGCAAAAGCAACACTGGACGGGAACATCAACATCAACGGACATCCGTAGAAGTCGTCAACAAATTTCCCTACCTTGGTAGCTTTATCTCTAATAATGACACTTGTTAGAGAGACTTCAAAGCGGCTCATACTGCGTACGGAACGCTCTCATATCGATTCTCCAGAAATCAAGGCCTCTCCATAAAAAATAAAATCATGGTCTTCCGGGTCGTGATCCTCTCCACCCTTCTGTACGCTTGTGAGGCTTGAACTTTGTATCGTCGGAAGATCAAACGTCTAGAACCGTTCCAGTAAACAAAGCCCCGAAGAATCCTTCGCATCAGGCGAAAGTACTGCATCACCAACAACGAGGTCCTACCACGGACATCTCTTCCCAACATCGTGGCCACTATCCTTCGTCATCACCATTGCTGAGCGGGTTACGTGTCCAGAATGCGTCATTTTCGAGTCTCCTGTTTGGAAAATTCGCCATCGGCAAGAGGCCCAAAACGACGCTTAAAGGATCAATTGAAAAAATTCTTGACATAGGCCAACATCAACCCTGAGGCCTGGGAAACAGTTGCTGCAAATCGGTTTTCTTTGCGTAGGACTATCAGAGGGGCATTGAGACTTTCGGGTCCAATCGCCAACAAGAAGAGGATCTGCGACGCACTGTCAGGAGGGCCCGACTCGCCAAGCCGCGTCCACTGCCCACACTCGTCTGTCACTCTTCCTCACAACCCTTCAGAAGTAAGCTGGGCCTACACAGCCTTCTCCGTCTCCGCTACCAGAGGGGAGAAAGACTAAGGATAGAAGATGACGATCCCGATGCTCGGATAGATGGGGTGCCGACGACACGAAATATCTAGATGTAACCGTAAATTGTATTTATATAATTTTCTCGAACTTCACATCTCTGGAACTCTATCTGGTTTCTTGCTTCTCAACCATCTAAAATGTTTAAAAATTAAAATCCAGCATCAATCACCATCTTCTGTCTGTCTGAAACCGGCTCCTTTAATGCCCTTTTTCTTGACTAAAATCTTCTCATTCTCTTCCACTCCGAGTAACCACTTGCGTATTCGTAGCATTAACGTCTTACTTGATAACATTTTTTTTAAAAATATAACTTTATCGTACCGAAGATTATTTTTTGAAGATTATTTTCGCATTACTTACGAAACATAAGTAATGTTTCGTAAGTAATGCGAAAATAATCTTATGTGTTTATTTCTTATTTTAGTCTTTGAATTTTCTTACCTATCATAAATATATCTGATTAGTGAGCAAGTGATAGCAAATATACTAAAGACATCAACAAGCATTTTAGTTGATTTAGTTAATTTTTCTAATGCAATGACAAAACTGTTTTCGTGATGTTAAAATTTAGTCATTTGGCGGAGATTTGACGATCCATTTGCATTTTAAGATTTCAAAGAATTTTGTTTAGTGACTTTTCAATTCCTCATCATCAGAAGCAGCAGAAGACGCTGCAACAGCAAGTACCAGTACCATCGTTACCATTTCTGGCACTTGTGCAACTAAGACATGATTTTGTCATTTGGGTAAGAAAAGAAACAAAAAAAAAATAAAAATAAAACAGAATTAATAGAGTTTAATAATACAGAAAATAAACTTATTTATATCTTATTTATAATAGTATACATTTTTGTATGCATTTCACCCCAAGCAAGGCGGGTTTGCCACTAGCTCTCAAGGGATTACAGAGAGTGAAATCAAGAGTAAAGAGGGTGTTACAGGAAAGGTGTTATGGGACATTACATATAACGACAGTGAACACTTCCTGACACTATAAATACTGCGCCTCTCAAGAGGGGAGACGGAATCGAGTCGAGCCAATAGTAGTTCACTCTAAACCAGACTGACAGTCATACTAACACCTTTCACATCTTGTATTATTATTCTGTCTAATATATCGTTGTTATTTCTACTCTTGTGTTCGTGTTGTACTTTCTTTGTCCTAACCTTGGAGCATAACAGTGGCGACGAGGATATTGGACCATAACAGTGGCGACGAGAATATTGGACCATAAGAGTGGCGACGTGGATATTGGACCATATCAAAAAGACAAAGAGAAGGACGGGGATAAAGACCAAGACATCAGAAGATATCGATTGGCATTACATTTGAATATTTGAAGATTATAGTTATCAGGAAAACAAGTAAGAGGAAAGGAGTTCCAATGTCAGAAAGTGCAAGATAAGAAGTCGTTGGAGTAGAAGAGGGGGTTACATTTAATTCTTTCGACAGCGAAATGGTGGTACCGAGATGCCAACCAATAGCACGCTTAAAAAAGAAATGAAATCTGAAAGCAGCTTTTTTCTGTTCTCTAATTAATTAAACACTAATTAATATACACACTTAAAATCTACAATAGACATGACATCCCAGTTACGATATTTTCAACACATTTTATCGAGAAAAATCCGCCTTAAAATTCCAACTCATTTGAATTAAAGTTTGTAAGCATTTCAGCCTAAGCAAGCTGGAGTGCCACTAGCACGCAAAGGGTTACAGAGAGCAAGAGCAAGAGGAAAGAAGAGTGTTTGAGGAAAGGATATAAAGAAAAACGAGGATCAAGATCAAGACATCAGAAGATGTCGATTGGCATTACATTTGAATATTTGAAGATTAGAGCTATCAGGGAAGCAAGTAAGAGGAAGGGAATTTCAATGTCGGGAAGTGCGAGATAAGAAGCTGTAGAAATATAAGAGGCGGTTACATTTAACTGTTTCGACAGTGAAAGGGTGGAACCGAGATGTCAACCTAATATCACGCTTAATTTCATGTAGTCGGTGTACGTAGCTTGTCAGAGCAGTTGCTATGAAAATAGTTGTAGAAATCACAAAGAGATACTTTTATACATTTCACCCCAGCAAGGCGGGAGTGTCACTAGCACGCAAGGGTGGTAGCAAGAGTAAAAAGGATTGTTTGAAGAAAGGATATAGAGACGGGCGTGGATCAGGATCAAGGCATCAGAAGATATCGATTGACATTACATTTGAATATTTGAAAATTATAGCTATCAGGGAAGCAAGTAGGACGAAGGGAGTTCCACTGTCGGGAAGTGCGAGAGAAGAAGCTGTAATATATATATATATATATATATATGTGTGTGTGTGTGTGTGTGTGTGTGCCTGCGGGTATGTAGAAAAATAGTAAAGAACACGTTAGGTAAATAATCCGGAGTTCTTTAGTATTTTTGTTTCTATTTTTAAAATACAGTGATCCATACAGAAGTAGAGCTTAAATTATATTTATTTTTTATTTTTTAAATCATACTTTTTAAAAATAATTATATATATATATATATATAATTTATGTTTGAGATATACATCATTATCTATCTACCCATCTATCTATCTCACTATATATATATATATATATATATATATATATATATATATATATATATATATATATATATATATATATATATAATTATTTATTTAAAAATTATAACATAAATATAAATATGTTATAAAATCACTACAAAAATAGCCATTTTATTTCAACACCTCCGGTGTCTTATCAAGTGATAACATATTTATGTTATAATTTTTAAATAAATAATTATATCTGCTCTACTCTGTATTGAGCACTCTTTTAAGAATAATAATTTTTGGTTATTGGAATTTATTCCGTATATACCAATCCTATATTTGTATATATATATATATATATATATATATATATATATATATATATATATATATATATATATATATATATATATATATGTATGTATATATATATATATATATGTGTGTGTGTGTTTGTGTGTGTGTGTGTGTGTGTGTGTGTGTAAATGTATGTATTATGCCTTTCCCCCAAAGAAAACGGCAGTGCTACTAGCACGCATGAGGAGTGTTTGACGAAAAGATATAGAGAAGGACTGGGAATAGGATCAAGGCATCAGAAGATGTCGATTGACATTGCATTTGAATATTTGAAGATTATAGCTATCAGGGAAGCATGTAGACATTATATAAGCTATAGCCTATTCATTTGAAGGAATTTGTTCTTATTTTTAATCTTTTTCTTCCACTGATATTCCTTTTTTTATTCATTTACTGTCATTGATTTTTTCCTCATTCATTTTATCCTTTCGTTTTTACATTTTTTCATCGCTTTCCATTTGTCTTTCTTTTTCTTCATTAAGTTTCTCTATTGTTTTCTTTTGTTTGTTTTTCTTCTTGTTGTTGTCAGTATTCTTTTTTCACTTGCCTGCTATTCTTTAATCTTTATGCTTCCTATAATTTTCGAAAGTAGGAAGGAACAACAAAGAGAAATAAGCAAAAAGGAAGAAAAACGGAATGAATCGTTTGTAAATAATGTAAATCAATCAAATAACGTACGAAGATATTTAAAATAAAAGAAATGAAGTAAATATAATATAATAATAATAATAATAATAATAATAAAATATTTCCCGTTAATATCCTTCCGTTTCATTTTCCCGTGTCGTTGTCTTCTCTTTTTTTTGTTTCGACGATCGATAAGAGTCTCTCTTTTCCCTTGCACGCAAAATATTCGCATCAATTAATCTTTTACCTCATTTGCTCCGATGCCATTTTCTTAAAACCCTGCAACTCCTCAGATCTCACCAAAATCTTTCCCACTTGACCTTTTATTCTCTCTGACTCGCACTTGTTCTGTCAGATTCATTTTCATTCCAAATACCGTTCGCTTTTTATTGATTTTAAATGCTGCCTTTGGGCCTTTCGAACTTTCGAGTCGTGCACATCTAAGATTGAACGTTCTTAGGCTTTTTTTTTTCGCCTTTTTCTCTTTTCTTGCCTATTTGTTTAAATACTATGTTCGCTCTCCAAACATAAATTCCGGGAATACAAGTCTAAATATGTTGAATCTTTGCCATTGTCTAATCATCCAAGTCTGAAGTTGCCATCTTATAATTTCAAGTGACACTCAATTCAATTCACTTTCAGTGCCCATTATCCTGGTGATTATCCGTGACAAAACGAATTGTTAAGTTCTTGCAGTTTTATATCGTTTATTCTTCAAAGGAACCGACAAGGCTTTGAAAAGGAAAAGATGCAAAGGAAAAATCTAACTACTGCTTCTGTTGCTAAAGCGATCAAGACTGTTCACTGTTCCATTTCAAGTGATTTTCGGATGAGGCTGAAAGGTGCATGTGAGTTTTTCTCTTGTCATGATCTTCAATTGAATTCTAGTCGTCGTCTTTCTTTCTTTTTTCTTTCTTTTTTGAATTTGTTTTCTTTTTTTATCCAGTATTTCATTTTCAATTTCTGTCTATAATCCTTTTTAATTCAGTGAACAATTTCATTTATATTTCTTCATTCATTGATTTTTTGTATTTTTCGTGTTTCTTTTTTATTCACGTTTTCTTTCTTTGTTTTTGTACCTTTTGTTCTTTTTCTGCTGCATAATTTGTAAATATTATCCTTTCGTTTATTATTAATTTAACCTTAGTTACAGTGCTGTTCGATAAAAGTGACTCACCTTATCCTTTGAATTTAGCTCAACTTTCGTTTCATCGGAGAAGAGAACATTCTTCCAGTCTTCTACGGTGAAATGTTTGTAATAGTCAGCCCATTCAAGTCTCTTGGCTTTGTTGGCTTTGATTATTAGCGGCTTAAACCTTCGTGTACAAGATTTGTAGCCTTGTTCTAACAGCCACCGATGGACTGTTGAAGAGGCAAGACTAACACCTTGCTCTTCACTTAGACTGGCTGCAATTTCTTAGCTAGTTATAGTCCTATTCTTCACAACTTCTCTCTTGATTACCTTGCCAGTTCTATCATCAATCTTTTTCTTTCGACCCCTTGTTTCCTTCCTTGGAGCAGGAGTGGCATCATTATGTGCCATAAGCACTCGAGAGACAGTTGATTGCGAGGTTATAGCAATTTCTGCAATTTCTCTCGTAGACTTGCCTGCTTTTGAGAGGGCAATAATAGATGCCTTAAGTGGTTCTGATGCGTGTTTGTACCCTTTCATCTGGTTAGTGATCTGAGTGGCTATTTCAAGCTGTTTTTATACTGTATGAGGTTTTCTGGAATATTCTGGAATACTCTAGATTTAATTTAATCTGTTCTAGAATTCTCTGGAATATTGTTCTGAGTGTATTGTAAAATAGTTTTCAATATTTTGTCAAAAACTCTTTAAATTTACCAGTTTAATCATTAGAATGCGATATCTGAGTCACTTTATTTGCACCGAGTTTTTTTCCTGAATCTCATTTATATCCAAATTTATAATTATCAGTAGAATACCTTAGGGTGAATAAACATTTTTCCAAGGTGGTCGGGAAGGAGTCTTTATATTAGTATGATTAAAAATTATTTTAACCCCAAAAACAATAGACAAAAAATATTTTTAGTAAAAAAAAAATCAGGTGAGTCACTTTTATCGAACAGCACTGTATCTAATCATTTTTTAATTGAATTACAGATTGCTTATTTTACATCGCTTATTTTCTCATTGCTATATTTGTTATAATTTAATTCATTTATTAAAAAAATAGTCTTTGCCTTTCTCTCGTTCACACTTTCTTTCATTTCTTTCGCCGGTTATCATTAATTCAGGGGAATTGTTCTCAAGTTTAGTGAACGATCAAATTTAAGCCTTGAACCAGACAATTTTTTTACGGCTTATCAACATCTTATTCAAAGGTAAAACATATTTTTGGATTGTTTGTATCATATTACTGAGAGTGAATATTACATTGATAATTTTTTGACAACAACGATGAAGGTCCTACTAAGAAGAGATGGATACATACCTTATCCTAGTGTGTTTGCGTGCAAATAAATGTAATGAACTCGACTGGAATTAAAACATCGATTTCTCATTCTGGGCTTTTATCCATTACATCACTCGTACATCTTTCAATCAGAGAAATCATCTAGCTGCAAAAACACAAAATTAGTATTTTTCCGAAAACAAATTATAAAAATCGCTCTTGGGTTTAGAAGAGGGAATTACAAGTTTTCGAAAATTAGAATTCATTAATGATTTTAAATCAGAAAAAATTATCTCCACTTCGAGACCTGATGCAGCATAATGCTACTGTAATCCATTCTCGATGTCTCTCGTAAAATAATGCGTAAGAAATCGTACAACAAAACCAACTGAGGGAAAAGATTTTTGTCTAGATGCATCCAATTCTTTCTGACTATATATATATATATATTGTCATCCACAGCTAGACTGTTTCGCAGCTCATGAGTGTGGCTAGACGTCCGGTTGCCTCTAGCTAAGATCGAAACTCGACTGAACTGGCAACAGTCGGGGGGGGGGGGATTCTACCACTTAGCCGTTGGCGCACGGCAGTGATGCAGGTGAATTTAAGCATATTTATTTTTATATAAATACAGTGACTGAGAGAACTCGATTCGATATGCAGCAAAGAAAAATCCTCTGCGAATGTTCTTATTTATCAATTTTTCTTGGTTTGGTTTGGTTTGTTTTACAGCATACCAACCTCAATGGGTTATATTAAAGAAAAATTTTTTTATTGCTGGTAATATTTTCCCAAAAATGTATTGCTGGTAATATTTATTTTCTTCAAAAATGTATTGCTGTTAATAATTTGTCCTTCAAAAAATTATTGCTAGTATTAAAACCTATTTTTACACTTTCATAGTGCTTTAACCCCAGTTTAGGGGTTAATTATTTTCCCATAATTGGGACCCTAACAGGTGCTACCACTCCGGGTCAGGGTGGACCTGGGAACACCAGCAGTTAAGAGGTGGTTCCACGCCTCTTCAAAACCTCTTGATCAAAGGCTTTGTTGTTGGACGTAGTTTATCGTCATACCCATGACGCGTATGTAGTTTATCGTCATACCCAGGGCGGATCAAATCTTCTTTCTTCCATCAAACCAGTTTTCTTTAAACATTTTTGGAGGATTTGTCTTAAAATTTATAGCATTGTTGAGTCTAGCATCAATATCCTTTTTCTTAATTTCCCCAATCTCTTCCGTCTCTTCTCCTCCTCCTATTTATTCTTCTTGACATAAATTTTGTTCAAACTAACGTATTTGTCAAATATATTTTGTTTTAACCTGGTGTATTTTCTTCTACTTCGTCGTCCTAACATACTTTCTCCATTACCTATTAGACCGATAAAGCCTTTGTCTGTTAAGAAATTGATCTCTGATAGTAAGAATCAAGACACATATTTTAAATATGATTCTGATTCGTAAAATCCCGAAATCAAACATTTCAGTAGAAGATTTGTTTTTTCTAATTAATAGAAAATGGTTGTAGGTTAATAGATAAAAATCATTGTTAACTTTATTTTTATTTTGATAAACGAAGTTAAAATTAAGATGGCGTCTCACGTCAAAGAGTGATCTAAAAGAAGTCAAATCAATCCCTGGAGGTATTATATTTCTAATGTATTTACTACTGTACACCTGATAGAAGAAAATTTTCTGGCATACATTTTTACAGGTAAAGAATTGTGATTCATAATTATTACATTTATATCTTATAAAAGACGATCGTCTTTCCCGACTGACTTCACTCACTTATATTCTTGAACTTTTAATTAAACTAAACTTAATTATTCATTATCTGCTCATCAATGCCATATTTTCATAAGCTTAGTTCGTTTATATTATGGGATAACAAAACTATCAATCCTAGAGAATATTAATCTTTCTTTTCAAAATATATGACAAGAGAATTAATTAAATAGAATTTGAGGTATTTCTTAGTGAGTCGGCTATTTCAGAAAATAATGTTAATATAATATTTACTTAACCTAATTTTAATTATCCATCTTTTTTAATCCCCGTTATAAAAACACTGAGCTTGAGTATATTTTCCTTGTTGTTCGATTGTCTACTATCTTCCTACATGAACCTTTGCTGACCGAAACCTTCCGATCTTTTGCAACATTCTAAACATCTGAAAGGCGAGATCAGCTCAAGGAATATATTTGAATTATATTTAATGAGTCTTATTTGAAACAAAAAAAGAAGACAGTTAATCCGATTTTTCTTATCAAAGTCGGAATTAAATTAAATATGGCTTGAATAATACTAAAACTAGATGCACACTACACACTCGCCCATATACATAATGAAATATACTGACACACACTTCACTATATTATAGATGAAAATATACAGATATTTAAATGAACACACTCATATATCACTATACAGGCAGAAACAAATTCTAAAATTTCAACATATAATTACTCAGCTTTTACAATAAAAAGACGTGCCCCAATATTATGATCTATATTAAATACGAAATTTGATATTTTTAAGTTGTTCATTGCTGTTCCTAAAAGTAACTAGGCTCTGAATCTCGACACAACGACAGCGTCATGCGTCGTTACCGGGATAGAAATCCGTTTTTTGGAGAGGGGGTTGTGTGAGAAAGAACAATGACTTGTATCCATCGTGTACATTAGTACAGAGAATGAATAAGGAAGATGTATAGATTTTACTTGTAAATGCTGTGATTAAAGAGTATATATATATATATATATATATATATATATATATATATATATATATATATATATATATGAATGATGAAATATAGTCTTAAAGTGTGCTATATTTAAGGGATAAAGTGCTCAATATCAGAGATAGAGCGTGTGTAAATATAAAAGTGAACATAGAAGTCAACACTTAGAGGCGACAGTCTGTTTCATGCTAGATGCAATCGTCGGGCCATCGACGATTGCATCTAGCATGAAACAGACTGTCGCCTCTAAGTGTTAACTTTTATATATATATATATATATATATATATATATATATATATATATATATATATATATATATATATATGACGGTTTTTCTGACTTGTTGATAATTTCAGGACACACAAATGAGTAACGTGAACATTTTTCCACATATGGGCAACCCTGTTTTTCTAGAAGAAAATGATTTACCTGTCCCTTTGACCCCTTTTACTCATTAACCGTTTGATCCTTGAGTTCCTGAACAATTTTAAACCTTCTGTCTGAGCTCCTGAATCAGAATTCGGAAATAATTGGTATGTAACGTTTCACGGCAGATATAAAATGAATTAATTCCAAGGCACCAGTTGAAAGGTGGGTAAACACTTTTAAGTAAAATAGTTACAAGTATTTACCAAACTTTCAATCTTGGCTGGACATTAAGTCATTTTTCATTAAAACTGGTAAAGCGGTAGTCAGGGCTCAAAGAATTAATCCATATTCATATTTCTACTATATATCATAGGGTTAAAGCATCGATTATCTTTGATGATTTTGATGTCGTGCATGTATCGATGGTGTCAGATATTGGTGCCAGAATCCAAGGAAACACCATGATTCCGAAAGCTAAGAAATTTTGATTTTATCCTAATTAGGGGCACAATGTACAAGACTTGCTGATTTAGTATAAAAATAGAGGTGTCATATTATTAAGCTTTGCATTGCTCGAAATTAGGTAAGATGAAGAAAATATTCATATAACCTGCTTGATTGACGTGAAAACAGGATTGCCTACTCTAAAAAACTGTATTGCTTTTGCGAAACTTTTTGGATTACTTACTGAATACGACATATAAGAAATTTTAGTTGGCTTCACTTAGTGAGAAAATTGTCCGGTCGAAACGCGTCGGCTAAGAGAAGTTTTCCTTTTGTCTTTATTCGTATATATATATATATATATATATATATATATATATATATATATATATATATATATATTACAGGTAATAAATCCGTTGTTATATAATCCAAGTGGATCCTAGTAATATCAAATATTAAAACAGATCCACAAAAAGAGCTCACTGTATTTATTATAACAGAGCATATAAAGTACACAACTAAATCCAGAATTACCGCATATGAGGATATAGATCTATTTCAACCGACGAGAAAGATGTTAGTCATATTAACCACGATACCGCGGTTGAATAAGACTAACGTACTTCTTGTTGGTTGAAATAGATTTATACCTCCATCATATGAGGCAATTTTGGATTTGATTGTGTAATGTATATATATCTGTATATATATATATATATATATATATATATATATATATATATATATATATATATGTATATATATATATATATATATATATATATGTATGTATGTGTGTGTGTATGTGTGTATGTATGTGTGTGTGTACAAATGTAATAAGAACGAAAAGAATATGAATTCAAACGTTCATAACATTAATTTGAAAGAGGGCACAATACCAAAAGTAGAACAATAGTTATTTATTATAAGTTGTTACATACTAACAAACAAATAATCATTACAAAAATAGATATGTGTTTCGATGCCTAAACATAAGCATCGCATCAGGTGGTGAACAAAAATGTGTTACAAAGATGCTAACCAAATTTGATCGCCACCTGATGAGATGCTTTTGTTTAGACATCGAAACAAATAGGTATCTTTGTAATGATTACTTGTTTGTTCGTATGTAGAAGCTTACTTTTTTCAACGTAGTCTCCCAGCACTGTCACACAATTTTCCCATCTATGCACAAGCTCCCGTATTCCCTCAGCGTAAAAATCTTTGGACTGATGTCTCAGTCAGTCGCTCACAACACTTTTTACTTCATCGTCATTTTAAACTTCGTGCCTCTCGTGAACGTTTCAAGGGACAAAACAGGTGAAAGTCTGAAGGGGGAAGATCTGGGCTGTAAGGGGGATGAGGGAGCAGTTCCCATCCCAGCTCGTTGATGGTCTGCACCGTTTGGGCTACTGTGAGAGGTCTTGCGTTGTCATGATGCAAGATGACTCCTTCTGACTGATGACCCCTGCGTTTATCCCAACAGATAAGCTCAAAGTCCTTGTAATGACATCCACTGTCACCCTTCTGTCAGACTTAATGAGGTCATTGACTGATTCGATCACCTCAGGAGACCTCACCTCTGTAGGCCTCCCAGGCCTGTCTTCATCCTCAATATTGCTCCGTCCTTCTTTAAACAATTTAGCCCTCTTGTAGACATTTTTTTGGTTGAAACATGTCGCACCATACACTGTTGACATTCTTCTATGAATTTCAATTGGTTTGCACCCTTTAGCAACCAAAAACTTGATAACTGACCGCTGTTCAATCCTGGAGCATGCTTCTTGGTTAGCCATCTTTGTTAATCGCCAAAACACTGAAAGTTTTTTTTTAATCTGCAAAAGAAATTAAATCCATGTGAATAAGAAGTAAAACAAAAAAATAAAAAAGTGTAAGCTTCTATCTGTATTAGAATTCCTTATAACGAAAAATTCTACTTATTTATTGACCCTCGAATATATATATATATATATATATATATATATATATATATATATATATATATATATATATATATATACAGTAGAGATACGTTTAATTTGTTCCAAGTCTGAGGTTGTAACACGAAAGACTCGTATCTCATATCAATTTTCCCAATTGAATTAATGGGAATATTACCGATCCGTTCCAGCCCCCTTAAAGTCATCCTTATTTTCCTAAATCTTACCCCTATTTTTGTATTGGTGAGTTTCTTGCGTGGGAATAAACAAGAAATATAGTTTTTATGTGCTTCCGTCTTTCGCTACTAGACTGGCAGCGAGATCTCATCAATTTACATTTGACCTAGCTAGATGTAACAGTAACTAATATGCTAACAGTTTCTTATCTCGTACTTCTCGCTTGTGTAACTCCTATGCTTTCCAATCAACTTTAATCTGCAAAAATTTAAATGCAATGTCAATCTCTATCTACTGTCATCTCTTTTCTTTTTCTCCTCATTGCTAATGTTTCTCTTCCTAATTCTTCCACACACTGCAGCCCTTGCATTCGAATAGTAGTTCTTACTTGCTTGGGGTGATACCGGTGAAAAAAATAATTTAAAAAATTAATAAAAAAAATAATCAGTACTCAAACATGGAGATTGGACGTGCCATAGAGTAACTGGCGGAAGAGAGAAAGAGAGAGAGAAAGAGAGAGAGAAAGAAAGAGAGAGGGACAACAAGAGCTAGCTGAGCAACCGCTAACCTAGCCTAGCAACGGCTAACCTAGCCTAGTAACGTCTAGTTTAGTCTTCGACAGCGAAGATTTATTTTGTCACATTTACATTTTATCGATTACTGTAATTTTAAAAAAATTTTTAAATTTATATTTTATTCATCGTGGATCTAGAACGCACACACTTTCACGCCAAATCCATTACCCGTACGTCTTCCTCATGTTTTTTTTAAATAATTTCTCCCTTTACCTCATGCGAAAATATATGTTTTAGATTTCCACCATTATTCTTTACACTTACTTTCTTCGGACCCATGGTGTTACTAAAGTAGTTTTGCAAAAAAAAAAAAATACAACATAATAGAGATCCTTCTAGAGCGAGGTGAACAAGTATGAAACAAGTGGAAATATTAGCGGACGCTTATAGCGGTTGCTAGCTATTACTGCTCATATATATATATATATATATATATATATATATATATATATATATATATATATATATATATATATATATATATATATATATATATATTATAAATTAATAGATTTAAAATATTGTGATAACCATGTTTCAGAAATGGAAGCTAAAGCCCCTGAATTTAATTTTGTTATTAAACCTAAGACATTAGTTCCATTTCCTCATCAAGCGAATTTTGCTTGATGAGGAAATGGAACTAATGTGTAGCGGTAAAACCATATTTTAAATCTATTAATTTATAATATTAATGCTCTGTAAATTTAAATTTACATAGAGCACTATTGTGTAAAAATAAAAATATCTATAAGAACACCGGATTTTATATCTTACTGTTCTTTCCTTTTTATTTATATATATATATATATATATATATATATATATATATATATATATATATATATATATATATATATATATATATATATATATATTAAGCTAGCACGCAAGGGGTTACAGAAGGTTTGGAGGAAGAGCAGATAGGAGTGGTAAAGGAGAAGATGTGGAGAAAGATAGTGGATCGATCAAGTCAGGGGGGTTACAGAAGATTTGCAGCGAGAGCAGATAGGAATGAAAGGTGAAAGGATGTGGAGAAGGGAAGTGGATTGATCAAGGCAACTGGAGATGTCGATAGACGTTACAATTAAATAGTTGGAGATTGTATTTGTCAGGGAAACAGGAATAAGGAATGGAGATCCACAGGCGAGTTGTGCGAGACATGAAGCTATTGGAGTAGAAGAGACGTCTACATCTAACAGTTTCAACGGTGGGGTGGGAACGGGATGCCAGCCTCGTATGACGTTTAAATTCATGAGGCCTAGGAACCCGCGAAAGCAGCTCCTCGGAGCAATTACCGTGAAAGTATTTGTAAAAAAGACAGAGCGAGGCAACGTCGTGTCTGTGAGAGAGCGACTGCAGACAAGATGACAGATCAGGGCCAATTACATTGCATATCCATCTCTGGATCTTATCAAGAACCCTATATATATATATATATATATATATATATATATATATATATATATATATATATATATATATATATATATATATATATATATATATGAATGACAAAGGATTCATAGAAACAGACCAACTACTCCCGTAAAACAGATTATCTCCTTATGAGTTTAAGACTATTTTTTTTCGGCTGTTCGTAAAGATATGACACGTTAAATTTTAGTTACCAAAAATGACTTCTACTGCTTAAACATACGCAAATATATAAGGGATCAATAGGCTTGGTCTTGAATTTTTATTCTATAATGTACTGATTAAATCCTCGTGGTTGTCCTCAAAAATATCAACCCGGAAGTATCCCTGATTCTATCGAAGTTAATTAACCGCTACTTGAATGAGAAATCTGTCCCAAGCCTGTGAAAACTGTCAAGCGTATGCACGGTTTTTCAGGAACACATTCGAGCGTTGACTTCCCTCTCAGCTTTTTGAGGCTATAATCGACAAGAAGGTTGTCGAGCACCGAGATAAGAACAGACCCTTGAGCATTAAGCAGTACAGGTTTCGATCGGCCAGGTTCAATGCTAATGTCCAAACTACCATTACTCAAAGAATCAGTGAGGCACTTGTCAACAAATACACCTAAAAAAAACATAGCATTAGATATTTCGAAGACATTTGATACCGTGTGGGACAAAGAATTGCTGCTCACGCTCTTTAGCTATGTGATCAGTTGAAGAGTATTTCAATAATAAAGCCCTTTCTAACGGATAGGTCTTTGAAGGTAGTTGTCAACAGCCAGTCTTCTGGGGCCCTAGCAATCAACGCAGGTGTCCTGAGGGGTTTCTTCTCGGACCAACAGATATTTTACTTTACGTAAATGATCTGCGTAAGATTATACTCAGATCCTTTGTGAATATATATGCTGATCATACAACGATATATGAATGCACTTCCAAAAGTCGTGATGACCAGAAGATTGGAGGCTGATCTCTCAACAGATTTGGCAATAACATTTCAGTGAGGGAAAAACTGGCTGGTTACATTCAATGTCTCGAAAACCAAACTAGTTACATTCCATCATCGCTGATCGGATGACGGACTATCATGAGTTACGATGAATACATGTCACATTGGGAAGGCCTCGTGCTTTGAGCGACTCTTGGACTTTAAACTCTGTGAATTATTTAAAAGCCTACCCTTAACAATATTAACTACGAACAAAGCCACAACGTGCTAACCGTATTTGGAAATTAAAACACCACTACTACACACTAAGACATATACATAATGCACACACTCAATTAAGCTGAAAAATCAAATCATACTTGATAATGGCTAAAGGTATAGCCGAAAGCGCTCGGAAAAATAAAACATTTGGACAGTTCTTACACACCCTTTGTCCAGCAAAGAAAGCTCTTGTTCGTACACAAGAAAAATTAAATAAAAACTTAACCGTAGTACCTTGTCTGTCGTTTTTAATGAAACTTGCATAAAAGAAGGATTGCTGCCTAAATATACAACTATATATATATATATATATATATATATATATATATATATATATGTGTGTGTGTGTGTGTGTGTGTGTGTGTGTGTGTGTGTGTGTGTGTGTGTGTGTGTGTGTGTGTGTAAAACTGGGTGCCGAACTATTCTCAGTCCGACACATTTTTCAATATATCTTAATTTTGGGTCATCAAACTACTGATATACGGAAGTCATGCGGGTTGAGAATTTATCCTCACCCCGTCTGTCTGTGAATATATCAGTGTCTGAAGTATGTATCTTTACGGAAATAATATAATGAAATTTCAAATAATTTTCTTATGACTAGAATTTGAAATTTTTTCCCTCTGTTACTTTTCTCAGAAACTTTTATGACGTTCACAGTCGAGAGCTTGTATACACACAGCCAAAACACATACACCTAAATAAGTACAGACATATACACAAATACGCATTTATGCAAGTACGTTTGTGTGTATGCTGTCTAGTTTGGCGTATAAGTCGATTTTTAAGCCTAAAAATGTCTTTTTGTAGTGCCTATCAGTCCATTTAGACTGCACTCTGTATTTGACAGTTTAATAGAAATGATACGCGTCTTTATTTTAGAAGTCCATTTAACCAGCGACTATGGGACTCAACTTGAATTAAAATCACAGGGACGACTGGCGCGCGGACAAGGATGTAGTTATTTACTCAGTGTTGTTTAGTTTGAGCAAGTGGTCACAAGTTCTGGGCAGCCAGTGATGATCGAACTCAATATTCAGTAGTATTGATCTACAAGAACAGTTTATTCAGAAATACTGCACAAAAAAGGTGCCTGTCTATATTTCTGAGATGAGATGTTATGTACATTATTTACATTATTCGGACTATTGTCCTCATCTTTGTCGCCAAGCACAGAAATGAATACAATATGGGAACCAGTAATAAGGAGTGCCAGAGAAAAGCGATAATAACAACAAAGTTGCAATATGAGCTCTGGTAAAAACACGTTTGATAACAACAAAAATTGCAATATGAGCACTGGTAAAAATGGTTGTTGAAGACATTAAGTCTATAATACCCAGAAATTCATACACAGATGTCCTCAAAGACACATGCAGACAGGGGATAAAGGCGTTGGTTAGATCCAGTGACAGACCCAAAGAGTGTGTGTTCAATACCCGGTTAGAGTGGAGAAATTTCAGAGGGAAAATTAACAGGAGATAACTGATAACTGACATCCATTAAACATGGCACGTGGAGCTAGAACAGTCTACCCCAGTGAGCGAAATAAAGGGTTCAGTCCGACATTCCAACCCCTGAATAAGGCCGGAGCGTACAACGGCCGAAACGTTGTAATAAATATGGCGACAAAGATGAGGACAATAGTCCGAATAGTGTAAAAAAGGTGCCCCTTGCCTTTTGTTAATAACTAACGCTGCAAGCATAGGGCATCTAGTGAAGTTCAAACATACAACAGTATAATCTACGAAATCAGATTACATCACTGCAAGATGAGGCATAATAATATGTGTGTGGGGGGGTGCACGTCTAAACTTTTTCCGAAGTTTGATTTTCCAGTTTGATTTTCATCAGATTTTAGGTATTCGGTTTGGCCAAGGACATTTTATCACTTCCTCGCATATACAGGGTGTCCATAAAGTTCGTGTGCACTCTAAAAAATTTATAACTTTATTTGTATTTGCGATAGAAACAATTTGTAAAAAGGAATAGAATGAAGTAAATCTATATCTTGTAAGGTTTTATTGACATTTTTTTTTTATTATTTCCACATGTCCTCCATCATTAGCAATACAAAGGGTAATTACGATTTTTCAGTTCACGGAAAACATTTGCCTATTGATTTACAGTAATGCCTGAAATCACATTATTTATTTTAGCTATACTTAAAACTAGGTACATTAAACTTTATAACATTTTTTACAGATTATTTCTATCGTAAATACAAATAAAGTTATAATTTTTTTAAAGTGCACACGAATCTTCTGGACACTCTGTATATATATATATATATATATATATATATATATATATATATATATATGTGTGTGTGTGTATTTAGGCAGCAATCCTTCTTTCAAGCACATTTCAATAAAAACGACTGACAAGGTGCTTTTATTTAGTTTTTATATAATTTCTCGTGCGATCTAATAAAGTTTTTCTTTTCAGAGGATAAATTATATAAAAATTGTCCGAATGTTCTTTTCCGAGCGCTTTCGGCTATACTTTTAGCCATTATCAAGGATTATAAAATTAAACAAACCAACCCTTAATAATATTAACTTTGAACATGGACATAATATCTTGACCGTGTTTTGAAACAAAAATGAATCACTTTATAAAACACACACAAACTATTTCTAATTCTAACAGTTGAAATATAATCCTCACATTATAAATGTTGAAAACCTCACATTATAAATGTAAAAGGTGAGAAATGAGGCAGACAATTAAAACATTATATTGTGACATGAAAGAAACCAAATTGCAAACTTAAGACGAACGTGAACATTTACTGATGCAGTATATGGAAACTAATTTCTCAATTGTAATGTTTAGTGATAAATGAAGATCTACATTGGGTGGTCTTCATTTCTGAGCTAGATGTGCGTTCTTTCATAAAATAGTCAGCTTTATATCGACCAATATAGCAACATGATGTATGTGGAATAATGTTCTAGATTAGTATTATCAATAATAACATGTAGATTAGTATTATCAATATTAACATATTCTAGATTAGTATTATCAATAGTAACATGTTTTAGATTAGTATTATCAATAGTAACATGTTCTAGATTAGTATTATTAATAGTTATATGTTCTAGATTAGAATTATCAATAGTAACATATTCTAGATTAGTATTATCACTAGCAATATAGTCTAGATTAGTATTATCAATAGTAACATGTTCTAGATTAGTATTATCAATAGTTATTCGAAATTGATGACTGGAAGTTCTTGGAGAAGGCATTTTTGGAATGCATCAAATGCATATTCCTTCCCATTTCGCAAAGCTGACTATTGCTCGCCTTACCAAAGAAACATTTGAAATTAGTTAATAACATAGTCCACAGAATATCCAGATAATTATCAAATACAAAACCAGTGGTTGGCCATTAAAACAGATGTATATGAGAATGAATAATAATGTTCTAACATAGAATATAACTGGAGAACAATAAAAACAGTTGTAATTTAAGGTCAGAACCGAACAGTTATAAATATATAAAAAATATATATTGGCATGTAAAACAATAATTTATTCTGGTATATAGAATATTGTATTTTTAATATAATTTTCTCTTATATATATACACCCTTGTGCAAATTAATTGAAACAACTGCTTTAGTTTCCTTTCTTTCACCATTCTGTCAGTTTTAGACCCACTGGAGTGATAGAGAGTAATTGATTTCTATTTTTCATTAGATTAGGTCATTTTCAGTGGTCTGCAGAAATATGAATCTATTTTCGGAGTGTATGTTGAAATTTGATTGGCCGAGAACATATTGCGTCATCCGTGATTGCATCAGATTTTAGCACACCCAGACACTATTGTCTCGACTGTCGATTAGCTGTCCTACATCCACTGTCCGCGATGGACGTTACTCCAAGGAAGCATACGAATATTGTAACGCTGCACAAACACACTGGGAATCCTTACCGTTGATCAAATAAAGTACTATGGACTGGCCAGGAAACACTCCTAGTTCAAATCCAATCGAGAATCTGTGGTCATGTTTAATTGGAAAAATTCGAAAAAAAACAAATAATAAAGGAATTATTCGTTTTGCTTCCATTAATTTGCACAAAGGTGTCATTTGAATTTGTAAATATTTGTTGCTCTGGTTTGATAATATAAACGACACATCCAAAACAAGTTACTGTCAATATGAAAAATATTTAACTAAGGATATATACGAGGGTCATTCAATAAATAAGGTGAATATTTGAGTATTAGGACTTCAAATACAGATAGAAGCTTGCTTTTTTTTATTTTTCAACGTAGTCTCCCAGCATTGTCACACAATTTTCCCATTTGTGCACAAGCTTCCGTATTCCCTCAGCGTAAAAATCTTTGGACTGATGTCTCAGCCAGTCGCTCACAACACTTTTGACTTCATCGTCACTTTTAAACTTTGTGCCTCTCGTGAACCCTTTCAAGGGACCAAACAGGTGAAAGTCTGAAGGGGCAAGGTCTGGGCTGTAAGGGGGATGACGGAGCAGTTCCCAGCCCAGCTCGTTGACGGTCTGCACCTTTTGGGCTGCTGTGTGAGGTCTTGCGTTGTCATGATGCAATATGACTCCTTCTGACTGATGACCCTGCGTTTGTCCCAACAGATAAGCTCAAAGTCCTTGCAATGTCATCCACTGTCACCCTTCTGTCAGACTGAATGAGGTCATTGACTGATTCGATCACCTCAGGAGACCTCACTTCTGTAGGCCTCCGAGGCCTCTCTTCATCCTCAACATTGCTCCGTCCTTCTTTAAACAATTTAGCCCACTTGTAGACATGTTTTTGGCTGAAACATGTGGCATCATACACAGTTGACATTCTCCTATGAATTCAACTGGTTTGCACCCTCCAGCAACCAAAAACTTGATAACTGACCGCTGTTCAATCCTGGAGCATGCTTCTTGATCAGCCATCTTTGTTAATCGCCAAAACTCTCAAAGTTTTTTTTTAATCTGCAAAATAAATTAAATCCATGTGAAAAAGAAGTAAAACAAAAAAAATAAAAAAGTAAACTTTTATCTGTATTAGAAGTCCTTATACCGAAACATTCACCTTATTTATTGAATGACCCTCGTATTATGAGATGAAAGACACATTATAAATATACATAAAAATTACTGAAATTTTAACATCGGTTGATGAATAACAGTTTTATTGTGAAAATAATGACATGCATATTAAACTCTGAAAAAATGTATTTATCTCTATAACTAAACATCAGTTAGTTGGCAGCGGAAGTGTTGCAGTTTTTCCCTGTTACAGATTAATCAGATTCATATTTCAAAATGTATCTTTTAAATCAAATAGTTTCATTGGTATGTTCAGAGCTACAATCTATTTTCAACTATTTTTTTTCGTTTGGATTTATTTCCCGGACTCTGCTAACATTTATAAATAACTGCCTTATGTACACATGTCGCTAGATATTAGTTATATCTATCCTACAGCCTGAACATTAGTATTGCTATGTGTGTATGGGTGTCTGGATGTGTGGTTGTGTCGGGATGAATTGGTTGTTCTCCTATTAATCCTTTCTTCGTGAAACGTCAGATTCTTAAAAAAAAACAATAAAAAAAACTATATTAATTTTTCCCGGCTTCTCTAGTCAAGAAATATCTTCGGCTCCAAAAATTCATTTTCAAAAAGTAAAACATATATAAAAATAAAAGAAGCATTCTTAATTTTCTTTTTTATCAAGTTAATCAATGAAAATGGAAATATTTCCGTCGAATATCTTTCTGTCCAGCTGGCATCTTTTGCTTCCGATAGGAATCCAAACACACTGAAAAACAGTGAATTGAACACTTATTTTGGTTCGTTCAAATTGTATTATTCGTATGTATTAAATTCTTTCAATAGAAAAAAAATCTCAAACATATATTGTTATCTTTAATGAACTAACATTAAATATTAATGTAATAATTATTCAACCATCAATATTTCAGGCGCCATTTATTCTTGAGGTGTGTTCTTTTCACTTGGCCAGTCACAATTTAATTACTCTGTTTTCAGCTACCGGTGCCGAATGAACATTTATATCCCAGCAATAATTGTCAGGCCATGCCAACGTCGCCGGAATGCCGAACGCCATCTTTGTAAAGATAGTTGTAGAACTGTAATAAAGTCTATAAATTCATGTAATTTTAGAGTCAATTCTTCTTTTGGAGACCTTGTCACAGTTGGAGAGGAAGCATGGGATGTCTTTTTAAAAATTTCCATCCTACTGCTATAATTTAAATATTTAAAAACAATATCATTCTAGTGTAAAGTATCATAAGGGATTTTTCATTATTTATGCTATGTTTTTGCAGTGAGATAGAATCGTGTTTTTGAAGGTTAGTTAAATTTAATATAACGTATATATTTCTTTATATATATATAATTTGAAGGGGAAAGTGTTTGCTTGTGATTTTTTTCTTCAATATATTCCTCCCTCTTTTAAGGCGCCCATCTAACATTTTTCATATTAGAATTTTCTTCCTTTTCAATTACACTGTAATTTCTCTTTTATTCGTTCCATCTAGTTCTTATGCTAAATGGATTTTCTATCAAATTTTATCCCGTTTTCATTTAATTTTTATATATTCTGTTCATGCTACAAATGGCGGTTTTACACTCAAATGTTTTATATCATTGCACTTTATTTTTCACTAATTTTATTCATTTTATTTTTCAGTTTTCTTTCGTTTCAAATATATTTTCTTTCCACTTTGTAATTTGTCTAGCTTTCGTTTACTCTTGGTCAAATTTCTGATGAACGGCTTTCGAGAACTGAACATTTTAATAAAAGTATTATATTGGTCTTTACTTTCTTCAGCTTCGTGCAGGGTTTTCATTCCTTTCCTAAATCCAATTTAAATTTTAATTGCTTATTTTTACAATTCATATAGTTTTTGTTTTCCTTTTCGTTCAGATTTCTTCCATTTGAAAGAGGTAAAATATTTTGATAACTTTTATAAAGATTCATTTATTGGCTATAATATTAATTTGATTAAACGTATCCAATAATTCTCACTATGCATTTGAAGTATAGAAACAATTCTCACATTTTGAAGCACACTGTTCACACTCAGCACACTACTATACTTGTAAAATAGGCGCAAAAACATTGCAAAAACACGGAAGACAACCTATACGTCTGATTTAATAATGTCTCAAGGGTTTATAGATCAAATTTGCTTGAAAGCATTAACAACATTTAATGTTTTTGAAAGCGTTAAACGTAGAATAGCGAGAGAGGAAAATGATGGGAATATTAATTTACAAAATGAATTTCCTCTTTTCTTCATATTTTCGCTCCACCAATTTCGTCGTGACAGTTAAAGAATTGCATCTTCACCTGAAATATTTTTTAGTCCGGTTAGGCCATTAGAATTTGAGATATTTATTAATCAGTTTATTATGAGCAAGCAGTAAAAGTCAAGTGGCTATCAAACTCTACGGTTCTTTTACAAAGGATACATGAAAATAAAATATATATTATTATATTATATACAAGTAGAAGAATAGAATATGCAAAGTGTAAAGTAATCGGTCAGGTAAAGTTTGGAATGGACGGAAGTCGAGAAGATAATCTTTAGAAGAAAGTATATCAGAAGTTCCGCCGAAAACGATACAGTAAATGTTGTAAATAATATCTAGCAAATAAACTCTGCGAGAAATTATATTCTCACCATCATTAGCCTTATTTAACAAACCCAGCTGATGTTAATTGATGTGGAATTTATTTACAGTATTAGGATTACTGTCCTCATCTTTGTCGCCATATTTATTACAACGTTTCGGCCGTTGTACGCTCCGGCCTTCTTCAGGTGGTTGGAATGTCGAACTGAACCCTTTATTTCGCGCACTGGGGTAGACTGTTCTAGTTCCATGTGCCATGTTTAATGGATGTCAGTCATCAGTTATCTCCTGTTAATTTCCCTCTGAAAGTTCCGCACTGACTTAGTGAACGGACCCAAAGAGTGTGAGTTCAATACCCGATTAAGGCAGTACAGAACTTTTAGAGGGAAATTAACAGGAGATAACTGATGACTGACATCCATTAAACATGGCACGTGGAACTAGAACAGTCTAACCCAGTGAGCGAAATAAAGGGTTCAGTTCCAACCACCTGAAGAAGGCCAGAGGGTACAACGGCCGAAACGTTGTAATAAATATGGCAACAAAGATGAGAACAACAGTCCGAAAAATGTAAATAATGTACATAATGCCCCAGAATTAATCTCAGAAATATAGACATATACTGATGTAGAATTTTTTTTATCTTTATTCCAGTCCCTTTCTCTCTATCTCTTCCTATCCAGCCTGGGTTTTTCTTGTCAGTCTTTTCACATAATCTAGCAGCGCAGGAAGAAAGGGGAACATTTTTCTTCCTTTCGTGTCTCTCATTAAAAGCCACGGATTTAGTTCTTAAGCGGGATGGTAAATACTTCTGCAATAAAAAAAAAGATAGAAAAAGAAACATTATCACTTTTGATTGATAACGAAATGTACATGTCACGTAGATGTAGGGAAACTTTTGGTGACGTAACGTCCAAAGCAATTATGACTATGTGTTCAGATTGACTGAAGAGGTTTTGCCCTTATAAGACCTGAGGCCGAGTTGTGACATGACAGGGAAACACGTTGATTTGTTAAATGCGAGTGTATCGCGTTAAAAAAATCATCTGATTTTGGTGTATATTATGAAGAAACCTATAAAACCGGTTATTTTATTAATTGAATATTGGTAACATATTTGAGGATGCATGGAAGTAACTTACACAAACACACATACACAAAAACACATATATATATATATGATAATAAAATTATTTGGTAAACCGTATGGATAATTCCAAAGTGAGCTCAATGTAAGAACAGAGCAAATGATAATTAATTAAGAGAGTGGAGATTTTAGAAATCCATGGTAATATTTTATTTCGCGAAGCCGATATTTCAGTTTCGCTTCACCAGACCAAACGGTTTCAACAATAAATGGATTTAAAATTTTACCAGGCACAAAACGAAATATTTATACATAAATTCAAAATGAGGAAGGTGAAAAGAAAAACAGAAAAAGAGAAAGAAAAAGGGGGAGAAACAGAGATAGGTCTTTCTAGTGAGATTTAGGGGAGGGGTAATATAGAAGATGAAACATTAGTGGTTGAGAGTACACAGGTTGAGCTCTTTGATGTGGGAAGTGAAGTAGAGATAGTATCTTTAAAGGGGAAAGGAGGGAATAGACAAAGAAAATATTACCATGGATTTCTAAACTCTCCGCTTTCTTAGACATATATATATATATATATATATATATATATATATATATATATGTGTCTGTGTGTGTGTGTGTGCGTGTGTGTGTGTGTGTGTGTGTGTGTGTGTGTGTGTGTGTGTGATAAAATGTAGTTTCAAGGTATGCTATATTTATAGTTTAAAGTGATCAATATCAGGGATAGAGCCTATGTAAATATAAATTTTGACATTGAAGTCAAAATCCAGAGGCTACAGTCTGTTTAGTGCTTAGCGCAAACGTCAGACCATGTGCAACGTGGGTTTGCTGGGAGATTGAAAACAAAAACAAATCACACCAAATATATAAATGGAAAATAAGGAAAAGAACATCAGCCTACATCGAGAAACTCTAAACTCTGCCTGGAGGGAAAATAGCAATAATTACCTTCACAGACCAAACCAAACTACTAAATAAACAATCGGAACTCGTTTCAAAATTCAGACACAAAAACGAATTTTTACTACGTCACTTAAAAATCAAAAACTGAAATCGAAAAAGAATAAATGAAAATAAATAAACAAAAACATGTAAAATAAGTTAATCGAAAGAAATTAATCAGTAAAATAAACTAAGTAAATAATAATCAAATTAAAGAAGCAGGCCCGCCAAAATAACTGTTAGAATAATACAATAGACTAGCCACAATGCAATAACTACCTAAAATTCAATAGAACACCCAAAATGCATCACTGACCTGTAGATATAAAAAGTCTTGCAGAAACACAGCGCACATGGCCTG
Source organism: Acanthosepion esculentum (assembly GCA_964036315.1). Taxonomy (NCBI): domain Eukaryota; kingdom Metazoa; phylum Mollusca; class Cephalopoda; order Sepiida; family Sepiidae; genus Acanthosepion; species Acanthosepion esculentum. The sequence continues at coordinate 124,537,631 of OZ038485.1, read as the reverse complement.
ACGATTGCTTTAGGTTCATGTGCGACGGGAGCAGAGAAAAAAGTTGTGGTGGAGATGCTGTTGTATTATCTGTTCCGTGCTGGATCTTCTCCATCCCTTTTGCTTGGAAAGAATTCGAAGATCTGTTCCGTAACGTGGTTTTAGACTGGCTATAATTAGCTAAGACAAGCATTGACTAGCTAAGACCATAAATTGTTTTTCTACATTAAAACCAACTGTCCATGTGTCGCATCCTGACTCAGTAAAGGTATTTACTGGGCTGGCGATTGCATTTACAATGAAATAGAATCTATCTATATATATATATATATATATATATATATATATATATATATATAGATAGATAGATAGATAGATAGATAGACGACTGTTTATTTGCGTAAAGATCACTGTATATTAGTAAATTATCGGACTGTGGATACATATTTAATATATATCATAAATGAATAGACGAAAATTAAAGATATATTCATCCCTTTTTCCAAATTTCAGTGTCCGGAATAACTAAAATTTTATTTGCGCACACACACACACACACACACACACACACACACACACACACATATATATATACCTATATATATATATATATATATATATATATATATATATATATATATAATGATGAAAACCGATATTTTAGAAATCCATGGTAATATTTTATTTCGCGAAATCTTTTCATCCACAACATAAGAATAAATGCATACAAAATACACAACCGCAAGAAAAATATCACCCGTAATAATAAATTCTATGAGAACAGATACATAATATATATATATATATATATATATATATATATATATATATATATATATATATATATATATATACAAGGTTGGTATAGATGGAATAAACTTCCACTATTTTTAAAAAGTGCTCAATAAAAAGTAGAACGAATAATATTTATTTAAAAATTATAACAGAATTATATTATAACATCACTACAAAAATAGTCATTTTTTTTCAACACTTCTGGTGTCTTGTGAAATGATTGTGTTGCAAGTAAAATAAAAATGTTTTGAGGATTTAAAACCAACCACTACCTCGAATGGGGGGGATACTTTTCGTAAGATGTCATGGACAAACAAATTCCAAGTATATTATAATTAAAATAACGCGACAACGGACACTAGATACAATTTATTTAATGCTTTAAAATTAATATTTGATTTTATAGGAAATCAGATTAATTAATTAATCTTCAATTTATTATGTAAATCTAAATATAACCATGCATCATGTTTAGAAACTTACAAAATTATTTAAAGAAGAAAACGAAAAAATATATATATAAATTTGTATGTATTGTTCTGGGAAATATGTTAAATTTTTCATCCGGATCTGCTCGGAAGTAAGAGGTAGAATATATGACTAAAGAATTAGTTACGTTGACCAGGTTGAGATTAGAGATCTAGTGGGTGAGGGAGAAATGGGGCAGGAATTTGCTGGTTAACTTTAACGCCTCCAAAACAAAACTGCTCTCCATTAATCACCACAGGGATTCTCCCCCTGCATCGCATTAGAATGTCTGAAGCTCAACTTCTCGAGAGCTCCTCTCTGCGGACCTGACCCGAGATGGAACAATTACATTGAATCGATTGCTTCATCCACCGCAAGGAAACTTGGCTCCCTCTCCGGGCTAGGAAACTCTTCTCCCCTGAATCGATCCTCCAAATTTACAAATCAACCATCCGCCCTTGCATGGTGTATTGCTGCCATATATGGCCTGGAGCCCCTTCTGTTAGGCTCAAGGTTCTTGATAAGATCCAGAGACGAGTATGCAATGTAATTGGCCCTGATCTGGCTTCTCGTCTGCAGTCTCTCTCTCTCTCTCTCACAGACACACCATCGCCTCTCTCTGTCTCTTTTATAAATACTTCCATGGTAATTGCTCCGATGAGCTGCTATCGCTGGTTCCCAGGCTCCATGAATTCAAGCGTCCTACGAGGCTGGCATCCCGTTCCCACCCTTTCACTGTTGAAACTGTTAAATGTAGACGTCCCTTCTACTCCAATAGCTTCATATCTCGCACCTCACGCCTATGGAACTCCCTCCTTCATTCCTGTTTTCCCTGAAACTATGATCTCCAACTATTGTAAGTGTAACGTCAATCGACATCTCCAGTTGTCTTGATCTATCCTCTATCCTTCTCCACATACTTTCCTCTAACACTCCTATTTGCTCTCGCTCCAAATCCTCTGTAACCCCTTGCGTGCTAGTGGCTTCCAGCCTTGCCTGGGGTGAAAAGCTTAAAGGGAAAATGTTTATTTGTGACATAGACATATAGTCATCACGTCATTTTGGAAAAACACATCAATATGATTGAATGGAGCAGGCAAATATATGCCATTCATATATTAAGCAAATACAGATACATTTGTCGCTGACATATTTTCCCAATCTCCAATGATGGACTAGGTTTCAGTTTATGATGTCATGGGAAAATAACTCAACCACCTTCACCCGCTGAGCTTACTTTTCTATTTAGCGTAGATCTGACATTTAATTGGTTAACCAAGACATACCCACAAGTCTAATTTTAATTCTGACCTTTGTTTTCCACCTTGAACTTTCGGTAAAGAGGTTACAATTTATTTTTAAATTTTCTTAAAAATCATTTAATCACCAGTTATATACCCTCTCCTGAAGAAGTACGATCAAAGTATTGAAATATGAAAGCTTTTGTGTACCGATTTCAACATATAATCTTTTATAATAAAAGTAAAAATGATAATAATATATATATATATATATATATATATATATATATATATCTGTGTGTGTGTGTGTGTGTGTGTGTGTGTGTGTGTGTGTGTGTGTGTGTAAGGGTAGCAGCAGAACATTGTGTACGGTGTTCACAGGGTTCACAGTACAAAACTGCGAAATATGACAATGGAAATATGAACAGAGACTGTTGGGAATTGTGTACTTTAATGAGGCCGACGGAATACTACTATTCATGAATAACTGGAATGTCGAATGGCGCTGTTCAGTGACGAGACCAACTTCTAACTTCATGCAAATGACCGTAGTCTGTGTGAGAATTCGCCTGACGGTGTGCGCAGCATTTAGAACGGCATATTTCAAATTGAATTCGTTTGCAACACACTTGTACAGTGGGACACGTTGATTTTTCACTTTTTCTTTAGCAAAACAACATTGCATTCGGTGTGATATTTGGGATTTGTTATATGTACCGACACAAACAATTAAATTCTTAGCTTTTACCAGTTCTTGAGCATTTAGGTTTAAATATCGTCTGATAAATGTACAGAAATACTTAATTTCCGCAGGTTTTTGCTTACAATCTGACTTAGAAGTTTCGCTATTTCAATAATAAATAGAAATGAATTTGATATTTTTATATTAGATACATTTAATGGAAAATATATTCAAACCAAAATTCTGATTATGAATTATCACAAGCAAAATCCACCTTTTTACCGAATTTGATAAGTTGAAAGTCTGTAAGAAAATTGTAAAAATGACAAAAAAGGCACCTCAATGAATAAAATTTGTAAGATCATTTGTTAGATAATTTGTTAAATCATAATTAATAAAAAACAAAAAATAGATAAAAGTGTATATAACACCATAATCCTGATACATTATAAGACAAAATGTTTTAAATTTCCATTTTTTTTAAAATACTAACACTAAAACTACTGCACTGTATATCATATTATATTATCATATAGATAAATTATTTAGTATAATTTCATTTTGAAGTAAATTAAAGTTTTATTTGATGTCAGAATCATTTAATAATAATGTGGTAGTGTCCTGCATCTTGTTCATATAAAATCTGTAAAACTTCAGTAAATTATCTATATCTGTAATTCTCAAAATGTGCGTGAATGTGTCTATGTTGTTTATGCGTTTCCACAGTTTTTATCCGATTTCGATGAAATTTATTTGTTTGATAGATAATTCTTCATTGCCGGTTTGTGTCCAAATTGGCTGGAAGAAATTACAACCTTGAAGGTGAAAAATTGAAAAAACTGATTTTTTACACTTTGCGCAAAAATCAAAGGCAAAATTTAATTTACTTTTTCACACATAACCCTCAAATCCTAGCTCATGCTGTGTGGGCGTGATTCACACCTCCGCACGTTGCCGCTGACCTTGATAATTAGTGCATGCAGCAACGCGTGTGCGTGTGTCCCTGCAACACACTGTGTGAGGCGATGTGTCACGCGCTGATGCACGCACATATGCATGGCCTGCGGAACGCGACACCTGTTCGAGTTGCCCACTGGCTGCACAAAGACACTTTACTCGTCCAAACAAATGTTGCCGTGTCATACTGATTGTCTACGCTCTCCTAAGCTCATTGCTGTCGCTTAATTCGTTTTCAATCTCTAAAGTGAGGTTACCTTCTCGGTTGCATAATGCCTACTACTACAGTTTTAAGGCGTTGCTCTCATTGTCGTTTATAGCCGTTCCCAAGTTATTTTTTTAATTGCTCTGTCAGTTTTTGCATTGCATTCACCGTAGTAATAAGTAAGCTTGCTTTTTTATAACTCATCATTCTTCTGGTATTTGTCAACGCATTCCATTTGACTATTCATACTTGCCTAAGACATGCCACCAAAGAAAAGAACGTGCTTAGGTCGCCAAACTGCTGCTGCCAGGTCCGCCATGCGATTAAGAGATAACGAATCGTCTTTAGAACTTTCAATTTGCCTGTCTCAAAATGCCTCTCAGAATCCTTCAATCAGAGCCACCGAGGCAAAAGATCAACGTAGCCATCGGCTTTCCATAAGAGCACACCTGGACGCTTCTGCGCGTTAGTCTAAACATGATGATCAAAGGACTCAACGGCTGAGGAGAAACGTTACTTCAACTGCTGCTGTACATGAGGCTGAAAAAGATTGAGAACGCAAAAAACGGCCCTTTTCAAACACCCCGCATTCAAAATGTTAACCCCCTACTTGGGGATGTGCCTCAGTTGCTCCCAGGTGTTGCTAATAATATTGATTTTCGAATAGGCTGATTTTAAACACAAACTACTCCAACTGAACGACAAAAATTCCCAGTAATGAAAGACCCGGTCGAAGACAGGTTATACTTCTAGTAAATTTTAGAATTCTATGCTCTATGGCCTTAACTGGTCACTGGAATTAAATTCCAACGCTACGACTTTGAACGTAAACTTAATCTTTAAACTCGAATCCTTAAAAAAGATTAATGATCTGGAAAAAATTATTTTGTGCCATTATTTAACATATAAAACCCTAACTTACAAATTGAATGCAATAACACGATTCCAAAATCGACCTGCCATATTGTACAGGTCCTGATATCATGGATGCCGTGAATTACAACACTTGCCCGCATTGGATATTTCTGGAGACAGTGTTGACAGCGATATGTGTGCAGGATATTGTTCAATCAATTTTAATCCATTCCTGAAATGGAAAGTGATGCGTTATTTTAGCGGGAAAATACAATTCTCACATGATATGTGTGCTCCAGAAAATATTTGGCAATTTGTATGGCCGTCTTGATCACCAGAACTGCGCCCAGTTGAAAATCATTTGGAAATGATATAATGACGTATGTAAGTTTCAGGACACTAAAATCAACAGTTGCTATATTACAACAACATGTGCAACAAACGCAGAATATGTTAGTATTTACTTTCTGCGCCGTAAAAATCTAAGAGTAGAAATCTCTGTTAAAGACCAAGAGTGATATACAGCGTATTAATATGGGGTCAGAGTATTTTCGATAGTCTCCTTAAATTTAAACCTGTATATGTATCGATCGGGATATGTGATCGCACTATTTTGGGTTATTGGAAGCACATGTTCAGGGAGCTGTAATTCTATTTCCCATCAGTGTATATATATATATATATATATATATATATATATATATATATATATATATGTATATATATATATATATATATATATATATATATGTATGTATATATATATATATATATATATATATATATATATATATATATATATATATATATATATATATTTGTGTGTGTGTATGTATTTGTGAGATAGATAAATGAAACGCCTAGATATAAGCAAGCATATACGCGTGTGCTGGTGTGCATACACGGGCAAGCAAATAAATATTCCTCAAATTCATACATGAGGTGTAAACATAATAGTGCTCGATGTGGTTAGACAGTGCAAAGATATATATTAATTAGTACATATACGTGTACCTACGTTGTGGTGTGCAACTAATGTTTCACTGGATAACCAGCTCGTCGGACGCTAGATATAACTTGCCCCTGACGAGCTGGTAATCCAGCGAAACTTTAGTTGCACACCAATACGTACGTACACGTATATGTACCAATTAATATATATATATATATATATATATATATATATATATATATATATATATATATATATATATATATATATATATCTGAGATGAGGTATTATATTAGTTACATTATTTACATTATTCAGACTGTTATCCTCATCTTCATTGCCATATTCACAAAGTTTCGGCAGTTGTACGCTCCGGTATTCGTCAGATGATTGGAATTTAGAACCGACCTCCCTGTTTCGTCCACAGGCGTACACTGTTCTAGTTCATCCGGAAGAGGCATGCCACGTGGAACTGGTACAATCTACCCCGGTGGACGAAATAAAGGGTTTGATTAAAAATTCGAATCACCTGAATAAGCCCGGAGCGTACAACACCAGAAACGTTGTGAATATGCCAGTTAAGTGTAAATAATGTAAATTGTATGAATAGTTAATCGAGAAACTCTTTATTAATAACAATACATTGAATAAAGTCTGTAATAAAATGAACCGAATCAGTTTGCCCAGTTGAAGGAGTATGCATGGCTGAAAATGTAATATATGAGGCAACAGTTCTCCCCAATATGGAACAGAAGAAAAGATACATAGGAATATCGGCGGGAAGTTGGAAACATCGATTTTATAACCATCGCCAGTCCTTCAAAGATAAATGTAAAAAGAACCAAACGGCACTGTCAAAGCATTATTGGGATTTGTTGGTGGGTGGCTTAACCCTACAAATAAAGTGGAAGATCATCTCGAGAGCCAGAACTCCAATAAATTTCAGAGACAGATGCGACTTATGTCTACAAGAAAAGATCCTCATTATAAAGCATAAAGATCCGGATGTATTACTAAACAGACATAATGAACTAATTTTTAAATGCCGACATCAGAACAACCTCAACCTAACGAAATATATTTAAAAGTAACTATATAGGAAGACTAATATTACTTGATCTTTATTTTTTGCTTTCGAAATGTTGTTATGCACATATGAATGTGAACACATAACTGTATGTATACAGTAATATGTAATTGAACTGAAACATTGATACGTATTTTGACATGTATATGTATATGTTTTTATATAGAAAAATAGGCATGCTTTGGTGTAATTGTGTATTGTGAACACATATTTGTAGTTGGCCGGTATGAATATTGATATGTATATATATACGTGTAGGTATATAGGTAGTCTTTTGGGGTTTTTTGTTTTTTTTTTAATATATGTAGTTGCATGTATATATGGGTGTATATATGTATGTATATGGGTTTGTGAGTACTTGTATATGTGTGGATGCGTGTATGTATGTGTATATGTGTGTATATGTACATGTATATGTGTATATATATATGTATATGCATATATATATGTATAATATGTGTGTGTGTGTAGGTGTATGTATATATATATGGGTATATGTGTGTCGTGCCACGGATATGTGATTACGGGTAATCTGTGTATGTATGTATGTATAAATATATGAATTTGTGAGTTCGTATATATAATATGGGTGAATACTGGTGAAATATAATAATGTAGATACGTTTGAATATTGACATATTTTCTGCATATACGGACATGTGGGTGTAGGTATATATGTGTATGTGTGTGTGTGTGTGTGTATGTGTATGTATGTGTATGTATGTATATATGTTTATGTGTGTATATATGTATATGTATTTATATGTGTATGTATGTATATGTATGTATGAATGTATTTATATGTATATGTGTATATGTGGAAAGGTGTGTCTATGTATATGTGTGTATATGTGTATACATGTGTATGTATATGTGTGTATATGTGTATATGTATAGGTGTATATGTATGTATGCGAATATATATGTGTGTGTATATATTTATATATGTATATGTGTGTATGTATGTACGTGTGTATATGTGTACGTGTGTGTATCGATAATTATTTCAAATCGACCAAACACCCCTCGACAGGGGAAACGCTGTTACATAAGCTTCAATGACCATCAAAATACGAGATTTTTGAATTCTCATATACTTGTATTTTGATTGGTCATTGCAGCTTATATAACAGCGTTTTTCCTATCGAGGGGGGTTTGGTCTATTTGAACCTTTTAACATCCTTTATTGTACATTCAACACCATCACTTGATAAGACACTAGAAATGTTGAAACAAGGTGGCTACTTTTGTAGTGATTTTCTAACATATTTATATTATAATTATCGAATATAATATATATGCTCTACTCTGTATTGAGCACTCTTTTAAGAATAGTATTTTTGGGTTACTGGAATTTATTCCGTATACACCAATCCTATAATTGGGTATATATATATATATATATATATATATATATATATATATATATATATATATATATATATATATATATATAACTTCATTCAAACATGTTTAATTGAATAATATAAACAAGTGTTCTCTATTTTTATACTGATCCTGTCCATTTCTCTATTCAGCTTCTTGGTGTTAAGATGAAATACCACAAGAAAGACGCCGTAGTTTATTCCAACCAAAGTATTTTGGATCTTTTCTAAGAACATCTAGAGGGGTAAATTAAAGCTACAATAAGTTTGTAAAGAGTAATCCACAGTTACAATACGTTTGTCTTAGTAATTTAACCCTGAAGATTCTGTTTATATATATATATATATATATATATATATATATATATATATATATATATATGAAGAAATGTAGTCTTAAGATGTGCTATAATTATGGGATAAACTGCTCAATATCAGAGATAGAGCGTGTGTAAATATAAATGAACATAGAAGTCAACACTTAGAGGCGACAGTCTGTTTCATGCTAGATGCAATCATCAGGCCACGATGGCCTGACGATTGCATCTAGTGTTGACTGCATCTAGAGTTGATTGCGTCTAGTGTTGACTTCTATTTTCACACACACACACACACACACACACACACACACACACACACACACACACACACATATATATATATATATATATATATATATATATATATACATACATGTGTGAGGGGTTGGGTGGGTAAACGTTCCCCTAATAACTAATTTGCAAAATCAGATAGAATTATAATAGTTAGACACCTAGGTATACATTCTAACATTAGAGATAAATACACGCTACTCACCCAGCGGTTTTAAAATATTATATATGTTTTAATTGACCTTTGATTCGGGTTAAATATAGAAATGGATATGTGCGTTCATGTGGGTGTACGCATGCGTATGCTTTTATATACACATAGATATATGTATATATGGGTGTATGTAGGTAAGTACATGAATATATATATGTGTGTGTGTTGGTGTGTGGGTGTGTGTGCGTGTGTACACCTACATGTATGAACGTGTGGATACGTAGGTAGAGAGATATATATGCAGATGTATTTATGTGTGTGTGTGCATATTTCGAAATATCTATATATATATGTAATCATATAGCGGTATATGGGTGTAAATGTATGCAGGTATGTATAATCAACCGGAGGTACGAAGAGTGAAAATGGAATTTTGTCTACAAGTTTTCATCAAACTTTATCTTGTCAGCGGGATTTCCCCAAAATTCCTTGTGTTGGTCAAACGGTCTCGTTTGGGATGGGGGCGGGATGAAAACAGGCCGCCCGAGAATCATTTATGGGGGCAGAGATTATTAGTGTATGACTTGAAACGGCTAGACAATATGTTTCAGAACGCCGTCCCTACTTAACTTTAGGGAATTCTAAAAACCCTTCTAAGGTTAGATTATCTAAACTCTCCCTTTATCTTATTAGTGTGTGTACGTATGCGTTATAGGGGTCTGGGCGGGAGCATAAGATTGTATCGCCTAAGGGGTGTGAGTGTCACCAAGAAATGTACACTCTTCCGGTATATCTTTGAAAATACGCACCATTTTATCACTGAAATCCCTTTTTAAATCTTCCCTCAGTAAAATTTTAGTGCCCTCTCCGCCTAAAGTCCGCCCCGTCTCTCTCGTCTATTACCCCTCTATATAGATCACGGGTCCCCCCACACTCTCACACATACTCTCACCAATTTCTCCCGGAGTCGTTTTTCCGTTTTCATTTTGAATCTGTAGGTCTGATGAATTGGGTCGTTCTTACGATTCCAATGGAATAAATTATGACCATGGAATATTAGTGTTTAAGTCTTTTTATTATATCCTTACTCTGTCCTGGACATCGAGTTCTACCTGGATCATATCCTCTTGGAATTATTTTTATACATATATGTATGTGTATATATAATTGCATATGTATGTGTATATTTACCACTAATATTGTCTATATATATATATATATATATATATATATATATATATATATATATATATATATATATATATAGTAATACCTGAAATGTGAAGCATATTCGTCAAACTAGTGTAAAGCCTGGTGTCCGTAGTATCGAGTAAAAATGATTATGCTTAAACTATTCTATCGTACTACTACTTTCAGAACAAATCGTGGGTATATATATATATATATATATATATATATATATATATATGTGCGTGTGTGTGCGTGTGTGTGTGTGTGTGTGTGTGTGTCAATACGATAACTGAATGTATATGATTGATAGAAAGAAGGAGTAGTGCCAATCTTTTATTATGCCTCATGTACTAGCTTGCCTGCAGGAAAATTCCTTTTCTGAACTCAGTTCATAAACCATTCAAAAATTGCTCGCCGATGTGAAATATACTAAAATATAATCAGAAGAGGTCTTTCTTGATTTGAAGTCTGTAAAGATGCAGTTTTCTATTTTTTTTGTACAAACCAGACGAGGTGAATTCTTCATGTGTTCTATAATCTAAAGTTATGAAACAAAGATTCTAAGTTACTGAATGATTTTGTAAACAATCGTCTAATATCAAGGCGCCATTTGCGAATGACAATAAATAACGTCATTCATTTTTGTTTGTTTACATAGTCACAGATTTTTGTAATATTCTTCAGATATTTATTATCGAAATGAACTGTCTAGACATTGCGAACGAGAAGAAATCACGTTATTATATCGAATATCTATTCCCACGGCGGTTCAGATTATTACCATATGCATATATGTATTCACATATATATATATATATATATATATATATATATGTATGTATGTATTTAGCCTCCATATATATATATGTATATATATACAAAGAGAGAAAGAGAGAGAAAAAGAAAGAAACACAGAATGAGATTAAACAGTGGAAATGACTAAGGTAAATAATCATCTAACAGAACAAGTAGAAGAAAATAAAATAAAACTATTTGACTCTTGTCATAGATTATAGGAAAAATACAATATATATATATATATATATATATATATATATATATATAGATATATATATATATAGATATATACGAGGGTCATTCAATGAATAAGGTGAATGTTTCGGTATAAGGACTTCTAATACAGATAGAAGCTGACTCTTTTTTATATTTTATTTTTTTATTTTACTTCTTTTTCACATGGATTTAATTTATTTTGCAGATTAAAAAAAAACATTCACAGTTTTGGCGATTAACAAAGATGGCCGACCAAGAAGCATGCTCCAGAATTGAACAGCGGTCAGTTATCAAGTTTTTGGTTGCTGAAGGGTGCAAACCAATTGAAATTCATAGGAGAATGTCAACTGTGTATGATATACCACATGTTTCAACCAAAGAAATGTCTACAAGTGGGCTAAATTGTTTAAAGAAGGACGGAGCAGTGTTGAGGATGAAGACAGGCCTGGGAGGCCTACAGAAGTGAGGTCACCTAAGGTGATCGAATCAGTCAATAACCTCATTCAGTCTGACAGAAGGGTGATAGTGGATGACATTGCAAGGACTTTAAGCTTATCTGTTGGAACAAACGCAGGGGTCATCAGCCAGAAAGAGTCATCTTGCATCATAACAACGCAAGGCCTCACACAGCAGCCCAAACGGTGCAGACCATCAACGAGCTGGGCTGGGAATTGCTCCCTCATCCCCCTTATAGCCCAGACCTTGCCACTTCAGACTTTCACCGGTTTGGTCCCTTGAAAGCGTTCACGAGAGGCACGAAGTTTAAAAGTGACGATGAAGTCAAAAGTGTTGTGAGCAACTGGCTGAGACATCAGTCCAAAGATTTTTACGCTGTGGGAATACGGAAGCTTGTGCACAGATAGGGAAAGGGTGTGACAGTGCTGGGAAACTACGTTGAAAAAAAAAGTAAGCTTCTATCTGTATTAGAAGTCCTCATACCGAAAACTTAACCTTATCTATTGAATGATCCTCGTATGTATATATATATATATATATATATATATATATATATGATAGACACTCCCATCGAATTCGACGTATGAGGGTCAGGCAGATCAGTTCCCAGAAACTGAAAGCCCGACACCCGCACAGGATTTGATTATAGTGGTGAAGGCTTTGTGCAGGGCCATCCACACTTTTTTGGAGGGACGAATATAGGGACCTGGTGCAGCGAATGCCATAAGGTCCCCAAACAAACCTCCGCAGGTTTGAATTCAGAGTTGTCCTTCTCCTAGACCAGTTGCCATCCAAGGCTATAGAAACCAGTCTGTCCTACTATTTACCCATAGTTGGAGGGAGAAGAAGGGTATTAGCACGTAAGTGAATGTAATGGATTCGACTGGAATTCGAACTCGGCTCTCCGATTTCTAAATCCAAGCCGTTATCCATTACTCCACCGTGTCTCTCTCTCTCTCTGTCTCTCTGTCTCTCTCTCTCTCTGTCTCTCTGTCTCTCTCTCTCTCTCTCTCTCTCTCTCTGTGTATATATATATATATATATATATGAAGAAATATAGTTTTAAGATGTGCTATATTTATGGGATAAAGTGCTCAATATCATGGATAGAGCGTAAGTAAATATATATATAAAAGTGAACATTTTTTCATGCTAGACGCAATCGTCAGGCCGCCTGACGATTGCGTCCAGTATGAAACAGACTGTCGCCTCTGAGTGTTGACTTCAATGTTCACTTTATACATATATATATATATATATATATATATATATATATATATATATATATATATATATATATATAAATGAGAAGAATTATACTTGTATGCTCTATTTATGGGATAAAGTGCTCAATATCAGTGATAGACCGTGTGTAAATATAAAAGTGAACATTGATGTCAACACTCTGAAGCAACAGACGTTTTCATGCTAAACACTATCATCAGGCCTGTTGATTGCGTTTAGCATGAAACAGTCTGTGGCCTCTGAGTGTTGACTTCAGTGTTCACTGATATATATATATATATATATATATATATATATATATATATATATATATATATATATTGGGTGCGATGGATAAATTTTAGTCTAAATTACGCAAAAATGAAAATAACACAGTCATCTTATTTTAACGGATATATTTACCAAAATAACACAAAAATATCTTGAAACAATAACGTTATAAAAGTGATTAAATAAAATCAACAGTGGCTTCAGCCGCCCCCAGCCAGACGACTTCATAATCTCCTGCAACTCTTCTGGACGGTCTCCTTGTTTAAGTTGGTGAATGCTACCATAATCCTTGCCTTCAGTTCACCTTTGGTGTTACAAGGAGTTTTGCTGTCCTTTCGCTTAGCTGCGCCCCACACATAATAATGAAGGGATTGTTGTCTGGGGAGTTAGGTGGCCAGATGTAAGAGGTGATATGGGGGCAGAATGTCTGACAGCCTTGACTGGGTTTTCCTGTTTGTGTGGCATGGTGCAGTGTCCTGTTGCTAGAAATAGGGTCTTCCAGCAGCCAACTTCTTGACATAGGGCAGTACTACCCACGGAAGGCACTTGATGTAGGCCTCAGTGTTGAGTCTGACGGCCATGATGGAATATGAATGGAGGCATAACGTCGCCATGACTAATGGTCGCTTCAAACTCCATGATGCTGACGGGATATATCATTCAACGCTTTCGAAATCCTCTGCACTGTCCCCAGATTGACACCCAAACTCTCTGAAATGTTCGTATTATAGCTTCTGGCGGTTATGTCAAGCAGTACGGCATGACGTTTCCAAATTCTTGGCTGTGTATTCATGCTAGTCCTATTCTCATAGACGATTCCAACTGACGCTTCTATATTGAGCTGTCGACAAAATCAAAAACAAACAACGCACATGCGTGAAATTAAAAAATATCAAATTTTTACCAATCGCACCCTTTACAACATGTATTTGCAACTGTGTGTCAGTCAATATTGCACCCTATGTCTGGGTCACTTTTCCATTGTTCCGACTGCTCGACAGACGATTCAAGTGTGAATTAAATCCTCAATTCTTCTCACGGATTTTTGGTATTAACCATTCTCGTTTCAGTGTCTCTCATTACATAAGACTTTCTTATGCTTTAACAAAGCTTTCATCCGTTTTACCGCGAAAATTACAAATAGTATCACATCTATAGTGTGATAGGCCACATTTAAAGATGAAGGTCTGGTATAACTGACTTGCTGTGTAGAACAGTTTCACAGAACTTGACAACTTAGCAAACAAGAATATATTTTGTACGTATTATAATTATCGACAGTGAAAATATTTATATCCATATTAAGATACCATCTCATGTGGTAAAAGATATCTTATTTAAAGTGAGTTATTTGTTGTGGAAAATAATAGTTTCGAGTATTTCGTGCTTTTTATCTACTGTTTAGTATTTTATAATAGTTTATTCTTCTAATATTGATCGGATGTTAACGTCCAATTTTGTTGTTTTTTTGTATGTTTCGGAATTGCATTAAACTTTAAAAAGTGGCAAGTTAGCCTATGAGAACATGTGGAGATTTTGTGAACAATATAAGAATGTAATATAGATTTGTGATTATTGGTACTGAAGATAAACTGATGGAATTATTCGTATTTTTTTCTCCTGATGATGGCCATGTTGGCCGAAACTAGTCGGAGAATCTAAATGAAATAATAATAAAAACGAAGGAATATTAATATACAACCCAGTGTGTCTGAAGATTTTAATTTTTTCATACTTTTTATTGTTCAATACATATATATATATATATATATATATATATATATATATATATATATATATATATATATATATATATATATATTCAAAAGAAAAGAGAAGCCGCAAACGATTTTGGTTATAGTGTGGACTTTTTATATATATTACTTTATTTTCCATATTTTTTGCTAGATGTATTTCGGGTCTTGTGACCTTCATCAGGCGAAGAATGGTTATTTCCACATATTATCTAAAAGAAATTAATTTTTTCTTATGTTTTTTTATGCTTAACCGTTGTCTTTTTGTGTGGTAGTAATCCAAATTTTCAGGCGGAAAAATGTTCCTTTGTAATCAGGATGGGTCAGAGAAAGGGGAAGGAATGAGGTTTTTGTTCTTATCTTTTTTGTCCTCTGTATTTTTCAAACCTTTCTCCATTTTTTTATATTGTGTGTGTGTTTTGGCTAGTATGTGAATATACATATTCCTTCTCCATACATACACATTTTTTTATTACAAGGAAATAGTATATGTACACGCACACTTTTATGGTGTGTGTGGTTAATGTGTGCGCGCGTCTTTGTGTGTGTGCGTTTGATCCGTCTAGTGTGTTTGTTTTTACAAGTATATCTGTATATATTCGTTCTCTATACATCTATACAATGTATTATATTATTATTAAGAAATCTATAAATTAGCTACATGTATCTTGTATGGCGTGTTTGTATGCATGTGTGTCGTCCGATTAGTGTGTTTTGCCACTCTGTGGTTATGGTGTGTGTTTATTTATTTGCAGTTTTGAATTGTTTAGGGCTGATTTAAATTTGTTTTTGAAGTTCTTTTTCTTGTATTTGTGGGTTAGAGTAATCGTCTGTTTTATATACTGGCATAATTTTAAATTTCTGTCGCATTTGTGGATTTATTGTGGCACAAAGTGTTTCCTGCTTGTAATTGTATTGCGTTTGTGAAGGGAAACTGTTGTTTAGTGTTTAGGTGATACCTATACATGATTTGTTGTATTTTGAGGACTTGAGTGCATAAA
>OZ038485.1:124503829-124516329 GCA_964036315.1 Acanthosepion esculentum | reverse complement strand
TTTATTATAAAACAGAGCATTTACTTAAATATTTCTATCTTTACAAAGAATGGATAAAAATAAAAATGTCTTAATGTATATATGTGAGTGTATTGTTTTTGTATGTGTGCGTATCATTTTCTTATACATAGTTGAAGATATGGATTCAATACTACACAAAAGATTACATAAGGAACATGTAGTAAAACCATTATAGATTTAACAGATTTCCTTATTTATGTATCGACATTAGAAATTAAAAAATTAAATAACTTGCTTCGATTTGTAAATTCTATGTTGTTTTGTTTCACTTGTTGAGTTGGCGTCACGTGTTCATTTTGAAATAGGCCTTTAACTTTGATTTAAAAATACTACCTTCATAAAGATGTGCACAAACAATTAAAGCGAAAATACTCCGAGGGAATATTAATAAATAACGAGCAAAAAGCAAATACTCGTCAGATGCAATTTTTCATGTCATCGTGGTTCTTTCATCCTACACTTGGAGAATATTATATGCAAATATTTTAACATGTTGTAAACTACCGTTACAGATTACTTTCCAATATTCGCCATATTTGTGACGTAATTAAAATAAACTAATAGACACAATTTCCTAAACACACATAAAATACGATACATTTTAAGAACTAAAACACAAATCGACGCCATGTGACGCTTAGCCAATAAAATCGGTGCATACATGCTTACAGACTAACGTCATAAAAGAGACCAGTGATCTCTACGCAACAACAAATGAAATTAGAGAAACATAACAGTTGAAAAATGGAAACAACACCGCTTATTCCTCTTTTGAATACTTATCTTACACAGGGAACCGTCCTTGTGCTGGTGGCATCACGGCTACGACTAGCTTGGACCGGCTCTGACCAGCTTGGACCAGATATGACAAGCCAGGACCAGCTATGTCTATCTTAGACCAGCTTGGACAAGCTAAGACCAGCTAAGACCAGCTTGGACCAGCGACCTTAGTGGAAACACTCGGGTTCCCGCGTTAAAAACTGACCTTGTGTCACAACCTGATTTAATGCGGGGGTGGGGGGTCAAGTAAATCTCCTTACCTGGTACGACATTTTTCATCCTTACCGGGTCAGTCTTTGATTTTCCCCTTTCCATTTATTTTTACCCTTCCGATTCCATTGGTGAGTGTCCTTCTTGATTCTGTCTATCGATAGAATACAGCGGCCATTCTTATTATCATTTTGAGGGATGGGCGGATGTTTCTAATATTGTTTTTCGAGTGGTGATGGATGAGTTCTTGTGGTGAATGAGCAAATTGTAATGAATGAATGGGTCGTGATGCTGATTAACTAGGACTAGGATAGCTAATGAAGACCAGCCTCTCCTCATTTCCCCTTCGGCCTTGTGCCACAATTTTGTATTTCTTTTACGAAATAAATAATCTTACCTGGCACGTCGGGTAGAGTTTTTTTAATCATCACTCAGTTGCGTATCTGTCTTCGGGAAGAATACAACTCGGTTGTGACTACATCCAAGAACAGAAGCGCAACTGAAGAAAATCATACGGTGACGTGCCCAGCCCTGGGGAACAGATACCCGAGGCTGCACTCTCTCATTGCTCTAGAGAAAGGGATCGGTGCCAGCACCGAGGCCCGCGCAACTAAAGGCTGCGGAGGATCTGGGAATATTTGTTCTTGGCCCGCGTGTACGCGCTGGCGTTCCCCACATTAAACTCGACCTTGTATCTCATCCAGTTCTCAGGCGGGATCCAGGGTAAATATTTATTCCACTTTTGAAGCGAAATAACGTAACATGTTAAATTCATAAACATTTCCCTACTTGTTTCTTAATTAATCCTATTTATATATGAGCTTTGCCTATGACCACAATTTCTTTTTACCACTAATGAAAAACAGTTTTCTTTCAATTGGTGCTACACACACAACAAGCTTAAATGATTCTGATACACAGTGGATAGAGATTGAGATACACAATGGGGATAGATCACATTACATCAACAAAATAATGTTAGTATTGCTTACTGTTTCATTACATTAATCTCACCAACTTCTTTTACTGCATTTATTGTCCATTGAATACCAATCGAGCAGACATTTGCTCCATCTGGTATCATTTATTCTGCTCTGTGACCCACCATTTTTGTTTTGCTGAATCTTTTCGAAGTTGTTTTTCTGGCTCTGATAAGTGAATGATTTTGACCTCATTCGATAGCTTACATTATATAAAATAATGAAAAAAGAATTGCCATTTCCATTGATATATTTGCGTTTGTAAAGTTTGTTTTCATTTCTGTGAAGCTCGGAAGTCAATTCGGCTAAAATAAAACAAGAAACATTTTGTCTTTTTTTTTAATGAAATACAGAAAAATTGTGATTTTTCTGCTTTCGTCTAAGTTACTTGATATTCAGATTAAATTCAACAAATTCAAAATTAGAAATTATTCTCCGTTCCAAATTTTCCCTCCCCGCATAGATTAAAATTAAAGACTAAATTTAAAAGTGGAATTTAATTTTTTTAAGACCTGCTATCCAAACAATGTCTAGTTCTGGAGTGGGATTGTTTAATCTTGTAGATCCAAACATCTATCTATCTATCTATAAAAGTGCATTGATTGCTAATTCATCCACAGTAAATTTGCGACCATGTTCTTACATTTCAACTTTCTTGACAGATTTTCTGTTCTCACAATATGGGGGGAGGGGTATTTAAAAATAACAACGATAAAATGTATGAGATTGGCTGGAATTTGCGTCTAGACACGTCGGACATCAACAATATTTGCATTAAAAAGATTTTTATACTTCAAGTTGAAACTAGAAGATTTCAAATTTGTACTCACATTTTCAGCTCTTCACCTCTGTGCATTATAATAACGAACATTTAGGTTTATATCTCCAACTCTTCAACATATTTATGGATCCATCAATAAGAAAATTATTTCAATTCGACGAAGTCCTTTTAGAGAATGAAACGCACGACAGATATTACACAGAACGCTTTTTTCTACTTTGTCATTCAGTTACCTACCCCACCCACTCCATATATATATATATATATATATATATATATATATATATATATATATATATATATATATATATATATATATATGTGTGTGTGTGTGTGTGTGTGTGTATGTGTGTGTGTGTGTGTGTGTGTGTGTGTGTGTGTGTGTGGAAAAGAAAACAAATAATAAGTGTCAACTTCCGGCAGGAATAAGTCTGCAACAGATTTGTCCCTCGATCGCAACACTTGTAGTCAAAATCCAGTTCAAACGACTGTCCGATGTACAATCCAACAGGCAACGTAGAGACGGCAAAATTAAGTCACACACCCGGCCTTCGCTTCTCACCAACAAGAACGCGTCTGTTTCTCCCAACAAATAAACTATATTTTACATACGAATCACTAGACAACGAGATGTCGCATTAGTCATCCGAGACTACCTGTCATAAAACATAGGCGCCGCCATTTCGATTCTTTCCTTGTTCGTCCAGTATTTCATTTTTCCAGGGACTGTTGCCTTTCAATTCCGCTACAATATATATATTAGACTGTGCATCTTATATATTATATCATAAAGAAGTAATATATATAAGGAATTAATTAGCAATGGTTATGTGTTTAATGGGGAAATCACTTCACTAACAAGACTTAATGAGGCATTAACTTACTATGCATTCCTTGAAAAATGCGATCCTTATATTTGAGTTGTTGTCAGATGGAACTGATGAGCAAAGTTCTTTCGGCAGTTTGAAATTGTAATATTCGAGGCGCAATTTTTCCATATACAAGCAAAACACTAAGTCGAAACATGTCTAGTGTAGACTGAAATTAGTACTTTATGATAACATATATATATATATATATATATATATATATATATATATATATATATATATATATATTGGCCCACCACCAATCAGATCACGAAGAAAAGTATACACAAAACAGATAAATAATCTAAATATATGAATGAATAAAATAATAATAAACAAATAAATATATAAACAAGTGTTCTTGGATGTCATGAGAATAAATAACTCTAAATATTCGATCAAAACAAAATAAGTAGGAAGGACTTTTTTTCTACTTTCGCCACTTTCCTCCAGTAACCTACATATAGGGTCTAAGAAAGGAATCGACACTAATTCGGGCTCAGTCAGTCAGTTATCTGCGATTCCCGATTAAGCGATCATGTATATCTCGATTGTGACTGACAAGCAGATTTTTTTCCCTCGGTCGGTTGCCATTTCTTTCTGCAGTAGACCACTTGCCATACAAGTTTGTAGAACCCGGTCTTTCGTGCTATTTACCCATAGCTTAGAAGAGGAAACATTATCACGTAAGTGAATGTAATTAATTCGACTGGAATTCGAACACGGCTCTCCTATTCCTCAGTCCGAGCCGCTATCCATTACTCCAAACAAAGTAATTAATTGAAACTGACAATCATCAAACAGTGTAGATTGCTATATTTACACAGTCTCTCTATATTAAACGCTTTATCTCCGATATTGAGCTTTCTTGACAAATAAATAAAGCAAAGTTGGTATGTACGTATGACTAAAGGTGGTGAGAATACGATGGAATGGTATATATGTTAGACAATTTGAAAAAAAATATCTGTTTCTCGCTTCATCATCATCGTCGTCATCGGAAGAATTTTATGCGACACGAAAAAAAAACCGACATTGAAATTTGTTGAAGTTATTTTCCAAGCGTAGCTTAAATGTGGCACAAGGCCGAAAGTATAAAGCACCCAGTGAGAATCGAACTCACCATTCAGTCTTAAATATTTTAACGAGACAAGCTTGCTAACCATTACACCGCCTCGAGGTGCGCCGTTGAAATTTGTTGACATCCAATTTCAAGTGTGATTCACTTGAATTAACAGCTATACTCACTGAGAGCCGCTTCACGTGAATCAAGTTTTGTTTTGCTAATATATATTTTATTCTTGGGAAAGAAAATCATTATTCTGTTTACGCTCGTTAAATGGCGAAATGTTATGGTAGAAGTTTCCAATTTCATATATTTATGATTCCATCGGACACTCATCCAAATTTGTCGATATGGAAAACATTAAAAAAAACGAATCAGAATCTCTAAAAAAAAATTTAATCTCAGGCTTTTGGGAATCAGAAGACGTATTTTACTAAACTGTATCTCTAAAAATCCACACAACATCATTCGTCTTATTCCCAGAATAATTTCAAGAATACTTTCTTTCATTGAAGAACCCATAAGGAACGAATAGATATCGAAAAAAAACAACGATAATTAGCGTTAAAACTACATGAGGAAAATATTTTTGCAAACATGGGAGCTTACGAAGGGCAATGTCTACAATATTGGACAGTGTTAGTCAAATGTAATAATCCCTGGGTGCCAATATTAAATGGAAATGTATAGGGCCGCCAGTTCGCGTAACAACACACCAGGTTAAAAAACTTCCATGACAAAACGGGAAACCCATAATTTTAGACTGAAATTAGTGAGCTGAAAATGGCGATCTCTTAGATACAATAAAGATATATCATAGATAACATTCCGATTGACACTTTAAAAAGAAAGCCGGTTAGATTAATAACATTATTAAGACGGGTAAATGCATAAAATGTAGCATCTTCTGACCACTCGTATTTGAGGATAGCCGTCTACTACCCTCTCCCTATTGCAGACGCTAGCTCAGGCGCATTTGTGCTTACTCAACACCCACAGAGCCCACGCGTGGTTTATACTGCAACTATGTTGAGTAGACCTTAGTTGTAGTTTCTGGGAAAAGGCGTGTTATCAAGCATGATCAGCAACTTCAACAAGGCCTCGATGACTTGTGACATCGTATAGCACAGCTATCGACGGCCCCCAATTTCGCTCACAAAGCTTGGTATGGTTTTCGGGCACTTTCCAAAGTCGCTGCACGCTGAGATCGACCCCTCAAGTCCGATATCATCAGGAAGTCTCCTGCCTGACAAATCGATCAAGGTGAGATTTGAACCCGGGTCTCATGGTCAGAATGCGAACGTTCTATCTACTCGGACACGTGCCCATATCTCCAGCATCTTCTAATAATAATACAATAAATGTAATATATCACAAGCTGCTAACCAGACTGACTCAAAGTTTGTCCGTTCTTGAAAGTGAACAGAGGTAAATAGGATAAAAGGTAGGTAGGTCTAAGCAGACTTAACAGAGGGAGAGACGATGATGCGCATCGGACAATCTCTCTGTTATTGTGGGAGTTTTGAGTAAAGAGCATATCTCTCATGCCAGGTGCGAAGATATCGACTTCATTCGTGAGTTTTCAAGCCTTTTCTTGATAGGATGGCTGTTCATCTTTCTGTAGGACTCTCTCGCACATATTTTCAGTACGAGTGCCGATACGGGAATTTTTATGACGGTGGTACAGCCAGCTTGTAGTCCGAAAGATCTATTGATTTGAATACGTTCGACTGATGAAATCAGAACGGTATCAGGCTTGTCCTTGATATTGACGCTGGTTTCATTGAAGAAATAATATTTTAAATGAACGTTTTGGAAAATATTCTGTTTAATTTTTAAATATTTTCTTAAATATCTTTGTTTATATTTATATTATATTTTTCTCAATTCCCTGGCGAATACTGTATAATTATATTCAATTAATTAAAAAAAAATAAACATCGATTTTGCTGATATAATCGTAAAAAAACGTTATAGCATGACAGTTCTGTTTACTTTGGCCGGTGGGATAATCCGTTAGCAATTGGCATATTAGTCGATTTATAAGCCAAGTCAAGTTTAAAAAATATCTAATAAATACAAAACTCGTTACAAATGTTATGGAGAAAATGTAAATGTTTATGGCGATCACTCGATACAATTTGATCAAATCCAAGAGATTTTTCTGTCGTCCAGAGGTGCCGTTATGAAAGGTAAGTTGTCAGTAAGTATGTAGGCCAAATCATTTCGCGGAAATTATATTTACATAGCACTAATCAATAAATTATAGTTAATGCACCCTTGTGCAAACTAATTGAAACAAATGGGATAATTCCGTTATTATTTACTCTTCTTTCGTATTTTTCCAATGAAACATGACCCAGTGTACATGGAAGTACTTCGTATGTTCATTCCACGAATTCTTTCCTTGCAGATTCACCACAGATTCTCGATTAGATTTAAATCGAGAGAGTTTCCGGGCCAATCTATAGTATTTTGATTTTTTCACTGGTGAGGCTTGCCAGTGTCTTCGTGAAGTGTTACAATTTTCGTAAGCTTCCTTGGAGTAACGTCCATCGCAGTCAGTGACCGTGGTACAACTAATCGACCGTCGAGACACTAGTGTCTGGGCGTGATGAAATCTGATCAATACTTTTCAAGGCCAGACAATTTTCATCATACACTCCGAAATTAGATTCATATACCACAGACCACTGCAAATGACCTAATCTGAGGAAAGAATAGAAATCGATCACACCGTGTTACTCCAGTGAGTCTATAACTGACCATTTGCACTCGTTTTCGACATACTTTATTAATTATGTGCCTGCCTCAATAATTTAAATGTAAAATGGTTTCCAGTTTTATGGCTTGCATTATTGCCTTTTTACAAACTAGTCTCAATTTTTATTTTTTTTATCCGTGAACCGTAGGGGTACCATGTATACTGCAGCCGCAGTAGAAGTGATATTTCTTGGGCAAGATAGCCTGATGGAGCCCAATCCTCTTCATATTCAGAGTTTTCTTTCTTCTCCTAGACCGGTTGCCACACCCAGGCTAAAGAAATCCAGTCTGTCCTGCTATTTACCCATAGCTGGGGCGGGAGTGATGAGAATAAGAGGATTCATACCTTTCCAAGTGTATTAGCACGTACGTGAATGTAATGGATCCGACTGGAATTCGAAATCGGCTGTCTGATTCCTCAATCCGAGCCGCTATCCATTACTCCGCCACCTTTTTTTGTTTACTTTCAAGTAAAAAGTAACACGTCTTTAATAAAGAAGATGTTTTTAATTATACTTTTTCAAATGATGAAAAATTCTACGAAATGAAAAGTAAAGTACGCATTTTTTGACATACTGCAAACCTCGAAAAAATTGTTGGGAATTAAAAGCTATAAGGCACTGAACTACAAAAGTTCCGTTTAGCTAATGAACGAAGAATTTTTGCCAACACTGAAGACATTTGCAAGAAAGTCAAGATGGATGACGAGTACATTTTCTCCATTCGTTTAAATTAAGTTCTATTTTGCATGACGTGCTAAGAACCTTTAATTTGACAGCCCAGAGCTCTTCGATTTGGAATTCCCCGAAGGAGCATCATTAAATGCTTAAGTGCTGAGCAAATTGTAATTATGCAAGAGAATTTGAAGTGGCTAACAAAGTTAGAAGAGAATCACTTTAACAATCCCCACCTGTTCGCCAAACAGAATGAAAAAGAATACATCGCTAGTTTCAGAGTTATCTATAAAAGGATAGTATGACTTGCAGATATATTTCAGGACAACAATTAGCAAAAATTATTTTTGTATTACGAATATTCCTGTTTATTTAGATCATTAAAGTAACGATTCGTTTTGAAAGAATTTCTATTCCTTCTAAATAGCAACGTAGCACGACTGTCCCCAGGAAATGAAATAATTTTAATTTGAATGAATATCCTTTATATTGTTGATATAAATGTGTTTCTCGATGAAAATATTATAATCGGGCTGGTGATCATGAATTTTAGAATAAGAACCTAACTGATTTTTAGACCATCTTCCAATATGATACTTTAAAATAAATGTTACGGGGAAACATGTAAAAGGAAAATACATCCTTTGTTTAGGAGATTTTAGGGGGCGAAACATATACAAAAATACTAAGACCACTGACCACACGCATATATATATATATATATATATATATATATATATATATATATATATATAAGTAGACATTGAAGTCAACAGCCAGAGCAGACTGCCTGACGATTGAATTTACATAAGCTCTATCCTTGATATTGAGCACTTTAATCCATATATATATATAGCATACCTGAAAACTATATATATATATATATATATATATATATATATATATATATATATATATATATCGTGTACGAAGTTCTGGAGTTCAGATGATGAATATGACATCAATTACTTACTGATATATCAAAAAGAAAAGAAAAGGAAAAGGAAAAGTTATCTCATGAGGAAGAAACGCCACGGTTAAGATAAGTTTTCCTTTTGTTTAAATTCTTATCATCCTTTTAAAGATATACACGATCTGAATATTTTACATATATATGAAAAAGTTTTGTGCGATGCGTTTCGTCCCTGAAGAATTCATCTGGCTAGCTTTGTTTACGTTGACACAAACTTAGTACGATAAAGACCCAAGGGACCAAACGCGTCACACTAAATTTTTACCTCTTTGTCATACATCTTTCATTGAAAAGTGTTCTTGATATATAAAAAATATATATATCGTTAGCACACACAGACAGACAGACAGACACACACACATATATATATATTATAATTGTTTTTTTTTAATATGTTATCATCGCAACATCGAAATTCTCATATTTCAAAACTGAAATTTCAATTTAAAATCAATCATACAAATTAAACTTAAAATAAAAAAGTTCCGTTCCATTCTTCAGGTTTTGAAAGGTGACAATATCGGTGTTGCGATGATAATACATTTAAAAAAAAATTATGACATTATGCTCTGCTTTTGTATCGAGCACTATTTTTTGCTACACATATATATATATATATATATATATATATATATATATATATATATATATATATATATATACAGGGTGACCAAAAAAAAACGGGAACGTTTTAACAATCCAATAAAACCAAGAGTGATGGAAGAAAAATATTTAATTCATAGTAATTGAAACCTTAATACATGCCATTTAAGAAACAATGATGGAATTTTCATTTTTTTATAATTACGTCCTGTAGATGGCGTCCTCCTGTACGAATGCATTCTTGAAATCTGCTGTTGAGATTCCTCATTGACTGCTGCAACATCTCAGCTGCGATACTGTGAATTTCATTCTCGTTACAAAAATGGCGAAATGTTTACTTGCTCAAGATCACTGTCTCGCAGTGTTGCCACTTGCTCATGTCTGGCAATAAGCACTTCAAAAATTCCCGTTTATTGGGTCACCCTGTATATAGGACGGTGTGTGTGTTTGTGTATATGTGTGTGTATGTGTGTTTGTGTGTGTGCCTATATGTGCATGTGTGCATATGTGTTTACTAATTCCTCGTGGTGAGACAGTATATATAAATGGAAAGGGAATATATATATAAACACGCATGCTGACAAAAACACACGAAAATGGAAATAGATCTAAGAACACACAGGGGTCATTAAAAGATAAGAATGCCGATAACTTCTACACCATTTCTCGGACCAATTTTAATTGTTTTATAACCCTTCACGCAGAACTTTTTATTTCCAGTTCAAGAAAGACATTTGGGTTACTAACACAAAAAAGAGAATGTCTAATATCGAGAATATTTAACATCGAAAAACATAAGAAAAAATTAATTATTTTTAATAATATGTGGAAATCTCCACCCTGATGACGGTCCCGAGAACGAAAACACGTGTAGCAAAATTATGGAAAATAAAGCATAATATTTTTTTTAAAAATCCACATTACAATAGAAAACGTTTTCGGTTACTCTCGTCTTTTTTTTTTAAAAAATACATATATATATATAGATTTAACTTTTGCGATGTTTATGGGTAAGAGTACTCAATGTCAGATGACGGAGTGTTTGACTGGGGTCAGCAGTGGCTGCTGACAGTCTCTTGAACGCAGTTATCAGAATATCGTCACATGGTATTTACTTCAACTTTCACTTCTTCGATT
Source organism: Acanthosepion esculentum (assembly GCA_964036315.1). NCBI lineage: Eukaryota > Metazoa > Mollusca > Cephalopoda > Sepiida > Sepiidae > Acanthosepion > Acanthosepion esculentum. Next base: position 124,505,472 of record OZ038485.1, on the reverse strand, counting down.
ATTCAATCATTATCCTACTTTGATGTTATGTAGGAAAGGCCATTTAACCTGGCATTGCCCGGCACATAATCATAATAGGAGATGATAATAAATATTGAATTTTTGCAGCAATTATTTTTCATCTTGTACCCGTCGATTGTTAAGTGGATGAAACACAGAGTTGCAGAAAACGGCGAGGAAGAAAAACGTATTTATTTTTTTACATCTATATACAGGGTGTATCAAAAATACTTTTACAAACTTTAGGGGCGGGTTCCTCACATCAAAACAAGGTTAAATTCCATGTAAATATATGTCCGCAAATAATTCGTTTTTGAGTTATTAAGTTTAAAGTTTACTTCCAACGCTATTAAATGTACAATGCAAGATACAATTCAAACATACTTTTACAAACTTTTCCTGGCTTCAAGACAAGGTGAAAGAGACATATAAACATCGTTGTACCTCAACACAGCAACGCATAACTAATGTTCAAAATGTCCCCCGATTGCTTCTAAACATGCATGCACCTGTCAGATGATTGACCTGCAAACCCTTTCAAATATTCCCACGCGATGTCGAATGGTTTCGCATGACCCCATGACACCTTGTTGAAGCGTTTATTAATATCGGTTATATAAACCAGCTGTTTTAGGTAGGCCCAAAGGATTGAGGTCGGGGGAATGAGCAGAACATAGACCCTGGAACCGGTCCTCACCAAACCTTCCCTCTAAATAACCATTAGAACTAATAAAAATAAACATAAATAATCAAAAACAATTAAAAATAATCAATCCAAATAAATAAATAAATAAAATAAAAAAACAAACTAAAAACTACCTCTTGCCTAAATAGCAGAAGAAACTACGGCAATCAATCCAAAAATTGGACGAAGAAAGAGCTTTATCTTCACAGACCAAAACAAACTATTAAATAAGTGATCTAAACAAGTCCACACACCAATTTTTTTTTACTACATTGATAAAACATCGAAAACGGAAAAGAATAAATGAATATAAAATAAAAAAATGAAAATAAAAACAAGTAAAATAAATTAACCCAAATAAATAAACAAATAAATAAAAAAGCCGCTCCCGCCAAAATAAACGCCTGAATGGATTAACCACAATGCACCACTGACCCATATATATAAATGGTCGAGAGAAACCCAACACTCGCGGCCTGGCGATTGCGTCTAGCCTGAAACAGCCTGTCACCTCTGAGTGTTGACTTCAATGTTCACTTTTATATTTATATTTACATACTCTCTATCTCAGATATTGAGCACTTTATCCCATAAAAATAGCACACTTTAATATTATATATATATATATATATATATATATATATATATATATATATATATATATATATATATATATATATATTTGTCTTCCACAGACAGACTGTTTCGCTGTTTCACAACTCATCCGTGTGGCTATGCGTCCGGTTGCCTCTAGCTAGAATCGAAACCCGACTGAATTTGCGTCAGTCGGAATTTCTCCCACTAAGCCGTCGGCGCACGGCAGGGATGAAGGTGAATTTTAGCGTGTTTATTTTTAGATTTAGATAAACACACAGTGACTCAATTCTGCCGAAGAGTCGTGCAATATTAGCTTAAATAGTCACTGTTTACATATATATATATTGAATAACGTTATCTA
>OZ038485.1:124486329-124501329 GCA_964036315.1 Acanthosepion esculentum | reverse complement strand
TAAATCGATACACAAAACCTTCTTATAATGTCCACGGTTCTCGACATTTTACGAAAGAGATAAATTGCACAACTTCACAATAGACAGTTACATAAAAAGCCATAGGATTACACAGAACAAGTGCATTTACTGTCTGCTCGGACAAAAGCTCTTCCTCAAATCTGACCAAATTTCCAAACATTAGATACTTTCTAATACTCTCGTCGTCAGGCCGATAACATTTTGACATTTATTCGCATATCAAAAATCCAGAGTGCTAAAGGCTAAGAATCAAGGACATGGGCATTGATTAAAAGGTTGATATGATCATATCAATATTTTTCTCTAATGATGAGTTTTATTTACTTTTAAAATATTGATGTCACTAGTCTTCAGTCTTGATTAGTTGGACATATCTTTAATATTTTTATATCACATTTCCTCAAACTCCATTCTAATTTTGTAGTTAAAAACTAACATTAGCATTCGTGGCATTCGATGCGTTTTGTTTTAACTAACTTCACTAAAGAATGATCACTTTTGTATTGTATTGTGTCATTGTACATTTTTCTTCCAAAAGCGGCGTATCTTAGGTGATTGATTCTAATGTCGAAGAAAAAATGTAAATAAAAACATTTTCTCTATATTTTACATGTATTTCTTTTGCACTTACGTTTCTGCAATAAATTATACTATTTTAATTTATGTAAAAGCGTGAATGAAATGCAATAATCATTAACCCATTTAAGGAGAAGCTACTGCATATGATCTAGCAGGTCAAATTTCTCGCTGGAGGTTTATTCATGAATTTATTCCCTATGGTCAAGTAGACTAGATGACTTTGATTGCGACGAAATCAAAATATCACTTAAGAATGACGATAAAGATAGAAAACCCTCACGGAATATTTAAATCAAGACTTGAGAAATATTTTCTCTAAATTAGTTATGCTAGTGATAACGTCTTGGACACTGTTATCTTTGCTGGCAAAAATAAAATAGTTACAGAAAGATGAAATTATACAGGGTACTGAAATATGGCAACTGACAGAAAACGAAAACGTAAGTATCTTATTCAATAGAGGGAAACTTCAACAAATATATAATTTGACTTAATAGAACAAATGAATCTTTTTCCCACCCACTATTTTCCTTAATCCTTCCTTTTCTGCTGACACTATTTTCCATTCGTGGTTCGCCTTTCCATTTTACTTGAATGTATTCTCGATCCCAGTTAAACTTAATGGATTTTTCCTTCTCGTTTAATTAAATGGATTCTCAATTCCTGTATAATTCAATGGATTCCCCGAAAGATCAAACTAATGTGAGTTCGAGTATCGCCGAGACTTAACATTTATTTTACGCTGTGTATTCACTGCTGTAGTATATATGCTTTGGCTGAAGATGTAATAAAAACCATTTGAAAAATCTAAGCTGAAATTAAATGCTAAAATATATAAATTGCTGGCAATGTTTTTTTCCAATAAAAATACAAAAAAGAAAAGAATAATCACATATAATTATGGCTAAACCTTTTTCATCCAATAGAAATTAAGAGGGTATAAAATATTAGCAATCATCTGAATTATTAATTATATTTTTGAAATCTGATGACATTCTCCCGATGTAGAAATTGTCACAGAAATATCAAATGATGTAACTCATGTAATGAACATCTGTATTCAACACAGTGACTAAATGCTCAGCCATAGGTGTTGTTTTTACAAATTAAAAGGATAGAAATTATCACGGTCTCTAGGTAATAAACATCAAGGTGTGTTCCTTTTCCGTTCTTTCAAAATATGGCTGGAGACCATTTACTCGCATTGGAGTTGATTTGAGTATCTTTGTTCCTCAGAGATACAATGACATAACTGAATTTACTTCGTACTTCCAATGTCGTGCCGTTGATCTCTGTGTTTAACAGATTATCCTTCACCGTACATTTTGCTCCTTAATTAAGTAATATTTAATAATTCTAGCATCGACTAGAATTGGCAAGGAAACTTTCCTCGTACCAGATTTTGAATAGATTTAGCATTTTAACTAATTCTTTATTCATCTAAGCTGAAGCGGTGATGTAAAGCCCAAAGTAACCAAGAAATGCCGACATGAAGCTGAATATAAACATTCAAGAGAAGAACATAACAACAAATCTGATGATGTCCGTCTCAACTTCCATAGAAGTGTGAACGTCATCGACAATCATTATAACTTTCAATTCGTCAAAATACCGACTGACACCGCGCAATAACAATTCGTAACACCCTTACGCTGAATAATCCTACATTGCATTGGTTTCGTTTGGCTTACAACCTCAATAGGGTATTTAATGCCAACAAGTTTTGTTTCTTTTATTACTGGTAATAGTTTTTCTTTCAAAACATGTATTGCTGGTAATATTTTTTTCTTCAAAAATGTATTTTTTTCAAAAAAGTACAGCTGGTAATAATGTATTGTTGATAATAATTATTTCCTTCAAAACTCCTTTGCTGGTAATAATAATTACACAGATGTATTGCTGATAATAAAATATATTTTTACACGTTTTGACGCCAGTTTGGGGGCTAACTTTTTGTCCATAGCTAGGTCCTTAACAGGTGCTACCACGCCTGCTCAGAGTGGACTTTGAAACACCAGCAAGTAGGAGGTGGTTCCACGCTCCTCAAAAACACATGATCAGAGGCCTTGCTGATGTAATTTATAGTCTTATCCAGGATGCGACGTTCATTGGAATAAATGCTGACAGCTTTATACGGATTATATTGTGAAAATATCAAAAGAATTTTTCCCGTAGATGAAAGTATCTTGTGATACAAAATGGGATAAAAAAAATTTCCACATTGATTAGTAAAATGATAATGAAACGAAATTAGTAAATACGTAAGACTCATCCACACTGCGCAGTTTTGCTTCAAAATGTTTGACCTTTAACCCAAATTTATACATAGGCATATGCAGCGCTTCGTAGATTTACATGAATATTTATGAGGCCTTTTATCGCATAAAGTACACATTTGCAAACTGATAATGTTTAGCTGGTCAAACATTTCCACGAAATTATGGCTTGAAAGAAAATCATTATATCCCTTTTTTATTTCATCTTCTGCACTGGTTTTAGACGTTGACATTGAAAAATGCGTGCAACATCAACGACTAATAGGGACAAACTTAGAGACGAACGAACAAACAATGCAGAAAATAATCATAATCCTTAACACACACCCTGGCCTCTCGCACTCTGTTGAGAGAGCAATGTATCCTTTTAAACAGTGAACGCTTTTCTCATAATCCATTAATGGTAAAATACTAAAGCATCATGATGTCTACAAGGCAGATTAGCCGAGTTGGAAAAAAGTGGATAAAATGTAAAAGAGAGAAAATGCCTTGAAATGAAAGAACTACAAGCATGAAGTGTTGTATTGCAATAACAACTGTGACACAAAAATGAAGATGGTGTCGTCTGCTTCTAACAGACATTAGCAAAAGCCGATCGTTAATCCGTTATATTCAAAGCCGGAGGCAAAAATAGAAGAGCCTATTCTTTTTTGTTCCGCTGTGAGATTAACTGCTTTGGAATTTTTTGCATTAGTTATTTATAAGATCCTGATTCGAGGGTAGACTCTCGGCTGTCATGTTGCGTTCGAGTTAATCCCGATGTTATCGCGTATGGGCATGCGTCAACGATGCACGCCATGGGCTGGTCAACGCTTCGTAGGAGAATGAATAGAGATGAAGAGACGAGATAAATATGTCCGTTCGTATAGTCACTGACTTCAAACAATACACACACACGGGCGCAAACATTACTGAACTTCAGTGGACATAGACACAAAACACATGAAAAGAAATTTATATCTAGAAGGCTTGTTTAAGTGAAGATTGTAGTCGACAAATTAGTTGAATGTCTAATAGATATGACATTCTGCCAACAATAAATTTATCGAGCAATTATCTGGTCATTTAAGGCATTGCGAAAGATGCAATGGCCGCCTGAGTGGAAGTTATCAATTTGACGTTTATAAATAAGTCAAAAATGTATATTAATGGTTAAACCTATTTCATCCAATAAAAATTAAGAGAGAATAAAATATTAGTAAAAAATATATATAATATTCATCGAATCACATTTAAAAGCAAATTAAAAATACTACTATTACATATATACATATATATATATATATATATATATATATATATATATATATATATATATATATATATACATGTATATACATATATATATATATATATATATATGAAAAAATATAGCCTTAAAGTGCGTTATATTTATGGGATAAAGTGCTCAATATCAAAAATAGAGCGTGTGTAAATATAAAAGTGAACATAGAAGTCAACACTTCGAGGCGACAGTCTGTTTCATGCTAGTGCAATCTTCAGGCGACTAGTTGCACTATTGCACTAGCATGAAACAGACTGTCGCCTCTGAGTGTTGACTTCTATGTTCACTTTTATTTATATATATATATATATATATATATATATATATATATATATATATATATATAAGCTCAAACTAATATTCCATGGTTATAATTTATAACACTGGAATCGTAATCACGATCCAATTCATTAGACCTACAAATTCAAAAAGAAATCCGAAAATATAACTTGGGTATAAAAAAAGAAAATTTTTGTGAGAGTGTATGTGTGGGAGTGGGAAACAAGTGTGACAGTGAAATGTATGAAATCTCTAGAGAGAGGGTGTAACAGAAGAAAGAAGAACAGGAAGGCCTAAAGGTGAAGGTGGGGTTTAAAATTTAACAGAGATAAGTTTTAAATAGAGGAGTTATATATATATATATATATATATATATATATATATATATATATATATATATGTCAGTCAGTTATGTGCTATGCAGGATACACGCTTAAGCGATCATGTATCTTTCGATACATGACTGACGAGATAGATTTTCCCGCAGTACGTTGCCATGTCTTTCTGCGGTAGACCTGTTGCCATCAAAGGCGATAGAACCCGGTGTGTTCTGCTATTTACCCATAGCTGGGCAGAAGAACAGTATTCATACCTTTCCCAGGGGTATTAACAAAATAAGCGAATGCTATGGATTTGACGGGAATTCAAACTCGGCTCCCCAATTCGTCAATCCGTGCGGTAATCCATTACTCCACAGTGCCTAATATATACTAACCTGAATTATTAATTATATTTTTGAAATCTGATGACATTCTCCCGATGTAGAAATTGTCACAGAAATATCAAATGATGTAACTCATGTAATGAACATCTCTATTCAACACAGTGACTAAACGTTCAGCCATAGGTGTTGTTTTTACAAACTAAAAGGATAGAAATTATCACGGTCTCTAGGTAATAAACCTCAAGGTGTGATCCTTTTCCGCTCTTTCAAAATATGGCTGGTGACCATTTACTCGCATTGGAGTTGATTTGATTATCTTTGTTCCTCAGAGATACAATGACATAACTGAATTTACTTCGTACTTCCAATGTCGTGCCGTTGATCTCTGTGTTTAACAGATTATCCTTCACCGTACATTTTGCTCCTTAATGAAGTAATATCTAATAATTCTAGCATCGACTAGAATTGGCAAGGAAAGTTTCCTCGTACCAGATTTTGAATAGATTTAGCATTTTAACTAATTCTTTATTCATCTAAGCTGAAGCGGTGATGTAAAGCCCAAAGTAACCAAGAAATGCCGACATGAAGCTGAATATAAACATTCAAGAGAAGAATTCATAGCGACAAATCTGATGATGTCCGTCTCAACTTCTATAGAAGTGTGAACGCCATCAACAATCATTATAACTATCGTTATATATTTTCCAGGCGATTGCCTTCATCTTGTTTGCATATAAGACAACTTTGAACTACGGACTTGAGTTTTGAGATTATTAATGATTTCCTGATGGCAACGATTTTCGTATTGTACAATTAATTATTGTTGTTTTCTTATCAGTGTTTAAACTCATTATCTGCTATAACCTACATTTTTGGAAGTTTTAAAATATTTCCATTATTGTATATGTACTTCAGTTAAAAAATTCGGATTCTTTTCCTTCTTGTTTTTAATAAAATATTTCAAGAGACATATGTCCATATTTTATGAAGTACGTTTAAAAGTTTGTTCTCCAAACAACACACCTTTAGAGAACTAGGTGCTCAAGTCTCTTATTTAATTTTCTTTTGTAAACTCTTGAGTAATGCTTCTTCGATTTTCAGCATATTTATAAACATGAAAATACTTCATGTTTTTTAGAAAAATGACAAATTCTATAATAAAAATACTTTGAAATAAATAACTAAAAATATGTTTTCCAGATATAAGTCTTTGTGCAATTCCTTAGTTCCCTTCGATACTGAGCCTGATAGGACTCCCCATTGGTTTTCTCGAACAGTACCTCCCTGCTGCATTCAAAAGTCTCATTGAATTTTCTCTCCTGCATTTCTTGCAGATGCTTTGAGTTTGATAATTATTTGAAGCATCATATATATATATATATATATATATATATATATATATATATATATATATATATATAAGGCAGTAATGGATAGCGGCCAGCCGAGTTCTAATTCCATTTGAATCCACTTACGTGCTAATACCCTTGGGAAAGTTGTGAATCCTCTTCCTCTCCCTCCAGCTATGGGTAAATAGTAGGACAGACTGTGTTCTATGGTCTTGGATGACAACTGGTCTAGGAGAAGAACAACTCTGAATTCAAAACCTGAGGAGGGTCGTTTGGGGCCCTTGTGGCACTTACTGTGGATGATCCTGCACGAAACCTTCACCACTATAATCAAATCTCATGCGCTGTTGTCGGACTGTCGGTTTCCTAGGGAACTGATCTACTTGACCGTCATAGGTCTAATTCGACGGGTGAGCCGAGTATATATATATATATATATATATATATATATATATATATATATATATATATATAGACAACAGTAAGTTATATAATCCGGTGTTCTTATAGATATTTTTATTTTTACACAATAGTGCTCAATGTAAATATACAGAGCATTAATATTATAAATTAACTGATTTAAAATATGTTTTTTTAAACCTAGTTAGTACTGTGTAGCGAAAAAACATATTTTAAATCAGTTAATTTATAATATATAAAGGTATTCATAATTAGAAGACTGTGTTAATATCATTTTATGGATGGGGATAGGTAGGTGACACTTTAAGGTAGATGTTAAGTAGGAACAAGAATGTCCTTTTATACCTATTACTTTTAGTTTTTTTTTTGTTGTTTTTTTTTACGGAGCGTGAGATAATCGGAGTATTAATCTCAATGAATCATTGTATCTTTAGAGTTAAGGGCGTGGGTCAAATATTTTATTCAAATATTGGGTTACATGCTGAACTAGGTTCTACAATAGATATAAACCATGACAATATCTCATTTATGTAAGTGAGCCTTTTTCTACGTACCTAATGGCAAGACGTAAATATATTTGGAAAGGGAATATAGCGGAGGGAGAGATATATTCATGCTTTTTGCAAGTGTAGAATAATTACACTTCAAGTGGAATTTGAACATAATTCTCACTACAAAACCTATGCAACCAAGCACCTTCAAATAAATAAGTACATTAAAAAGAATTATTCGAGTAATTTTAAATCTTGAATTTTCTCCGAGGAACCGCCTTTTAATCTACTCACTGCTATGTGTGAACAAACGCAGAAGCGAGGTTTTTCTTGATGGTCCAAACGTATTATCATTCAACTCTGTGCTGTATTCAGTGGCCGAAAAGACATTTCAAAAGGATGCATCGCGGGAATAATGACCATTAATATACTGAGCTTTCAAGTAGTTCTCAACGTCGCATAGAATCGACGCCATTAAGGCGATTATTCCATATTGACGAGATTCTTTAAAATGTTCTGTATAGAATATCGGCTAATGAGACGAAAAAGACAGGGAAAACAGAAAAGAGTCGAGGATTTAAAAAAAATGAAATACGGAACTCTTAATACAGTTTATTTAGTCGATACACTGTCAGAAAGTCGAATATGTCATAATATAGCTTCTCAAAACGGCCACATATCCCCACACACATACATACACACATACGCACGCACATATGTGTGTGTGTGTGTGTGTGTGTGTGTGTGTGAGCGTGTGCCGTTCTTCAAATATCATTGAATACTTAAATATATGAATACACACACACATATATTGCGTGTATTTTGGCAGCATGTTTTCATTAAGACATGCCTCATTAAATACTTTAGACAGGTTTTGTCTACTTATTCTTAATAGGATCCTCTCGTATTTACAGACGAGTCTCTTAGTATCCTTATTAAAGGAAGAAAGAAAATTGCCATGTTGAGGTATATCCATTTTATTCCCGATTACTTTCGTTATTTCTACAATGTCATCTTCAGGATCTTGTTTTTGCTAAGACAGAATTGGTCAATTCATCTGAAGAAATCTTTTCTACTTATGATGTGAAAACGCTAAACTTATATACTGAACAATTTTTAAATTTTATGATGTAAACATACACGTGCAGTAACGTCAAGGGAGGTAACTAAGTTAATGACATGTCTATTTAAAAAAATAACTATTAAAAAAAACTGTAAAAAATGTTAAACATTTGTTCAGTATTCATTATTAATTTTATTAAGGGTTGGTTTAATATCTGTCTATATTTCTGTGATGAGGTATTATGTACATTATTTACATTATTCAGACTATTGTCCTCATCTTTGTCGCTATATTTATTATAATGTTTCGGCCCTTCAGTATCTCTCAATATTTCTGAGATGAGATATTATGTACATTATTTACATTATTCAGACGACTGTCCTCATCTTTGTCGCTATATTTATTATAATGTTTCGGCCCTTCAGTATCTGTCTATATTTCTGAGATGAGGTATTAAGTACATTATTTACATTATTCAGGCTATTGTCCTCATCTTTGTCGCTATATTCATCATAATGTTTCGGCCCTTCAGTATCTGTCTATATTTATGAGATGAGGTATTATGTACATTATTTACATTATTCAGACGACTGTCCTCATCTTTGTCGCTATATTTATTATAATGTTTCGGCCCTTCAGTATCTGTCTATATTTCTGAGATGAGGTATTATGTACATTATTTACATTATTCAGACTATTCTCCTCATCTTTGTCGCAATATTTATTATAATGTTTCGGCCCTTCAGTATCTGTCTATATTTCTAAGATGAGGTATTATGTACATTATTTACATTATTCAGACTATTGTCCTCATCTTTGTCGCTATATTTATTATAATGTTTCGGCCCTTCAGTATCTGTCTATATTTCTGAGATGAGGTATTATGTACATTATTTACATTATTCAGGCTATTGTCCTCATCTTTGTCGCCATATTTATTATAATGTTTCGGCCCTTCAGTATCTGTCTATATTTCTGAGATGAAGTATTATGTACATTATTTACATTATTCGGACTATTGTACTCATCTTTGTCGCTATATGTATTACAACGTTTCGGCCGTTGTATTCTCCGGCCTTCTTCAGGTAGTTGGAATGTCGAACTGAATTTTGAATGCACTCAAGGACACATCACACAGTGGATAAAGGCGTTGGTTAGATCCAGTGACAGGACCAAAAGAGTGTGAGTTCAATACCCGGTTAAGCCAGTGGAGAACTTACAGAGGGAAATTTAAAAGGAGATAACTGATAACTGACATCCATTAAAACATGGCGCGTGGAACTAGAACAATCTACCCCAGTAAGTTAAATAAAACGTTCAGTTCGACATTTCAACTACCTGAAGAAGACGGTAGCGTACAACGGCCGAAACGTTGTAATAAATATGGCGACAAAGATGAGGGCTGGTTTAAATATAAATACCTTCAAGAATCTTTAGTTTATATTTATTATTTTCATGAAAAAGTATAGAAGTATTGTCGATAATAATTTTCTGAATTGCGAATGTGGACAGGCATGAACATGTCAATTTTGAGAGATTTTCGATGCATCATTCAAATGAAATCTCAAACATCTAGACAACGTAGCTGTTGTGTGTATAATATGAATATACATCAACCTGGAAATTTTCTTTTTTCCTTTAAGTAGGATATTAAGAAACTCGTTCTTTTCACACACACAAACACACACACACACACACACACATATATATATGTGTGTGTGTGTGTGTGTGTGTGTGTGTGTGTGTGTGTGTGTGTGTGTGCATTTAATTGAATACGACAGACAAGGTGCGTTTATTAATTTTTGTATACAATTTCTCATACGATCTAATAATTCTTTTTCTTTTCAGATGATAAATTACATACCAAATGTCCGAATATTCTTTTTATCCGAGAGCTTTCAGCTATACATTTAGTCATTTTCAGGGATTAATCCTTGAAAATGACTAAATGTATAGCCGAAAGTGCTCGGAAAAAATGAACATACGGACAGTTTTTATATAATTTATCATCTGAAAAGAAAAAACAAATTCTTAGATCGCATGAGAAATTGTATAAGAAACTAAATAAACGCACCTTGTCTGTTGTATTCAATGAAATGTACATGAAATAAGGATTGCTGAATACACACACACACACACACACACACACATATATATATATATATATATATATATATATATATATATATATATATATATATGTATATATATATATATATCGGCATAGCTTTAAGTAAATGAGATAACTAGATATTAACGACCGTACATGCGTGTGTTTGCGTGTATACGCTGGTAAGCAAATAAACATTACCAAATTTAGCCAAGAGTTATAGACAAGTTGTAGTGCTCAATGTGATTAGACAGAGTTAAGAAATATAGATGAATAAATATACATATACCTACGTTTAGTGTGCGACTCGAGTTTTGGTGGTTGCCCAACTCGTCGCACACAAGATATAGCTAATTGTTTATTTAAAACAGAATACAGATGCTCATGGGATGAACGCTGGTTCATAGTACAAAGTTAAAATAGCACAAAAATAGTACTAAAGTAATACTGGTGTTTAAGTGCAGGAATTGAGGTGTAGGCATGAGTCAATATTTGAAAGAAAGGGAAATTGAAGTACGCTTAAAATTTAAAATTTGAACCATGGACGCCGTTCGTAAAAACAGTTTCACTGGTTAAAGAGAAATAATCACTGTAGTTTTTAAAATAAGAGTGGGAGGAAAATTAAAATTTGAAATTAAATTTAGACGAAAATTGGGTTATCCAGGATTACAATATTTTAAGAGAAACATGACAACCAGACATAGACTCGTTCCGTTTATATAATATATTTGAATTATTAATATTTTTTTCATGATAAATAACTTTTTGTGTAAACATAGATTGCACCTGTTCCCCGTGTCTGGGAATGGATTCATTTTTGCGGCCAATTCTCAGTTCACAGTGGGTGTGGAGCTATCTGCTTTGATACCCCAATAAAACTAAGATAGTGCTGTGGTCTTTGTGTATTTTGTGTTGTTAAGGGTCGTTTTATGATGATAAAAAGTTTTTTTTTTTCAATTATTAGTAGTAGTTGACGCGAAATAAAATTTAATTTGGTCATTACGCTTGATGCTGGCCTTATAAATTACTTTATACATATTTTATTTTATACATTTTTAGTTATTTGCTATTCAAAGGACAGAAGTTCTCTTTTAGGTAATTGCATTCTTCGTCATCATAGCTACCGTTGTAATTACTTTTGCTTAAGTATTTATTAAGGGCCACTCTGTTATGCTGGGCTATATATTGGTCAAACTTTCTAGTGCAGCTTAAAGTTGTTCTTGTTGAAGATTTATATATATATATACATATATATATAATTATTTATTTAAATATTATAACATAAATATGTTATAAAATCACTACAAAAATAGCCATTTTGTTTCAACACTTCTGGTGTCTAATCAAGTGATGATGTTGAATGTAGAATAAATGGTTTTAAAAGTTTCAAATTAATTAACTATCCTTCGCTAGGCGTAAACGCTGTTACATAAGCTAGAATGACCAATCAAAATACAGGTATATGGTAATTCAAAAAATTTGACAACGAAGTAAGGTTATCATAGATATTAAAAGATTTATAAAATTTGAAATTAAAATTAAAAGTAAAAAATTACCTATTTAGAAATCTAAATCAAATCTCTATTAAGTTTAAAATTGTAGAATTACCGAGGAGAAAAAAAAAAAAAAAAAAAATACATATGCTATTTAATTTATTTTTTCATTGAAATTATGTTAAAAAGGATGTTGACAGCTCCAGACAAAAATGTATACATTTTACAGTTTAACTTCAACATGGTGGCCACCTCTCACGTAAAACAATTCAAACACACTCAGGTTATAATACATAAGCGCCCAGACATATTTAGATATATATACACACACAAAAAACGGTGACGAGACACGAACCTTGATATAAAAAACGAACACATACACACATACACACACACACACACAAACACGCAACCAAACTTGCATGCACTTTCCTTACACATAGACATCGATAAACACTGGCACATACATCCACATGCACATTGACCTAGACAATCAGACGCAATAGCCAAAACATATTCGGGGCTTAATATGCTATTAAACGAATTCTAACTTGAAATATAACTAATCTGGGCAAATATATATAGATAAAATTTAAACAAATAAATATATATAAATATATTTTTTTAACCATACAGTTTTCCACACACTACATGAAAAAGTAAATAACTACCTCCATATATAATCGCACATTCACACATATACACATACAGATCTGCACATGTACCTACATATACATAAATACGTATACAGATCCACATATACACACATACGCACATACACATACATATAAGCACGTATAAATATATCGACCCATACAGCAACGTAAAAAAGAAAATAAAGCAAGTAAAAATATATATACACAAAGATCCACATATATACAAATACATACATAACATACACATACACATACATATTTACATATACATACATACGCACGTATACATATATGTATATAAACTAAACATATAAACAGACATTTACAAATACACGCATATACATGAAAAATCAAACAAACGTAAAATAAATTTATATAAATATAAATACGTATATACACACCCACGTATACACATATACACTCTTACATACGCATATACATACATATATACATTTACATACATATATACATATACACACATATATATACATATATATACATATATATACATACATATATATACATATATATATACATATATAGATATACATATCCATATATAAACATATAGACACACACACAAAAAAAGGGAAAGAATATGTATACAGATACCTGCATATATTCTAACAATATTACGTTATTGATGATAAAATACATTAAAAGTTTATAATAATTTTTTAAAAGTAACAACAGACAGTCTATAAGTAATTAAAAACTCCTTATCAACAAAAGTAGATTTTACACTCAAGACACTAAGGTATACATACAAATACACATACTACGACATACGAACATACATCCATATATACATAAATGTATAATCACATATAAATACCCATATCAACACATCTAGATATACATATATATATATATATATATATATATATATATATATATATATATATATATATATATAAGTACACCCACATCCGAGCGCATACATATAAATACCTACACACATATATATACACCTATATACAAACACATATACATACATATATACATATTTAAACGAATACATTTACACATACATACATACACACACACACACATATATATATGTGTATATATATACATACATATATACATACACATATACACACATAATTACACTCACATATACTTATACATACATATACATATATATACACATTTACACAAACACACAAGTACACATACATATCCATATACACATATATATACTTACACACGTAGTAGTAGACAAACCAAAGTTTACATCCCTACTCGTAAACATAAACAGGTTAACATATGATAGGTGTCAATATACACACATATATACCTTCATATAAAAAAAAACCCAAAAAACTACTAACATATATATACCCCTATATACACACATACACATCCAACAGTACAAACACACATACATAACATACAAATATATACATACAAATACAGACACGTATAACACTTTGTAAGTACACAATACACATTCATATCGACCAGGTAACCATCATGTTATAAAGGTATTAGTCAATTATATTTAACTTATCATTAACATTGAAAGTATATGATCTCTATACTAATTTAAATTTAAAACGGTGTTTACAGTTAACTGTTAGTTTATATCTTTGATTTAAAAGATCAGTCTTATTATTAAATCTAATTATTTCAAATTTTTCGTTAAGGCATAGGTAACACGGGGCATATAGGGAGTTACATGTCCAGGCTTTCTTAATCAATTTCCATTTAACCGTAGGTGCTTATATATATATATATATATATATATATATATATATATATATATATATATATATATATATATATATATATATATTAAATTGTGTGTATTTAGGCAGCATTTTTTCATTCATACATGTTTCATTAAATAATATAGACAAGTGTTGTCTATTTATTTTATGTAAATTCTTTTCATATCGTCTGATAAGTTTAATAACATTATCATTAAACGAAGAAAGAAAATCACAATATTGATACATACTTTTTAATCCAATCTAAGCTTTCGGCTTACATAAGCCATTATTAAAGATGACAATTACACAATATATTAAGCAATACACGAACAAGGAATTGATGATAGTCTGTTTTTGTTTACATGGATGATTTCCAAGCAACGATAAACACGTGCATATAAGACGCTGAAAGCGAAAATCGCACCACTGCTCATGAAGTCACACATGATCACGCGAGAGTGAATTCGATGAGTATTGAGTATGGAAAGCTGTTGGTATAAACCAATGGCTTCTGTTACCAATTATAAGCATTTAAGAATATTTGTGGAGATTCCATAGTTTATTTTGTTCAGGTTAGGTTTTAACTGTTTTATGCATAT
>OZ038485.1:124436329-124483829 GCA_964036315.1 Acanthosepion esculentum | reverse complement strand
TCATAAATGAGTAAATTTCTTTTCATTTTTCGTTTCAACCTTTGAAAGTAAAGTCTAATGATCTGCGGTCCTTTAAAAGGGCTGTAGTGAAATAATTTATTACATGGAGCCTTAAAGTGGTCTGTTTTTATTTTTATTTAAATTATTGAGCTCTCTGGATTTTATCCTCCTTGGGTCTACTCATACGGATTACCTAGTTTTTCGTAAACTAAATATATATATATATATATATATATATATATATATATATATATATATATATATATATATATATATATATATAAGGTTCGTTTTTTTCTATTTTTTTGCATATCAGGATTAAACTTGTGTAAAAACAGACCAACGTTATCATGTTTTTAGTGGGCTGTGTTTGAGTTTTTCTGTTTGGGAATTTTTAAATGCCTGATAAAATATGAGTAACTAAATGCTGTCAGTCGGCAAGATTTCGAGAGCTGCATGATGGCAGCCGTGGAACATTATATTTCAAATTTGAATATTATTGTATCGTATGAATGACACAGTGTTTAAAAGTGTTCACAGAGCTTGACAGATTCAGAAACGTGTATACTGAATCTTTTATATATCTTATAAAATATGCATACTTCAAAGTTCCGTCTCAGCTGGTGAAATTATTTAATGCCGGTTTCTTAAGTTTAATAATATCTTGGGTTAGTATGAATCATTTTACTGTATAGTATATTTGTATAAACTACTAATATGTGGCTATTTATTACTGATTTGTACACACTAATTGTAACCTACTGATACGTGTTTTATGGTAACGGTTATCCGTGTTCGAATTCTAGTTGGACTTACACGCAAATGATGTATGGATCCATCTTTTCCCCAAGTATTGGTTAAATAATACGACTTATAATCAGAAAACTATTATTATTGTTGAGGAATTCTCAATGCAATATTGACCCTAAATAAAGAACGGTTCTTCCAATCCAAAATATGTCTCTGCTTAACCAACAAAGTGTTGGCAACCAATAAAACAAATCAGACAATCGATACTATGGTAATACTTGCATTTTGGTTTAGTGTGATGCTATGATTAGTATGTGCACTAAATATACAAATTTTCGATAATTTACAAGTTATTCTACTGGAGTTTGTGTGACCAATGTATTATGTTGTTATTATTAATAAATTGTATTCATCTAATTTTTCAATTTTGTTATAATGTTTTGAAAGATCTGCAGACTTCCTCGGATCTCAAGATTGACTAATATACAATGATAATCTATTCAATATTGATCCTTTCTTGTGGCCTTGTGTTTTACGAAAGTGTTACACACAAATATAGATGCATATTGAGGTTACTATATAGGAACGTTTTAGCGAAATCCAATTTATTCTTGCTCCTAAAATCGAGATGCACCCAATTAAAAGAGGGAGCGTTGGTCATAGAGAAAGGAACAAGTTTTTAAAATGACATATTCATTTCATAAACTCTCCCATGACAAAAGAGGGAAGCCTACCGTGCAGAAAAATATCAATAACATAAAGATTTGCAAATAAGACAGTGTTGATCGCAGACACAAAAAGGAAAACACAGAAACCCTTGGAGAAGGTAGCCAGAGAAAGCGAGAAGAAAGGACTAAACATGAATGGTAAGAAAAGATAATGTATGGCTGTCAGTAGGAGGCGCGGTGGAGTAATGGATAGCGGCTCGGATCCATTATATTCACTTACGTGCTAATACCCTTGAATCATCTTCTTCTCCCGAGCAGCACAGATCGGGTTCTATAGCCTTGGATGGCAACTTGTCTATTGCAGAAAGAAATGCCAACCTACTGCGGCAAACAAATTATGATGCTAACTACGATTTGGAGACACCAAAAATGAAAATACAAAAATCTAAGAATCTAGTATATTTTTTCACATATAGAAAACGTGAAACAGAAATCCGACGGTGAATTGGAATCATAAAAGATATCTTCAAAAATAAAGCAAAGTATTATAAACAGAAAAGAATAAACTGTTATGTATTGTTGATCTTCCTACATGGCAGTAAATCCTGGATAATCTCTTCAGAGAGAAAAATTAGACTTGACGCGTCAGAAATATCCTTCTATAGAAGATTAGTGAGAATCCTATGGACTGAATATGTGAGAAGCGACAAAGTTTTAAGGAAAATGAAAACAAAAGGAAAGCTTTTACTCATTTTAGAATATTGTGGAAAATAGCTTCACAATAACGAGACGTGTTAAAATTATAAACACGTAGGAACGCGCTACGTTAAAAATAATTTATAAAATGAACTGTTAAAGCTATTATGTTTAATCTAAGGGAGGTAACTTTAATTCTATATATCTGTATTATTAAACATGGCGATTTTCATGCGTGTTTAAAAAAATCGCAATTATCAATTACATTAATTTTTTGTCTTAGCAATTCACCCCTGAAGATGATCTTGGATGAGATAGAAGGCACTTGGGAAAATAAAAGAAATAAAAAAAACTATGGTGCCTTCCTTAATGAGTTTAATATCAACATTAAGAAGTTGTTCCGAGAAATAAATAGACCTAATATATCCAGATTATTCAACCAAACATGCTGGAATATATAGACTACAGTTCAAATGTTTGACGTCACCCCCAGAATTACCATGGAATGAACATGACCAAAGTTGAAGGGTGATAGTTGAGTTCGAACAATGTAAATAATGTAAACAATATGATTCAATGTTTTTACTCTCCTGTACTCTGTATTAATATCTTATGCAATTTCTAACGTTTTTCCCTGTTACGAAACAACATCGCAATAATATTGTTTTAGACGAAGTTGAGGATAAATTTTATGTTGAATTTAGATAAATTATTTTCAATTATAGTTGCGATAAAGTTAGAGGGTATAGCAATATACTTTTGACCCACCGAGTTTGACAGGAAGGACAACTTTTCCGGACAAAACCAACAAAACAAAAATAAATATTATTCTACACACTAACTCTATCACAACTTCTATTGAAAATAATTTATCAAAGCTCAACATAAAATTTGACACAACTCCGGCTAAAACAATAAAACGACTTAATAGAAAACAATGTCATCAGCAAAAACTTGTAGAAGGAATTAACTTTACTATCTGTAATAATTGCCACAAGGAATATATATGTGAAATCTCAAAAAAATCATAATAAAAGATATGAACACAAAAGGATATTTTTTTCTAAACAACACATTACATGCCATATTTACCGTTACGAGACTGACAACAATTTTGACTTAAAATATATATATATATATATATATATATATATATATATGAACTAAACAGTCTGTGTATAACATGGTTTCGTTGGCCGATTGAGTACTATGGAACTTTTAATATCTGCTGCTGCTGATTAACGCATAGCACTTCGTCAGAATTGAGCGCTTTGGCTGCTGGTCTATCGTTTATATACATCACGTATATAATACATTTAAAGGTTTTTGTATCTCTGTCCTGCGCCGATAGCTTAGGGGTAGAGTGTCTGACTGATGCCAAATCGGTCGAAGTTCGATCACGGCTTGAAGCAATCGGATGTCTATGCAGACTGATGAGCCGTGATAAAGCGAATAGAGCTGTCTGTGTGTGAGGGTATATATATATATATATATATATATATATATATATATATATATATATAATGCAGTAATGTACTTAATATTCATGCAATTTTTAAAATACATTTCCACTTTGTGTAGTTTCACTCCTTCCTGCTTCTCTCTACATCATTTTGCAAGTTTAGAAGCTGTGTCTGCTTTTTTTTCTACAACTTTCGTTGAAAGTATTTTACTACAGATCGTATCAATCGATGTTAATTCAATTTTCGCATTCTCTGTCTGAATGCATACAGCATCTTTGCATTTCTTCCCAATTCAAACACATATAGTAAAAGAAAAAATACAGAAAGAACATAATTTCTAGCTTTACGCGGACAGACAGCCTAATACCAGATCCAAGCTATTATTTTTTGCAGTGAATAAATTTTTCTGCGAATAAATTTTTCTAGCAAATAATTTTTCTTTCACTAAAATATAATAATTCGTTATTAAACTCTTATTTTCGTGGTTTATTTAGAATTGATTATGAAATCATTGATTTAAATTTCTCCTAATTTTATCAGCACCAGATCATAATCAGCACTGATTGGAATGCGATTAAACTTTAAAAATATGACCATTTCTTTTTCCTTCTCGAATGTTTGTTACGTATGAGAAAAATACTCGACTTGACCTGTTTGTCTTGACGAGTTTATTTGAATTTCTTTATTTAAAGTTAAAAAAATACCTATAGAATTGATCTCACACAGTCATCACACTCGCTCTCTGTTGCTGAATTCTAAAACATACAGGTGGATATCTGCTTATGCGGCGTCAACTGCAAACGTTTCCCGCAGACAATTTCTCGTTTAGTGAATTCAGTTAACAATCGGTGATTTAGCAGGTGAGATTAAACTCTGCTTAATAAATGTATTTCTCACTAAATACCCGATGATTCTATAAGACGATCGATAAAATCAATAGTGAGAACCTTCATAATTGTCCACACATCTGTGACAACAACGAATCTGTGGGAAAATTAAATAAAATCGATAAATAAAATAATATAGTGAATAATAAAAATGAGAAAAAGAAAATCATTTTCCCATGATACAAAGGAACCTATTTGCCCCAAGATGTGAAGCACGTGGTAATCACATTCCAATTGGAGGAATGATAGTTTCCCATGTTCACTGACGACTGAACTCTCTTCCTGCTTTCCGACGCAAGGCTCGTGTCTTCCTAAAATCTCAACTTATGAAGAAGGTCAAGTTTTCTCTCTGGTTGACTTGAGCGCGACCATAGTAACGATGCTTGTACTGACTTATCTTAACTTCTGCCCCCACCAAAAAAAAAGAAAATAAAGAAAAAAGAAAATACCCTAACCATGTTTAAGAAATGATAAAGTAGAAACTATCCTTTGGTTGTTCCCACTCTGCACAAGGCTGAGTTGAGTTCCAAACTTATACTTGCCCTAAATGATGGATCAGAAAGAAAACTGACATACTCAAGAGACACTTAAAACTACAGTCAACATAAAAGGAATAAACGTTTCTTGTAGAAACTCAAGTTTTTATACTTCCGTTGTTTACATCATCTTCATTCGATCGTAGTCGGGAACTCGAACCATTGCAAAGGAGCCTTTCCTGTATAGTATGTGCTACACAAGGGGTAAATATAGATTTAAATGTAAAGTCACTTTCTCCTAGATTAGTTACCGTTAAGGCTGTAGAACCCAGCTATTTACCCATAGATGGGGGGAAGGGGAGATGAAGTGGATTCATATTAACATGTAAATGAATGTAACGGATCCGATTGGGATTTGAACTCGACTCTCCGATTCCTCAATCCGAGCTGCTATTCATTAATCCTCTGTGCCTCACATTGAACACACACATTCACCTAAAATACACGTAAAAATGTTAACCTCCATGTCCCCCCCAATAGAAATGTTACAACAGAGTTTAAAAACACTAACTTGCGTATAAATGTAGAACTGAACAGTCTGACGATCTCTGTAAGTGTGTGTAGAATTAAAAAGCCATTATAATTATTTTCTTTTTTCTAAATTGCTTTTATGAATAGATATGAATTTCAAGTAAGTATTACGTATGTGCCTTTCATTGACAAATTTAATTGGTATAAATATTTACTCTTCCTTTCAATCTGTTTCCCTATATATTTTGTTATATGCTATGTTTCTTGTTGAAGTGACCGTCGGTATCAACCTGACAAACTTTCACTAAAACAGTTTGGGCCTCTCTCAAACGTTACTAGTCTTGCTGAGAAAAAAATTATATTTGAAACCATAAGGCAAGTTCGAGTTAGGTGTCTTGTATTCGAGGGAGATGATTCGAAGCTGCCTCTTCTCCAGTATACACTTTTTTTAAATAGTTTTCTTGGCCATATCTTATACTTACTTATTTCTTTCCGATGCGACTACAAACGACTTTTGATACAGATTTGGCAGGGATTTTTAGGTTCGGCAAGTTCACGAAAACCTTTATCCAATCATTTACATGTTGCCAGAAAAAGTAGAAGGAAAAGAGAGAAACATAAAGTAGATAAAAAACAGTCAAACAGAAAGACGAGAAAGTAAAAATAAAAAATAAAAACTGGAAATAATGAAAAATAATAGATGATGTGAACGACATATTTAACATCTCCCAAACGTATACCTGTTTATTTTTATTATTATTATTATGAGAAAATTCATACGACAGGTCAAGCAGTGCATACAACACTTAGCAAATAGTGGATTGTACAGAGTAACCCTAAAGTCTTATCATCCTAACTCTCTCTTCCAAACTGCGCGAGCTCGTGTCAACCATCTTAAATAGAAAATTATATTATCTAGGGATGATAAGACTTTCGGACTGCCCTGTAGTTAATCAGCCCAGGGAAAATTCATCTAAAGAAGACCAGGTGATTAAGTCATTGCCGAGTTTGGGGATAAATGTCTAGCAACCAAAAAACTCGCGTTCTTTCCGAGATGGAAAATTCAGCAACAGAGAGCGGGTGTGATGTCTGTGTGAGATCAATTCTAAAGGTATGGAAGGCAGCTGAATAAATTCTGTTTTTTTGCACAAATAATTTCAAACAAAAGAAAACACATCCTATGTGGAATATACTACCAACGAAGTTATACTGTTGAAATTCTTGTTAGGAGTTTATTTCTTAGTGTATTGCCTTAAGTTTGAATAAAATTCTGAACGTGAATCACGATTAGTTGTACAAAGATTAGAGTTTCGACCTCAAGATAAGTCTAAAAGCCTCACAATCTATCCCCAATTCTTTGGAAATCGATGGTCAGATGCGGTCTCTTTAGTTTGCCCGTGGAAGCAAACGCTTGAGCAGTCAATTGTCAAGAAGCGCGTTTATATTACTTCCACAAAGTGGCAGGGAAGACGATCGGTTGTTTGTCCGTTTATTCTTCTTTACAGATGAAATAGCAGAGATGGAATAACACATTTATACCACCAGTATTTGTGGGCGGATCGTAATCCCCATTTCAATAAACAGGCTAGATATCAGCGTCAGTATACGATAAATCTATGCTGGAATTGTAGGTGACTGTGTGGTAGGTCAATATGTTCTCCCAGTACGTCTTACAGGAACTGTCTATAGTGATATTATTTCGACTAAACTTCTAAACTTGCTAGAGGATGTATTGCTGCTAATACGATGACGCGTGTGGTTCATGCATGATGGTGTTCCAGAACAATTCAATCACCCTGTTCACGATGCACTGGCTGACATCTAACATAAAAGATGGATAGGTAGGTGAAGACCGGTTCCATGGCCTGCCAATTTCCTCGACCTCAATCATTTGGGGTCACCTAAATCAACTGGTTTATGCAGCAGACATTAATAAACGCTTCATCAACGTGTCATGGGGTTGTGAGAAACCATTCGACACAGTGTAGGAGTATTTAAAAGGGTCCACCAGTCAATGATCCGACGGGTGAATGCGTGTGTAAAAGTAAGCGGAGGACATTTCAAACATTTGTTACGCGTTCCTCTTTTGTGGTACGACGGTGACCTTTTGGACATATGTTTATATAGATATTTTACCTTGTTTTGATGTGAGGAATCAGCCCCCCCAACCAAAAAAACATTTTACAAATTTAATTTGCACATTTATCAGCGTCTATCGTAAAACTTAATAACTCAAAAATCAACGATTGATATTTATCTGGATTTTGACATTGATTTAATGTGAGGAATCCGCCTTCAAAGTTTGTAAACGTTTTGTGATACACACTTTATATACGAAAAGTGGTTAAAAATTCCTCAGCCTGACAAAGAATATCTTATTGTGCAATAAGATTTGTTTTTGTCAATTCTCCAAATAATTTTGATTTTTTGATCTTTGGTCTGATTTGGGAAATGTATTTGAGACAAGAAACTTTCAGCACCCCCATCAAGCATAGATATATCCCAAGCTAACTAATTTATAATGCTGCTCTTTGGCGTGATATTGAATTTACCATTTGTGCTTTCATTTTTCTTAAAGTTTTAAGCATATTTTGCAGGTTTCAGGTCAGGTTTATATTACCTATCCTTATCAAAAAATAGTAATAACTTATTTCGGGAACGTTAGTTATTATTATTTTTTTTATTTTCTTTGATATTTGGCGTTTACACATTTCTTTCCGGATCCCGCCCAGGGACCTAAGGTTAGAAATGGCATCATGACACATTCCACTGAAAACAAAAAATTACATAGATAAAGCCTTTCGTAAAGTGTGGGCTGTACTTGTCAGAACAATGTCTTGTATCTCTTTGAGGCATTGACTTCCAAGGATCCCTTCAATTAGTCGGCTGGAATCATTTCCAAACAGTCCAAGGGCTCCAACTACAATAGGGATTGTTGATGTTCCCATGTGCCACATTTTTGAGATTTCTATTTCAAGGTCCTTGTATTTTGACAGCTTTTCGAATATCTTCAAAGATACATTGCAGTCTGCAGGGACTGCCATATCAATAAGGTGGCACTTATTTTGTTTGTGGTCTTTAATAACAATGTCTGGGCGGTTGGCTTTGATTGTTCTGTCAGTGTGTATTGTGTAGTCCCATAGAATTGTAACAGGTCCTATCTCCGTAACCGGGTCAGGGTAGTGTTCGTACCAGTTTCTTTCAGTTTCCTTCCCGTAGGAGTTGCAAATTTTCCAGTGCAGATAATGGCCCACTCTGTCATGCCGGGTTTTATATTCAGTGGGTGCCAATATCGTGCAACCTGATACAAGATGATCAATGGTTTCTAGATATTTATCACAGAATCTGCATTTTGGGCTAACACAGTATTTTAGTATATGTACTTGATAATTCCTAGTTAAAAAGCATTGATCCTGTGCAGCAGTGATAAAACCTTCAGTTTCAGCTTTCATCCCTGCACTACGTAGCCACTGATGGGTACGGTTTTTGTCTGTCAGCTTGTTTGGTACGGTAAGAGTATTGGCCATGGAGCGGTTTATCTTGCCATTTTTTCTGTATCTGGTCGGTCGCATTTGTCTTTGCATTCTTTTTTAAGTATTTTGCAGCTTCAGCCGGTGTACAGTGATGTATTTCCATTTCTGCAAATAATAATAATAATAATAATGATAATTATTATTATTATTATTATTATTATTATTATTATTATTATTATTATTATTATAGCATGTATTACAGAAAATAAATTATGTCAAATTATGAGATCCTAGATTAAATATAAACTTAACTGTATTTATTAATTTGAGTTAACTAAAATTACGCAAAATTATTTTATGTATATATTCAATGTCATAATCATTATATAAATATGTGCTGAAAGGTTCATAGGCTAACTATGAATGAATGATGCTAGAACTGTGAAATCTTGCATGCATTAATTTCAAAATATCTTCTTCATGACTGCATTGTTCTTTCCACTAAACTGATATCTAACTGTTCAAAGAAATGCTTCATCCCTTTGGAAAAAGAAAAAGAAAAAAATCACCAACAGCAAATATAACATCATTAGAAATGCGATATTAGTTCCCAGCCCTGTTCTTTTTTATGTTGGGGAACAGATGGTCGTCAAATCAGTAGAATATGGTGGGTTCAAATCCAGTGACATGCACAGCAGCTATAGAAAGTAAGGACTAGAGTGTTGATTTAATAAAGCAAAACCCATTTCGTCAGTTTTCATGGGCGTTTGATCTTGATAGTCTTTCGTAATTGCTCCAGCAAGAAGACGTAGCACGCCCCGTTCACGGTATTGCCCTTTTGAAAATAGTAAAAAAAAAACAGTGTCCATCACCTTGCTCTGCAAATGAACCAACCATGGCCTTCTTTGGGATAGGTGAGCAGGCTACTGTATGGATATTCACTGACTGAAAGTGATGAATCCAGCACTCATTCCGGGTCAAGAAATGCTCAAGGAAACCAGCTGGATATGTCTCAAACGATGTCAGGTTTCCCCGCGATGTGGTGCGACTTTGACCAAGCTAATTGTAAATAATATTGTCAACTCCCTCACGGGATAGGCTAATAGCTTTGGTTATTTTATTGATAGTCAACTGCCTGACCGTGTTCACCATGTGGTGAACACGGTCAATGTTCTCGATGATGGCAGTTGCAGGACTCTCGGCTCATCTTCAAGACTCGCACTTACTCTCCTATATTCAACTGCCGACTTTTGAACTGTTGATGAAGCTTCAGCGTCATCCCCAAAGTTAGCAACCATGTCATTATGAATGTCCTTCGAGTCTAAACTCTTTTATCTGCAGGTACTTGATAACACCACGATATCATATTCTGTCGCTATTAATTACTTTTGAAGACCCTTTTGTACAGTCAGATGTTTACCTGAAAAAAAACAATACTGTTTTTAATAAGAAGAGTTGAAATTAATGCAAGCAAGATTTCAAGATTTTAGCATCTCTTCATAGTATGGCAGGATTTTCATTGTAACGAACTACAGGCTCAATTCGACGTAGGATGGTAAGAATACAACAGGAATATTATCTCACCAGGAATGTTCTCTCATTCCTCTTGATATTAACCCTAAAGATCCTCGATTACAAAACAGAGGTTTCAACTCTCACTAAATGCGTTCGATTATTTTATGGTCAGGCCTTTGAGGTAGGACACATTTGTAATACTGCAATATCTTCATCAATGAGAATCGATTTAGTTTTTTAAAAATCTAAAACGGAAAAAATAAATAAATACATAAACAAACAAAATGACAATAAAATAAGCAAAATTAATTAATCCAAACAAATTACCAAATCACACCTGTTAGAATATACGAAATAGAATAAAAAATAAGAAACAAATTCAATAAATAAAATAAATAATAAACAAATTACCAAACTATTATGACCAAAAAATTAGACTAAAAAATCAAAAAAAAAAATCGGACGGAAAATATTATAACTGTTATATAACGATAATAAAAAATAATATACTGCGTTACTTAAAAATCGAAAACCAAAAAGAGAAAATATACAGTGTAACAAATAAATAACAACAAGTATAATAAATTAATCTAAATACATCCAAATATATAAATAAACTAACAACCGATACCGATAAACTAGCCGTTTAGAAAAAACAAATAAAGATAATCAATCCAAATAAATAAATTAAAAACTGTTCCCACCAAAATAATAGTCAGAACAAACCACAACATTCAACCCCCAAATTCAACAAATAGCTTTATCTTCCAAAAAAAACTATTAAATAAGCTATATAAACAACTTTTTATTACGTATATAAAGACACCGATCAAAATAAGAAAAAAAATCAATAATAAATAAATAAATATATAAGATAAAAAATAAATAAGATAATATATAAGATAAAAAATAAAAATATAATAAAAACAAGCAAAACAATTTGACCCAAATAAATAAGCAAATAAACGACTTCCCGTAATATAACCGCCATAATAACAATAAGTTATATAAACAAATTTTTACTACGTTAATAAAAACACCGATCCAAAATATAGAGTATAGAACGAACCAATTCATAACTGCTCGTGGTTCCAAAGACGATAGGCATGAATAATGGCGCTAGCTTTACAGTGGTCATCTTTGCTTCTACATAAAATATTACCAAACGAGTTTTCCTATTATCATCTCCTTTATGACGTAAATTTCTCTACAGCAAGTACTGATTAATAAATACATGTTTATTGACTTCAAAAAATTTATAATATATATCGATTACAAAAACTATCTATTTGCACATTTATTATCAAAACAAGTCAGGTCTGTAAAAGTCCCCACGCACAATACTTTATGTATTTTTGTATCTTTATATCTCTATAGATATTTAAGAAATGTCATCCAGTTTGCTATAAGGTCACAACTCGCTACGTGAGAATAAACTGACAGATTATATTCATAGCTGGTACTCAGTGAGAGGCGAAATACATTCATTTGTATAAGATGATACTAATACTACTACGAAAAATAATAATAATATTATTGTTATTATTATTATTATTATTATTATTATTATTATTGTTATTGATAATGATAATAATATTATTTTCTTCAATTATAAAAATATATAAATCTACAAAAAATTATATCTTTGTACAAACATTACTTATCTTGTAATGAAAAAACGGGTGTACTATAATACACACGTCACAACGAATGAAATGCCGCCCGCGTGAAGTCATGAAGCTGAAATGTGCATATATATATATATATATATATATATATATATATATATATATATATATATATATATATATGAAGAAATATAGTCTTAAAGTGTGCTATATTTATGGGAAAAAGTGCTCAATATCAGAGATAGAGCGTGTGTAAATATAAACGTGAACATAGAAGTCAACACTTAGAGGTGACAGTCTGTTTCATGCTAGTGCAATCGTCAGGTTATTTATATATATATATATATATATATATATATATATATATATAAGTTTCAGGTATAGGTTATACAAGATGTCTGGCGAAGCCGTGAATATGGGCTCAGAATTGCGCAAAGATATCTCGAGATTCCGATCGTACATTCGGGAGAATGATACCCAAGAGGGGCGTACTCTGAGGTCGGCCGGTGGCATGTTCAAGGAGTTTCCTTGGCATTTCGAGAGCCTGTTTATCCTGGAGCGTAGTCTGACTGAAACGGCAATCAACGACCGTGAGATCACGCGCGAGTTTCCGCTGCACTGAAGTGGGTCGGCGGTAGCAAGTCTCCGGGACTTGATAGTTTACTTTATGAATTGTACTTCAGGCTGTCGAACAACTTTGTTCCGATTTTGACTGCCTCTTCAACAACTGTTCCGCCAGGGGCCCTCTCTGGCCGGATCACCAAGGGTACGATTACGCTGTTGAAAAAGTAGAAGGGTGTTGGCCGGGATTTAGATAATTACTGGACCATAACTCTACTAAACACAGAATTTAAGATTATGGCTAAGATCCTATCGGAGCTTTTGCAGTCATTTTCCGTGATTCTGTTGCGGCCTGAGAAAACTTTTTCTGTGAAGACCCGAACAATTCAGATCAAACTGCATCAGATCCGCACGATCCTAGAGGGTGTAAAAGACGACGAGCAAGCTGCGCTGATCAATTTCCTGTCTGCTATCCTGCAGGCCGTAGGATTCGAACCAGACTTCAGCCTGTGGATTAGCCTACTTTATCGCTCCCCCAGTGTTTTGATGATTCGAAAGCGACGGCGGCCTTTTGCGTTGTCTCGCTCGGTTTGTCAGGGTTTCCCGCTGCCCCCCCCCCTACTTTACGTTATGGGCTTGGAGCCTCTCTTTCACCGTTTGAGAGACAGAGCGTGCTGTTCGACCCTACGTGGAATCGCTGTCCCTGTTAGGGCTCGAGTCAGGGTTTCTGCGTGTATATATATATATATATATATATATATATATTAATTGTCTTATAATAAATCTAATTTGATAAACGTGTTTTTAATTTCAATATCAGACTTCACGAGAGAATCGATCTTTCTGACCTGTACATGATGATTATCCATTGTGAATGAGGCACACTCCATTAATATTTACTGCAATTGTAGAAAAAGAAAATGTAGCTGCATTGTAGGTTTGTCCCTCCCCAGAATGACCTGTTGCTAACTCTTCTCCGATCAGGTCCAAACGACTGAAAATATACCAAATCTTGAATATTTCATCTGCCTTTATAGGTCTTCACTTTATTAAGATTAGTTATGCTATGAAGGAGTTTGCTCGTCTGGTCAGATTGTGAGTACGTGCATTCAGTTATTTGTAAAATCCAATATATTTATAATTCTTGAATGAACACGGTCAGGACTAAATTCTGATAAAAGTTCTGAAATCATTTGTTGAAAACATATATTGATATAAAAAGGCGATTAAATTATATTCCTTTTCTTTTTGGGAAATCAAGTTAAATATAATACTGTTTAATAATCCTAATTACTTTACAGGGTGTCCTAAAAAATTGACAATAATTTAAAAGCAATTATCTTAAAACTACTAAGTCTAGGCCAATGAAATTGAACGGTTTAGGTGTTGAACATCATAAGTTTAGAATGAGACCGATTTTACAATTGTTCAATATGTGACCGCCTGTGGCACGGCACACGTCAAGTCGATAGTTAAGTTCTTGCCAAACACGCTAATGTTGATGACTGTCTACCAGATCCTTTAGCCCTGCATAAGCAGCCTTCCTCTCTAAATTTTTGGTACCAAGTCTAAATTTGTTTGCTAGTTGGTGACGTTTTACCAAATTATGCATTGAAAGCACGCTGCACAGTCTTGGCTGACTGTTGTGCGAGCATATTCCAAGACGCAAAATAACTTCTCTTTGGGAGTGAACAGCACGGCTCAAACTTAAAACAGAACAAAAATAAAACATTAAATAGAAAATCTTGATCTGTTTTTATATATTCTGTGTACATTTGAGGTTATTTCAACAAGAATTACCTAAGTTATTAGCCCGCGAAATTAAGCCAATTTTCGCGGGACACCCTGTACTTTGTTTTAACCTAGAATTCGCAGAATTGAAGTTTCTCAACTCAACAAAAAGGAATGATTAAAAGACGCGAAAAAATGGATCTCGTTCAAAGAGTTCTTAACAGTTTTTGTTAGTGTTTCACTGGCGATTTTTCTCTCTCTATTTTTATCTTAGCTTTTCAAGTACAATATTCATCTACGATGGAAAATATACATAAGAATTCATAATTCAGTAGAAACATAATTATAAAGATTTAAATGAGCCAACATAAATAAAGATGCTATCATTACTATGTTAGTTATCGCGATCTTGTGATTTAAGCGATCATTTGTGCAGCATTATTGTTTATTTGTAGTATTTCTAGCGTGAATGTTATCTGAGTAAGCAATGCACATGCAAGAAGAATGTCGACTTGTGTTTTTTAGATTATGCAATAGCATTTGACAAAGAACGACACACAGATCGATTTGAACTGTTAGGTAAAGTAGGTCGCTTCGGAAAGCATGTTAGAATAATTCAAAACTTATACAGCAAAGCAAACTGTTTGCATACGCATAGAAAACGAATTGAGTAAGTTGACAAAAAATGGATAGCGCTGTAGAACAAAGAGGTCTTCTCATCGAATATATTTTACACCAAGGCTATCCTAATGGAGTTGGAGACCCTATCAGAATTTATTATCAAGATGGGGAAGCGCAATCCTAACAATATAAGATAGGCAGATGAGACTGTTGATGACAGACACAGAAAGAAAACTACAAGACCTACTAGATAAGTTCGTAGAGGAAAGCAAGAAGAAAGGACTACTCATCAACTGTTAGAAGACAGAAAGTATGGACAGCCGGAGAAAAAATCCCAAGATACCAAATTGGAGATATCGACATCAAACAAATATAGAAGTATATAGGAAGTATTTTAACAGAGTGTGGTATATGTGGCACCAAAATCCAAACGGGTATTGGATTAGAGAAATATGTGATATTTTGTATGGTAGTCAATGTTGGATAACCTTCCCACAGAGGAGACTGAAGGTAGCAGAAAGATATAGATAGTTCCATGGAGGGAGTGAGTATACGACGAGGAAGTTGCATTATTTACTTTATACGGACTGGTATCCTCATTGCCCTTTTCACAACGTCTCGGCCGTGGTACGCTCTGGCCTTCTTCAGGTGATTGTAAGTTCTAACCGAGCCCTTTATGTCGTCCACCGGGGCATATTGTTCTAATTTCACGTGCCATGTCCCTTCCAGATGTCTCAGTTATTTTCCTTTGATCGCAACTCTCCAAGATTTGGTTTACCACTGCTGTAGCCTGGTATTGAACTCACAACTCTTTGAGTCTAGTCACTGGATCTAACCAACGTCTGTATCCTCTGGGTCAATAATGCAAGTAATCATAATAACTCATCTCAGAGCTATAGACAGACAACGAGGAAGACTTAAAGAAAATGGTAAGAAAAAGAACATTTCTACTCAGAACCAGAACGAGACAGCTGAAATTTATTATACACTTAACAAGGAAGGACGGCTTGCAACAGTCTTCTAGGCTATATCGAGCGCAAGAGATATAGTTGAAGGTAGAGGGTCACCTACTTGATGAGCTTCTGTGAATGGATGGCAGGACATGAGTGAAAGGAAAATAATGCCAAGGGCCTCACAGGATAGGAAAGAGAATCATAATTGCCCACGTTCTGAAGGGACACACGGCGCATAGAAGAAGAAGAAGAAACGTAAGCCTAGTTGTATGCAATCAAAATCAATAATCTTTAGCCTAAATATGCTAATCTTCATAAAATATTTTGGACATGCTAGGGACGAGTTCTTTCTTCAGATAGCAATAGACCAAAGAGTCAAAAGATAAGTGAATACTTCCAAGAGGATTAGGAAGTATTGAATACATGCAGCGTCAGATGAAATTTTAATTGATTCAAAGTTTGATAAAACCAAAATAAGAAAAAATTGTTAATTTGCATCAGCTACACTATCTACAATGTAGAAAGTTGTGAAATTGCTGACATCTCGCTCCCAAGTAAAGCAAGTCAGGCAGTACACAGTTGTAGATGCGGCGAATTATTCCTACAATTGAAATGATATAACCCTAAATTAACTTTCTGATAACCACAAATAACCGTAATTGGTTCCAAGTATGGGTGATGAATGCTGTGTTTGAAAAAAAATGAAATAATTTGTTTAACGTTACCATTTTACTTGCTTCAAAATAAATTCTCTTTTCTTTGTCTCTAATATCCAATTATATTTGGAACACGGTTCAATATTCAATAGACTTCCCTGGATATACCTCCATTATTCTAAGAACAGTAAGCCTGCTTTCATTATATAACAAGAAAACTTAAAAACTGTATGAAATAAAACAAAGGATTTAAATTAAACTTCTAGAATAATTTAGTTCCAATCAGCGTTAGAATTTCGGTGAATTTACTTCCCAGGTTATGAATAACGTGAATAAATGAGAGCCTATACAGGAAGACCTGTTTTTTTAAATATTTTTTAGAGACAAAGATAGAGGAATGCTTTCAAGTCGAAAAGGTCTTTATATTAACCTTTTCATCTGGGATAATTTATATTTAATGTCAGTGTTATTTATACCAAAAAGCAAGGTTGTTTTTATAAAGATGAAAAATGATACGGATATTCTCAGGAATGATGCTATCGGGTACATACGCTGAAATTCTAATTTCCAATGATGATGAGATCTCTTAACAAAAATGGAAGAAAGATTATCCGTATTTATAATCTTCGGAGAAAAAAGTATTTTCTTAATCTTTTGCACGGAAAAGTCAATAATTTGTCTTTTTAAAAGATGAGATTAAAAAAAAATCCAAAATCCATATTAATTCGGTTGGGAAATCCTATATAGAAATCTATAAAAATCCATTTATGCATTTGCGATTATTTTATTTTCACCTGTATCTATCTTTCACACACACGCACGCACGCACGCACGCACGCACGCACGCACGCGCGCACACACACACACACACACAAGCATATATATATATATATAAAGAGGGAAAGTGGTAGTGAGAGATATAGGAAAGAATGAAATACGCAACGATATAGAGAGACAAATACAAAGAAAGAAGGCAAAAGATATGGTATCTACTATTGGAAGATTCGTAGCTATATGTTCTAGCAAACCGTCGACATTAAGTCCTAATCTTTTAGGGTGTATTATTACCGAAACATTCTATCAAGCTTAACATTCTATTCGTAACACCTGCAGCCGCACACTGGTTACCATGCTAGTCACACACTTGTTCGCTTAACTGGCGCACTCCTTACTCACTTTGTTTCAGGCTCCTTACTCAGTGTTAACGTTCCTTACTGACTGTTTCACATTCCTTACTCACTGTTAGAAGTTCCTTACTCACTTTGTTTCACGTTCCTTACACACTGTTTCACGTTCCCCACTCACTTTGTTTCACGTTCCTTACTCACATTGTTACAAGTTACTTACTCACTTTTTTTCACGTTCTTTACTCACTTTGTTTTACGTTCCTTACTCATTTTGTTTCACGTTCCTTCCTCACTGTTACACGTTCCTCACTCATTTTGTTTCACGTTCCTCACTCATTTTGTTTCAAGTTCCTTACTCAGTCTCACGTTCCTTACTCACTGTTTCACGTTCCTTACAAACTTTGTTTCACGTTCCTTACTCATTGTTTCACGTTCCTTACTTCGTTTCACGTGCCTTACTGATACTTTCACGTTCCTTATTCACTTTGTTTCAGGTTCCTTACGCACTTTGTTACACAAGTTCCTTACTCACGTTGTTACAAGTTCCTTACTCACTGTTTCACGTTCCTTACTCACTTTGTTTCACGTTACTTACTTACTATTTCCCGTTCCTTACTCACTTTGTTACACGTTCCTTACTCACTTTGTTACAGGTTCTTTACTCACTGTTTAACGTTCCCTACTCACTTTGTTTCACGTTCCTTACTCACTGTTCCACTTTCCTTACTCACTTTCTTTCACGTTCCTTACTCACTTTGTTTCACGTTCCTTACTCACTGTTCCATGTTCCTTACTCACTTTGTTACAAGTTCCTTACTCACTGTTTCACGTTCCCCACTCACTTTGTTTCACGTTCCTTACTCACTTTGTTTCACATTTCTTACTAACTGTGTCACGTTACTTACTCACTTTGTTTCACATTCCCTACTCACTTTGTTTCACGTTACTTACTCACTGTTTCACGTTCCTTACTCACTGTTTCACGTTCCTTACTCACTGTTTCACGTTCCTTACTTATTGCTTCACGTGCCTTACTTCGTTTCACGTGCCTTACTGTCTCTTTCACGTTCCTTACTCACTTTGTTTTACGTTCCTTACTCACTGTTGCACGTTCCTTACTCACTTTGTTTCACGTTCCTTACTCACTGCTATGAGTGTAAAAAGCTGAAAACCATTGAATAACGATAGAAGAGGATATATAAAATAACTTCGAACCAGAAATATGTACGTTACTTCGAAAATCGTTATTTGTATATATGTAATATTATCATTATACGGATTAAAAGTACACGGGAGTTGACCGGTCAGATGCAAAATTAATCTTTATCCAATTTCGACATATAGTTAATAGTGTCAGCGTGTGGGTGTGCGGCCTTCGGTTTTTCTCTGAGCGTGGATTCTACATACTTTTGCAGATTTGGCTTTTATGTGGGTACTTCTATATATACCTGTCATATGGTTTGATCCAAGTCTGGATTGCCTACGTGCAGATAAGTTGACCATCTGTATATATACCGTCCGCACAAACTGACATATAGAGAAGATATATCGAGCTATCCGGAGAAACTGACATATAAAGAAGGTGCATCGGGCTAAATCGCTAGACTTATCTGAATCTGGTGCAATTCTGAGCGGAAAGTTTTTATCTGGGGTAGGTCAAATTTTGTTTTTATCTGGGGTAGGTCAAATAAAAGAAGTATTCAATATCCTTTAAACAAATAAAAGAGATAGTAAAATTTACATTTCAAATGCAATTGCATATCAACTGCCGTTTCTGTTTCCTACTCATTTGCATCATTTTGCCTGAAAATAAATCTGTTCAATATTTATATATCATTACTAGATTTTGTTTTTACTTTTTAATTCTTAGCATTCCTGTGTTAACCTGACAGTAGGTCCCGAAAATGTCCTCCAATCTGTGGTTGACTGGGGCAGGAAATGGTTTGTACACTTTAAGGCTTCCAAAACGAAACTACTCTCATTTACCCACCACAGAGAACCCTCCCTGCCTGGCATCAGGATGGCTGATACCCAACTCCACGTGCGCCTCCTTGGTCTCACGCTGTGCACTGACGTGTAGTAGGAAAACTACATTGAATCTATAGGTTCATTTACCGTAAGGAAGTTAGTTCTCTGTGTCGTGTCAGAAGGTTTTTTTCTTGCCTGAGTCCATCCTTCATATTTAAAAACCAATCATTCATCCTTACATGGAATACGGCTGCCATATATGGTCTGGTACTTCCGGTGTTCATCTCGAGGTATTCAACAAAATCCAGATACGGATATGCAACATGATTGGTCCTGATCTGGCAACTCGTCTACAGTCACTTTATCACAGACGTGTTGTGGCTTCCCTCTGTCTTTTCTACAAATATTTTCATTGCAACTGCTCTTACGCGCTACTTTCACTGGTTGCCAAAATGCATGAATTTAAGCTTGCTACTAGTTTGGCATCTCGGCCCCACCCTTTCACTGTCGAAGCATTTAAATCTAACCGCCTCTTCTACTCCAACAGCTTCTCAGATCGCACTTCCGAACAGTGAGTCTCCCTTCCTCTTACTTGTTTCCCTGATAGCTATAATCTTCAAATATTCAAAGGTATTGTCAATCGATTTCTTCTGATGCCTTGATCCTGATTACCGTCCTTCTCTTTATCCTTTCCTCAAACACTATTCTTTACTCTTGCTCTTACTCTCTGTAACCCTTGGCTTGCTAGTGGCACTGCTGCCTTGCAGGGGGCGATTTGCTTAAAAAAATTAATTCCTTCTTATTTCCTTCTGCATTTTCTTTCTCTCTACCATTTTCTTTCTTTTACCCCCGTTTCGCTCACCGCTACTTTATTAACTCTTCTTTTCCCCTTTCAGGACTTACTCTACTTCCTGTTACGCAAACTTTTCTTCTTTAAATTTTTTCTTCAGCCTACATCATCCCAAAGGTTACCATATTTAAATTTTAATTTATATAATTTCACATGATCAACAATCAACTTAGAAGCTGAACCAATGAATGTGATCATATAACACTACCAGGGAAATATCTTCTTTGCAGCGTAAAAATCTCATTAGCGTTGAAATTTTTTTCCTTCTGATCATATCAGGTTTATTTCAAATTTTGAAGAGTTTTTGGATTTTCCTCCTCAGTTGGAAGCACTGCGAATTGCCTTTAGAAGTTTGCTAATACGAGAGAAGCATTTCGCTTTTATTTGCAGTATAATAATTCAGCCACTGAAACCAAACAGCGACAATTGAAGAAAA
Source organism: Acanthosepion esculentum (assembly GCA_964036315.1). Classification (NCBI taxonomy): domain Eukaryota; kingdom Metazoa; phylum Mollusca; class Cephalopoda; order Sepiida; family Sepiidae; genus Acanthosepion; species Acanthosepion esculentum. The sequence goes on along the minus strand of OZ038485.1, from coordinate 124,462,839 downwards.
GTTTCTGTGTAGCTAATAAGGAAAATGGACAGAAGCCTTATTTCGTCAGATGATTCGCTTTCTTCATTTTGCCATCAAATATTAAAAGTCTCACAAGACTCTTCCACTATTCGACGACAAGCCAGATACCTATTTATTTAGTTCAGTTCTTTTAAGTATCTTCTTATCTTAATATGGCCCTTTCATACTATCTATCTATCTATAAAAAATTAATTTCTTTTTTAAATATATCATCATCACGATCATCATCAACAAAATAAAACGATAATAATTATAAGGTTAAACTTTTGATAATTTTGATAAGGCCGAGAGATTTCTGAATATTTTCAAATGTTTGGAGGCATAACGTTATTTTCTGAACCATATATTTTCTCTTTGATTAAATACGGTTTTCCCAATAGATTTTGACATTTACCTTTGATAATGTTTTTCATACAACATAACGCTTTCCAAAAACTCCCTTTTTGTCATGTCATTCTTTTTGTTAATAAACATATATATTTCTAAGACTGAATTGGGATCAAATATGCACCAATATTATCAACCAAATATTGCATAGAATAACTAGAATTATGATGCCCAAATACACAAGAATTATGCAGACGAACGCTACCAGACGAGACAAATACACATGAGGTCTATTTAACCAATGAGAAACAAATAACAAAAAAATACCAGAAAATTCTCTTCAGTATTTCATTTCCAATGAAGCTTAAATAAAAGCTATACATGTCAACTTTATAAACGTTTCCTATTTGTTCGTTATTCTATCATATCTAAGACTTATATTTAAGTAATTTTAATTGAATTGTATTTACATATAAATGGCTAATTTGGAACTTTCTTCTTTATAACCAGTACATTATGAATATTAAACGAAATAGAATTCCATTAATCACTGCATTATTATGACCTCTTGGTCTTCACAAAAAAATATTTCGAATCTGTAAATTATAAAATTGTTACATACAAAAAACTCTTACATAAACTATGTCAGATTTTATTATGCAAAATTTAATTTTATAATTAAATTTAAAAATTCAGTTTATATTTTGAAACATGGTAATTTCTGTGTAGCGATTGGACACTATTTTTAAAATAGTAAATAATTATAATATTATGCTCTATTATGTATCGAGCACTGTTTTTTTTTTAAATAAAAAATAATTACTAAGGACACCGGTTTGTAAATCATACTGTTCTTTCTTATTATTTTAATATATATATATATATATATATATATATATATATATATATATATATATATATATATATATACATATATATATATATATATATATATATATAGAGAGAGAGAGAGAGAGAGAGAGAGAGAAAGTTTCATTAAGACGGTTTATATATATAAGGGTGTTTCATTAACAGGGATCAAAGTCGATTTTAAATGTAAATTAAATTGATGCGTCTAATGATTTTCTTTCTTTTTCTTTCAGATTTGGCGGACATCTGGGCGATATTATTATGATCCAATAGAGAAATAAATAAGCTTTCCCCAATAACACTGACTTATTTACTGCTGACTTTGATCCCTCTTAATGAAACACCCTTATATATATAAACTGTCTTAATGAAACCCCCTCACTCTCTCTCTCTCTCCATATATATATATATATATATATATATATATATATATATATATATATTTAAATAATAAGAAAGAACAGTAAGATTTGCAAACCGGTGTTCTTAGTAATTATTTTTTTATTGAAAAACAAAAACAGTGCTCGATACATAATAGAGCATAATATTATAATTATTCACTATTTTAAAAATAGTGTCCTATCGCTACACAGAAATTACCATGTTTCAAAACAGAAACTGAATTTTTAAATTTAATTATAAAGTTAAATTTAAAAACTATAGACCATTCCATTCTCAAGCGATTTCTAAAATAAACTATTAAAAAGTTTACTTCACTTATAAGCACAGAAAATCTTAATATTTTAAATTGTTAATGTTACGGAAAAATCAATCATTTTTATAAAGAGTGTTTGGGTGTTAACTTCCCTAGACGACTTATCTATAAAACATTAGTTACTTTCAAAATCAGGTTAAGTTAAGGTGGGAGAGAGGTGCCGGCTCACATGCAATGATATTCGTTTTTCGCGTGTCGTCTGGGTTTTTCAATCATAAAATGTTCTTGGCATTTTTACTTGCCCGCTTAATTTATAATTTTATACAAAAAATTTCTTAAAGGAGTCGTCGGAATATGAGTAAGTCGTATTTTTAATATTTAAAAATTTATTCCTACAAATTTAAAGTACTTTTCTATTTCCAATAACAGAATATACGTTATTTTATAAATAAATATATTAGAATTGCATTCGTATTTTAAAATATATATTAATCAAGGATCAAGTATAAAAAATATTAATCAAGGATCAAGTATAAAAAATATTATACAAGGATCAAATAAAAATATGAATGTTTTATGTTTCATCTCTTTTTCAAAATTGAAACTTTTTTAAGGAAAACATTTGACAGTGTCTACAAAATATGGCTATTTCATTTCTTTAAGAAATTTTTTAATTCTTAAGAAACTTTTTAATGTATAATTTTTATGTATGCACAAAGGACATGGGTCATTTAATTACCTAAAATCTCTACCTTTGCATTTTAACCTTGGCATTTTATTGGTTTCTATTAAGTGCCAGAAATATTTAGATACGGACGTTTGATTTCTGTATGTATTATTTTTAAAGGACATTTCATGTTGATTTTCATGTCTTTTGAAATCATGTTTTGTGCATCCGAAGTAGATTTTAAATATGACTGGATCTTCTGTGGATAAAGTATCGCATTGATAAACCAATGAATTTATGCAACATTTATTAGTGAGAGGACAGGTTTGAGGAGTTCTACAGTTGCATAATTTTTCCTTATCTTCATCTCTTTTTATTTTAGGATGTAGATATTTTATTTTAGTTTAAGTGTTTACCCAAGATATTATCATTATACTTCTTAATAATCATTTCTGCGTCCATGGGTATGACGGTAAACTGCATCCCCGTCCATGGGTATGACGGTAAACTGCATCCGCGTCCAAGGGTATGACGTTAAACTGCATCCGCGTCCAAGGGTATGAGAGTAAACTGCATGCGCGTCCATGTATGACGGTAAACTGCATCCGCGTCCATGGGTATGACGATAAACTGCACCGCGTCCATGGGTATGACGGTAAACTGCATGCGCGTCCATGGGTATGACGGTAAACTGCAACCGCGTCCATTGGTATGACGGTAAACTGCATCCGCGTCCATGGGTATGACGGTAAACTGCATATGCATACTGGGTACGGCGATAAACTATGTCCAACAGAAAGGCTGTTTTTGAAAAAATAAGGTTGTCGGCTATACGTTTTTGGAAAAATAGTATTACCAGCTATACATTTTCGAACAATACAATTTTGAAAACCAAATGTTTCCAGCAATGCATTTTTGAAAACCAAATGTTTCCAGCAATGCATTTTTGAAAACCAAATGTTTCCAGCAATACATTTTTTCAAAACCAAATGTTTCCAGCAATACATTTTTAAAAACCAAATGTTTCCAGCAATACATTTTTTGAAAACCAAATGTTTCCAGCAATACATTTTTGAAAACCAAATGTTTTCAGCAATACATTTTTTTCAAAACCAAATGTTTCCAGCAATACAATTTTGAAAACAAAATGTTTCCAGCTATACATTTTTTGAGAACCAAATGTTTCCAGCAATACATTTTTGAAAACCAAATGTTTCCAGCAATACATTTTTGAAAACGAAATGTTTCCATCAATACATTTTTTCAAAACCAAATGTTTCCAGCAATACATTTTTGAAAACCAAATGTTTCCAGCAATGCATTTTTGAAAACCAAATGTTTCCAGCAATCCATTTTTGAAAACCAAATGTTTCCAGCAATCCATTTTTGAAAACCAAATGTTTCCAACAATACATTTTTCCAAAACCAAATATTTCCAGCAATACATTTTTTGAAAACCAAATGTTTCCAGCTATACATTTTTTGAAAACGAAATGTTTCCAGCTATACATTTTTTGAAAACGAAATGTTTCCAGCAATACATTTTTTGAAAACCAAATGTTTCCAGCAATACATTTTTTGAAAACGAAATGTTTCCAGCTATACATTTTTTGAAAACCAAATGTTTCCAGCAATACATTTTTGAAAACGAAATGTTTCCAGCTATACATTTTTTGAAAACCAAATGTTTCGAGCAATATATTTTTGAAAACCAAATGTTTCCATCAATACATTTTTGAAAACGAAATGTTTCCAGCAATACATTTTTGGAAAACCAAATGTTTCCAGCTATACATTTTTTGAAAACCAAATGTTTCCAGCAATACATTTTTGAAAACCAAATGTTTCCAGCAATACATTTTTGAAAACCAAATGTCTCCAGCAATACATTTTTGAAAACCAAATGAAAGTCCCTCAAAATCATTTTCGGCATAAAATGACCCCTAACGTTGGAATGCCGTCAAACAAAACAACCAAACCGAACCAATAATCATTTCTAAGTTTTCAGTACAACTGTAACTTCATTAAAGGGCAAGTTTATTAAAAATTGTACTGAGTTTACTGTCTCTTGGAAAATGTTTATAAATTAACGTAAGGAATTTTTATCCTAATTTACTTTTTACGATTTGGTTGTATGGGGTGTATACGCTTTCTGTTTTGTTTTGTATTTATTTTGTTTCCATTTTCATTTTTTTTATAATCGAGTTTTGGGCTTTTGTAAACGCTAATTCTTTAGAGCTTTGTTATAGAAATTAATATGTTCGAAGAAAATTTTCTCATTTGCTGAAATTGTACTAATTTTCTTTTCGATGGATAACGGTATATGTTTAATTATATATGGAGGATAATTAGACATAGAGTGTATATAGAAAGGATTTTTTATAATTAAATTTAAAGTTTTAGTTTCTGTTTTGAAACATGGTAATTCCTTTGTAGCGATAGGACCATATTTTTAAAATAGTAAATAATTGTATATATATATATATATATATATATATATATATATATATATATATATATATATATATACAGAAATGAGAGAGATATGTATATATATATTATATTTCATATAAATAAATATATATATAGTATATCTATCTATATAGATATACATATATATGTAGTATATATATATATATATCTGTTTGTTCATTGCCTATCTATCAATAGATAGATAGATAGCTATGTATATATATGTATATATTTCAGTTTCTTTATTATCTGTCTAGATATACATGCATATATATATATTTATATATTCCACTTATATCTATCTAGATATACATGTGTATATATTTAAATATTTCACTTTGTTTATTATCTGTCTAGATATACATGTATATATATTTATATATTTCACTTTATTTATTATCTATTTAGATATACATGTGTATATATATATGTGTGTATATATATTTATATATTACAGTTTGTTTATTATCTATCTATTTATCTCATTTTGCTTTCATCTTTCTTCGCAATTATTCGATGGCATTCTTTTCTCTTCTATTCATTCAACTGACAATAAGTCTACAAATCTTGTTCTCCATCCAATTACATTATTTCCCATTATCTGTCTGGCTTCCTGTAAATCGATACACACCAACAGACAAGGTTACATAGATCACATAATGCTTTAATTTGTTAATCACATCTCTATTACTCACATGCATGTTATTCACAGCAAAATGCATTGATTAACTGCTAAAATTGTTTTATTAAAATATATGATGTATCAATTTAAGCAAAGAAATTACATATAATTTTGCATACAGATTATTTTATTTATCGTTTAATCATTTCACCCCAAGCAATGAAATAAAGCTACAAGAGGCAAGGGATTACTGAAAGTGAGAGAATATGAGGGAAAAAAAAACATTATTAAGGCTAGTGAACAATAAAAGAACACGAATTAAGAAGATAGAAGATAACGATTTCATTAAAATTTTTGAAGATGAATTTGACTGGGAAGTAAGAAACTATGAGAGATTTCTATAAGCGAGATTTGTGATAGAATAAAGTTCTAGCTTAGAACTTACAGTTCTTTGGTTATAATATCAAGATTAATTTTCTTGTATCATGTCTGAATAGAATTCTTCAAATACTGACATGACAGTCTGTCCGAAAATAACTTCCTCCTTTTATATTAAAGAAGTCTCCCTTAAGCAACGACGTTTTAGCCTCCTTCAAATTAAACCCATTTGAACCCCGCACACTTACCTTATCGTTCAATTCACTTTTCCAAAACAGACTGCCAAGTACTAACTGAATGATCCTAGAAAGCCTTCTGGATAATTCTAATAGCTTCTCCGGAAACAAATATGTGTATGCGACGACCACACTGTAAAAAAGTTCCTTCATTGCTGTTTCATTGATGTATAATATCATCGTAGTCTGATTAGTTGCCGATTTTTAACAAAGGAGCATAATCCTTATCGAATAGACAACTTTACGAAGAAACCTGGTAGGATTTGAAAATATCATCAGTCATAAACTCAGATTGCAACATCAAAATACCCCCCGGCAAAAATAATATCTTTTCAACAAAATCCTGTAATCATATATTTAGGTTCCATTTTATTTTCATACGAATCAATAAACATTAACACCGACATCGTATGATCAGTATCAATTTTCATATCGTCGTTACTTGAAATTTGTTGACATGTTACATATACTAGGCAAAAGCATCTCTAAAATAATTTTATCTAATGTATTTTCTGCTTGTTCTTAAAATATTCCTGTTTTGCGGGGCTATATTCATTTTTGTACTTTATTTCAAAATACGACATGCTGAATTTATGTAAATCAGAAAGAGGTTTGATCCGAGAAGTGAGCCCTGGGGGACGTCTACGTTGACCGCCAGGGCCGATAATAACTACCTTCAGGGATCTACCTGTTAGGAAGGATTTTATAATAGAGAAAACCCTTCCAGTGATTCTATAGCTGGAGAGCTTGTGTTGAAAATCTTTGTGCCACACCTTGTTGAAAGCCTTCGAGATATCTAACGCTATGATATTTGAGGTAGGTGTGTCGTCAAGGCCCTTACTTACGTCTGTGTAATGGTAGTTAGGACGTTAACAATTGATCGAGCTGAGAGAAACCCACACTGTTCGTCACATAAGAGGTTGTTCCTATCCAGGTGCTCGTTCCTATCGAGATATTCGATACCTTCTTTTTTATTAAGGCCTCAAAACCTACTGATGTTAGTGAAGAGACGAATGGGTCTGTACTGGGAGGGAAGGATCGATTGCCCGCGTTCTTGAAGACCGGGCGTACACTTGTCACCTTCCTGGCCTGGGAAAGATGTCTCCTTCGAGCGACGGTTAAATAACTTTGCTAGAATCGGGGATAATTCTGGGTTTATATTCTTAAGGACGACCACTGGAATTTTTGTTTGGGCCAGTGACTTTTTGTGGGTCGAGGCTTTTGATAAGTTTAGAGACTTCTCTTGCTGAAATGAGTATATTACAGAGATTGTGCTGTGAGACGTGTGATTTTGGGGATGGGATGGCCTTTATCATCTAACGTTGAGACTGAGGCTACGAACGCGGTGAAGAGCTTTTCCTTATCCGTCGATGATCATATGAACTCTGTGCGATTTATAATCGTTGGCACATCTGCTTTGCCTCTGTTCATACTAGGGTTGGTGATATTCCAGAATTCATGAGATTTTTTAAACTTTCAACCTTGATCTCGGCAGATAGCGCGTATCTGCACTTTTAATTTTCCTGGACTCTCTTACAGTGATTACGAGCAGTTCTGAGAGAAGTAAGGGGAAGACTACTCTTGGGATAGATTTTGAAGTAGTGGTTCCGATGATCTATGACTACAACGCATTCAGAGGTGAACTGCTTTTTCTTGGATACATACCACTCCATTCCAAGAAGGATCCATCCAGAGAATAGGAAAGCAGTTTTGGGAGCAACATGTTTGAAGGTTTTCAGAGGAGATACCGTTATGTAAGTTCGAAATCTGTTCAGTCTGCCTCCGCATAGCGAAAGATCGTTCTATTGAACGGTAAATTTGTGGATGTCATTGGTTTGGAGTCAATCTGGATACTGACTAGGAAATGATTTGACGTGCCAATGGGGGCTAAAACATTTGCTTAGCATTTGTCAGGGTAGGGTGTTAGAAAAATCGAGGAGTTTCGCCTGATGTCTGGGTTAGTTCATATGCAATGTAGAAGTCTTTGCAATATCAGCATTCTACATAGCTTTTCTTAGAGTGGACTAATCACTCTTTGTGATGGACAGTGAAGTCACCGCATATTGGTCGAGGGAAATTCGGTTAGGATATTGTCAATACTCTCTGATATTCAATCGAAGATTACCGCCCCTTGATCTGGAAGACGATACAGGGCTAAGACGAATGTAGGACTACACTGAAACACATATACAGGAGATCAGGGTCCTTTGTTTTTGTGCCCCTGCCCTTTATGTAGGCACCGAGGCGATTTAGGTGGTCGTATTTTGTTATAATGTTTAAATAGCCCTCGATTAAAAGCTACTACAATGGTATGATTTTGAGACAGGAACAGGAGGCCAGGTTTAGACTGAAGAAAATGGAGTTCAATTTCTTGAAAGTTGCGACATATACTTCTTACATTGTTGTAAGAGATTCTATAACTGGGTTCTACTCTGGGGCAGGGGACTTGAATGTTTTGTTCGTTTTTAATTTGATTGTTTTCATGATTTTTTGGTTCGTCTGTTGGATGAATAGTAGGTAGTTAGACACACATTGGGGTTGCGCACATCACTAACCTGGGTTGAATCGCTCAGAGATACTGCCGTAACATTATTCATCAACATAGAATCGTGAGGCCCCAGAAATCATTCACAAAATATCAGTAGAATAGGCCCGATATTCACCTGATTGCAGGATAGCCTCCTTCGAAGTTATTCGAAGTTTCGGATCCCTTTCTACCAGGCGGATAACACCCCCGCCACAAAATGAAATATTCATGCGTGATAATCCAAGTGTATATGTCTCTTCCGCATGTAGGTCATGGCAACAGAACTCCTCTTTGGGTCAGAGACATAGGATACCGAGGCATGTTCACACATACACGTGAGGACTAAGACACCCGTTGGAAGAAGCGGGGTGACGAAGGTTACTCGGGGGTGCATGTGTATCCCCTACTCTTATTTCAGTTAGTATCGGAAGCATAGTCGTTAGGCTGAGGGAATGCGGGGAGAATTTACTTATTATATTTGAGAGAGGGTGAAAAATAATACGTTTAGAAATTCAAATGTAATTTGTCCTGTCCCAGATACAAGGCGGGGATTGAGAGTTGTTCTGAGAATTTATTCGAATCGTTTGGCCAAGGGAGTCAAGGAAAAATTAAGGACGGATGTGAGAACTAAAGTCCCAAGTACCTCTATTTGGAAAGGGTTGATATAGGCTCACGAGCCAGTTTGCCACGCCAGAAAAAAAAATCTTCCATTAAATATATGATCAACAGTTAACATTACATTAATATGCAGGTAAAAATACAGGTGTCCATAAACACACACACACACACACACGCACACACACACACACACACACACACACATACATATATATACATAATTGCCTCCAAGCAAGACTTTAGACAGAAACTTAAAGAAAATAACACAGAAATTTAAAGAAGAATAAATAAATTAAAATGGAAATATGAAAAAGTTAAAACAATAAAAAACAGAAAGTGGTTGTGGAAGAAATGAAAACAGACGAAACAATTCTTGGGTGGGTTCTCATTAATGGCGCTTTCGTTTGAGAGTTGGATGTCTCGGACTGAGAACAACGGACTATCCTGCTAGTAAAAGTTTGGGGTACCTTCGCTTTTTTTTAAGGTGGCCATGATGCACTAAAACCTATAATGGACCCTGGTGTGTAGAGATTATCAAGGTATGTTCTTTCTTTTTCCAAACACCCAATTTGTGTCATTCAAAGTTATTGGCGGGGTTCAAGTAGATACGGAGTTTCACCATATGACATATAAATATTATTGCCTGCGATGAAAAAATTCTGAGAGAGAATATTAGGAAAAATATCTTCATAAGTTTTGTGATAAAATATTAAAATATTTAAAATTTTAATTTTAATAAAAATATGATTAATGTTCTCAACTTAATCTTTGAGTAATCTGAACAAGATATTAAACGCATTTTGTTTTCTCATGTTAAGTTTTACGACGTCTTTGCAAAATGGACAGAATTAAAATTGAAATCTTACTTTTCACCTCACTTTATCACATAGGATAAATGTAAATGGCAGTGACAAACCAGTTTTCATGTCTGTGTTTTTTTTCCACTAAATCTGTGGCACACAAGCATCAAGGATTTAATATCTTTCTCTACTAATAGATGTTTAAGAAAATTGTACATTGAAAGCAACTTTTTTCTTTAAAGTCAATTTATTCAGAATCGATTTCAAAGGTGAAGCAACGATAGAATTTTAAGTGTTGTTCATATGAAAAAACATTGAATTGAAATTAAATCAATTCAAAGACGAAAAATGAAACGATCTTCAGTCTTCACTAAAATTTTAAGATATTTCAAATGAAAAAGAAGGACAGAAAGTAAATGTCTGATGCGATGGATTTTTGTCTTTAAAGACATTGTTCTTTTTTCTATCTTTTCTATCTTGACCGATCCATTCTTCGTTGATTCAGTGTATCAGAAGAAAGCAGTAACTTTGGAACATTTACCATTCTTCCCGTTTTTCTTCCTTCACACTGAAGAATAAATAAAAATACGTTTATATACAGGATTATATACGTAGTCTGTCAGACAAATGCACTGTCAGGTGAAGACATAGTAGTTGCTAAATAAAGTAATATGCTTGTGACAAGCGGGTTTTTCTAAGGGTAGTCTTGCTTTGTCTGAATTAATCAAACCGAAGAATTGATCAGATAACAAATAGCAAAAAGAAAATGCTGATACTCGTCTTGAAAGTAAAAAATTTAGAGTTACTTTAACAAAAAATGTTATATTTGTAATAGAAAAATAGACACGAAAAATTCTTTAAAATTTGGGAATATTCGCTTAATCGATAAAAAGGAAGGATGAAAATTTCGTAACGTTTGGTGACATAGGTAGCATTTCAGAATACGCATATAATACACACACACACACACACATACACATACATATACATATATATATATATATATATATATATATATATATAACATGGATAGGTTAGTTAATAAAACAAGGGCGAAACAACAGGGTAACAATGTAATCAGTATGAAAAACATTTATTAAATATTAATTATTAACCATATGACTGAAATAAAGGACGGAAAGAATGGTTTTAAGTCCGGAATTTTCAGGCACGATTGTGTCCTTTATCAAGGGCGCGAGAAATAAACAAATGGGAATCAGTCACCGACAGGTATTTTTGTAGACGATGTATTTTCTGGTTGAGATCATATTATGAGCAAAGACCCGATCTGTTTGATTCCTAGCTTGAGAGAAACTTTTTATGAAAATAAACTTAAATTTAAACTATTGATCGGTGTAAAAGCGTTAGGCCGATCTATTATTATTAGCGGGGGGTAGTGGAGGAATGAGATTGCAAACATACATGAAAAGAATTATAGGTCGCAGGGTGGGGAATACGTCCCGCGTGTGGTCTGTGTAGCCGAAAATTGTTCGCCTAAGTTGTCTATTTCAGAACAACTTGCCAATTTCAGATACACGGGCTGGAGTTAGGGTCACATCTGACGTGGCAAAAAAAGTGTGGAGGACCAAAGGAAAATATGGTAACAAAATGAAATGTAATTAAAAGAAATAAAATAAAAAGAAAAAAAGGAAAGGAACAAATGAAAGGATAAAACATTTCAATAAAAAATTTTGGAAATTTATTGTTAAAAAACGGGGGGGTACAGAAAACTAATAAATGGAAAAAAAAGAGGGGAAAAGCGTATATACAGTGTAACCCGGATATAAGAGACCCCGATATAAGAGAAATCCGGATATAAGAGAGATTTTCTCTGTTCCCAAATTAGAGCCTGTGTTAATGTATATATAATAGACCAAACCCGGATATAAGAGAAACCCGGATATAAGATACTTCTTCTCCGTTTCAGGCAACTCTCTTATATCCGGGTTACACTGTATATTGATTCAAAAATCGTACGACTCATACAGCAATCGCTATCACTTGACTTAAAATATTTTTGCCCTTCCTTGCCTTTAAAGGAGTGCCCTTTGTCGTGCTGATGTTGCTACATGCCTTACTTCTTGCCTATCTCACACTGCGAATTTTTCCTAAGCTCTATACTAAACATTAAATCTGTTACGAAGAAAGAACTAAACAAAATGAACAGAAAACGATCAGCTTTAAAAAAAGGACTCGTAACTGGAAAAACCGAATGAAAAAAGAATGTTAACAACAAATCCTTTTTCGCACCCAACCCAGTTCTGCGAAATCAGAATCAAGGTTGAGTTTAAGCAAGCGAATGAGCTAATTGGAGTAAATTTGGAGCAGATTTAAATTTTTCCCACTTGTGACGAATGCAGCTATCGATTTTTTTTGTTTTTTTTGCATGCTAGCATGCTAGTTAAAATTCGTGTCAGTCAGCTGTTGGCTCTCACGCTGGCCAATAGAATCTTCCTGCCTATTCGTGGCAGCCAGCTATAGGCTTTCACTCTGGTCAGTAGAATATGGCCGCGAACTACATGAAAACTACCGTAGAAGCATGAAAAAATGGATTATTTCCGCTATCGATGGGAATTGGGAAATGCAAAGTCGGTCTTGGTCTTTAGTCTAATTTGGAGCATGTGCATGTACATTTTGGTGCAAATCCGTCGAAAATTGCGGCCGTGCATTCGTTACACACACACACACACACACACACACACACACACACATCCTGCCTTTTATAGAAAGAGATATATAAGGAACTATAGTTGTAGAACCAAACATGGTATAAAAATGGGTGACCGGAAAGTATCCTTCAGTGTACATGGCAATACTCGCAATACTGAATAGTGCATAATGAAGGAAATCATAGGTGGCAGAACATAAAAATATAGCAGGTAGGAGATGACTGTTGAAATATAGTAGGTAGGTGATGGGTGTTAAAATTTGAGGTTTACAATTTGGGCGGAGGGCCTACTCATCCGAGGGGGTATGTTGATAATAATGGGTTTCCTTGTGGAAATTATACTCTCTGAGTAAACCCAAAACTCTGTTTAGTCCCATTATGTGGGAATTTCCTTTTAGGATATATTCAACTCTAATCTGCGTCTATCCTCCCGGCTAACGAACCCAGACGTTTAAATCACGCACCCGACATCATCAATGCTATGACCAGGTTGCTTGAAGTGTACAGAGACGGTATATTTGTTGTTGTTATCCCTGATGTTGTGGTTATTGAACCGTAAATGGAACTCTGTTCCGGTTTCTCCCACATAATCCCCCCTCTCGCAGTTGTGACAGAAAATAAATATACGAGATAGGATGTGTCACAGTTTAGGGCAGATGGTCTGAATACTACGTGAGTACCGGGGTGTGTGTAATTGCTGTGAGGCTTCCTCAGATCGAAGGCGTGAAAATGCATACCATTTGTGTATGTTTAAAATAATGAAATCTTATATTTTTCCCAAGTTGTTGTTGCTCGTAACTAAAAAAGAGAAAGGAAATGAGTGTCTTTTAAAAAAGTAATTTAACATTTTGGGCATATACCCAAATTTATAATATACTGTCGACACATAGAACGCATGGATAAAAGAAATATCTTTCATTTATTTTTTACCCATTCTGAAGGATTTCTATCCCTAAACTCGGACACTTAAAGCAAAGAACAGAAAATTTTAAACGATTTTTGATTTAATATAAAATTTATATTTTTTAGATATATATGAACACACTGGTATCGAGGGACTCGGTGACGAAGAGATAGTGAATTAGACTGGCGCCGCTCGATCACATATTCCGTGGTGGAACTCATCTGAGTTTCCCTTGCCCAGAGGACTGTGCCCCCCGACAAGGCACGACTACTATCCCCAAGCCGCTCCATCCAGTTGGTATGACGTTTGCTTGATAACCTAACTGTCCGGGTTTCAATTCTCTATAGTGGATGTGCACTGCTGATGAGTCCCAAATATAGAACGAAACGGCCATCCAGTGCTTTCTGTATTCTGTTGAGGTTTCTTCTAGACTCGATGAATTACTTAATTATAATTCTCTCAAATCTTCCTTCTATCACACACACACACACACATATATATATATATATATATATATATATATATATATATATATATCCCAGCGTGCGGCACCTTTCGAAAGTGCCTGAAAACCATACCACGGGTTGACCCAAGCCTTGTGAGTGAAATTGGCTAGACGGAACCGGAACACTGTGCTAGTATAAAGTCACAAGTCATCGTGACCGAGGGTTTGAGTGTGCCGGTGTTGTTCAGACTGTCGATCATTCTAGATAATACGCTCTCTCTCAGAAACCATTGATTGTCTCTGTGGAGATATATATATATATATATATAGTGTATTGGGTTAGCAGATCATTATTCAAACATATATTGTTAAATATAACAGACAACGAATGTCTATTATGCTTGATCAGGAGCCGTTCTAAGCTTCGTATAGTGGATTTGAATTCGGGACAAAATAAATAAAAAAAACTGCCCAACTTTTGTAACAGCATAATAAAACCTATCCAGATGGAGAGTTTTTGTCTTTATTTTCTCCAGAGATTCAAATAACTATACGACGCATGCATAGAATGGCTCATAATGAAACATAATTGATTGTTATATTTAACAATATATATATATATATACGTATGTGTGTGTGTGTGTGTGTGTGTGTGTGTGTGTGTGTGTGTGCGTGCGCGCGTGCGTGCGCGCGCGCGCGCGCACCACTTCAACCTCTTCTGAATGTTGCGAGTGGAGAGAAGAGGTTTCCTTAAGTTGTGTCTTCATGATATGCAGTCTTATGGAGCTCACGACGAACGGTTTTAGTAGAAACTGGACTATTCAGATGATTATTCAAATGAGCAGTCACTTTGGCCGCAGTAGTCCGATGATTTTTTGCCACCTTGCGTTTCAATGCACGTGGTACCTGTCAGTAAGTTTGTAAGTCCGACCCGAATTACAACGGTTGCTAGAGGTTTTGCCCTTGTTTCTCGAATTGCGTCATAGTTTTTGATATGGTAGCTCTTGAAAAACCAAAGAGTTCAGCAACCTTAGTAATTGTGGCTTCTTCCATGTGAACTCCAACAAGTTGCCTTTTTCCGAACACGGAGAATTCTAAAAAATAAATGAGACAAGGACAGTAAATTAGATAAATGATCGTATTTACAATAGATATAACCTGCAATTAAAGTTTTTAATATAATATGTCTTTGAAATATATTAGTGGAATTTGCACCTGTTCCAATTATCTGGCATCCCGTTCCCACCCTTTCACTGTTGAAACTGTTAAATGTAGACGTCTCTTCTACGCCAATAGTTTCATATCTCGTACCTCATACCTGTGGAACTCCCTTCCCTATTCCTGTTTCCCTGACAACTATAATGTCCAACTATTCAAATGTAACGTCAATCGACATCTCCATTTGCATTGATCTATCTACTATCCTTCTCCACATCCTTTCCTCTATCACTCCTATCTGCTCTTGCTCCAAATCCTCTGTAGCCCCTTGCGTGCTAGTGGCTTTCAGCCTCGCCTGGGGTGAAAAGCTTAAAAAAAATCTCTCTCTCTCTCTCTCTCTCTCTCTCTCTCCATATATATATATATATATATATATATATATATATATATATAGATAGATAGATAGATAGATAGATAGATAGATAATGAACATGATAAGATAGATATATAGATAGATAGATAGATAATGAACACATTGGTATAATTCGATATAGGCTAAGATAGACGGTAGTGGTATTAGTAGGTGCGTGTATAGAATTACTGGGTCTTTTATTAGCCCCAAGTCTGAACTTAAACATTAAAGACACTTATAATTCGATATTATGTAAGATTCTCGAAAATTGATGCCGTGAGTATAGACATATACAAAATATATCAAATCATCTTCCTTTATTCTAGGAAATTTTTATCTGAAGTAATTTTACTATCATACATATTTTTACAAACGTATTTTATTTATCTTTCTAATACAAAAATTCTTTAGATATATTTTCTGTCTTACATTAAAGTTTTGTTGTATGGCCAGTCTTTAGAGATAAGACATTTACATATATAAATTGGTTAAAAAGAAAAGGAATATATAAGAAAAATATAATTTAGAAGTTAACTGTACATAGCAATATATTTTAGCAAACTCTGACGAACTTTAAAGAGACTATTGTTTATTCTTTGAAACCTCCACAGAAAAAGTTAGATTCGCCGTTGTGAATACATAAATCTTATCCTATTCTAGTTGTTTATATGTTAACACGAAATTGTAGCAAGATTTCAACTTGGATCTTGTTGTTATCGATGAGGAGGAGGAAGACAGTTTTTAGAGACTGCATGCAACATAGAACAGAGAGGTGGCGAATGCCGCTTAAAATCTACAATTAAAAAATTCTCTCGAACAAAGACAAAATATACAACAAAAAACAATTATTAAAATGTAAAAAGCAGTTTTCTTGTATAGTTAATAAAGAAGTAAAATATCTGCCTAAGATTATTTCATTGCAAATCAGCATATAGGTAATATATTATGTTAATCTTTCTCGCTATCTTTTTTCTTTCCTTCCCTCCGAGAAAATAACTGAAATAGACATACATACATACAGACAGATAGGCAGATATGAAGAGACTAAGATAGATTTTTTTTAAATAGATAGATAGATATGGATAGACTGAGATAGATTGATAGATAGATAGATAGATAGATAGATAGATAGATAGATAGATAGATAGATAGATAGATAGATAGACTGAGATAGATAGATAGATAGATAGATAGATAGATAGATAGATAGATAGATAGATAGATAGATAGACTGAGATAGATAGATAGATAGATAGATAGATAGATAGATAGATATGGATAGATAGATAGATAGATAGATAGATAGATAGATAGATAGATAGACAGATAGATAGATATGGATAGACTGAGATAGATAGATAGATAGATAGATAGATAGATAGATAGATAGATAGATAGATAGATAGATAGATAGATAGATAGATAGATAGATAGATTTTTAAAAAGACTGAAATAGCTAGATAGAGAGATAGATATGGACAGGCTGATATAGACAGAGATAGATACTGAAAGGCTTAGATAGATAGATAGATAGATAGATAGATAGATAGATAGATAGATAGATAGATAGGAAGGAAGGAAGGAAGGAAGGAAGGAAGGAAGGAAAGAATAAAGTGGATGATAGATAGATAGATAGATACGGATAGACTGAGATAGATAGATAGATAGATAGATAGATAGATAGATAGATAGATAGATAGATAGATAGATAGATACGGATAGACTGAGATAGATAGATAGATAGATAGATAGATAGATAGATAGATAGATAGATAGATAGATAGATAGATAGATAGATAGATACGGACTGAAATAGATAGATATGAAAAGAGAGATAAATCTAAAAAAAATCAATTAAATCATTACCCTGGTTAAGAGATTTAAGAATGCAATCGTTGAGCCCGTACATAAAAATGACGTGAGTTCACTAGTAAGAACAATTATTTAATATAGGTGTAAAAGTTGTATTACACTTTTTATTTAACAGCTTACATCCTGTTTAAGAATCAAGATATGGTAATTCTTTCAGTTCGTTTAGGATTTTATCTTGACGCTAAAACCTAATTTCATCAGGATCCTCATTTCTAAAATCTCCAGTAAGCCAATAAGTTGTTATCATCGGTGTGTCCACGATAACAGGTTTTAAAATTTATTATTGACAAATAATTCTCAACCACATTATCGGTTCTTGATATGCAAAAAGCTTTAATAAGATTGTTAAAGAACGGAAACAATGAAGTCGTTTGCCTACAGAAACTTTTCACGGTAGTTTTCTGTAATTTAATATATTTTAAATTTACTTTCCTTTCCTGATAATCTTTTTCTGAATAGTAATCTGTAATGAGAGAATAGTGAATGATTATACAAGGTACCTATATATTTATTTGTTATTCTCTTATAAAGGGTATGAACGTCTCATCAGAAATCTTCACAGATAGCAATAGTTGCCTAACTGAATATTCTTATGTCTTGCAAATATGAGCCTCTGTTAAAAATTGAGGAAAACATTAACGATTTCTCTGGCTATATTTCTGAGTTGAGGTATTGTAATTATTTACATTGTTTGGACTGTTGTCCTCGTCTTTATTTCCATATTTACGACGTTTCGGCTGCTGTACGCTCCGGCCTTCCACAGGTGATTGAAATTTCGAACTGGACCATTTATTACGACAATTTGGGTAGACTGTTCTTGTTCCACGTTCCATGCCTCTTCCGAATGTCTCAATTATCTCACGTTAATTCAACTTTTCATATACCCAGGTATAGAATTCATAAGTTTTGGGGTCATTTCACTGGATCCAACTAACGCTTTTATCCACTGAGACATGTTTCCTTGAGTAAATCACCGTATGAATTTTGGGGATGTATAAACATATTTTTTCAGTACCCATTATTTTACCAGAGCTCATATTGCAATTTTGTTGTTATTATTGATTTTGTCTAGCACTCCGTATTACTGGTTCCCATATTGTATTCATTTCTATGCTGGGTCGGCTTAGGGGATTTTTATTTCATAAGTGTCGAACCACAGATATATGAACAAGAAATGATCAGTATAAACAGAACCCTACAATGTAACAACTACTCTGGGTATATGGTAGCACCTCCTATAACCTGAGGTAGAAGGATACAAGAGGATAGCAAAATTCAGAAAACGGTTTCGGCCAACATACATTACGTGAAGGTATTATCAGAAAAATATAAAAAATCTGTGGTCTATATAAAATCGGACTACCTTCAAAAGTGGTTCGATACGTGGCAGATACCTCTTACGAGAAACCCCTCCACGCCCCGCATTGAGAAGATCATGACCAAGGACTGTATGTACGACATCCCCTGCAGCTGTGGTAAGGAATATAAAGGGGAAACAGACCGCCTCTTTAAGGTAAGACTGCAAGAACATCGTAAATTCATAAAACGAGGAGAAACAGAAAAATCAGACGTAGATAACCACCTGCGGGATGACATTAAAATAATAAACAGAGAACATTAGTGGAAAATACGAAAACTTAAGGATATATGCTAGTCCACAAAAATCTCTTAACGAATTCATTCTCGATAAATGCATATATTGCGAAGCTGAGATAGGTGTTTGTATCTCACGAGTACAAATCAACGTTCCAAATATATACACACATACAATTAGTCACTTATATGCATACACATAAACATTTACAAAATTACACACATATATACACGCTTGGACGCATGCGAAAACACATGTCTATATTTCTGAGATGAGGTATTGTAACTATTTGCTATTTACATTGTTCGGACTGTTGTCCTCATTATTATTGTCATATTCACGATGTTCCTGTCGTTGTTCACACCGGCCTTCATCAGGCGATATAAGCTGGAATTTCTATCCACCGCGGTATATAGTTCTAATTCCACGTGCCATGCTTTTTTTTTATATCTAAGTTTCATTTATTTCTCTTTAATAACTCATTTCTCCAATTTGTGTTCACTTCTGCAGTGGCCAGGTATTGAACTGACAACTCTTTGGATCAGGTAACTGGATTAGTTTAACCAACGCTTTTATCCATTGAGTCAGTGTAAACAGTGCAAATATGTGAAAACACGTTCAAAATCAGACTTTTATAAATCGATTAGTTTTTGAATTCACTTTTCGAAAATGACATTGTTACTTTGAGTGGTATAAGCTGTGAAAGTGTTAGAATTTTTGACAAAGGACAAAAGAAAGAGATACGCGTATACAGTGGTTGGGCAAATAAAATAAGATAGCATTTCCATATTTTTAATCTATTTTTTTGAGATGTGCACAAGGTTATCATGCGTTTATTTTCTTCTACTATGATTGTTGTGGATTCCGGGAATGGAATCCTGCACAAATAAATAAACAACGCCAGTAATTGAGATAGAAAAATAAGTGTATCAAACGTAAGAATACAGACCTGAAGTGAAGATTGGTAGTCCAGGAATGCGGGTTAGTAGAAAGTATATGTACTAGTCTCTGTAAGTGAAGCCGTAATTATCTCTCTGGCTGGACTCTCGTATAACTCTCTGTGAACACTCTGTGTACTGTATCCGTATCTCTCACCCTGACTCAACGTATCTCAACCTGCAGGTATTCTCTCTGTCAGTATAAGTATACTTTGGACGAGTCCATCTCTGCCCCACAACAATGATTCAGATGGAATCTGGTATGTTTGTGTGTTTTTAAATGAGTTCTAATCGAGCAAAAAGAAAGAAAAAAGGAATTCAAATTATGTTTCCTCATTGAGGATTTCCCAATGCTTTGTTTTTCATTTGTTCACTTGCTTTGACGCCGGGTTTCAAAACCCAGTGGAGTAAAAGAAGGTAAATAAACACTCTATATGCTCTCTGCAAAGCTCTATTGTAAAAGAAGAGGCAATTGCTTTCTGGAGACATTTCAAAAGTCTATTTTCAGTTCATTTAAAAAAAGAAAATCCACTTCGCGCGAAAAGAACACGATTAACGCATTTGATTAACAGTTACTCATCTTTTGGCGTCATTCACACAGCTAATCACGAAATGCCAATAACTTCTCGTTGATCGTTTATTGTTGATCAAACGGTCTCATGAAAGGAGAGACAGATTACGAAAAGACGGGAAGTAAACGAGTTAAATATTGATAAAAAAAAAGAGACAAATCTTTAAACAGTGACACATAGACACATATGCATATATACATACACACACACTCAAACACGCACATATATTTATATATGTATATATATATAAATGTCGTTTTTTTAATGAAGTTATTTTTAATGAAATTTTTTTCCGTGATGCTTTAGGGTGATTCACGGACTATATAAAGTTAGCTACTCCATTCCTTCATTTCTGTTCAAGCCTGTAGATAGCGTGAGCATGAATCTCAGGTTAGGACTAGGGCCATCCTTTCATAAGATTTCACGCTGGTAAGCGTTTGTTTCCTCGGGCTAGGAATTCTAGGCTCCAAGCTCTATACTGAGTAAATAAATTTGCTTTCAGCCCTTTTATCTCTTTCTTTTTTCATTATTGTCGTTTTTATTCGAGACTATCTGGATAAGAGATTTAGGCTTTGGCAAGTTGTCCGTTGCTTCCAACAAAGGCTTTTGTTTTCCTTTAATATATATATATATATAGAGAGAGAGAGAGAGAGAGAGAGAGAGTGAGATGTGAAAAGAAAGAGTGAGAAATGAAACAAGATAAGTAAAACAGAAAAATATTCATTTTTTTTCCTTCTTCTTCATATTATTCCTTCATATATTTGCATAATTATGCAATATGTCTGCTTGTATCGTGTAACAGTAAATTCACTCAGATCTTTAACACTTCTCCGAAAGTCTGCGATCTCTAAAGTCCATCTTTGAAACTCCAATCCTCTCATTCTAATTCCAGTATTTTTTGGTAATTCCTACCCCCTTACTACAAGGGACACGAGTCTAGGCTTGTCCATCTTTTTCAATTCTTCAGCAAAGTCCTAATATTTCTCGATTTTTTTAATTTCCATCACTTTCACTCTTCATCGCATTTTCCTTTGCGAATTGCGTCATCACTACTCATGTTATGTCCTTATATCAATATAAGTTTTTCTTTCAGTTTTGGTCAAGCAGTTCTCAATTGCGATGTGCCACTGCGATTTGTCTTCGTTTATGCACATCATATTTCTCTCGCTTTTGGAATGTAAAGCACAAACGTACATTACAAAGGCAATTAAAACTTAGATATTTATAGCACAAATATAATCCGTTCATTATTGCTTGTACGTCGAGGATCTGTTCATTATTAAAAGCATGACGAGCCGGACGGAGAGCAACCCAGACGAGGTTATGCTGAAGAGGAGAGGCTTTTTTGGTGAGGTAACAAACCCGACCCGGTGTATACGGGATCAAAGGGCAATTTTTGCCCGAGCCAACGGGCTCGGAACGTCCCACTTTAAAAGCTGGCCCTCTCCCACATCTTGGCTTGTGGGGAGGTTGGTAAAATGGAGAAGAGTGCCCTTGCATTATTGTTAAATCAAATACTATCCTTACATAAATTATGGATACAAATATAGTATCTTACAGTTAGCATCGACAATATGTTTATATTATTGACATATTTTATTGTTAGCTTCAGCCAACATTTTCGATGTTAGATATATTTTTTAAAATTACATCCTGCCTATATATATATACAAGGTAACCAAAAATGTGCTGTCCGTTTATAAAGGAAAAAAAGAAAAAGCTTCACAGTATGTGTAACTTATATTTAGTCTTTGGAGTAATCGCAATCGGCATCCAGCACCTTCTGCCAACGTGTCTCCAGCTGTTCAATGCCCTTGCGGTAGAACTCGGGGGGTTTTGAAAAAAAGAAGTCCGTGAGTGCTTTGGGCAAGTCTGCTTCATTGGTGAAGGATTTCCCACGAAGATGATTATCCAGGGAGTGGAAGAGGTGGTAATCGGATGGCGCAAGGTCAGGTGAATAAGGTGGACGGCACAAAGTCTCCCACCCAAGTTGCTGTATGGTATCCCTGACCACTCGCGCGAAATGCGGCCTGGCGTTGTCATGGAGGAAAAGCACACCTTTGAGATTCACCAATGCTGGCTCCTTCTGTCGAACTGAACCGTTTATTTCGCTCACTGGGCTAGACTGTTCTAGTTCCACGTGCCATGTTTAATGGATGTCACTTATCAGTTATCTCCTGTTAATTTCCCTCTGAAAGTTCACCACCGCCTTAACCGGGTATTGAACTCACACTCTTTCGGTCCTGTCACTGGATCTAACCAACGCCTTTATCCATTGTGCCATGTGTCTTTGATGACACCAGTGAACAAGATAAAGGGTTCAGTTCGACATTCCAACCACCTGAACAAGGCCAGAGCGTACAACGGCCGAAACTTTGTATTAATATGACGACAAAAATGAGGACAATAGTCCGAATAATGTAAATAGTGTACATAATACCTCATCTCAGAAATATAGACAGTTGTATATGTATATATATATATATATATATATATATATATATATATATATATATATATATATATATATATATTGTGTATTTAGTCAGAAATATCACTTTTAAAAAGTTTCATTAAAGACCACAAACAAGTTAATACGATTAAGCTTTTTATTTAATTTTTCTTGTGTTCGAACCAGTGTTTTCTTTTTTGGAAATAGAGTGTGTAGAAACTGTCCAAATGTTCTGTAATTTTGAACGCTTTCGGCGATAATTTTAGCCATTATCAAATCATTTTATTTTATTTTATGTTTTTACTTTTTAACTGTATGTATGGTTTGTGTGTATGCATCTAGAGTTATAGGGATGTTTTATTTTCGGATGAAAAGTCAGCACATAGCAAAAATATCTTCTACAAATGCCAAATGCAGGTAAACAATAAACAAGATGACTCTTCACTTACAAATATAAAGAAATACACTAACCCAGTTGAACCGAACAAAAAAAATATCGTTTACATTAGAAAAAATTTAAAACAGCTATCCTTATCCTTAAAAAAACAACACACGTGAAAAATCAAAACTACAAAGAACGATCATTATTTACGAGTTCATATTCACCTTAAGGAATTTTGTTTCTGATCAAATCAAACTCATAAATAATTACTACGGTCACACTACTACATGCCTATCTAGACGACTTACGTTAAACCTGTCCGACCACAACTCCATTAAAACACATTTAAAAACACGCACAAACTTACCAGATTCCATCTGAAACATGCTCTTAGAAAATAAAAACATGATAGCTTTGTGCACATGTAAAAAAGATTTAAAATAATGGAATCCTTAATAATAAAAAAGAAAAAGCCACCATATTAACTACGAAAACCTCCCCAATGAGCTGACACTGTTCGGAAAATAAAATATCCAATAAGTTTAAAAACATACACAGAGCCCATGCACCGAATTAAAAAGCAAAAATAAAATCATCCTTGATAATGTATAAAATTATAGCTGAAAGCGGTCGGAATTATAAAACATTTGAACCGTTTCTGCACAAGCTGTGTCCAGAAGACACAAGAAATGTTAAATAACGCACACACACACACACACACACACACACACACACACAGGCACGCGCACACACACACACACACGCGCGCGCACACACACACACACACACACACACACACACACACACACACACACGCACGCGCACACACACACACACACGCGCGCGCGCACACACACACACACACCGCACACACACACACACCGCGTGCGCGCACACACACACACCGCACACACACCGCACACACACACCGCACATACACTCTCATCGCGCGCGCCCCCGCACACACACACCGCACACACAGCACATACACACACACACCGCGCGCGCGCACACACACACACCGCACACACACCGCACACACACACACACCGCACACACACACCGCACAGACACACACACCGCACAGACACACCACACACACCGCACACACACATACACACACACATACACACCACACACACACACACAGACACACACATACAGACACACAAACATACACACACATATATATATGGAGTACTTTTATTAGCAAAACAGAAATGATATTGTGAATATTTCACTATTCTTGCAGCCACACGTACAGTTGTCTGGAGATCTTACACATTACATGACATGGGCACCTAGGGGTGGTGTAATGGTTAGCAATCTTGTCTCGCTAGAACGATTACGATTGAGTAGTGAGTTCAATCCACACTGGGTGCCCCCTACTTTCGGCCTTGTGCCACATCTAAGCTACGCTTGGAAAATCACTACACATTACATGACAGTGAATTTCGTGTTCAGACCCACTCGTTCCCATTAATGTAGGCACGGTCAACAACATAAGAGTGATTTGTAATTGAAGCTGTCTTTCTCTGTAGTTCTTCATCATGCACAAAATATTATGGCAAATTATTGTAGACTTTTCAAAAACGTATGGCATTACTATTCCTATCACGCAGACTGTGCATCAGATGTCCTTCCTGGTAAGAACGTCTGTTCGTTTGGACAAATGATGCGAGGGCGTTACATATCTCAGAATCCCAATTTCTTTTGTTTACTTACGTGGACAGTTTCTTTGTCGCTTAATCTCAGTAAATTGTGAATGCTGACTTCCAGAGTTTTTGTTTCCAGGGAAATAGCTGTTTTGTTTGCACAAAATAATAACTGTGTTATATGCAGAGTTGAAGATTTTCTTGAAGAATCTTCATAACGTTTCATGTGGAAAATCAACATCTGCGCTGAGTTACCTTGTTAATTTCCCAGGGCATCTTTTGCAGCTGCAATGTTTACAGGGAATTGGCGGCCTATTCGTGTTCGCTTTACTCTCTTTCCTTTGTAATCATCAGAAACGAAGCCAATTTGAACGAGCCTTGCGTAAACGTCATCAATTAAAACCCCCGAGGGTGGGTCATTGTCTTAGTGGTCTACACATCAGTTGGTTTATTTGTAGACACCAATCCATACTACTATTTTACTTCGTTCTTTGAATGACAATTTTGTTGCAATTTCTATCATCGACAAGCAAAAGACAAAAAAGAAGCGAATTTCATAGAAGTGTCAAGAGTTTAGTGAGTCACATGATAAATTATCCAACCATATCTTGATAAGGATTGTGAAGATTTAGAGACATTTTCAAATAATAATAAATGTTCTGTTTTGTAATAAAGATACTCTTATACTAGTATTTACATTTTAATAACATATTTTTATAATACTATTCATATATATATATATATATATATATATATATATATATATATATATGGGGTGCGACGGATAAATTGTCGTCAAAATTACACAAAGATAAAAATAACACCGGCATCTGCTTTTACAGATATATTTACCAAAATTACACAAAAAATATCTCGAAATACGAAAGAGCATATTGCCTTCATCCACGGTCTTCAGACGACTTCGAAATCACCTGTACTCTTCTGGACTATCTCCTTGTTTATGTTGGTGAATACTCCTGCATTGCTTGCCTTCAGTTCATCTTCGGTGTTACAAGGAGTTTTGTTGACATCCTGCTCAACTACTCCCCGTTATAACCAAAGTGGTTGCAGTCTGGGGATTTAAGTGGCCAGATCTCTTCTGTTTATAATAGAAAAAGCACCAGCAGAAAATCGTGTCCCCACAATTACAAAAGTGAAAAATGTCCTCACAGATAAAGCCTATAAGGCGCGTTTTAAAAGAGTATGATTTACCATGTCGACATTTTCTCTTTTTCGGGGATACTATATTCTCTCAAGAACTAAGC
>OZ038485.1:124393829-124431329 GCA_964036315.1 Acanthosepion esculentum | reverse complement strand
GATGAAGACAGGTCATCAGTCAGAAGGAGTCATCTTGCATCATGACAACGCAAGGTCTCACACAGCAACCCAAACGTTGCAGACCATCAACGATCTGGGCTGGGAACTGCTCCCTCATCCCCCTTACAGCACAGACCTTGCCCCTTTCAGACTTTCACCTGTTTGGTCCCTTGAAAACCTTCACGAGAGGCACGAAGTTTAAAAGTGACGATGAAGTCAAAAGTGTTGTGAGCGACTGGCTGAAACATCAGCCCAAAGATTCTTACGCTGAGGTAATACGGAAGCTTGTGCACAGATGGGAAAAGTGTGTGACAGTGCTCGGAGACAACGTTGAAAAAGAAAAAAGAAAAGTAAACTTCTGTATGTATTAGAAGTTCTTATACCGAAAAATTCACCTTATTTATTGAATGACCCTCATACAAAGGTACAATATAAATTCGGTTGCGAAAAAATATCAAGCACGTCACATTGAACCAAATTTCGTTGCAGTTGACTTATCAATTTCTCGGTATAAAATCGTTCAAAATCATATAAGTGGAAAACGTTAACACGAAAAAGCGCAATTATATATTCTCCTGAAGGTTAGCATAAGGCGTATTGAAGTAAGGCAAAAAGGTTAAATTAACTTCTGATTTTATTGAAAATGACATATGAATAAAGTAGAAATAAGTTACATATCCAAACCTAAAAAATAAACTCTTACTGAATTATTTTCAAATTAGAAAAAATGTCTCTTCTATTAACGACTTATCTACAATTTGTAAAAATGTGTAAGAAAAACTTCACGAGGAATATGTCTCTAATTTTATCTTGCCTTTACAATACTCGACCATTACATGGACACTTGGCTATTCTTTAACTGCCATCAAAGCAACATGAATTTGTTGTTACTGATTCATTGTTTCAGTACGATCAATAGCTTTTGAAGTAGTGTAGTAGGTTTCATATATAAATACAGTAGCGAGCATAAAAATCAGAACGATGTTAAAAAAAAGGTCTAAATGTGAAATAACTTTTTATTTTAAAGCTTCAAAGAACATTTTATCAAGGAAAAATAAGGATATAAAAGTAAATTATATAATTCCAAAATATAAAAGTCAATAAACTTATTTTGATAAAGTTATAAGAATAATTATATAACATTCGAAAAAAATAGATGATCAAAAACATCAGAACGATTAAATAAATCCATTAAAATTTAATAATTATTTTGCATTGTTGAAAATTTTTTAGGGTAAGAATATAAAATAGGGTATTTTACTAAATTACACCAACTCTTTACTGGGTCTTGCACTGTAAACATGGCGAAAAAAATCTGTGAAGTCACTGGAACTTAGAAAACTGATAGTCAAGTTACGTAATGAAGATAAGCCCTCGATTGGGGAAATCTAAGTCTTATTCATAGTATTTTAAGAAAACTTGACGAAACTCGGTCATGTCAAGCCAAGAAACTACCTGACAGGTCTAGGAAAACTACTGCCAGGGAAGACAGATGTATTAGTAATGAATACAAAAAAAGGATCGATTTGCGATAGCAACCGCTATCTCTAAAAGAGCTAATGCTAAGCTTGGCATTGAAATATCAAGGCACACTTTTTCCCGAAGACTTAATGAAATTAACTTGAACAGTCGAGTAGCCTCTGCGAAGCCTTACATTTCTAAAAAGAATCAAATTAGCCGATTGAAATTTGCCACTGAACACGTCATATGGACAGAAGAAGAGTGATATTGTGTTCATTTCAGCGATGAGTCAAAGGTTAACATGTTTGGTTGTGAAGGGAGAAGGTTCTTTCGACGCAGTCCTAAGGAAAAATATTCGCCTCAGGGCACTAAAAGCAGCGTTAAATTCGGAGGAGGAAGTGTGATAGTGTTTGGCATGATTTCAGCTGCTAGCACCTCTTCTGAGGCTACACGGTAAAATTAACGCAACTGTATACAAAGAAATATTGAAGAAACATATACCTAATTGGAGAACTGCAATTAATCAACCAGCTGTATTTATGCAAGAGAACGCGCCCTGCCACACAGCGAAGTCTGTTAAGACATTTCTTTCTGAGTAGGATGTTACTGTTATGGAGTGGCCTGCTCAAGGCCTAGGCATGAATCATTTGAGAAAGTTTGGAAGTTACTAAATGAAAGAGCTAAGGAAAAGAATCCAACAAACGTCGAAGAACTATGGACTAATCTGAAAGGAAAATGGGAGAAAATATCCGTTAATGAATGCAAGACATTAATTCGCTCATGTAGCAAAAGATGTCAAGCTGTTATTGCAAGTAAAGGTTTACACATCAAGTACTAATGAATTATGAACGCTATTTTCATTTGGATATGATGTATCCATTATAATAGTATGATTTTGTTAATCGTTCTGATGTTTTTGATCATCTATTTTTTTCGAATCTTATAATAATTATTCTTATAACTTTATCAAAATAAGTTTATTGAGCTTTATGTTTTGGAATTATATAATTTACCTTTATATCCTTATTTTTCCTTGATAAAATGTTCTATGAAGCTTTAAAATAAAAAGTTGTTTCAAATTTAGACTTTTCTTAACATCGGTCTGATCTTTATGCTCGCTACTGTATTTATGAATGGTGTTCCAATAACTTGGACCGATTTTAAATGTGAATTAAGTTTAAGAGTCTAATGATATTTGTGTCTTTCTTTCAGATTTAACAACTTAAGTCTTTGGTAATTTCAACTGTGGAAAGATTAACAATCACACATCGTCTTACAGTTATCGAAGCCTATTACAAAAATGGACGTTCAAACAGAAATGCATGTTGCGCAGTTCGTGATTTCTTTGGTCAACATAATCAACCAACCGAAAGTGCAATTGGAAATGATGTAACGTTCTTGTGGAGAGGTTCAATTGCTGCGTGCCATGACGTATAGAGGTGTCTGGATTTTTGGCCACATCCTCGTGAACTTCAGTCTGTCCTGCTATTTAACCATAGCTGCTGGGAGAAGAGGGTTCTTAGATTTCCCAAGTGTCAACTGGCCTAAGAGAAAGACATATAAATTAGGTAAATAGCTCGGTGAAAAGAAATGAATTATAAATAGCATATGAAAGTGACCGTAGATTAAGAAAATAATTCTATTTTCTTTTTTTCTTTTTGTTGTTGCTTAATTATTTATATGTTGGGAATTTGATCAAATTTTTCTTTAGAAACAAATAAACCGAATCTTTCTCCGTCTGATTTAACTATTTCTTTGTGTCAAGTAATACTGTTTTTTTTTTCTAAAATAAGAAAAAAGACGAAAGAAAAAAACAGAGACAATTTCATGCATATCTTACTTTATTTAGTCAAATCTGTATAAAACTGAGTTTCTTGCGGCAAAAGGCCAATCTATAGGTACTTAGATATGATCAAATTCCCTCTTGTAATTAGATCAACCCTCATTGAGTGCCAAACAATTTTCGTCTTCTCGACGAGGATAATAGTAGCAAATGCATAAGGAACTTCTGAAGTGGTAAATTAGTCACGCAGATTATTACTGCGGTATTGGTTTCCATCTTAATTGGACGACCTATAATTATATTTTTTACTTAAGTTCACCCAATAAAACATTCAGGATTTACTCAAGTTATTAGGTTAGTGAGTGAGGTTTTTTTAAGGACGTAAAAGAGGGGAATGACGGAATAATAAGTGCATATTATAAGGATAGATAGGAAATATATCAGTTGAACCCATTTTAAGATTTTAATGGTAAGTGAAGCATTCTCTCGGGAGTCTGTGCCACGAAGTAACAGATCTGGGTAAGATTTGTCTGAGTAGTTGGTACTTCCTCCTAACCAATGGAATATGGCCGGAATGAGGATTATTTGAAAGCCTTGAATTTGGCATGGCGGGTTCTTGTTGTGAAGGTCTGAACTGGTAGATTAAGTTTTGTAAATACTATATTTTATATTGTGAAGATTAATACTTCGTTTGTACGACAAGGAAAGGATGTTATTTGCCGCTTTCAATGCAGAATTACTTGTAATGTTAAAAAGGAGGCTTTCGTTCTGTTAACAGCGAAATGTATAGTGCACCCCACTTAAGGAAAAAGCGTTAACTCATTCATTTATTCTACTTACTTCCGGTAGATTTAGTTTTGATTTATTTGAAATAGAAAGCAAAAATTGTCTCAAAGAGGTTCATGGCTGTTGTAAAAGAATTGTTAGTCGTGTGAAGGCGAGTCGGCAGCCGCATATTTTTCATAATGAAGACGATGCGGTGAAATTAATGTGAAATGACAGTTGTTAGGGAAAAGAGGGTAGAATTTTAGTGGGAGTGACAGAAACGTGGCAGGAAGAAATGAGAGAAAACATAATGGAGAATCGTAAGAAAGAAAGAAAGAAAGAAGAAGAAAGAAAAAAGAAAGAAAGAAAGAAGGAAAGAAAGAAAGAAAAGGAAGACTCGAGACAATTGAGTTGAGTGAAGAAGTGGAAGATCATAAAGAGAAGGATAAAGAGAAATATCAAGAGAAGAAATGAAAACAGAAGGAAAGATAAAAAGAAGAATAAGAAGCAAAGGAAAAACGAGGATAATGAAAGAAAAATATAACAAGAAAGGAAGAAAGTTATTACGGAATGAACACACTGTGAATTTTCAATATTTTTATGAATGTATTTTGGCAGAAACCAAAGAAAAATGCAGTAATCATTAAAAGACATTTTAGGAAGACTGGAAATATCAAAAGATGTTTGGTTAAATGTAAGTGAAGGATTTCTCTTTGAGGTGGAGGGGTAAGAATTGAAAAATGACGGATGTAGACACTGGCAGACTGGACGGAAAGCATTTCGTCAGGAAGCTTGTTCCAAGGAGGAAATCTGTAAATTTTCAAAGGAAAAGAAGAGGGAGAGATCAAACGAAAAGTGAACGAAAGAAAAAAGAAAAGGAGCTGGGAATTCACTCGAAAAATGAGCAGTCGAAATAAAGATAAATGACTCTGGAGAAATGGTATTAGTTGTACAAATTTATTGACAGCAAAAATACTAAAGAAGAAGAAATAATAATAATAATAATAATAATAATAATAATAATAATTATTATTATTATTATTTTATTATTATTACTATAATTAATATTATTATTATTAATATAGTATTTAATGTTTATTATAATTTTATTATATTTATTATTAATTTTATTACTTATATCATTAGTATTAAAAGTATACATGTTTATGTATGTATATGTGTATGTGTGTGTATGCATGTATATATATGTACCTGTATGTTATATCTGCATATGTGTTGCATGTATATATATATATATATATATATATATATATATATATATATATATATATATATATATATATACATTCATTTATTTATGAGTATATTTTATAAGTATACATATTAGTAGTACAAATTTATTTACGACAAAAATACAAAAGAAGAAATAATAATAATAATGATTATTATTATTACTATTATTATTATTATTGCGTCAGTTTAAATTTAAAGGTGCATATATAGACTTGTCAAAATTAGTTGCAGTTAGATTATAATGTACAGTTTGATTTACTTGAATAACTGTGACTACCCTACGTTGCATAAATTCAACGAAATCCTAAAACCGTTGCGTGAGTATATATTTCAGATTATATATTTCAGAGCTTTCTGCAACTTAGGTAAGTTTGTTGTGTCTGCTTGCAAGGAATTCCATGAAGGCTGCAACATGTCCGTTATGTGCTCAATGGGATTTAACTCACTGTGCATCATATTGTCGGACAAATTATAAATATAGTGTAACAGCACGAGCATGAAGGAGGTTGAAATGTTCACCGACAACATCTATATATAGCTTATTAAGAGATATTTCTCTTTCAGGAGTCATATCAGACTCCTACAGATCATACAATGACAGCGCTAATAACAAAAACATAATGTTGATAAAGTGAATCCATAATTTCATGTGGTTTTCTCAAACATAATAACGACCATATATCCGAAATTGCAGGAAACATGATTCGTCACAGCAGACTATTAGGTTTTCTGGCTCATGTAACGCGGCGCCATAACCGATTGCGAGGTGATAATAACGACACGTTTATTGGTATACAACTATGAAGATATACGTTGAATGGAGTGTACGTTGAATGGATTTTTAACTGATAGATTTCACAGGACCAGCATTGAATTGGCATATGATTTTATCCCAAAACTCTTGTCATCTTGTCATTTCAGTTTAATTTTTAATATTTATGAATATTTAACTTTCAGGACACGAAAGTTTTTAAAATATTAGGAAGATTATGTCGCACCAGATTTCAGAGTCTCCCTACTTTGAAAAATAACAATCTGAATATTTTATGTACTGTAGGAAATACACAACTATCTTATATAATGTGACAAGAAAAAATTTAAAAAAATCAGTTTATTTACCGTTAATTTATTTTCCTACCAACCATGTTTTAAAAGATTATCATTTGAAAAGATAAAGAGAAAATCTGTTAAGTGCTTTAATATCAGGTTTAGTCAAAGGTAAACTAAACATTTCCGGTTGATTCTACTTTATCACTATTGATTACATACCGTACAAGTTTCTTGTCATGGGTATGATGATATACTACATCCTGCAGCAAGGCCTCTGATCGTATGATTAATGGTTTTGAGGAGGTGGTACCACCTGTTAATTTCTGTTGTTCCACGATCCACTCGGAGTGGTAGCGCATGTCAGGCTCCCAGCTATATGCAAACTGTGACCCCCCCCCAAAAAAAAATCAACAGTAAATTTTAAAAATAAATATCAACAATATATTTATAGCAAAATGACAAATAGTTCAACACGAAAAAATATAAAAATATATTCTATAGTAAAATTAGAACAATAACTTTTATGATCTACAAAACATATATGTTAAAAAAACATACCTTTACTCTGAAAGTATAATATTATGTAAACAATATCTGTAGTTTATAGCATAAAATTACGTACAAAATATTTAAATTTCGGCATTAAATAATCCCTAGAGATTGATATGCCACCAAACGATTTAAGTAAGTGTTGTGGATTCCGGGAATGGAATCCTGCACAAATAAATAAACAATGCCAGTAATTGAGATAGAGAAATAAGTGTATCAAACTTAAGAATACAAACTTGAAGTGAAGATTAGTAGTCCAGGAATGCGGGTTAGTAGAAAGTAAATGTACAAGTCTCTGTAAGTGAAGCCGTAATTATCTCTCTC
The DNA here is from genome assembly GCA_964036315.1 of Acanthosepion esculentum. Taxonomy (NCBI): domain Eukaryota; kingdom Metazoa; phylum Mollusca; class Cephalopoda; order Sepiida; family Sepiidae; genus Acanthosepion; species Acanthosepion esculentum. The sequence continues at coordinate 124,424,143 of OZ038485.1, read as the reverse complement.
TCCCTCTCCCTCCCCCCCTCTCTCTCTCTCTCTCTCTCTCTCTCTCTCTCTCTCTCTCTCTCTCTCTCTCTCTCTCTCTACTCTCGTATAACTCTCTGTCAACACCCTGTGTACTGTCTCCGTATCTCTCACCCTGACTCAATGTATCTCAACCTGCAGGTATTCTCTCTGTCAGTATAAGTATACTTTGGACGAGTCCATCTTGTGTAAAAGGGGTCTGCTCCACAACAGTAAGCAATATGAAAGGACTTTCATGACATTAATCCATATATTATCCTACAATTTCTTAAAGAAATCTTACTGTATTCCAAAATATAACTTCAGAAAAACTAAAAGGTAAAACACACATATCCGCCACCTCTAGTAACCATGTCTAAACAAATATGTATATGCCCCAAAGCTGAATATCATCTAACATATATTCAATTGTGAAAGCAGAATAACGTATACGTTTTTTTACGCATTATGACAAAATCAGACAATTATTTTAAGATAATTTTATATTTATACATTCTTTTTACAGATACAAATATTTAAGTAAATGCTCTGTTTATGATAAACAGTATTAATAAGATTTACCAGCCTGAATGTCCGAGAAATTTTAATAGAAAATATTCGTCCTCCGACAGGAATCGAACCTGTATCCTATACGGAACTGTCATATAGCAACGCCAGGCTATATGACGGTTCCGTTCGATTCCTGTCGGAGGACGAATATTTCCTATTAAAATTTCTCGGACATTCAGGCCGGTAAATGTTATTAATACTGTTTATTATAAACAGAGCATTTACTTACATATTTGTATCTATAAAAAAAAGAATGTATAAACATAAAAATGTCTTTAAATACTTTTATCACTTCAAAGTTCCCATGAAAATTAAATTTCGCCATTACATGACCCATAAGTAGTTGATATACCATTAAATAAATAAATAAATCTATTTATCTATCTATTCGTATGAGTTTCAATCAGGGGAAAAATAACAATCGACTACCCAAAACAGAAGACTAGATTTATTCAACGTTTATCAAGACAATAAAATCTGTCAGACAATGGATGTTACCTCTCTAGAATTCTATACACTGAAACAGAAATAGATTGAAAAGTAGAATAGTATCACATCTTGGCCGGAGAATTTAACAATAAAATCTGAAATCTGTGAGCGACAATAGTTCCTCTCATTAACGGTGGATATGAAAGTGACAGTTGCAAACAAAAAAAGAAAAAAAAGTGAATTATATTTACAAAAAGTATTATAACTTTTCAGACAACGGGCATAATAAAATCGGCCATAATATGGAGCAGGGTGGAAGAGCTTGAGGAAGATTTAGTGTCACATAATCTCCATTGAGGAAGCCGAACACATTCTTCATGATAACAAAGAAGTATCGGAAATGCGTGATCAGGTGAATTGAAAAAGCTGAATCGATTAATTTATAATATTACGGTTACGTTTTACTGAATGTAATCTGTTTTGCCTTCACCTGAAATATCCTCCTTTTTATTTTCTCGTTCCTTTCGTGCTAACAATTTGGTTGTCGATTATAAAAATAATGAATGAAGCGCATTCAAAGCAGATGTGATGGAACTGGAGAATTTTGGCGAGTAGGAAAAGTGTACAAGTTAAACACGAAAAGTAGAAAGTAAAATATACATATGGAAGAAAAATAGATGATGAAAGGTTTGTTTGTTTGTTTGTTTAATGTTTAGCGACCTATCAATCTTTATGAGATCATTTAAGGTCAAACAATTGTTGTTGTTTTTGTTTTTTTGGATAAATTTGAATCGCTTTCAAAAATCTTTTTTCCGTGTCGTCTTGCTTTTTTAAAAATATCCATTGCTTTCAGAGTTGCGTTGTTTTCGAAACTTTTCGCCTGGTAAGTGTCAGAGGTCCCTTTTTTATCATCAAATATTTAATTAGGATTATATTTTTTGTATAGTTTAACTTTCTTGAGAAAGGTTAAGATTGTATTGGGGTTTGTTTTTTCAAAAAGTTCTTTCAAGTTGTTAACATTGTAAAGAGTTTGCCGAATATGTGTTAAGTCACTGCAATCGAGTAGGATGTGTTTCACGGTATACGTTTCTTGGCCTGCTATGCATTCGGGAGGATCTTCGTCTTTTAGGAGGAAGGAGTGAGTTATGTGTGTGCGTCCTATCCGAATACGGGATAAAACCACTTCTTTTTTGCGTTATTTTCTGGGTTCAGGTAGTTGTTTCTTTAGGGAGGGTATGATGAAAGGAACAGACATTTCCAATACCCTTTTCGTATAGGGATTGTTCTATGAGAAAACCAAATAGAAGAGGCTAAAAGGTTATCAGCCGGACCACCAGGAATGACTGAGAAGCATGAAAGATAAAAGATAAAACCAGCAGTATAGCACATTTGGCATAATGTTACATGAGCTTATTTAACTTAATAATAAATTCTGATGTTTCGTTTTGAGCAACAAGCAGTACAGATTACGATTTACCCGATCCACTGCTGATACTCTGAGATTATTCACAGAATTAATGAGGCTCTAAATCACAAATAGATCTTAAGGAGAATCGCATCAGATATCTCAAAGTGCTTTGACAAGACGTAACATAAATGGGTATTGCTTAAGCTCTCCAACTATAGAATCAGAGGAATTATCTTCTCAGTGTGTGCGCGTAGGTGATTATAGCGAGGTTTGTCATTGACTTCCGTCAGTTATCTAGGGGATCGTCAATCATTTCATCTCTTTTCATAGTCGTGATCACCGGGCGCCTTGTCCATTCCCTCTTTTGTTTTCGTCCGTTATGTATTCATTTTTCTCCTTACCTTCATTCCGTTCTCTCTAAACTCTACAATAAATGCCTCACTGCTCGTTAATTTCCAGCTTGTTGGAAATCCACCCCAGTAGTTCCTACCTATATGAACTCTGGGATACTTTCTGACCACATCGAATTATCGCCCTATAGTCTTTTTGGTAAAGTACTAGACGCTCTAATCAATGCCGAATTGGTCAAATATCTCTCTTCGCATGGCCTTCTTTCGGATAAACAATATGGCTTCCATTTATCTGGGTCTGCAACCGATATATTAATGGCTACTACTGAATGTTTTTTATCAGGCGTTAGATAAAAACGGTGAAGCTCGGGCTGTTGTTTTAGATATCGCCAGTTTTTTTATGCTGGCCTTCTTCACAGGCTCAACGGCTACAGGACTTCTGGACGAATATCTGGCTTAATCCAATCGTTCCTGAGAAATCGTGTAATGAAAGTCGTTTTGTTCATTTCACATTAATGCGAGGATTTGCAGTGCTCTATTCTTGGACCTACATCCTACAATTAATTGAAACAAAACGAATAATTCCGTTATTATTTACTTTTTTTATTTTTCCAATCAAACATGACACAGTGCACATTTTAGTAATTCGTATGTCCATCCCATTCCATTGCAGATTGACAACAGATTCTCGATTGGATTTAAATCAGGAGAGTTTCCGGGTCAGTCTATAGTACTTTTATTTGCTCACTGATAAGGCTTTCAATTTTCGGACACATACTTAGAGTAACGTATTTTACAGAGAATGGCCGTAAGGCAACTAATCGACAGTCGAGACAATAGTGTCTGGGCGTGATAAAAATTTGATGCAATAACGGATGGCGTAATAATTTTCAAGACCAAAGTTCATCATACACACCGAAAATAGATTCATATTGCTGCACACCACCGGAAATGACCTAAACTCAAGAAAAAGAAAAACAGAAATCAATTGCATCTCATCACTCCAGTGGGTCTTAAACTGATCGTATGGTGAAAGAAAGGAACATAAAACGCCTGTACGTTATGTATCTTCATCAATAATAAAGGTATTTAGGCTGATGACAACTATTTCCTCACCTTCAGTAGTTAGTTCGACAGGTATCTCAAATTAAAACTGTCAGCTTTTCTCGAAGCGTACCCACAATTCGACTTGTAAATTGAAACGCACCCAAAGCCAAACTGCTTTCATTTAATCATGATAGAAAATCATTTCTGCCTGTCATCAGCATTACTAATGCTAAAATTCAAGAAACAAAACGCCTGGTGACTTATTGGGTTTATATTTTCCTCTGAATGGAGTGATTATATTGAAACAATTGTTAGGTCTACTGCTAAGAAAGTTAGTTCACTGTGACTTGCTTGATGATTTCTCTCGCATTTATACATCTACCATTTATCCGTGCATTTAATATTGATGCCATATCTGGTCAGGGGGTCCTAACATATGTCTCATGATTCTTGACAAAATTCAAAAGACGAATCTGTAATATAATTGATTCTAACTTAGCCTCTAAACTTCAGTCCCTTTTTCACCGACGTAACGTACCTTCCCCCTTGTCTTTTCTTCCCTGGTGTCTCGACTTCATGTATTCAAGCGTGATATGACACTGGCAAATAGCTTTCACCGTTTTACTGTGAAAGTCGGTAGGTATAATAGTATATCTTGTTCTAATAGTTTATTTTCTCGCTTTTCTCGACTATGGAACCCTATTCCGATTTGTTACTATTATTACATTGTATATATGGAGCTTCCATTGATGAGTTTGCGTTTGCCTCCTCTCTCCTGTCGTCGTAATGCCGGCTCCTTATCAAGGCATGCAGCAATGAACGACATCATCATCATCAGAGGTCTGGATGCAGCTGGGTTCCACTCCCAAATCGGATCAGTAGACCTCGATCATGGTGATGGAAAGCGGCCAGATGGGATTACCATTTTCCCTTTCAAAGTGGGGATTTCGTTGATTTGGAATACGATCTGTTTCGATATTTTCGATCGGTAATTTGATCAGGTTCGCTTTTACGATGGAGTTTGTCCCACGGGACACGGAGATAACAACAACAACAACAACAAAAAAAAAAGAAGTTAAATATTCTTCTCTTGCGAACAGATTTCTTTTTACTCCTGTGACAGTGCTGACTTCTGAGGTTATTGACCTTCGTTCAATCGCTTCCGTTGGCGGGTTTCGGGATTTCGAGTGACTCTTGCAGCGTGTCTCTCTGGCGATGGTGCGTAGTGCAGACGATAGAAAAAAATTGTTTTTGTTTATGGATACTTTGCTCAAATAAAAACTTTGTTTATTTTTTTACAAATCTTATTTCCCTGCCCTTTACAATCTTCAAAAATGTAAATGCAACAACAATCACCATCTATTTTCTTTGTGAAAACTGTTCTTTTATTGTCCTTAAGTCTTCTCATTCTCTCCTACGCTCATTAAACCCTTGCATCCTAGTAGCAATTACGCCCTGCTGGGGATGAAATGATAAAACAAAATCATTCATTCACTCAGTATTTTTATCTGTCACTTTCCCTCATTGTGTGCCTCTCTCTCTCTCTCTCTCTCTCTCTCTCTCTCTCTCTCTCTCTCTCTCTCTCTCTCTCTCTCTCTGCATATATTTCTCTCTTTCTTTCCGTCCTGGGTATGACGATAAACTCCATCTGCGTCCTGGGTAAGACGATAAACTACGTCCAACAGCAAGACCTCTGATCAGGAGGTTTTAAGGAGCGTGGAACCACCTCTTAATTGCCTGTGTTCCCAGGTCCACCCTGAGCCGGGGTGGGAGCACCTGTTAGGTAACATCTATGGGCTAATAGTTAACCTCCAAAATGGGGTCAAAACACAATGAAAGTGTAAAAATAGATTTTAATACCTAGAAATACTTTGTAAAAAATTATTACCAGCAAAAGATTTTTGAAGAAAAAAATTACCAGCAATACATTTTCGAAAATAATAGTACCAGCAATACATTTTTGAAAAACAAAATGACCAGCTATACATTTTTTGAAAAAGAAATATGAGCAGTTAGACATCTTTTAAAAAAAAATATGACCAGCGATATATATTTGAAGGAAAAAAATATTACCAGAAATAGATTTTTGAAAAAAAAATTACTATCAATAACAATTGTCGGCATTAAATAACCCATTGAGGTTACTATGCCGTAAACCAATCTAAATCAAACAAAAAAAAACTTTCGTTCTTTTCTTCGGTGTTTTAACACTCTCTGTCTCTTCCAACTTTCTTTTGCTTCCAATCTCATACTAGAAATAAATATTTATAAGTTTAGCTTTATCTTGTAAAGCGCCTTACCATTAAGGATTAAAGTCACTACATAAAGACTAACCTGTAAAACTCGCTTGCTAACAATTGGTTTTAAGTAAGACGCCCCAAAACTTTCATAATCATTTTCTGTACACGATGTGATTGTTGATCACATTGCGCTCTCTTGCTATGTTATGTTTAGAAAGTTTTCTTTGCCGGTTTCTTTCCAATCTCAGCCGATTATTTTCAGTTTGAACACACAGATAGCAAGACTACCCAAGTAAATATAGTATCTACGATTTGCAATATTCTGTAAATAACACAGATACAAATTGCTAAGATAGCTTTGCTATCGATTTATATTCATTTTTTTTCCAACGGTGTCCAATGAATGTGAACTTTACCTACGAACGTCTAAAACAGTTTTAATAAATGAAATTTTCCTTTTTGTTATTCTTATCTGACAGAACTACTGTGTATTTGCATGAAAGAAATTTTTGTCAAAGCAATGAACCTCGTTTACGCAATGTCAGATCAGTACTGACGTGTGTGTTCTGAATCTAAAATTTGTTTTAGCCTCTGAAAACTGTGATTGTGAATTCAAATTTCGTTTTGTCTACATTCACTGCACATAAACACTAGTCATCCGTTTAATTTTAGTATGTCCTGAAGGAAATTAGGATTTAAAAGGATTCAGTAAACCAATGTTTTTCGTGGAACTATTTTTCAAAGTTTATTCAGATGGGAAAATGAATGAGTATCTCTACTTGTAAATTACCTGAATGAACATTCTAAGTTGTCTAAAACGTGAGAACTTGGATCGTAGCTAGTTATTAAAAGAATTTTTTTTATAGGAATACAATATATATATATATATATATATATATATATATATATATATATATATATATATATATATATATATATATATAGTGAACTTTCCTGTCGAATTCGACGTATGAGGGTCAAGCAGCTCAGTTCATATGAACCAACAGCCAGACACCAGCACATATCATTTGATTATAGTGGTGAAGGTTTTGTGCAGAACCAACCACATTTTTTGAACGGCCGAATACAGAGACCTGGTGCACTATGTGCCACCAGGTCTCCAAATGACCCTCCGCGGATTTTGAATTCAGAATTGTCCTTCTCCGAAACCAGTTGTCACCCAAGTCTATAGAACCTAGCGTGCCCTGCTAATTATCCGTAAGGGGAGTGAGAATCAGAGGATTAATAAGTGAATATAATGGATTCGACTGGATTCGAACACACACTCTCTCTCTCCATATATATATATATATATATATATATATATATATATATATATATATACACACATATACATATATATATATATATATATATATATATATATATATATATATATATATACATATGTAAGGGTGATTAAAAAGGACAGGACTGGTCGAGATCGGGGAAACGCAGGTGACAGAAGTCCCTGTGTCAAGCAGTAGTGGGATCGCACCCGTTAATAGTGTGCACGCTGCACCGCATTCAATATAACGGAACTCTGCCCCTAACTCTTTAACTGCCCCTAAGAAAAGTAGACTGAATAAAACCTGACGCATTTACCACTGTTCACTTAAACTTCCATCGGCTTGTCATTGAATATCTGTTGGTAGAGGAGGAGAGGTTGCTACGTCTGCAGCAAAAGGACGTAGAATCAACAGCAACCATCCGAAGATACCTCTTCTTTCTAAGTACTATGGCGATGGGGGCGTGGCGACGTGAACAGGTCTAACAAAGTTTTTAAAAGTAAGAAGAGATGGTCGTTTTCTCTAAAAAAGTGTCAATCATATATATATATATATATATATATATATATATATATATATATATATATATATATATATATATATATATGTTTCAGTAAAGACGACAGACAAGGTACTATGGTAAGCTTTTTATTTAATTTTTCTTGTGTTCGAACATTTTCTAGAAAAACCAAATGCACATCAACTACAAACAAGATGAATCTTCACTTAGAAATATCATTAACGAGATACACTGCCCAACTGACCAGAACAAAAAATTCAAATTAATTATTATTATAAGAAATTTAAAACAGCTAAGCTCATCCATAAAAATAACAAAACAGCAGCAAAATCAAAATTACAACGAACGATCATTATCTATGAGTTCTAATGCCCCTTAAGGAACTATGTTCCTGATCAAACCGAATTCATAAATAATTACATCGGTCACACGACTACATGATTTTCTAGACGCCTTACGTTATACCTATGTGACCACAGCGCTATTAGAATCCATTTAAACAAGCACACAAACCTACCAGACTACATTTGAAATATAGTACTCGAACATACAAACATAATCACATCATTCACGTGTTAAAAAAGATTTTAAAAATAATGAAGCTTTAATAATAAAAATAAAGAAGCCAACACTTAATAATATTAACTACGAACACGGCCACAATGTGATAACTGTGTTCGGAAAATAAAACATCCCTATAAGTCTAAAAACATACACACAATCCATGCACCCAATTAAAAAGCAAAAATAAAATCATCCTTGATAATGGCTAAACTTATAGCCGAAAGCTCTCGGAATTACAGAGCATTTGGACAGTTTCTATACTCTATGTGTCCAGAAAAGCAAACATTCGTTCGAAAAACAAGAAAAATTAAATAAAAAGCTTAATCGTAGTAACTTGTCTGTTGTCTTTAATGAAACATGTATAAATGAAGGAGGGCTGCCTAAATACCCAATATATATATATATATATATATATATATATATATATATATATATATATATATATATATATATATATACTTCTGTCAACATCAAAGTATATATATTGTTCAGAAATATCTAGATTACTCCCATTGCCCTGCCTCAATGTTACTCCTGCTAATTAAAATGTAAGCAATAGAAATAGACATGTCATTGTTCCCGAGTTCATTGGCATGCTTAGTTAACTAAGGACCAATGTTTAATAAGGAATTAGTACAAGTAGATCATGACTTCAGATTTCTATTTATTGTTGCTGGAAGATCTACTTAAGAGAACAAATATCATTTAGTACCATATAACGTCTTATACGATAATCAAATGAAATGATATCAGTTAGAATTTTGTTGTTGACATTATTCACGTGCGTCAATGTACCTTTTCTGCAAAAATTGTTATTAGTATGAAAAGTATTGGTGTTTATACTAACTGCATAAATGCATGCAATAGGTGTTTATGAAATTACGGATTGAAACATTATTTGCATGCGTATTAAAAAGCACTTTTAAAATTGTTTAAAAAATATCGCTATTATACACGTAAGAAAAAATGTAATGTATACATATATATATATATATATATATATATATATATATATATATATATATATATATATATATATATATATATATATATTACACAACAAAATCCAAAATTACCTCATATGGGTATAGATCTATTTCAGCCAACGGGAAGTACGTCAGTCTTATTCAACCCCGGTAGATGGACTGTGTTCGTGTCGGGATTAGATATTTATAAAATTAACTTTCACAGCAGGCGAAAAATTGATACAGAACCTATCCTTATCGATGCCTTAGTCAAACGAAATGCCAGAGTGTGTGGTAAAGGGAAAAGGCTCTTCAAAGTCAACGCGGATAATAACTTTATGACCCTATGTTATGGTTCTATGAAGAATGAGTTTTTGAATTGAAAATAAACTAAGACAGAAAAGGGAGTTTTATATATAAAAAAATAATTATATAAAAACTAGCAGCATGTCCCGGCGTTGCCCGTGCTTGATTCAAAAATTGTACGACTCATACAGCAATCGCTATCACTTGACTTAAAATATTTTTGCCCTTCCTTGCCTTTAAAGGAGTGCCCTTTGCCGTGCTGATGTTGCTACATGCCTTAGTTCTTGCCTATCTCCTAAGCTCTATACTAAACATTAAATCTGTTACGAAAAAAGAACTAAACAAAATGAACACAAAACGATCAGCTTTAAAAAAGGACTTGTAACTGGAAAAACCGAATGAAAAAAGAATGTTAACAACAAATATCTTTTCACACCCAATCAAGTTCTGCGGAATCAGAATCAATGTTGAGTTTAAGCAATCGAATGAGCCAATTGGAGTAAAGTGCCATGCAGATTTTAATTTTTCCCAATTGTGACGAATGCAGCTATCGATTTTTTGCATGCTAGCATGCTAGTTAACATTTGTGTCAGTCAGCTGTTGGCTCTCACGCTGTCCAGTAGAATCTTCCTGCCTATTCGTGGCAGCCAGCTATAGGCTCTCACTCTGGCCAGTAGAAAATGGCCGCAAACTACATGAAAACTGCTGTAGAAGCATGAACAACTCGATTATTTCCACTATCGATGGGAGTTGGGAAATGAAAAGCTTGGCTTTTGCACGAACTTGGAATATGTGCATCTTGATGCAAATCCCTCGAAAATTGCAGCTGTGCATTCGTTACACACACACACACACACACACACACACACACACACACACACACACACACACATCCTGCCTTTTATAGATAAATATTTAGGTTCCCACTTAAAAAATATCATATTCTGCTTATAAGTGAGATATATTAACAAGATAAACAGTCAAACATATCTAGATAATTTATATCAAGTAAGAATATATTTTTAAAAATTATATGCTCTGTTATAATAAATACATTGAGCTCTTTTGTGGATCACATTTAATAGTTGATATTATTACGATATACTTGGATTATATTCCAACGGATTTATTACCTGTACTGTATATATATATATATATATATATATATATATATATATATATATATATATATATATATATATATATATTTAAATAAAAATAAGAACAGACCACTTTCAGGTTCCATGTAATAAATTATTTCACCACAGCCCTTTTAAAGGACGGCGGATCATCAGACTTTACTTCCAAAGGTTGAAAGTCTGATGACCCGCGGTTCTTTAAAAGGGCCGTGGTAAAATAATTTATTACATGGAAACTTAAAGTGGTCTGTTTTTATTTTTATTTAAACTATTAGCTCTGATTTACATTGAGCACTCTGGATTTTATCCTCCTTAAGTCTACCCATACGGATTACCTAGTTTTTCGTAAACTATATATATATATATATATATATATATATATATATATATATATATATATATATATATATAATGTCATCCACATAAATGCCGGTTTCGCTGTTATTAATTATTTGCGTTAAAGAAAAATTGGTTTAATTTATTAAATTTCAACGTTCTAATGTTAAAATCAAAATCACTGTTTATAAAGTACGCACATATTTTTCTTGTGTGAACATTAGTAAGACATGATAAATTATTGTCTTAAATCAAGACAGTTACAAACTATTATAGCATATAAGAAACAGAGAGATTTCTTTTGCAACACTTGTGTTTATTAAGTCTGCATACGAAACTTTATGACTACAGTTTGATAACGCATAACAAGCAAAATCAAATTATGCCCATTTATACTAGTTTGAGACATAAATAATTTCCGTATTTTCTCAAATTCATTCTTCAAAACAAAGTACAATTACATTTTATTCAGTTATATATTCACAATCATTTATAACAATTTATTGCCAGACAGGTATTAGATACCTTTAGAGGAAAATACCACAGATTCTGATATGAATTCTTGAATCTGGTTTTCATTAGAATAATTTTTCCCGTTAAAAGCATTTTGCAGCAATCGAAAAACATAATAATCGGGTGGTGCAAGGCCAGATTTATATAGCAGATTCACTATTACACACCAGCTGGGTTTCAATTTTTTCGTCTGTTAATTTTGCAATGTGTGGCCTTGCGTTGTCAAGGATTACTCCATTTTTGACTGTGAATTCTGCCAATGCCATAGCAAAATTGAAGTATGTTAGTGTTTGACATTTTTAATAATAATAATAATAATAATAATAAACCCACACCTTACAAAGGGCTTTATCTATGTAAATATATATGTGTGTATGTGTTTTTTAATTGCTCAGTGGGAAATATTATGACGCCATTTCTGACCTTATTTCTCTGGGCGGGACCCGGAAAGAAATGAGCACACACCAGAAATCAAAGGAAATACTACTACTACTACTACTACTACTACTAATAATAATAATAATAATAATAATAATAATAATAAAGACTGCATTTAAAGCCGCAGAGAACAAGCCGATATGAAAAGAGTTGTATGTTCTGTCGACAAAATAAAATATTCGAAAACGGACCTCAATAGGTGTTACAGGAAAATTGTAATAGCATTTTTAGAAGTTAAAATTTCCACCATTTATTGAAGAAGTTCAACAATTTTGGGAGAATATTTGGAGCGGTCCAGAGAATTATAATCCTAATTTAGAATGGACCAACCGAAAACAAGAATGAAAAAAGGATAAACCTTTACAAGAATGGAAATATTATAAGCAAGAATAAATTTTGGCATGCTCTAACAAAATTACCAAAATGGAAATCTCCAGGAAATGATAAGGTACCCAGTTTTTGGCTCTATGATATAAATGCATAAAAACTTTGCGCAAACGTTTTCAATGCTAATTAATATATCCAATGAAGTCCCAGAATGAAGCACTAACGGTATTATATGTCCTACCAAAAACGGGTGAAACAGATAATCCGTAAGATTCTAGGCTGTCCACTAAATATAAATTGATCACGTCTGTTCCGACGAAATGTACTTACTCATTTCTTGATGAAAACAACATTCTTCCCCTGGAACACAAACGATTTCGGAGAGGTTAATATGGATGCAAATATCAAATATTGATAAACAAAATGACCGTGAAAATATGCAGGAAATGGGGTAGAAATCTGAGCACAGCATGGGTAGATTACCATAAAGCCTTGGATCATTAAAGCTTTGAAAATTTACAAAGTCTCCAAGAGGATAGTACATTTCCTTAAATAAATCATGGTCCTGGTAAAACCACATTATACCTAAATGACAATAAAACATTGCCATTTCAAATCGCCTGAATATACAACGAGGGATCTTTCAAGGAGTCTCCCTGTCATCTCTTCTGTTTTGTTTGTCCTTAATCCCCTTACGGGTGGATTAAACAACAATAGCTATGGATACTAAGTAAACACGAAAGATTTCAATCATGTATTCTTCATGGATGATATCAGATTCGTTGCCAAAGACAATAATGATTGTTCATCTCCTCAATACTGGAATATGTTTCAGTGACGATATAGGTATATATGGATTTCGGATTAGATAACTGTGCAAAAGTAACATGCAAGAAATGGAAAATCACGAAAACACACTCAATAGATGTAGATTTTGTCACAGTGATTAGGTAACTGAAACAAGATGAAGCCAGTAGATAGGTAGGGGTCAGCCAAGGACATTAAATACAGCCTACCTAAATGAAGGAGAAATTAAGAAAAGAATACAACAGGCGTGTGCGCCCAGTGTCAAATTCAGAAAACAATATTAGCCATAAACACCTTGGCAGTACCAGTGATGCAATGCAGTTTTTCAACATCCTTAACAGGATCAGAGCTAACATTAAGTGAATGGATACCATAACGGGAAAGCTTCTCGTTGCCATGATATGCATCATCACAAGACTGATGTTGGTCGTATTGTTTAGATCCAAAGGAGGCAGAGGATTAGTTCCACTAGAACTGTCTTACAAGACTATTACAGCCAGTGTTCAAAGATACCTGGAAACTACAGAAAACTGGATGATGACCTGTGTCAACGAATATGAAAGAAGTAAGAAAGTATATTTTGTAATAAAGGAAGAGAATAGATTTTGAAGCTGGGTAAGAAATGCAAATAAAACATAATACACCTACTGCAGTATCAGAGCTTTAAAAAGAAAGCAAAAGCAAACGCAGTGGACAAGATACAGAGACGATGACATGATAGACCTCATGGTCAGTATTCTTCGCGTACCAGACAAGCTGAGTAGACAAACGGCGTACCCATCAGTATTTAGGTAGTGAAGGGTTAATACTTGCTAACTAGAATTTACCAAGCACACATGCTGAAAATTTGTGTTAGCCGAAAATGCTGAGTCTTTGATAAATATCCAGAAACAATTGACCATCTTGCATCAGTTTTCACAGTATTGAAACCAAGTGAATATAAAACCCGGAATGAGAGAGTCGGCCAATATGGACGTTGGAAAAACTGCAAACATTTTATGAAATTTTACAATACACGCGATCAGAACATGCGAAGCTATTCGCACAAACATCGTGCTTAAAGACCACAAAAACAGAATGTGCCTTTTATTGACATGGCAATCCCTGCAAATTGTAATATATCTTTGAATATTATAAAAATATCAAAATACAAGTTGAAGTGGAAATCTCAAAAATGTGGCGCATGAGGACAACAATTATTCCAGTTGTAGTTAGATCCCTTGGGTTGATTGGAAAAAGGTTCGAATAGACTCATTGAAGGGATCGGTTTTTCCAAGCCTTAAATAATTGCAAAAAATTGTACTCACAATTACTGCTTACGAAGGTTTTTATTTATGGAAAATGTGTGTGATCTGAGACATGTTTTTCAGAAAAGGATTAGTGGATAATTTCATGACAGGGTCGCTAAGAATTCATTAAAGACAAAAACAGAAGAAAATGCAATAAATCTTGCATTTGGTGTCATTTCTCACAGTCATCATAATACGGAACCCTAAAAAGTAAGATTCACACACACAAAACAAATTGTCGAAAAGGGTGACTAGTCGGATGAGCGCACTACAAAAGGGAAAAATAGCTAATTAGCCAATATGGTCCTTGCACATGCGCAAACATGTACACACACGCACACGCCCCACCCACACACATATATTTATAATCGTATCATTATAGAAAGGCTTGAATTCATCTTCAAAAGAACTATTTTATGTTCAATGGAACACACTGCCGACAAAAATCAGGAAGAGCTATTGGGACAAAAGGTTGCACCAACGTATGCCAACCTAGTCGGCTCCCTGAAAACCCGAAAAGTATTTACAAATCAAATTCAGTTGAGAATGAGAAAAAAAGAAATATAACCGAAGGGGATGAGGAAACAACCGAATTTGAAGAAGACGAATTCGAACTATGAAAGGAGAAATAATTGAATATTCTGCAAGTGAACCTGTTTTGAAAATCAGAAATAAGCATGCGTTTAAACATACAATTCAGGCTAGGAATTTGGCTTTGAATGAACTAAAGCAATTGATATGTGAAACTGCAAAAGTTATTCAGTCAAAATGTAGAATAAATTTTAAAAAAATGGAATTCAGGTTAGGAAATAAAAACAAAAGATGAAAGTTAAACATCGGTAAAAATATAAAACAATGAGAGCAAAAATATCTATTTTGGAGGCACTTCATAATGAAATAAGATCTGGGAAAGTTAAAAGAAAATACCAATTTCAAAGTAAATAAGAAAAAATTCCCCAAATGAAAGAAGAACTGAAACAAAACAAAAATCCAAACTAAACCGCAACGTTACCTTAGGCTCAAGAAATGGAAACAATTCTATAGACAAAACAAAATATTTGTAACGGACGCAAAGAAATTATAGAGGTAAATAGGAAGCCAAATAATTACAATAGAGAAGACACCTTTGGAACGAGAAATAATTATATTTGGAATAACATATCAGTAGATGACAAGCGTCACGATGCTACATGGTTAAAATATCTGAAGAAATATACGAGAAGAATCCAAGACCAGCAATGCTAATTCATTACAATGAAAGAAATAAAACACGCTTTAATAAAATCCCATAAATGGAAATCATCAGGAATTAACAGAATTGACAACTTCTGGCATGACACTTTGTCCACTGCTTATGCCATTTTAACTACATTCATTTAAATGTATCATATATCCGCTAGTAAAAAAAATGACAGAGTAAAACCCTGGAGGAATGCAAACGGTGATTCTTTGGCTGTAGCCTAGAGGTGTCCTTCTTCTCTGAGCTCTATATCGCAACTCTCCTTCTTCACTCCATTCCCTGACGACACTCGCCGGCCGGCAAGTGGCCCTCGTGACTATCTCAACCAAAGGCAGAGAATCGCCGTTTTGTATCCTTACACTCTAAAAACCTATCGAGCTATCACTTGTTTCTCAACATCTTACGAGAGTTTATCATCCATATTAATCGGATGACCATACAGCCACTAGGAAGAAAACATTTATATTGTCCTATTGTGCAAAATGTTTGCCCCAGGGGCTCCTATATGGCTGCAATGATCAGTTGTTGATATATAGGATGATTCTTGAAAACAGTCACTCAGAGCATTAAAATCTCAGTCTAGGATGGATATATTCTAAAAAGGCCTTCGACAGCATTCAGATCATCAAAGCACTTGAAGTATACAAAATCTCACCAACAACTGTGAATATCTTACGACATAATATGTCATTCTCGAAGACAGATATATTTCCCTCGAATTTTAACGTCATGAAAATTACCTGAGAAGATTTTCAAGTAGACGCTTTATCTCCTCTTTTTTCTTTGTCCGGCATTCATTCCTTTATCAACATTTTTCAACAATAGAGAAGGTCGGGATGAGATCAAAAATGAAAGGATAAATGTTGACTTAAAGTTATAAACAAGAAATGATGATTGACTGGAAAGTCTCTTAAAACTGTTTCATCGGTGATGTATGTATGGAATTTGGGTTTTTAGATGAATGTGCAAAACAAGAAGGTAATTAGAAGAATTTGGCTGTGTATGAAGGCAATGTAAAACAGCATTCGAAGACGAAAGAAAATGAGGGGAACAGGCGAGTGCGAGTATAATTGTTATGGGTCCTTACCTATAACTACAGAATGAACTCTTCCTAACACTATGTATACTACGCCTCTCAAAAGAGATGGGCGAATAGAGTCGAGTCGATGGTAGTTCACACCAAACCAGACTGACAGTCATACCAACACCTTTCACATCTTGTATAATTATTCCGTGTAATATATCTTCGTTATTACTACTCTTGTGTTCGTGTTGTTCTTCCTTGGTCATAACCTGGACCATAACAATAATAAAAACTGAACTGAATTTGAAAAATATAATAAATGCTACCAAACACACTTAATAGACGAATTGTAACTTATAGTTTCAGCATAATAAATTGCAATTTAAAGAAACTGGAGATAATTTATGGAAAGAATCTTTCTCTGATGCAAAAATACTGATATAGATTAATTAGTAATCCTTATAAACTGAACCCCAATACGCGTGAGACTGAGGCGTTTATACTTTATTTACATTATTTGGACTATTGTCCTCATCTTTGTCACCATATTTATTACAACGTTTCGGCAGTTGTACGCTCCGGCCTTCTTCAGGTAGTTGCAATGTCGAACCGAACCCTTTATTTCGCTCACTGGGGTAGACTGTTCTAGTTCCACGTGCCGAAACGTTGTAATAAATATTGCGACAAAGATGATGACAATAGTCTGAATAATGTACATAATACCTCATCTCAGAAATATAGACAGATGCGTTTATACTTGTTTTACATGACCATAGCCTGCTTACACGCAATGATCAAGCTAATATCTTACATAATTATACGGACAGATAATGTAGGTTCTCTGACCAATACATTGAAACTATTGATCAGCTTATTTCAGGATGCTCAATACGCAAACTCAATGATAACAAAAGCCGTCATTAGAGACTAGGTCAATATCTACATTGGTAGATCTATCATCACTACGGGATAAAACAGCTGCAAACTGGTATAAAAATCATCCTTAACCTCTAGTTGAGGGGGCTTTCCTTCCGGGATTTTTCTTTCAACACAAATCGAACTACAGAATCCAATCGCTCAGATATAATCAAAAACGGAAAAGGAAACGTTTTCCCATTGATTGAAATACCAAGTGAAAAAAAAAGGATTTTGATAAAAATAAGAAAATACAAAAATCTGGATAAGAATTAACGTGAGGCAATATCACAAATTCATTACAATTTAAGCTCATAATATATTTAATTCAGTTTTGCCATCCTATTCTATAATGTTGGACTTATGGCAAATTATGCTTTCTCAAATGCAACCAACATTGCCGTTTATGTAAATAGGTATAAATTATTAAACAAAATCTAATTTTTTTTTCTAACACTTTATATCTGAATTTTTGCAGAAATTATCAACTAATCGTAACGCTTATTTGTTCCAAACGGTGAGCTTTGTAACAAAAATGAATGAATTTCATAACGGCTTCAGATACGATAGTTTGATATAAGACATGGCATGTTCTCGAATATGATTTTCAATGCAATAAAAAAAGGACTCGCCACTTAGACATCAGAGACTTAAAATATAACATATTGATAAATATGGTAGTTTAGATTATTAGGTTGTTTTGTGGCCGAGGTAGTTACGCGCTTAAGGTTGGTGTTAAAACAGAAGACAACAACTTATATATATATTAATAATAGTTCTATTGTTACCGTCATTCAGGATCAGGAAAACAAATGAAGAATTCTGAGATTATTCAGAATTTCTCCACCGCTTCATTTTTGTTGCAATTCTTTAACAAAAGAAGTAAAGATTTCGTTTCTCTCGAAAGGCTAAGGTTGTTATTACGATTTCAACTATGTTAATTACACTTTTCAACCATAATTATAAAAGAATCTTGGAAAGGTTATCTTTATTAATATTTGGCTTTTATATACAATATTTAAAGACATAAATATACACATGTATCTATACTTATCTATACACGTCGATATATAAAAAGAAAAAACAATCGTCATTGTAAAAATATATCATCAGCCAAATATGTCTGCAGTTCAGCAAATGGAAAATATGACAGAAGTTAAAAAAAAGTTTCTACGAAAACGTTTAATTATATTGGAAACAAAATTTAATTATATGCAAAAATAATTGAACGTAACCACTATTTAATTAGCAGGCAGGATATCTTGTTAATATTTTCATTTCTATAGAGTGAGTCCAGATGGAAAATATTAACGAATTTCAAACTATTTTCTATTTTAATTTTTCTATTTCTTTTCACTTATGTTCAACAATAGTTTTTTGATCTTTTATTTTTTTGGACTTTATTCTTTCTTTACGTCATTTATGATGTTGGAAAAGTTTGCCACACGTGCGCGTATCCGCATAATGCCACACATACATATGATGTATATACGTGTGCATGCATGCAGAGATAAATATAAACAGGCAGGTAGATAGGTATGAAGAAACTGCAATTAATATATGGCCAATAAGAACATTCTCAATAGAAATAAATTTTACTTGTATCAACGGAAGAAAATAACTACTTTCTTAATATATCTATTTTCATTCACTTCATAGAAAACAACTAATATATAATCCTCTAAACTGAACTAACACTGAAATATAAAAGCTAAACCCTACACAGGATTGTTTTGCTTGTGACCACAATAATTGGAAGTCCAGTGTGTCTCACATTCACAAATCTGCCTTCGAGACACTATCCCTAATTGTAGCACCCTAGTAAGCACCTAAATGATTGTAGGAATATTGTATGTCGCCAATTCTCAATTGAAAGAAGGCCTCTTTACGCTTACAAAGATAAACGTAGATTTTGTTTTATTGAAATTCAAATACCAACGGAATGAAGCGACGGAATATACGCAATGTTCTACCTGCTGGTAAACACGTTTCTCTTTGTATCAAAATATTAAAAAAGAAATCGCGTCTTAAAAGAGAAATGAAATATAATTTTGTCGATGTACGCACATATAGATAAGAAGATTGTTTTTTGCATATCATTAATTGCCATTAAAATTAGGAATGCAACGATTTTTTGTTCTGTTTTTTATTTTACGAATTATAGCGAAAGATCGAAAAATGTTAACCGAAAAATTTCTGGATACTTTTATTATTTCTCGATTCATTCATTTTCCCATATTTTTTTTCTTAAAGAAGAAGTTTCTCTTGCCATGGTTTCTTAGGGAACATTTTAAGTAAATAGAGAAATATAGTAAAATGAATAAAATTTCTATGGTAATGCTGTATTTTGGAATAGATAAATGATAAGTGAAGTCGATGTAAAGATTTTGTCGTCGCTACAATAAGTTGTTTAGATAAACTATTAATTGGTGGTTTCTCTGTCCGATAAGCTAGATAAACTTTTCCTGGTATGAAGGCAGAGAGAGGCGGGGAATGTGGACAGAGAAAAACATAAAAGAGTAAGAAGGTAAGTAAGAAAAAACAATTTTTGATAACGATTGATAGTCACTAAATTTCTTGAAATCGATTCTTTTTCAATAAAATTTCTTAGTAAACAAACAAACTGCATGGATTTGGAAATCAGCATCGAGTCGGTGGGCTTTTTCAATAAATCCGAAAGATAAACAAATGTGACAGCCGATCGCGTCAGAAGTGAAAAAATGTTGCGCTTAAAATGGGAATGTAGAAAAAAGGGTTTCGGCATTTATTGTTCTATTTTATTTTCTGTTCTTTTGATCGATAGGAGTTGAGAAGAAGAAATACGGATGAGAGAACGAAGGAAGTTTGAATAAACAGGTTGAAAAGAGAAGGAAATGAGGGAGGTGATAAAAGTAAAGAAAATTATATATATATATATATATATATATGTGTGTGTGTGTGTGTGTGTGTGTGTGTGTGTGTGTGTGTTTAAGAAGAAAAATGAGAATAATTATAAGAAATAGGAAGCCGAATAAAAGAAGATGAAGAAGAAGAACAAAAGGAAGTTAAATAAGAAGAAAAAGACAAGAAAATGATGCTGAAGATAAGGAATAAGACGAAGAAGAAGAAGAAGTAAAAATAAAATAAAAAGAACATGAAAATGAAAATAACATGATGAATGATAACAAGAGAAGAAGGAAAGAAAATGATGAAGAAGAAGAATAGATGAAATAGAAAGAAGAAAAGTGAAAAAAAGAAAATAATCATAAAAAGAAAAATAAATACTACTACTACTACTAATAATAATAATAAGAAGAAGAAGAAATAATAAGGATAATAATAAAAGAAAGTGCATAATAATAATAATAATGATAATAATAATAATAATAATAATAATAAGATGAAGAAGAAGAAGAAATAATAATAATAGGAATAATAAAAGATGAATAATAATAATAATAATAATAAGAAGAAGAAGAAGAAGAAGAAGAAGAAGAAGAAGAAGAAGAAGAAGAAGAAGAAGAAGAAGAAGAATAGATAATGAATGAGGAGTAAGAAATAATAAACAGAATTAGGAAAAAATGGTGTACAATGAAATAAACCAAAACTATGAAGAAATGCGAAGAAAAATGACTTCCTCAAATTCAAAACGAGGAGGTCGAAGGTGAATCCATTGTTTGGGGAGAGTAGATGAAATAGAAATAAAAACGGAAAGATACGCTGTGCATTTTTCTTTTCTGTTTTTCTGTGAACGCAGAGAAAAGTAATATTTTAAATAAATGAATAATCTGCAAAAGGCAGAACAAAATAAATAGATTTTAGTGCAGATGGAAATATTAGTTTTTGCACAATGAAATATATATCGTTCCCTTGTATTGAACACTTCAGAAGCATAGGCACATCATAATTTTTTCTTCCTTTTTTAATATTTTATTAGAATTTTAGTTTTTAAATTAAAGAAACTCACAGATGCCAATCACGATTATTTTGGCATTGGCTCTCAGTCTAATCGGCAACTATTGAGAAGGTAGACCGAACATTTATAAGACACTAAAAACGAAGAGGAATATTGCAAAGGAAGGAAGAAATACAGAAGTGAAACAATATGTGAGGGAGAATTAAGAAAATATGATAAATATAGACAAGAAAAAAAGGATAATGAAATTTTTTCTTGATATCCTATTCGTTTTTTTTTTTTTTGCTGTTTAGTCATTGAAAAATGCTATCATCATTAACACCTGTAGTTATTCCTTGTACATTTAACTTCAACAGTATCTAAGACAAAGTGATCTATATTTGTCTTTTAGAAGCAAATTGTCGGACTTTTATCTCTTCAGTTTAACCATTTTTAACAGATAATCGGAGGCGGTATCATCGAAATTAATTATGTGTGCTTCCCACTGCAAAAAACAAAAACAAACAAAAAACAACCACAAAACAATCGTTCCTTTATCAAAACTTGAGGTTGAATAAAGAAGCGAAAATCTTTCCTTCTGCAGGAAATATTTGCACATTTCTGACAGATCCTTTCTCTTTCAATACGGATTCTTTATATGAGTATGTTCTTGTTAAATGTCTAGATGTTTTCGGAATATTATACAATGTTCATGATATCTGGTGATCCTACGATTTTTCGCTGCTATGATTTTTTTTAAATTTCAATTTTTTCAATTTTCAATGCCCGAAAAAATCTAGGAAGCTACAAAAGCTAATATGTACAAGGGAAATGAGGCATAGATGTTTATCTTCCAAACGAAACTCCTTAAGAAGCAAATAATCGTTCCCTTGAATACTGGGTACTCATAAACAATCTATACCCCACAACGACTGCCTATACAGAGGATGGCCAACCTGTGGCGCATGAGCCATAAGTGGCGCATTGGATGCTTACAAGTGGCGCATTGCGTCCTTTTGACGAAAAGAAACTCAGCCCCTTCTACTCATTCATTTCAGTGATTTTATATTTATTGCACGTCCTTTGCGAAAGTGCTAAAAGTTTGATTTGTGTTTCCCATTTTTTTTGTTAAAAATGCTGATGTGGTCCTTTTGGTTGAAAAAAGGCAAAGCATTGATTGATGCCCCCCCCCCTTTCAAAACTCCTGGATACGCCCCTGGTCATAATCATATATTTTTCAGATAAATAGATTGTATTATAACTTTAAAATATGTCCATATTACAACACGTACTGAAAGGAAGTGAATGTTTGTGTGGCGCATTTAAATTTAATCGTACAAAATATTGGCGCATGGAATCAAAAGGTTGGCCACCCCTGGCCTATACCATCTTATTTTGGCCAATACTTATGTTGTCACTATATCAAGAGGAGTCTATCGATTATTGGATTTTACAAGCAAGTGATCGTAATTGTGCGGTTAGATGCAATAGTTAGACGAGGTGACCGGCCAATCTACCTGAGAATTAAATCAATAGAAGTGTGGATTGAAGAATTCCAATTTACAATCGAAAAATAGAATTTTCTCTATTGATATAATCCCCTTCACTTGAAACCATATATTTGGCATTATCCTTCGAGCGAATTGTTCTCTGTGAGTAAGGGAAATGCACGAAACTGCTGATAAATCCAATGACTTTGGATGGGAAATTATCCTTCTTCTTTGTACAAAATTTCTTTCATGTTAGCATTGTGTCTGGTAGAATAGACTTCAGTTTGGTAACTTATAAATCGACACCACCCTTCTCTCCCCGCCTGTTGGCCTTGCCCATAATCGATCAGTACGACTAATTTCCTAACTTTTGGACACGTGGGATGTTCCACTGACGACTCGTTTTATAATGCAATTCAGATCTTAGAGAGATTTAAAAACAGAGCGGTTCCTTCACGTGTGGTATGACCTTCTGACCCTATGACAATCGATCGGCTTTCTTTAACTTCCATAGAGCTTGCATCCAATTTCATTTTTTTGTCTTTAAACTTATATTTCTATCGTAACGTTTGTTTATCGTTTTTGTACATTTTTGCATAAATATCTTCTTCATAGCTACTGATTTGTGTTTTTCAAAAGTGATTTTTTGCGTATGATTTAGGGGTCAAGAAATATTGTCAGTGAATATAAACAAAGTTGGCTTCCAGGAATTCAATTATATGACTTTTGACAGAGACCCTGCGAGGGCTTTCGAAGGAAATCTGAAGATTATTACGTTTATATTAAATAGCCTCCGGTGTCAAACGTAGATTATACATTATCAAGATAGTCTCTAACACCATTTTTTTATTACCATTTTACGTATCGTCGCCAAGTGTCGCCTTTGAAACTGTTAAAAGTTAACCTAAAAAAAAGTTCGATGAATTTCAAGTGAGGATTTCAAGTCAGGATTAATCACGCAGAATATTTGCACTTACAGTGAGTTTGATCCTTACTGAGTGGCTCTCAAAATTACTCCGCAAGATTAAGTTTAATAGTTATTTGTAGGAAAAGAGATTATGAAGGAGGGGAGATGCTCTATTTGTTTGCGCGTGTGTGTATGTGAGAGCGAGAGGAGGGATAGAGAGACTGATAAAAAGAGAGAAAAGAAGTATGAAAAAGAATGAAAGGTTTTCCTAAAAGCTGTAAGGGAGGGAGAGAGAGGCAGGGAGGCGGACATATGAACAGCTATGTATGAGGGAAAAACTATAGAAAGATCTTAGAAGTGAAGGCCTCGAAAGTATCGTTTCTTAATCTAACATCAATTAAAACAGCAAAGTAATTGAAGATCAAAACTATACAAAAAGATTGACCGTTTCAAATTAATTGAAAACATATTCAAAAGAATTACTGGGAATTTTATAAACCTGATTTTCTGTGCCAACGTTAGATTTTCTGAATAAATCCTCGAGGAGGCTTCTTTTCAAATATATTTCAAGATTCTGGTGAATTTACTTCAGGTAAGAAGAAGGATATTATAAGTTTTGATTCATTTTGATGACATATAAACCTTGATGGGTTATGTGATGCTGCAATCAAAATATACCGCATGATACCTTTTTACATAGTTTATTATAGTAAGGTCAGTTGGTCACCATCTCTGAGAAAAGAAGCACCATGTCGTAATTCATTCCCCCAGAAATGTGGAACTGGTACGCTATACTGCTTGACATTCGCGCCGGAAGTTCCAATCCGAACATTTCACAGGATTCGGACAGAATTAGAGGATTGTAATGGTGATTATGAAGATACGATAGCTTGGATAATTCAAGCTGATTGTTCAGATAAGAAAAGAACTCCCAAATTTCTTGGTGAGGGTCTCAATACAGTGGTCTACATATTTTACCATAACACATGAAAAATCGCAATAGATTTCTATCTAAACGATTTTATCAAATAAAAACGTTGTAAAATTAACAGTGAATAGTCTAAAAGAATCAGAGCAATTCAGTTCGTAGTGGCTCGTAGCATTTACTTTTTTGGTCAGTCGATCTAAAGACAAAAGTAAAATATATAATCGGAAATCGCATGTATATAAAGAAAGGAAATAAAAATGAAAGTACAGAATGAAAGTACATAAAACTTATAAGAATAAATTGAAGCGAAAACATACACTAGTAAGGATTAAACGTTCAGGTCTAATTTCACTCGGAAGTTTATTTTACATTTGGTGCTTCAAATTATGCGAAACTCGTGAAGAATTTCCGATATCTCTTGCGCCTTCACATCAACATGTCACGAGGTGACACCTTTGGCGGCTGTGTAACATTTCAAGTTTGTGTAACTGCCATGAAAATCGATATTGTAATCTGATATTCAATCTGAAAAGCAAGCTTCTGATGCCGTAAAGAAAAGCACCGCTTAAACGGTGAGTTGCACAATGACTTTTAACAGTTTAACAAATAATTCGATTTTATGCGATTAAAAATATTTTAGTGACCCTTCTTTGATGTTCTGTACTCAACAATTATTCTTTCTTTTACACACAATCACAAACTTAAAATTATTCAGGATGAAAAAGATGACCTGTATGAAAGAAGAGGAGCACACGTCCTCGGCGTGTTTTGAAAATATTTCAGAATATAACGAACATCCGATTTCAAGCCCGGAAATTGATATAAAAGAAAAGGAGCGTTCTGGGTAAGACGTTAAACTACATCCGCGTCCTGGGTAAGACGATAAATTATGTCCATCAGCAAGGCCTCTCATCAGGAGGTTTTGAGGAGCGTGGAGCTTTTAATTGCTGGTGTTCCCAGGTCTACTCTGACCCGAGGTGGTAGTACCTGTTAGGGTCACAGTTATGGGTAAATAGTTAACTATTACCAGCAATACATTTTTGGAAAAAATATTACCAGCAATACAATTTTGAAGGAAAAATATTACCAGAAACAGATTTTTGACAAAACAAAATATTACCAGCGTTAAAAAATTTTGTCGGCATTAAATAAACCATTGAGTTTGATATGCCGTAAAACAAAATAAACCAAACCAATCTAAAACAAAGAATACATATTCTATTCATACGAATCTATCTTAAAAATGTTGTCGGCATTAAATAACCCATTGAGGTTGATATGCCGTAAAACAAAATAAACCAAACCAATCTAAACCAAAGTATACATATTCTATTCATAGGAATCTATCCTAAATATGTTGTCGGCATTAACTAACCCATTGAGGTTGATATGCCGTAAAACAAAATAAACCAAACCCATCTAAACCAAAGAATACATATTCTATTCATACGAATCTATCCTAAAAATATTGTCGGCATTAAATAACCCATTGATATTGATATGCCGCAAAACAAAATAAACCCAACGAATCTAAACCAAAGAATAGATATTCTATTAATACGAATCTATCCTAAATATGTTGTCGGCATTAAATAACCCATTGAGGTTGATATGCCGTAAAACAAAATAAACCAAACCAATCTAAAACAAAGAATACATATTCTATTCATACGAATCTATCCTACAAATGTCGTCGGCATTAAATAACCCATTGATATTGATATGCCGTAAAAGAAAATAAACCCAACGAATCTAAACCAAAGAATACATATTCTATTAATACGAATCTATCCTAAATATGTTGTCGGCATTAAATAACCCATTGAGGTTGATATGCCGTAAAACAAAATAAACCAAACCAATCTAAAACAAAGAATACATATTCTATTCATACCAATCTATCCTACAAATGTTGTCGGCATGAAATAACCCATTGATGTTGATATGCCGTAAAACAAAATAAACCCAACGAATCTAAACAAAAGTATACATATTCTATTCATACGAATCTATCCTAAATATGTTGTCGGCATTAAATAACCCATTGAGGTTGATATGCCGTAAAACAAAATAAACCAAACCAATCTAAAACAAAGAATACATATTCTATTCATACGAATCTATCCTAAATATGTTGTCGCCATTAAATAATCCATTGAGGTTGATATGCCGTAAAACAAAATAAACCAAACCAATCTAAACCAAAGTATACATATTCTATTCATACGAATCTATCCTAAATATGTTGTCGCCATTAAATAAGCCATTGAGGTTGATATCCTGTTAAACAAAATAAACCAAACCAAACCAAAAAGGACATTACTCAGAAGAAAACGATATTTTTACTAATTTGTTAACTGGATTTGAAAGACAAAAAATGTGTCTCAAAAACACCGTAAGAAATAGTAACGAATAGACGATTAACCCCTCAAAATATGTGATGCAAATCAGAAAAAAAGTTTCTATTATTACAGCAATACTTTTTTTGAAAAACTTATTACCAGCAATACAATTTTGAAGGAAACATATTACCAGAAACAGATTTTTGACAAAGCAATATATTACCAGCAATACAAATTTTGTCGGCATTAAATAACACATCGAGGTTGATAGGCTGTAAAACAAAATAAAGCAAGCCAAACCAAAAGAAAAGGACTTTACTCAAAAGAAAGAGATATTTTTACTAATTTTTTAACTGGATTTGAAAGACAAAAAAAAAGTGTCTCAAAAAGGCCGTACGAAATAGTAACGAATAGACGATTATCCCGGCAAAATATGTCATGCAAATAAGAAAACAAACTTTTCTACTATAAAGGGGGGGGGTCTGCAAACAGTACTTTCAGTGAGGATCTATATCAGCAGTATTTATGACATATTCCTCTATAGACATATTCTAAAATCACAAGTTATCATTATTTACACTATTTATATTCGAACTATTGTCCTCATATTTGTTATTGTAATCACATTTCGGCACTTGAGCCCTCCGGCCTTTCTCGATATACATCTGAGGAAGGCCAAAGGGCACAACGGTTGAAACTTTATGATAACAAAAACAAAGATGTGGAGAATAGTCCGAATATAAATAATGTAAATCTTCCCCTCTTTCATTTTTAAGACAACTCCTCGACCGTTCCCACCTGCTACCTTCATTAAATCTTTTCCAGTTACAATCTCATTCCTCTGAAGTTTTGAATGATTATTATATTCGATGCACAATGAAGAGGACCGTAGAGAAAACCGGCAGAAGTGTAATATTCGGAATAGCTATAGCATACTGGATTAAAGCAAAGTTTCTTGAATTTGGTGACATAGTAATTGCAAGTTCAATCCCCGGGTCGGGAAATGTGTTCTGAGACTCTGGAAATAATTCCAGCAACAACTGAGCATTACTAAAAATAAGGACTGGAAAGGATATCCCTAGAAATGGACAGTGGAATCAGAACAGTCTATTCCCTTAGATTAAAGAAAGGTTGTAGTCCGGAATTACTTGAACGCTACTCGGATCGATATACACCTAATGTAAGATGAGGACAATATTACGAATGTACACCCTTGTGTAAAGTAATTGAAACAAAACGAATAATTCCGTTATTATTAACTTTTTCGAATTTTTCCAATGAAACATGACTCAGTTAGTACTTCGTATGTCTATTCCCCGAAGTTGTTACTTGCAGATTGACCACAGATTCTTGATTGTATTTAAATAAGGAGAGTTTCCGGTCCAATCTATTCTACTTTGATTTACTCACTGCTAAGGATTGCCATTGTGTTCGTGCAGCGTTACAACTTTCACACGCTTCCTTGAAGTACCGTCTATCTCAGACAATGGCCGTAAGACAACTAATCGACAGTCGAGACAATATGGTCTGGGCGTAATAAAAAATCTGATGCAATCACGGATGACGCAATATTTTTCAAGGCCAAACAAATTTCACCATACATCCCAAAAATATTCATATCATTGCACACCACTGCAAATGACCTAATCAGAGAAAAAATAGAAATCGATTACACCCTCTCACTTTATTAGGTCTAAAACTGACCGTATGGAAAACGAAAGGAAACTAAAGCTGTTGTTTTAATTAATTTGCATAAGGCTGTAATTAGTGTAGATATTGATAAATGTTTATAAATTCAAATTAAATTTTCTAGATATTTTCCTTTTCATATCAGAAAAAAATTGAGGGTCATGTGAAGAGAAATACACGCAGAGAATCTGACCCCTAGATAAAATGGCGCTAAATCCATGGTTCAAATGGCGCTTCTTGTTTCCTCAGAAAAATAAAACAATATGTGAACTCAAGTAAAATATAAAAGGCGTCTAAACTGAAAGCCTTGGTTGTTGCAATTCACTGTAACTACCACTGCGCTACACCAGCGAAGCAACTGCGCACGAGCAACGGAACCAAAATAAATGGAGATCAAAGAGAAATCAGTCGATACTAATCAGTAGACAAGAACCGATCGATGTGTGAATTTGTTTTTTACTGTTGAATTATGGTTCATAATAGCGAGTCGTTGTTTTTTTATTGTTTATTGACGATGTCCATTGAGGTGATGTTCATTCATTTGTCTTTTGCGTAACTATTGTTAGAATTGTTTTTGTGAGATTTTTATAGTATGCGGTTATGCTACTTTTATTATGACACTTCCTTGAAGTTTTTAATCGATCTCTCTGATTGATTCCTAATCCGATCCTCAGAAATCGAACGATAACAATTTGAAAGGATTTTCAGGACAATCTCAGTTGAAATTAGAATCCGGAAAACAAATTACCTGGAAGGATTAGGTGATCCAAAGAGACAGAATTCCTAACCAATGAAAGAACATGCCCAGTTAGAAACGAGGGTCAGTGCCGAAACGAACTGAAGATATAGAAATTGTGGATGCAGCGACAAACGCTTCAAAAAATTCCATCTCGACAAAATTTAATAATTATTTACATAATGAAGAAAACAAAAAAATATACAATAAATTAATATAAAAATAGAAATAACGCCATCTTGCACGTAACTTATAAGGTTGATCACACCATTCGTGTGTCCTTGATTCAACTTAATATGTTCTTCATCCAACGCACAGAGTACATCATTTTTATGTCCTTGATCCAGATAAACTAAAACTTAGTAAATATTTATGGCATGGAGAAACAAAACTTGCAAAAATTTTTGCAACATTAGAAACTTACTTATGCATAATCAGGCTTATTAATATGAAAGTATATCAATAAATATTTATTAACAAATTTTAATATAAACATATATCAATAAATATTAATTATAAAAATGCTAATATAAGAGTACAGTGTAACCCGGATATAAGAGAGTTGTCTGGACCGGAGAATAAGTCTCTTATATACGGGTTTCTCTTATATACGGGTTTGGTCTATTATATATACA
>OZ038485.1:124301329-124388829 GCA_964036315.1 Acanthosepion esculentum | reverse complement strand
TATTATTCCATGCATTAGTCAAGTTTCAACAATATCCTAATACTATTTTTAGAAATTGGTTTCAGTATATTATTGCAATTTTCGAATGTTTTGTGGGTTGTTTTAGAAGTAGACCTATTTGCATTGACCGGTGAATGTATTTTTCGGTTACTTGTGCTGGAACCAAGCGTGATAAGAAAGGGATTTATCTCTCAAACAGCAGGTCATATTGCACTGAAACGTATGGCGAAACCGATACGCAGTAATACACGTGGAAAAGATTGAGAGATCTATAAAGTTTCGCTCACGTGACAAAAGAAAGCATTATCTTTCTTGTCATTTGCCTTAGACGAGGAAGAAAAAATCTCATTGTTTTCTTCTTACCGCTAGAGTATCTGACGTTTAAATGTCCATCAATCTATAAAACAACGAAATAGGATGAAAGATAAAATGAAGAGTCACAGCAGTCATAAAATATAAACAGAAAAATGAAGATAACAGTCCGTATGTAGTCAGTTAATGATAAATATTAATTCTGGATTTTCAAAATTTTGGACAAATTGCAGTAAATTTTTAAAATTTGAAATTTCTACAAGCAAATGCAAAACTGTCTATAAAAAACTATAAGCAAGAATACATTAATAAAATATGAAATTTGAGAAGATAATTTAAGAAAAATTGGATGTTCAGAAGTATTGTGGAAAAAGACTTAAAATATAAGGCAAGAAAATAATTTCTGTTCGATATGTGAATGTAAAAATTACACTGAACATTGACGCTGCCAAAATTCACGCAACACTGGGAAAACATTCAGAGATAATTGTAAAACATGAAAAACAATCGAAAAGTATATATAAAAATGCTATTGTTTTTCTCTGCCTTCATACTTAATAAATATTGACTATTCGCTAAAATATTTCCCTAGGTATTTAACCAATTTTACTCCTACCATAAAAATATTCACCAAATCTATGCATACATACACACACACACACACAAAAACACACACACACACACACACACACATATATATATATATATATATATACATATATGTATATATATATTATATATATATATATATGTATATATATATATGATCGACTCTCCCGTCGAATTCGACGTATGAGGGTCAGGCAGATCAGATCCCAGAAACTGAAAGCCCGACACCGACACCTAAGATTTGATTATAATGGTGAAGGCTTTGTGCAGGGCCATCCACACTTTTTGGAGGGACGAATACAGGGACCTGGTGCAGCGAATGCCACAAGGTCCCCAAACGACCCTCCGCAGGTTTTGAATTCAGAGTTGTCCTTCTCCTAGACCAGTTGCCATTGTTAAAATCAGCATCATTAAATAGATTATATCGGATCAGGTCTCCAATTAAGCTTAAAAAGTAACTGTATTTTCTCCTAAAATGATACTGTATTTTATGTATGAAACACATACAACTTATTACGAATGCAAAATTTAATATTGTATTCCTGAATAAAAATTTAAAGGAAGTCAAATCTTAACCCAGACGATGTATGTTTTTCACATCTATTGTTTGCTGAGGAGCTGACGACTGGACTTTGGATGCAGAGGAATAAAAACATTTAAACGAAACATAAAGGAACACTCACATGTGAGTTATTTTGAATATTGGTACATTATGTATTACCTACCTTTAAGAACGCACTTGATTGTTGAGATAGCCGCAAAGACCAGCAATTTAATAAAAATTAAAAGAAAAAATATTTTAATATTTTATTCTCAAGAAGAAAATTAGCAAAACCAACGTTCTGATTTTTTAATTCGGTTTTATGTGAGATTAAACTAAACCCAGTAAATATCTATGAGCAACAACTTCATGATGCATAGTTTTTAGTATTCTTGTTGCTTGAATGAAAAGCAAACATCAAGCGTAAACATCCAAAAGCATTTCGACTGGCAACATCGAACCGAGAAAAAAGCCAGTAGAAACTGCACAAAATCAAATCATTTATTATGTGGTCTGGAGTTGGCCATTTTGTATGAGTGTGTATGTGTGTGTATTCTTGCGTGTGAGAATATATGTATATATATATTACAATCATGTTTCAACACCACAAATGTGTCTCCTCTGGCGATGCCAAACCAATAGCGAGCGAAATATTAATTTAATTTCAAAAGCAGACTATTTAAAAAATGGATTGTGTCTTTTGTCGTGATTAACCAATGGAATGTGACCTAGCTAAATTCAAATCCACTGGAATTTGTTTTAGTATAGGTCATGACACAAAATTGTCTGCATATAAATCCTAGACAATTTCCTTATGGACAGATAAAAGTTGTTACATTATTTCGTAAGATGTATCGAAGTCTGACATTCAACTTTCGAAATAAGTAAAAACTAAAAGGAGTAGGGAGGTAATTTGACACAATACTAACAACTTATATTCTCGTTCAGTTTCTTACATCAAACTTTATAGTTGATAAATAAAAGTCCTCTTTAAGAAAGTGTTAAATAATTTACCTTATTGAAAAGAAAACAAAATGATCAAAAATACAGAAATATTTTGGCAAATTAATACGCAACCGTTCAAAAAGAGCATCCTTATAAGATGTTAACAATACCAATTAATCAATGTAAGATGTTAGTAATAATAAAAATTCATTATAATAACATATATATTAATGATATATTCATCCAAACCAAATATATTAATGGCATCAGAGATTTTTTTTAAATATTACCATCCGCATGACCACCTCAAAAATCTTTATAGCCAAACTGACGGCGTCGATATCAGCCACACTCTAGCTTCTATATTTCCGAACATTTACATGGCCAACATAGAAAACCAAATAGTTCATAAAATTCATGAATCCATCCCCCATTCAATATATATTGATGACATCTTTATCAAAACTAAATACGTTAATGACCTCAAATAATAATAAAAAACACGTTTATTACCGTTCGCATCAGCACCTCAACAATATTTATATCCAGTCTTACTGCGAATCTATGAGCAAAACTCTAGGTTATATATTCCCAAACGTTTTAGGGCCAACTATAAAACTAATTATATCATGAACTTAATAAACTCATCATTCATTCAGTATATATGGATGACATCTTCATCCAAACCAAATAAGTAAATGACAGAGAATTGAAAAAAACAATCTCTTATTAGTGTCCGCATATCACTAAAAATATTTATCAGCAGAGTAATGACGCCGCTATGGGCAAACCTCTAAGTTCTATATTTGCAAACTTTTACATGACCAATTTAGAAACCAAATATTTAAATAAACGTAATAAATCCATCATTCATTCAATATATATTAATGACATCATCATCCAAAACAAATAACTTCTTAACATCACAGAATTCAAAAAACAATTATTAGCGAACGCATGACCACCTTAATAGCATTTATAGCGAGACTGACGGCATCACTATGGACAGACCTCTAGGTTCTCTATTTCCAAACTTTTACATGGCCAACATAGAATAACAAATAATTCATAAAACTAATAAACTCATCATTCATTGTATATATATTGTTGATAGCTTCATCCAAACCAAATACGTTAATGGCATCATAGTATTTTTTAAAAAAGTTCTTCACCGCCCGCATGACCATTCAACAATATTTATAACCAGACTGACGGCGTCGTTATGGGTGGCACTCTAGTTTTTATATTCCCAAACATTTTCATGGCCAACTAGAAAATCAATTATTTCATAAACTTAATAATCTCATCAATATATCTCAATATATCTCAATATATCTTAATCCAAACAAAATATGTTAATGACATCATATATTGAAAAAAAAATTATTAACGTCGCCATGACCACATCAATAATATTTATAGTCAGACTTAAGGTGTCAGTATGGGAAGCCCTCTAGGTTCTATATTTGCAAACTTTTACATGGCCAACTTAGATACACAAATACTTCATAAACTTAAGGAACCCATCATTCATTCCATATATATTCATGACATCTTCATCCAAATCAAGTCTACTATTTCTAACCGTTGCCTTCTACAAATGTGAATGCCCTGAAAATTACAAAACTGCTCTCAATACTAACCTAACCCAAAGAGTTAAACTCATTACTCCATCCGAAAAGAATTGACTTAAACAATTAAAGAATATAAAACTAACGCTTTTCCATAATTGGTCCGCTATTTATGTTTTCAACACGAAAATCAAATTTGATTTAAGTAACAGCTATTATAACAACCGCCATACTCATAAGCATATTAGGCTATTAACAGATATTACTAAAATAAAATGCGCGACAATTACAAAAATGACGAAACAACATATATGTATTCATAATTAAGCAATTTATGGAGTTTATTTAGAAGAAACCACAATGCAGAAAGCACTGGACGGTCGTTTCGTCCTATATTTGGGACTCATCAGCAGTGCACATCCATTACCAGGAATTGAAACCCGGATAGTTACGTTATTAACCAAACGTCATACCAACTGTGCCAAGAGCCCCCGGAGACAAAGAGATAACGAGGTAAACTTGTTATAGCGCCGCCCATTCCGTGGTGGAACTCATCCAAGTTCCTTAAACCAAGGATTGTGCCCCCGAATATATATATATATATATATATATATATATATATATATATATATATATATATATATATATATATATATATATATATATATATATCATTCGATAAAGACAAATACATCATATTCATTATTTACTACAAAAAATCAGAACTATCAAATTAGTTATTAAAAATAATATATTTTAAACTTCCCACCCCCTCTATAAGACAAGTGTTGTATATAAATATATCTGTTCACTCGGAGTATGTTTCTCTTTTAAAAAAATCACAAAACATCCCACATAGGATAAAGAACAACTACACTCTCAGGGAGACTCACCTGACACCTATGGATCCAGTATACCCCAAGACAACACAACAATAAGCAGTATAAGGATCATAGTAAAATTAGATATCTACTCACAAACAATATCAAGAAAATATTAGCAAAAACAAACAGTAAAAACTGACATATGATCATCGATGCAATACTCATGCAATAGAAACAGCCATCTATAGATAAAATCAAATATAATTTAAGATGCAACATCCTCAAATTAACAAAGGAAAAAAACGCACACACACACACACACACACACACACACACACGTGACATATCGCCTCTGTCATTACAGTGACCAGTTCTACGAAAATCACCATTTGCATCGACTCACATCGATGATGAGTTAAGAAATATTTGACAGTTTCTAACAGAATCTCCTCCTTATCTGAGAAGGATTAAGCCAATCAAAAAACATTAATTGACACAAAAGGTCTCTAATCTGTAATACTAACAATATATATATATATATATATATATATATATATATATATATATATATATAATGAATGAAGATTTGAGTATACATACATTTAAAAAACACTTGATCACACTAGAAACTAAAATAACTTCCTGCCACTATGGTTACAATATAAATTGGTTTGGCTTTGTGGCTCTGGAAGATAAACAAATGTGACTGAGCATGCATCTGCAACAGTGACTTAATATCTGATGTAGCAGATAGGCATACTCGGAAACAAGCAACAATCACATTATTTCCGTGTATGTATCTACGCGTGAATGCGTCTATCTGTATACTGTACACAATCGGTACGCAAATGTTTTATACCTTTGTTGCCACCTACTATTAAACGGTTTAAAAAAATGAAACACTCAACTTGCAAACAAACTGACATGAAGTCCACAATTTATTCCGTTTTCAAAATCGATATATCTTTCTCTTACTTTTTTTTAGATTGCCCAACGCGACTGCTGGTTTAGACAAATATACTTTTCCAAAAGATTTTACAAATATTCTCCCTTTTTATTTTCGACGTGCTCATATTATTCCCCATCTTACTATTTTTATGATGTGCAATTCATCACCAGTATTTTGGCAAAAGAAGCGGATATAGTTTCTCTTCCAAGTTTTTCTCTTTTTGCTTTCATGTTTGCTTCGCACTTTCTATATTTACTCTCCTTTCTTACTCTCCTTTTGCCTACATTCTACTTAATAAGTGTTTTACTATACTAACTTCCTCTTTTTATTTCCTGTCCATTTCCCTGTCTTAATTTCCTCTTTCAACTGGTTAATCATGGCGAGCTTTCTAAAGTTTTCCACGTCACACGTCCGTCATTCCCGATACCTCTTGGACACTAGCCAGCTTGACTATCTCCAGCTAAACACTCACCCCATGTACGATTTGGTCTAGCTCAAAATAATCGCTATAAAATAGTCTCTGTTTAATTAGAAGGGCTACTCAGATCATGAGGAAACTCGTTCTTAATTTCAAATACGTAAATGGCATAATTTCAAATGGTGACGGGGCTTCATAGCTTTATAACTAATAAAATGTATAAGAAAATGAAAAATTTTAATTATTTTTTTTATTTGAAGAGTCAGTGATATTTTAATATTGATAAGAGTATGCAAACTAATTACTTACGTAGCAAGAAGTGAGGAATGTTTGCAAATGGAGGAATTTATACAGAGATATATCTATGTAATAGGATAGACCCATGAGGAATATATACTAGAGATGGATTCATATAATTAAATGGTTTGTATTAAGGCATGGATTTACACATAACGATGGATTTCTTTCAAATGTCTCCACAGAAAATGATGAATGCATACGTACTGATGACACCAAAATAAGGATCTATACAATTTAGTGTAGTTAGGTCAATATGATTCTAAATTTGAAATCAGCGCTATCATGTAAGATTTTTTCGGGTGCCCTCCTTACGGAAAAGTGTACTGTCACCATCCTGGTCGGATTAGACACACGAGAACACGTCCACTCTGATGCAAACCGGACAACTTTGTTTGAAAATTCGGTCTTCAACGAGGACGACGAGTTCTACTTTGGGGAAGCAAGAAATAAAAAAGGACTGACAAGTTGGCGCCAGACTTAAAACTCTTTTAATTTGCACACTAACGCATAGAAGACGGTTCTTAAATATGTAAACTAAATGTTGGCTATTGTAGTTTCACCCCTACAACTGTTGCTAATGTGTCTTCAACTAAAAATATTTTTTTTGCATCACTTTGGTTTTGTGATGTCAACGATCACTCGTTTGACACTTTTGTGATGACAACGGATACACGTTTTCACTTTCGTAATGCTCGTTGTAGTAGAAACTTTGTAATCGCAGATACAACTATAGGACACCGTCGAGCAATGCTGGAGTCAGACGCCTTCGAACATACCTCGCACTAATAGTATTCGCTCGATAATACTCACTCGACTAGTAATCCGTGAAGTGATCCGAATAGAGAAATATTATATTGAGTAGAGTAGAGAAATATTATAGACTAGAAATGCTAATCTGAATAGTAATAGAAGATAGACTAGAATTGGAGATCAATTAGACACACTCTACCTTGCATATATGCGTTTCCTCTATGGTCACGTGGTCTACTTAATCCAATAATGGGATCTTCCGTGTTTGTTCAGTGGCGATCTATGTTCAGACTCAAGTGTCAGCAGTGACACTTTATTCCTATATAAGAGTTGGCTAATATGTCCATGAAATATTTACTCCCTTTTATTGAAGGAATCCTCTTTGACTTTGATATTTATCTTCCTTGAATGAAGCTCAGCTCATGAATGTGTTTTGATTTCCTCGTGAAAAACTTATCCCTCATGGAACGTTTTCACTTATGTTGGAATGTCATGGTTAAGCGCATATTAAAACGAGAAAACCGTTCTTTTTATAGGCATTTTAGAACATTATTACAGTATTCCAATGAACGCTAAAGCATAACTGTCAGCCGTTGCATTTAAACTCAAAAAGAAAATAATCAGTAATGGATAGCGACGCATAGTTTTTGCCTTACAAGTTAACAGCTGATGATGATTTGAGAAAGAGAAGGAAAGTACTTGGGAAATAAATGTGATTTTCTCTGTTGCAGTGCATTTCTTGCATCATTTGATTGTAATACTCTGAAAACTATCCGCGAATATGAATGGATTATGCTGAAAATAAACAATGTTTTCAATAAATATATATATATATATATATATATATATATATATATATATATATATATATATATACGGAGGAAACAAATATTCGTGTACATAAAGTTTTTAATTTATGTATTTCCAACTAATGAATAAACACGCGTTTCATATAATTAACTATACACAGATGCATAATAAGTAAATATGCATAGAAAATATAAAAATATAAAAATATTTGTACACTACAAATTTCAAATTTTAAAACTTAGAAATTGCTTTAATACTCTAGAATATTCAAGTGGAATATTCTAGAACGTTCCAATAATGTTATCAGTAGTTATTTTTAGCCTAAAATTACAAACGGAATATTCTGTAAAATTTCAGACAACGTGAATATTCCATATACTACCATTAGTTCATTCATTCATTGCCAGATGTAAAAACTCAAGACTTTTGGAAGACTGTTGGAAACCAAAGAAGAACAGTTGATCAACACGAGATTTCTTCAAGATCTTCGGGGAAAATCATGCGTCAATTAAATAAAATCCAATGGTTACTCGTCAAGGGTTGCATGATGATTTGCTTTCAACAGGAATCTGTATCACTAAGCGGAAAATAAGCAATGAAATTTATAGGAACAATCGAAAGTCAGGCTCCCGTCGGAAGACTCTACTTCTGCTGAAAAGACATAGAGATGCCAGGTTGAAATTCGTTCATGAACATAGGGATAAGGAAAGAGCGTATTGGGAAAAAAAGAGTATTATGGACATACGAAACAATAATTGAGTTGTTTGGACGTAATCCTAGAAACCATGTATAGAGGAAGGACAGCGATGCTTTCAAACAAAAGAATATAGTTCTAACAGTGAAATTTGCTGGTGGCAGCATCACAGTTTGGGGATGTTTTCTGCACATGTTACTGCAACATATCAGCCGCATATTAAAATATTTTGAAAATGAATTTAATAATTTCAGTTGAAAATCTTTAACTTCTTCCTGATTGGATCTTCGAACAAGATAATAATCCTAAGCACATTGCAAAATCTACGAAGAAATGACTTGCTGGAATTAATGTAAATATCCTGAAATGGATAAATCAGTCCCCAGATTTAAAACCCTTTCGATAATCTTTGGCGTTATTTGTAAATCCAAATCAAGTGAGCTCCAACAAACATAACGGATCTGAAGAATAAGAAGAATGGAACTAAATAATAGCGACAATAAGCAAACCAATCAATTGAGAACTACAAGAAGATGTTGGTTGCTATAGAAGTGAATAATGGTTATTCTACAATGTATTAAATGAAGATTATGTATTCTTTTTCGATGGATAAATGTGATTTACTTCCATTATATCAAATGTTTTTGTTCTGTTTTCTATGCATCTTTAGTTATTATGCATCTGTGTACAGCTAATTCTATGATAAGTATGTTTCTTCATTAGTTGGAAATACAATAAATTAAACATTTGAATACGTACGAATATTTGTTTCCTCACTGTATATATGTGTGTGTGCGTGTTTGTGTGCGTGTGTGTAGACATAGAGAAAATAATATAATCCATATATATATACATATATATATATATATATACATACATATATATATATATATATATACATATATATATATATATATGTATATATACATATATATATACATATATATATATATATATATATATATATATATATATATATATAAAATAGAAAAATGGATCATACTCAAGTGGGGCTAAAATGAATAAATGAAATTTTAATATGAGCTTTTATAACAATATCGCAATATCACACCACTCTGGGTGGCCTCTTTGCAACAAATTTATCATTTCTTGTAAAGTTTGATATGTAGGGAAAATTTTGCGCAGGACCACGTTTAAAAAGAACGCCATGAGAATCTCTTTACTAGGCAGTGGCTCACAACACCATGCAGCTTTCAGCTGTGAATGACCAAAATCCTGCTTATAGAACATAACCACTTTAAGAAGCAATCTTACTTCTGGCGTTTCACAAGTTATAGTGGGCTTCCTCTTGGGTCAGCACAGTTCAAATTTCCCGAGGACAGGCATAATTTACACAAGATTTGGCGGCTGAAATCCAGTTTTTATTTTAATTTGAACAACGACTGTAGGCGTTGGTGAATAACTGGCAACCGGAGAGACATCTGAAGTACGCTCACTATTCACAACGCTGCGTATACTGTTAAGTATGAAAGTAGTTGGTATGCATGCTCAGCTGAGCAATACCAAGTTTGATACAGAGCCAACACACTTGATACTTTCTTAGCTGATTGGGGGAATATAAAATTTAACGAGATTGTAGTCGAATAA
Organism: Acanthosepion esculentum; assembly: GCA_964036315.1. Lineage (NCBI taxonomy): Eukaryota > Metazoa > Mollusca > Cephalopoda > Sepiida > Sepiidae > Acanthosepion > Acanthosepion esculentum. Next base: position 124,378,498 of record OZ038485.1, on the reverse strand, counting down.
TCTAAATAGGTACGGCGTACCTCTTTATAAATTCAACATTTCAAAATCTTGCCTTTTTACCTGAACTTGAAGACTGACTCCTCAAAAAAGTGCACGCGTGCCAGCAGTAGATAATATCTGTATCAAAAATTTTGTTCATAATAATCCTGAAGACAAAACTCAATAGAAAGGTTTTGTTAAATGTAGTCGCTTCCTCTAAAAAAATTATTTTTTAGTAATGTTCACGCAATAAAAGAGCCAAGATTCACTCAAAGTAGAGCTTTACTGAATAAAATAAAGGTTCTTCCAATAAGTTAGACCGATTTTAAATGGAATTAATTATAAGCGTCTAATGTTTTTTTTTTCTTTCAGATTTGGCGGACATTTAAGCGATATTATTTTTCATCAATAATTGATATGACTTAAATAGTAGATAATATCTGCATCGGACATACTGTCTTGACCGACTCATAATAATCCTGACGACAAAGCTCAATAGAAAAGTCTTGTTAAATGTAACCACTTCCTCTGGAAAATTATTGTTTTTAGTAATGTTCACGCAATACAAGGCCCAAGATACACTCAAAGTAGAGGTTTACTGAATGAAGTAAAGGGTGTTCCAATAACTTGGACCGATTTTAGATGTGAATTAAGTTTAAAATGATTTAATGATTTTTTTCAAGTATTGGCGGATATTTGGGCGATATTATTTTTCACCCATAATTGATATAACTTAAATAACATGATCCAGTATACAAATAATTCAATTTTCAGCAATAACACTTACTTATTTAGTGCTGACTTTGATCCATGTTAAGAAACACCCTTATATACAGGGTGTCCATAAAGCTCGTGTGCACTTGAAAAAATTTATAACTTTATTTGTATCTGCGATAGAAATAATTTGTAAAAAGGATTAGAAAGAAGTAAATCTATATCTTGTAAGGTTTTATTCAAATCCACTTTAAGTTTCCACATGTCCTCCATCATTAGCAATACAAAGGGTTATACGATTTTGCAGTTCACGGAAAACAATTGTCAACTCATTTACAGCAATGCCTGAAATCACATTAGATATTTTAGATATACTTAAAACTAGGTACATTAAAATTTATAACATTTTTGCAGATTATTTCTATTGCAAATAGAAATAAAGTTATACATTTTTAAAGTGCACACGAAATTTATGGACACACTCTATAATTCGTCTTAAAGAAACACACTTTATTTGCATTTGTATAAGAAGGAAACGTAAGAAGTGCAGTTTATGTGAATATATAGAAAAGATAGCGATTAAACATAGGGAGAATAAGATTGTAGAGATCGGGAAGGCATCGTCTTGGCTATCTGCTTCACTATGTAGTGATTCTTTGGAAGAAGCTATCCGAATGCAAATTTCTGCTTACTAATTAAATACGAAAGTAATGAGAATTATTCGTTTTTGTGTACTCTGCATGGTCGGTTTTACATGTGAATGTTTGAACAGGCAGAAGTAAAGAATGTAACTGGTCAGAACATTTGCAATGCAAATAGCGAGTGGGAAGCGATTTGCGTCGGTGTGGCAATGTGGAAAGTTATTCATCACCCTCACGGCCTCTTTTGAAATTATTATGGTCCAATATCCTCGCACCACTGTTATGGTCCAAGGTTAGGACCAAGGAAGAACAACACGAACACAAGAGTGGAAATAACAAAGATATATTACACAGAATAATAATACAAGATTTTGAATGTGTTAGTAGGACAGTCAGTCTGGTTTAGAGTGAACTACTATTGGCTCGACTCGATTCCGTCTCGACTCGTTCACGTCTCTCTTGAGAGGCGTAATATTTATAGTGTCAGGAAGAGTTCACTCAGTCGTTATAGGTAAGATCACATAACATAAATTCATCAAGTTATAAAAGTGAGGACTAGGTAACTTTAACCCAGATATGGTAGCAGTACACCATTTTTGGTCTGATCTGGCTTTTTCAAACATAGAGGTTATTAGGAGGAGTCAAGTCCTTACTGAAACGGTACAATGATAGAACATATTTCCAGCATCTTTACCGACAGATAGTCTATAGAGGTTCTGCTTAAGGTTTGAGGTGAACTTCACTTCCAATAGGCGTTCGAGATAAAGACCCTCCTGAAGAGCCCAAGTCTTCCTCTTGATAGGTGAGAATTAATGGTCTGCTCAGTAATGATGCAACGTTAGTAGGTTTTTTTTAGGCAATAACGTTTAGAACTATCAGAAATCAAAATTCATGTTTAGCTTTTACATTTCATGGGAAGTTTATTCCAAGTTCCAAAACACTGGAAATATACTGGGGAGAAAAACAAGTGAATATTATACTTGTTTTTTTTTTTTTTCAATTTGTGCTTCACTTAATTAAAGAAAAGACAAATTATTGTTGGAAGCCTCGGTTTTTTGTAGGGACATTAATTATTTCCTCCCAGACCAAAAATATATGTAAATACTGCAACCAAAATCTACTAGTGATAATGTTTTAACAATTTTGATTCCCTGGAAAATAACCTTTTGTTTGAATGTTATGTCAGAATATAAAGAAAGTATTTTCTATTTTAATTAAGTCTGTGGCAAATAAACAAACACAGAAAACTTGCTGTAAGCCATTTTTAAAGAATTGATACTGATGTTACAATACAAAAATTCAATGGCGTTATATGACTTTAATTTTCTGTTTTTGCCTTTGCAAATATTTTCCTGACACCAGTCAAGCTCAGTCGCACTTCTTATATTCATTCTCTTCTTCCATTTCCACAATGAGGAGTTCCAATCGACTTTAAAAAAAAATATCAGGACAAAACGTAAAGTCTAAACTAGAAATTTAACTTCTTTCCTAACTGGATAATGCTTTCCAAATATTCTCCATTAGGTTATTATTTTCGGCTTGATGCATACTAAATTAAAAAAGACAAAACTGCATAGAATTCACAATTTTATTATAATTATAATGACAAATGTATGCAGGTGTCGGCTTAAAGAAACCTGTATTCAACTGAGCATACAAGGTTCGCGTATAATGTGCTTTTATAGTCCAAGTAAACAGAAATAGCTCTTTCAAAGAGGAGAGTAACGAAAGAAAGGGAGACCAGAGTATCTGTCTATATTTCTGAGATGCGGTATTATGTACATTATTTACATTGCTCGTACTATCATCATCATCTTTGTTGCCATATTTATCAGAATGTTTCGGCCGTTGTACGCTCCAGCCTTCTACAGGTGGTTGGAATTGGCAAACTGAACCCTTTATTCCGCTCGCTGGGGTAGATTGATATAGTTTCGATCGTTGGAATGTCGAACTGAACTCTTTATATCGCTCGATGGGGTAGACTGTTCTAGTTCCACAATGTCGAATGGATGTCAGTTATCAGTTATCTCCTGTTAATTCCCCTCAACAAATTCTCCACCGCCTTAACCAGGTATTGAACTCACACTCTTTGGGTATTGTCACTGGATCTAACTAACGCCTTTATCCACTGTACCATGTATCCTTGAGGAGATAACTGATAACTGACATCCATTAGACATGGCACGTGGAACTAGAACAGTCTACCCCAGTGAGCAAAATAAAGGGTTCAGTTCGACATTCCAACCAGCTGAAGAAAGCTGGAGATTACAACGGCCGAAACATTGTGATAAATATGGTGACAAAGATGAGGACAATAGTCCGAAAAATGTAAATAGTATACATAATACCTCATCTCAGAAATATAGAGGATTTCTGGGTATTATAAACCTAATGTCTTCAGCCTCATTTTTTTAACTAGTGCTCATATTGTAATTTTTGTGTTATCATTTCATTTTTTTACCATTTTTTTTTGCTACTTTCGTTGTTATTATTTCTTCTCTCTAGCACTCCTTATTACTGGTTACAATATTGTATTCATTTCTATGCTTGGTCGGCTTCGTCGAGTGGGAGACCACTCTTGATTATTCCTAACAATAATTCTAGAGAAGAAAATACGACAAAGAAATAACAGACGTCGACAAAGAAATAGGAGACGACTACAAAGAAGAAAAAGACGACGACAAAATGAAATGTTCTGTGAAATACTCTAAATAAATTTAGAAAATGTTGAAAAGGAAATAAAAACAAAAAGTAAAGTCAGAGGAAGTATGTTACAAAGAGAATTTAGCGATGTTGCGAGGACAAAGACGAAAAAGATGAGAGAAGAAAGTTTGAATATTAAACATCGTGACAATGATGAGTGTTGTACATTGGGATGAATCACAAACAAAAATATTGAAAGTTTTACGTTTTGATGCTAAAAGCTTTTTCCGGATTTCTATATTTTGTGTGTTAGCGCGGAAGCCTTAGATTGATATAAGAACGCCATCATCATTCTCTGTGTGAAAAGAAATCCGTTTTAATGTGACTCGAATAGCAAATAAAGTTAAGCCGTTTAAATTGATTACGGACAGATAATCCTAGGCGGCGACCTCGTGGTTCAGATGTTGAAATAAGTTCACCAATTCTATGGCTCCACTTAGAAAACAAAACAAAAAAAAACGGCGAGGCAGGTTTACAGAAAACACTCCTTATTCCACCGATAAATTACAAACTCCAAAGCAAGGCAGTAATGATACAAAACACTCTCAATGTGGTTTAAGGAAAGAGTTGTAAACCTTCCTCCCTCTCTCTCTCTCTCTCTCTCTCTCTCTCTCTCTCTCTCTCTCTCTCTCTCTCAGCCCTTTGAACCAACTCTTTCCTTAAACCACACAAATATACAAACAATATCCCTTTCACCAAGCGACGGTCAGTGTTTGCGGCTAGTTGATTTTAATGATAAGACAGAAGGAGACCATCCTTTTCCCCCTCTCCCACTTTTGGCCTTGTGCATTATTTGTACAATTAGTACAATAAATATTATCGCCATTCTAGTCTATCCTCAATTACTATTCGGATCACTTATATCCTTTATTACTATACGGGCCGCTATTCTGTATACTATTTCACTATACGGTTACTATCCGAGCGAGTATTATCGACCAAGTGTTATTAGTGCGAGATTATTCGAAGGCGTCGGACATCAGTATTGTACAACGGCGTACTATAGTTGTATCTACTACAACGGTCATTACGAATGTGACAACGTATATTCGTTGATATTACAAGCGTGGCTACGAATGTTCGTTGATATCACAAAACAAAGTGAAAATATACAGGAAATAATCATAAATGTGGAAATTCTATTGATGCATTTACGGACTTAATTTTGTCATGATACTTTTCGAACTGAAAATGCTCAAGACGACAAACTTAATATGGTTAGTATTAATGTGAAATTAAATGTGAGTATTTTTAACTGATGGAAAGAATAACTTCCATCAGTTAAAAATACTCACGCATGTTTCCATAATTTCAGTGGCCTCTGTTGCAGACTGGTAGGGATTGGTGCCACTCGAGATCAGGATCCATTTGCAGTAGCTTCTCTATCACTTCTGTGGTGCCCTCTTCGAGAAACATGTAATGATCAAGTTTAGTTTCAAACATCTTTGCATTTGAAATTATTTGGCTAACTTACCCAGCTTTTAAATGTAACGTTAATCGGCTTCAGTATCTTTTAAGTAAAAAATACACGATACAAAATGACGTCTGATATCTTTCGCTATATATTCTCTTGTCTTTTTATGTTCTCATTTAGCTATTTCGGATTTTTGGGAGACAGATAGAAAGAGAGAATGAAGACAAACTCTGAGAAGGAGAGAGTGAGCGATATTATTTCTTACTATGAATTCTATTCATTGTCAGTTAATTAAGAGGAATAATTGAATCGTTTCAATATTTAAAAGAAAGCCACTGGAATGTATAAAAAGTAAAGTAAAATCATTGCAGACTCATTTGAAAAATAAATCAATTCAGATGAAAGTGCTAATCTGAAAACGGTAAATAGATTACTTTTACTGTTTACGGAAAACTATCAATTGCGGGCTTATTTTCTACCAAACAACCCAGTGTTGATAAGGGGAATTAATCATTAAAGAGTGAAACTGATTAAATTGAAAAGAAAAAAAGATATTTATGAAAAATACTTATTTTTGATCGCTAATTAGAAGACTGTTTTTAAGCGTTAAATAAACATTAAAATGTGCATTATCTTGAAAAATACCATTCATATATACATATATATAGATATATATATATGCATATATATTTATATATATATACATATATATATATATTTATACATATATTTATATATATATTTATATATATATATATTTATATATATATATATTTATATATATATATATATACATATATATATATATTTATACATATATTTATATATATATTTATATATATATATATTTATATATATATATATTTATATATATATATATATACATATATATATATATTTATATATATATTTATATATATATTTACATTTATATATATATATATATATATATATATATATATATATATATATATATATGTATATATATAAGAGTTTCTGTGTGTATATGTGTGTGTGTGTCTTTCTAAATTAGCTACGACCCAACAATCAGTGAAACTATTGTAAATGCATTCATTTAGTTAGCCAAAGTTTCTTCTGGTTGACAAATCTTTTTTTGATGTGGAAACAAAGGTACAGAGGAGGTACATGGTCTCCTTCAAGAACCATCGTTTACGGTGGATAAAAAAGTCTACTGACAGAGAAGGAAGGACTAGCAAGCAATCACTCTTTTTTAAACAAGTCGCCGGACAATAGTAGAAGAGGAAAGAACATACCAGAAAACCGTGGCTCTTACTACTTCCCAAAAGCTTTCAAAAACAGCAAGCACTTGAGTAAGACCTGCTTCTCGTATAAGTGCTTGCAAAAGATTGGGTAAAGCCTGATGAGTTTTCACTCGCAAAGTGAATAATAATAATAATAATAATAATAATAATAATAATAATAATAATAATAATAATAATAAAGAAACGTGATTTCAGAAAAGAAAAAAGAAAAGAAAAAAACACTGTATTCGACAATGTTAAAAAATTTTTCAACAGAATGTCTGTCTTCTTTAAGTTATATTTGAAATTTCTTTTCAAGTATAAAAATATATAAATCTACAAAAGATTATAAGTCTTTGTACAAATGTTGCTTGTCTTGTACCGAAGAAACAAGACAAGCAACGTTCGTACAAAGACGTATCATTTTTTCAAATCTATATATTTTCATAATTGAATTTTTAAGAAAATATAACTTGAAGACATAGTGAAGAAATACTGTCTAACACTTACAAACACTGTGATTTTCCTTTTCTTTTTCTTTTCTTAACTCACCCTCTTCTCTTAACTAATAATAATAATAATGATAATAAAGTTCCGATAGACACATTGAAGGGATTCCTGGTAGCCCAAGCCTTAAAGAAATACAATAGATTGTACTCACAAATACAGGCCACACCTTACAAATTGCTTTATCTATGTAAAATATGTGTGATCTTAGATTTGGTTTGTTTTTTCCTCAAAATTATTTCCGGAAAAATATCACGATGCCATTTCTGACCTTAAGTCTCTGGTCAGAACGCGGAAAAAAAGGAGTATACACCAGAAATCAAAGGAATAATAATATCAATAATAATAATAATAATAATAATAATAATAACTCTCCGTTGACTAGAAATATCGGCGTGATATCCGTTGGGAATAGTTGTGTCGCATAAGGACGAGCTTTTAAGTTTTGGTCGACAGTCGTCCTAAAATAGTATTTTCTATATGGATGATCTTAAAAGGTTTGCCACGGATGACAACCATCAGAAAAAACAGACTCACCATTGTCAAAACCTTCAGCGAATACATTAGGATTAAGTTCGGAATCGACAATTGTGCCAAACTGCCTTCAAATGCAGTAAACTAATGAAAACTACAGATTTAGACCTTGATATCAACAACGGGACTAGACCAAGATGGTACATACAAATACTTAGGAATTAATGAAGGAGACAGAATACAGCATTCAATTATGAAGAAAAAGATCCGAAAAGAATATTATAGGAGAGTGCGTTTGATACTAGAAAGCGAACTTAATGGTGCCCATAAAATGAAGACCATCAACACCTTAGATATACAAGCAGTAACATACAGCTTCAAAATTATTAAATGGAAGTTCAATGACATTAAGAGATTAGATACCAAGAACGGAAAAATGCTTACCCAAATGAGGATGTCGATAGGCTTTACATAACAAGAGCTTGAGGAGACCGACGTCTAATCCAACTTGAACTAATTCTAAGATCTACAACAATCGGATTGGAAGCATACCTTATAAAAATCCATGACCCTCTCCTACAAATAGTAAAACATTAAATCCACTGCATCAACAAAGACTCCGCACTCTTCAAGAAACAGCTTAATATACCTGAAATCCTATCAATAAAAAACGAAGCGAATACTATCTACGCCAAACAAGTAAAACAGAAAGCAAAACAACTTGGCCAAATAAAATTGAAAAAAGATATATATGAGGACAAGGCTTTACATCGTAAATGCCCATAAAGAACGAAAGAAGCAAATGTAAACCAACAGTGGCTGAGGATCAGTGGGTTGAAAGCTGAGACAGAAGACGTAATTATTGCAGCTCAGGACCAAAGCCTCGCAACCAGATCCTACCATTGTCAAATAATCAAGGATGGAACTAACTCAAAATGCAAAATCTGCGGAAAATATGAGGAATCTGTGGAGCATATTATATCAGGATGTACAGAACAATAAAAAAAAATGAATAGTACCAACAGGCATAAAAAGGGAGCGACATATATGTACTGGAAGATATGCAAGAAGCACAAAATAGAAGTCACTGAGAGATGGTATGAGATCCAAGAAAATACAGTTACACAAAATAACGATGTAACTATCCTCACTGACATGCCATTTCAAAGTGACAGTGAAATAAAAGCCAACCGACCTAATATTATTATAAAAGACAAGAAATTCAGTAAGTGTATGCTTATTGATATAACCGTACCATCTGAGAGAAACATCCTCATGAAAATTATCGAGAAATCGTCCAATTAAAGGATCTGTAAATCGACATTAACATGACGTGGGGAATGAAGACTGTGGTTGTACCAATAGTAATCGGATCTCTGAGCCTCGTGAGAAAGTGAATGGATATTTTTACTAGCAGTGTTCCAGGTAAATCAACATACTAGGAACATCCTATATATTAAGAAAAGTGCTATCAGTGAAATAAAAATTATTTTATAGAGACTAAGGACCATATTTTGGACCCGATTCTACAGGATACAAAGCAGGAAACATAATATGCACAAAGGATAATAATAACGCCCCGTTGAGTCGGGGGTAATAGCCGTGTCGCATGAGAAGGACGAGTGATTTAGTTTTGGTCGACAGTCGTCCTGGAGGTGGTATTTTGAAGAAAATTATCTCTTGTGGATTAAGAATAAAATACTAATAAATCTCAAAATGCATTTAAAAAAACCATACCAGATTGGTCGTCACCCGGATAAACAAGACCCAAGTCTCTCAGAGAGGAACCAGCCTGGGTCGAAAAATCTGTCACTGGAACAAATTCTTCCACCAACAATGAGACACCTGGTCACACAAACCGGATTAACTCCAACATTGGACATGATGAGTTAATGTTAGATCAATTAATAAAATGAAAGCGAACGAAATGGAATCGTGAAATCATGGCCTCTCTTTTCACTGAACTAAAAAAAATCCACAAGCGAACATCACGGATCAGACAACGAATATGGAATGATATGGTAGGAACTAAAATAAGATGTCAATTCATGTTTGGTAATGCCCGCAGGGACATCAGTCGAATTAAATGACTCTCAAATACAGAAATAGATAAAACTAAATATAAGACAAAGTGCAGTCAGACATAATCCCCCCACGCCCCAAGAATGAAGCAAGAGTGGGAATAAATATGACAGAGGGTGGGTCCAAGCCAAAATAAATCAGTTGCGAAATAATGACCTCTCACTCAATAAAACAGAAGGGTCCAGCTGCGGTGTAAACAATTGCACTGATTCAGACTTGAAATCATGGAAGCTGAAAACCACATCATTCAAATAATCAGAGAAATAATTTGCACAGAAATGTGAGAAAGAGACCGGCTTCCATAAATTCACACCACAAAGTTCAATCGAGATACTGTTCAAAAATATAACGCTGTATTTCAAACATCGTTAACGGACAGAACACTGGAAAACATCACAACAGTAAATAGTATAATATAAGCATCAGCTTTAGCAGCTGCTGAACAAGTTAACGTTAAGACAACTAAAAGATTAACCAACAGATAAAAAGAGCCGACTTGGAAGGGAAAGTTAAAGAAAGAAAGTTAGGAAATCAGATGTGAATTGTCGATACTAGATGAGATTTCAAGACATTCAAATATTTCCACACGGAAAAGCAAGGAGATCAAGCGGAAAGATGAAATTAAAGTAAAGGAATTTCCGCCATTTGAAAAAATACTCAAACAGAAACTGCAATTAAAAGCACAGAGAACAAGACGATATGAAAAACGTTGTAGGTACCATGAACAAAATAAGATATTCCAAACGGACCTCAGGAAGTATTAAAGAGAAACTGGAAAAGTAATTATAGATGTCACAAACTCAGCATCTACTGAAGAATTGAAAATGTTTGGGAGAATATTAGGAGCAACCCTTAAGAAGATGATTCCAATGTACAGTGGATGAAACGCGAACAAAAAAGAATGAAGGCTAAACCTGTGAAGAATGGGAAAATATAAGCAAGAATAAAGTTAGACATGCTCTAACAAAATCGCAAAAATGAAAATCCCCAGGAAATGAACTGGAACACAATGTTTGGCTCTGTCATATGTCATCAATCCATAAAACTCTTTCACAAAATTTATCAGTACTAATTAATAACCCCAATGAAAATCCAGAATGGATCACCGAAGCGATTACATATCTCCTGCCAACATTCAACTACCACACAAGCAGGGGAACCCAGTCATGGCTTTCAGACAATTTCCTCGACCACATCACCCCGTACATATGGACACCTAAGTCCCCTGACTGCAACCCCTTTATTATTATGTGTGGGACGCAATTGAGCAAGAGATCAATAAAATTCCTTGTCATACCAAAGATGAACTGAACGTAAGGATTATAGGATCATTCACCAACCTAAACGAGGAGACTGATCTGAAGATTTGCAGGAGATTCCGAAGTAACCTGGAGGTCGTAGTTGAAGTCAATGGTGATTTTACTGAATAAATCTACACTTTAGTATTTCCGTCCTGGGTACGACGTTAAACTGCATCAAACAGCAAGGCCTCTGATCAGGAGGTTTTTTAGGAAGCGTGGAACCACCTCTTAATTGCTGGTGTTCCCAGGTCCACCCTGACCCGGGGTGGTAGCACCTGTTGGGGTCCCAGCTATGGGAAAATAGTGAACTTCCAGGTCTTTTCCAGCACTTTGAAACAATGATGTTGCCAACTATACTTTTTTGAAACAATGATGTTGCCAACTATATTTTTTGAAACAATGATGTTGCCAGCTATACGTTTTTGAAACAATGATGTTGCCAGCTATACGTTTTTGAAACAATGATGTTGCCAGTTTTTGAAACAATGATGTTGCCAGTTTTTGAAACAATGATGTTGCCAGCTGTACGTTTTTGAAACAATGATGTTGCCAGCTATACGTTTTTGAAACATTTAGTAAATACTGGATCTGGCATTAAATAACCCATAGTGGTTGATAAGCCATAAAACCCCAAACAACCAATCTTTAGTATTTCAAGATATTTTTGTGAAAGTTTGGTAAAGATATCTGCTAAAATAAGATGCCAGTGTTATTTTTATTTTTGCATCATTTAAACGACAATTTACCTATCGCGCTCTGTACATGCGTATTCTTCTCAACGACTCAATAAATCTATTTTACTCTCGATCAAGAAAATGATTTATCGGAAGTAGTACTGAAAGGCTGAATAAAAAGAAATGGACTTACAGCCTTGTGAAACTTTTCTCAAAGCAAATGGAAGGCAAAATGAAATCGAGAAAAGTAGCTCTGAGAGATTATCAGGTAAGAAAATTGAGTAGATTTAATTAAATTAACAAATTGAATTCTGATTTATTTTTTCACATTTTAAAATATTGTATTGTGTGTTAATCTTGATAATATCTCAGTAAGCTTCAGCGAAATTTATTGCTTAAAAACAGGACAGAAACCGTCGAAGACTCTAAAGGAGATTTTAAACATTGAAATCTAATGTAGTGTTTTGTTATTTTAAATTCAATTGTTTTTACAAATACTTCATAAATTTAAAACTTTGATAGTTATTCATTCTAATCTCTACTAACTTCTAATACACAGGATTTTATATTTAAGCCTAAATAAAAAAAGAATAAAGTCTCATGGAAAACCCGCAATGGTAAATATATAAAAATAGTTTAAATATTTTGTTATAGTTCTATGTTTTCTGTCCTCTTCAGTTGCGAAATTCTCAACTATACCATTCAATCTCAACACTACCATTTAGGCTTCAAAATTCTCTACTCTACCATTTAAGCTGCAAAATTCTCTACTCTACCGTTTAAGATGCAAAATTCTCTACTCAACCATTTAAGCTGCAAAATTCTCTACTCTACCATTTAAGCTGCAAAATTCTCTACTCTACCATTTAAGCTGGAACATTCTCTACTCTACCATTTAAGCTGCAAAATTCTCTACTCTATCATTTAAGCTGGAACATTCTCTACTCTACCATTTAAGCTGCAAAATTCTCTACTCTACCATTTAAGCTGGAACATTCTCTACTCTACCATTTAAGCTGCAAAATTCTCTACTCTACGATTTAAGCTGCAAAATTCTGTACTCTACCATTTAAGCTGGAACATTCTCTACTCTACCATTTAAGCTGCAAAATTCTCTACTCTACCATTTAAGCTGCAAAATTCTCTACTCTACCATTTAAGCTGCAAAATTCTCTACTCTACCATTTAAGCTGGAACATTCTCTACTCTACCATTTAAGCTGCAAAATTCTCTACTCTACCATTTAAGCTGGAACATTCTCTACTCTACCATTTAAGCTGTAAAATTCTCTACTCTACCATTTAAGCTGGAACATTCTCTACTCTACCATTTAAGCTGCAAAATTCTCTACTCTACCATTTAAGCTGGAACATTCTCTACTCTACCATTTAAGCTGCAAAATTCTCTACTCTACCATTTAAGCTGGAACATTCTCTACTCTACCATTTAAGCTGCAAAATTCTCTACTCTACCATTTAAGCTGCAAAATTCTCTACTCTACCATTTAAGCTGGAACATTCTCTACTCTCCCATTTAAGCTGCAAAATTCTCTACTCTACCATTTAAGCTGGAACATTCTCTACTCTACCATTTAAGCTGCAAAATTCTCTACTCTACCATTTAAGCTGCAAAATTCTCTACTCTACCATTTAAGCTGCAAAATTCTCTACTCTACCATTTAAGCTGGAACATTCTCTACTCTACCATTTAAGCTGCAAAATTCTCTACTCTACCATTTAAGCTGGAACATTCTCTACTCTACCATTTAAGCTGCAAAATTCTCTACTCTACCATTTAAGCTGGAACATTCTCTACTCTACCATTTAAGCTGCAAAATTCTCTACTCTACCATTTAAGCTGGAACATTCTCTACTCTACCATTTAAGCTGCAAAATTCTCTACTCTACCATTTAAGCTGGAACATTCTCTACTCTACCATTTAAGCTGCAAAATTCTCTACTCTACCATTTAAGCTGGAACATTCTCTACTCTACCATTTAAGCTGCAAAATTCTCTACTCTACCATTTAAGCTGCAAAATTCTCTACTCTACCATTTAAGCTGGAACATTCTCTACTCTACCATTTAAGCTGCAAAATTCTCTACTCTACCATTTAAGCTGGAACATTCTCTACTCTACCATTTAAGCTGCAAAATTCTCTACTCTACCATTTAAGCTGCAAAATTCTCTAATCTACCATTTAAGCTGCAAAATTCTCTACTCTACCATTTAAGCTGGAACATTCTCTACTCTACCATTTAAGCTGCAAAATTCTCTACTCTACCATTTAAGCTGGAACATTCTCTACTCTACCATTTAAGCTGCAAAATTCTCTACTCTACCATTTAAGCTGGAACATTCTCTACTCTACCATTTAAGCTGCAAAATTCTCTACTCTACCATTTAAGCTGGAACATTCTCTACTCTACCATTTAAGCTGCAAAATTCTCTACTCTACCATTTAAGCTGGAACATTCTCTACTCTACCATTTAAGCTGCAAAATTCTCTACTCTACCATTTAAGCTGGAACATTCTCTACTCTACCATTTAAGCTGCAAAATTCTCTACTCTACCATTTAAGCTGCAAAATTCTCTACTCTACCATTTAAGCTGGAACATTCTCTACTCTACCATTTAAGCTGCAAAATTCTCTACTCTACCATTTAAGCTGGAACATTCTCTACTCTACCATTTAAGCTGCAAAATTCTCTACTCTACCATTTAAGCTGGAACATTCTCTACTCTACCATTTAAGCTGCAAAATTCTCTACTCTACCATTTACGCTGGAACATTCTCTACTCTACCATTTAAGCTGCAAAATTCTCTACTCTACCATTTAAGCTGGAACATTCTCTACTCTACCATTTAAGCTGCAAAATTCTCTACTCTACCATTTAAGCTGGAACATTCTCTACTCTACCATTTAAGCTGCAAAATTCTCTACTCTACCATTTAAGCTGGAACATTCTCTATCTACTATTTAAGCTGCAAAATTCTCTACTCTACCATTTAAGCTGGAACATTCTCTTCTCTACCATTTAAGCTGCAAAATTCTCTACTCTACCATTTAAGCTGCAAAATTCTGTACTCTACCATTTAAGCTGCAAAATTCTCTACTCTACCATTTAAGCTGCAAAATTCTCTACTCTACCATTTAAGCTGGAACATTCTCTACTCTACCATTTAAGCTGCAAAATTCTCTACTCTACCATTTAAGCTGGAACATTCTCTACTCTACCATTTAAGCTGCAAAATTCTCTACTCTACCATTTAAGCTGCAAAATTCTCTACTCTACCATTTAAGCTGGAACATTCTCTACTCTACCATTTAAGCTGCAAAATTCTCTACTCTACCATTTAAGCTGGAACATTCTCTACTCTACCATTTAAGCTGCAAAATTCTCTACTCTACCATTTAAGCTGCAAAATTCTCTAATCTACCATTTAAGCTGCAAAATTCTCTACTCTACCATTTAAGCTGGAACATTCTCTACTCTACCATTTAAGCTGCAAAATTCTCTACTCTACCATTTAAGCTGGAACATTCTCTACTCTACCATTTAAGCTGCAAAATTCTCTACTCTACCATTTAAGCTGGAACATTCTCTACTCTACCATTTAAGCTGCAAAATTCTCTACTCTACCATTTAAGCTGGAACATTCTCTACTCTACCATTTAAGCTGCAAAATTCTCTACTCTACCATTTAAGCTGGAACATTCTCTACTCTACCATTTAAGCTGCAAAATTCTCTACTCTACCATTTAAGCTGGAACATTCTCTACTCTACCATTTAAGCTGCAAAATTCTCTACTCTACCATTTAAGCTGCAAAATTCTCTACTCTACCATTTAAGCTGGAACATTCTCTACTCTACCATTTAAGCTGCAAAATTCTCTACTCTACCATTTAAGCTGGAACATTCTCTACTCTACCATTTAAGCTGCAAAATTCTCTACTCTACCATTTAAGCTGGAACATTCTCTACTCTACCATTTAAGCTGCAAAATTCTCTACTCTACCATTTACGCTGGAACATTCTCTACTCTACCATTTAAGCTGCAAAATTCTCTACTCTACCATTTAAGCTGGAACATTCTCTACTCTACCATTTAAGCTGCAAAATTCTCTACTCTACCATTTAAGCTGGAACATTCTCTACTCTACCATTTAAGCTGCAAAATTCTCTACTCTACCATTTAAGCTGGAACATTCTCTATCTACTATTTAAGCTGCAAAATTCTCTACTCTACCATTTAAGCTGGAACATTCTCTACTCTACCATTTAAGCTGCAAAATTCTCTACTCTACCATTTAAGCTGCAAAATTCTGTACTCTACCATTTAAGCTGCAAAATTCTCTACTCCACCATTTAAGCTGCAAAATTCTCTACTCTACCATTTAAGCTGGAACATTCTCTACTCTACCATTTAAGCTGCAAAATTCTCTACTCTACCATTTAAGCTGGAACATTCTCTACTCTACCATTTAAGCTGCAAAATTCTCTACTCTACCATTTAAGCTGGAACATTCTCTACTCTACGATTAATGCTGGAAAAAATTATCTTGTTGAACCGTCGATGAAAATCTTTATGAATCACTACACAATTTCCCCTTTTGATATATTTAATTCCAAACATCTTGAAGTTTATATTAGATTAAATAGTATTTCTGCCAGTTAAAATATTTTAATGACAAGATTAAATTCTAATAAGTTTAAATAAAGAAAAAATTGGTCAATGAATCCCACAGAGAAAAAGTTCAAAAGTTTAAGGTCACAGTGAAAACTTAAAAGATGCTAAACATTCTTTTAGCTGAGTTAATTGTAGATATCAACGTCGAATGTTTTATACGGCATCGAAGTAGGATGGAAATGACTATTTATAGTGAACAAAATTAGCCTCAGTAAACATGAAAGAGTTACTACAGTTAATGGCAACATCACTGACATGAGGAGACACGGTGGAGTAATGGATAGAGACTTGGACTGAGGAATCGTAGAGCCGAGTTCGAATACCCAAGAGGATTCACACCTTTCCTAAGGGTATTAACACTTACGTGCTAATACCCTTGGGAAAGGTTTGAATCCTCTTCTCCCTCCAGCTATGGGTAAATAGCAGGACAGACGGGGGTCTATAGCCTTGGATAGCAACTGGTCTAAGAGAAAGACAACTCTTAATTCAAAACCTGCGTAGGGTCGTTTAGGGACCCTGTGGCACATAGTGCACCAAGTTTCTGTATTTGGCCCTTCAAAAAGTGTGGATGTTTCTGAACAAAACCTTCACCACTATAATGAAATCTCATGTGCTGGCGTCGGGCTGTCAGTTTCCTAGGAACTGATCTGCTTGACCATCATACGTCGAATTCGCTGGGAGAGTCGAGTATATATATATATATATATATATATATATTGTTGAGTTATATTTATATATATATATATATATATATATATATATATATATATATATATATATATCTTGGTGTCACTGACCTTATTGAGCACTATTGTCTATAGTGGCTACCCCTGCTATTAATGCATCGCTCTTCAGTTATCAATTGAGTGCTATTGCCTACTGGCGTCTGTTTGACCATCATATATAAGATACGTTAAAAATGTCCCTTTCTCTCTGCAGAATCTCTGACTGGTTTCGATCTCGGCTTGACGTAATCGGATGTTTAGTGACAGTGATCAGCTGTGAAACAGGCTGATATATATATATATATATATATATATATATATATATATATATATATATATATATATATATATATATATATATATATATACAAGTATAGGATTAGTATATACGGAATAAATTCCAATAACCAACAATTATTATTCTTAAAAGAGTGCTCAATACAGAGTAGAGCAGATATAATTATTTATTTAAAATTATGTATTTTGATTGGTCATTCTAGCTTATGTAACAGTATTTACCCCTAGCGAAGGATCCTTAATTAATTTTAAACTTTTAAAACCATTTTTTCTACATTCAGCATCATCACTTGATAAGACACCAGAAGTGTTGAAACTAAATGGCTATTATTGTAGTGATTTTATAACATATTTATGTTATAATATTTAAATAAATAATTACACACACATATATATATATATACATACATACATATATATATATATATATATATATATATATATATATATATATATATATATATATATATATATATTGTTTCTGTTGCTCTTGTTCCAAATCTAGGTTTCATTTGGTTTGTTGTACGATATATAAATATTTTCGGGGTAATTTGATATCGAATATTTCTTGAGCAATAGAGCGGTGCCATAAGTTTTGTTTAGAGAGGAGTACACTTCACCTGAACTAACAAGGCTATTTTCCATATGTATATTCGTACTCACCCGTAAACCTTCAGGAGATTATGGTAATTCCGCACCTTAGTACTGTCGTGCTACCAATTTGGCAAAATACTCGCTAGCGAACGATGTACATACGATTCAGACTGTTTCGAAGAATCTGTGAGAATCTTTCATTTAAATGTTTCTTATTATTTCCATTATTCGGACTATTGTCCTCATCTTTGTCGCCATATTTATCACAACGTTTCGGCCGTTGTACGGTCCGGCCTTCTTCAGGTGGTTGGAATATCGAAGTGAACCTTTTATTTCGCTCACTGGGGTAGATTGTTCTAGTTCCACGGGACAATATGAGCTCTCTTAAAAACATGCTGTGATAACAGTAAAAATTGCAATATAAGCACTGGTAAAAAACGGTTGCTGAAGGCATTAGTTTTATAATACCCAGAAATTCATACGCAGATGTCCAGTGGATGAAGGCGTTTGTTAGATCCAGTGACAGGACCCAAATAGTGTGAGTTCAATACCCGGTTAAGGCAGTAGAGAACTTTCAGAGGAAAATTAACGGGAGATAACTGATACCTGACATCCATTAACCATGGCATATATAGGGTGACCCCAAAAACGGGTATTTTTGAAGTGCGTATTGCTAGACATGAGCAAGTGGCAACACTGCGAGACAGTGACCTTGAGCAAGTAAACATTTCGCCATTTTAGTAACAAGAATGAAATTCACAGTATCCCAGCTGAGATGCTGCAGCAGTCAATGAAGAATCTCAACAGCAGATTTCAAGAATGCATTTGTACAGGAGGACGCCATCTACAGGACATAATTTTCAAAAAATGAAAATTCCATCATTGTTTCTTAAATGGCATTTTTTAAGGTTTCAATTACTATGAATTAAATATTTTTCTTCCATCACTCTTGGTTTTATTGGATTGTTAAAAAGTTCCCGTTTTTTGGGGTCACCCTATATATGCTATAGCAAAAAACTCTGAGGAAATGTAGTTTTTTGTACTTTTTTAAGGGGAAAATATTATACATTATTTTTATTAGAAATTTTATTATGACAAAAAAGTAAAAAGCATTTTATGATTAAATGTAGCTCTGGTCAAAATATATCAGGATGGTCACTTATATCAGGATGTACAGAACAATTAAAAAAAATGAATAGTACCAACAGGCATAAAAAGGGAGCGACATATATGTACTGGAAGATATGCAAGAAGCACAAAATAGAAGTCACTGAGAGATGGTATGAGATCCAAGAAAATACAGTTACACAAAATAACGATGTAACTATCCTCACTGACATGCCATTTCAAAGTGACAGTGAAATAAAAGCCAACCGACCTAATATTATTATAAAAGACAAGAAATTCAGTAAGTGTATGCTTATTGATATAACCGTACCATCTGAGAGAAACATCCTCATGAAAATTATCGAGAAATCGTCCAATTAAAGGATCTGTAAATCGACATTAACATGACGTGGGGAATGAAGACTGTGGTTGTACCAATAGTAATCGGATCTCTGAGCCTCGTGAGAAAGTGAATGGATATTTTTACTAGCAGTGTTCCAGGTAAATCAACATACTAGGAACATCCTATATATTAAGAAAAGTGCTATCAGTGAAATAAAAATTATTTTATAGAGACTAAGGACCATATTTTGGACCCGATTCTACAGGATACAAAGCAGGAAACATAATATGCACAAAGGATAATAATAACGCCCCGTGGAGTCGGGGGTAATAGCCGTGTCGCATGAGAAGGACGAGTGATTTAGTTTTGGTCGACAGTCGTCCTGGAGGTGGTATTTTGAAGAAAATTATCTCTTGTGGATTAAGAATAAAATACTAATAAATCTCAAAATGCATTTAAAAAAACCATACCAGATTGGTCGTCACCCGGATAAACAAGACCCAAGTCTCTCAGAGAGGAACCAGCCTGGGTCGAAAAATCTGTCACTGGAACAAATTCTTCCACCAACAATGAGACACCTGGTCACACAAACCGGATTAACTCCAACATTGGACATGATGAGTTAATGTTAGATCAATTAATAAAATGAAAGCGAACGAAATGGAATCGTGAAATCATGGCCTCTCTTTTCACTGAACTAAAAAAAATCCACAAGCGAACATCACGGATCAGACAACGAATATGGAATGATATGGTAGGAACTAAAATAAGATGTCAATTCATGTTTGGTAATGCCCGCAGGGACATCAGTCGAATTAAATGACTCTCAAATACAGAAATAGATAAAACTAAATATAAGACAAAGTGCAGTCAGACATAATCCCCCCACGCCCCAAGAATGAAGCAAGAGTGGGAATAAATATGACAGAGGGTGGGTCCAAGCCAAAATAAATCAGTTGCGAAATAATGACCTCTCACTCAATAAAACAGAAGGGTCCAGCTGCGGTGTAAACAATTGCACTGATTCAGACTTGAAATCATGGAAGCTGAAAACCACATCATTCAAATAATCAGAGAAATAATTTGCACAGAAATGTGAGAAAGAGACCGGCTTCCATAAATTCACACCACAAAGTTCAATCGAGATACTGTTCAAAAATATAACGCTGTATTTCAAACATCGTTAACGGACAGAACACTGGAAAACATCACAACAGTAAATAGTATAATATAAGCATCAGCTTTAGCAGCTGCTGAACAAGTTAACGTTAAGACAACTAAAAGATTAACCAACAGATAAAAAGAGCCGACTTGGAAGGGAAAGTTAAAGAAAGAAAGTTAGGAAATCAGATGTGAATTGTCGATACTAGATGAGATTTCAAGACATTCAAATATTTCCACACGGAAAAGCAAGGAGATCAAGCGGAAAGATGAAATTAAAGTAAAGGAATTTCCGCCATTTGAAAAAATACTCAAACAGAAACTGCAATTAAAAGCACAGAGAACAAGACGATATGAAAAACGTTGTAGGTACCATGAACAAAATAAGATATTCCAAACGGACCTCAGGAAGTATTAAAGAGAAACTGGAAAAGTAATTATAGATGTCACAAACTCAGCATCTACTGAAGAATTGAAAATGTTTGGGAGAATATTAGGAGCAACCCTTAAGAAGATGATTCCAATGTACAGTGGATGAAACGCGAACAAAAAAGAATGAAGGCTAAACCTGTGAAGAATGGGAAAATATAAGCAAGAATAAAGTTAGACATGCTCTAACAAAATCGCAAAAATGAAAATCCCCAGGAAATGAACTGGAACACAATGTTTGGCTCTGTCATATGTCATCAATCCATAAAACTCTTTCACAAAATTTATCAGTACTAATTAATAACCCCAATGAAAATCCAGAATGGATCACCGAAGCGATTACATATCTCCTGCCAACATTCAACTACCACACAAGCAGGGGAACCCAGTCATGGCTTTCAGACAATTTCCTCGACCACATCACCCCGTACATATGGACACCTAAGTCCCCTGACTGCAACCCCTTTATTATTATGTGTGGGACGCAATTGAGCAAGAGATCAATAAAATTCCTTGTCATACCAAAGATGAACTGAACGTAAGGATTATAGGATCATTCACCAACCTAAACGAGGAGACTGATCTGAAGATTTGCAGGAGATTCCGAAGTAACCTGGAGGTCGTAGTTGAAGTCAATGGTGATTTTACTGAATAAATCTACACTTTAGTATTTCCGTCCTGGGTACGACGTTAAACTGCATCAAACAGCAAGGCCTCTGATCAGGAGGTTTTTTAGGAAGCGTGGAACCACCTCTTAATTGCTGGTGTTCCCAGGTCCACCCTGACCCGGGGTGGTAGCACCTGTTGGGGTCCCAGCTATGGGAAAATAGTGAACTTCCAGGTCTTTTCCAGCACTTTGAAACAATGATGTTGCCAACTATACTTTTTTGAAACAATGATGTTGCCAACTATATTTTTTGAAACAATGATGTTGCCAGCTATACGTTTTTGAAACAATGATGTTGCCAGCTATACGTTTTTGAAACAATGATGTTGCCAGTTTTTGAAACAATGATGTTGCCAGTTTTTGAAACAATGATGTTGCCAGCTGTACGTTTTTGAAACAATGATGTTGCCAGCTATACGTTTTTGAAACATTTAGTAAATACTGGATCTGGCATTAAATAACCCATAGTGGTTGATAAGCCATAAAACCCCAAACAACCAATCTTTAGTATTTCAAGATATTTTTGTGAAAGTTTGGTAAAGATATCTGCTAAAATAAGATGCCAGTGTTATTTTTATTTTTGCATCATTTAAACGACAATTTACCTATCGCGCTCTGTACATGCGTATTCTTCTCAACGACTCAATAAATCTATTTTACTCTCGATCAAGAAAATGATTTATCGGAAGTAGTACTGAAAGGCTGAATAAAAAGAAATGGACTTACAGCCTTGTGAAACTTTTCTCAAAGCAAATGGAAGGCAAAATGAAATCGAGAAAAGTAGCTCTGAGAGATTATCAGGTAAGAAAATTGAGTAGATTTAATTAAATTAACAAATTGAATTCTGATTTATTTTTTCACATTTTAAAATATTGTATTGTGTGTTAATCTTGATAATATCTCAGTAAGCTTCAGCGAAATTTATTGCTTAAAAACAGGACAGAAACCGTCGAAGACTCTAAAGGAGATTTTAAACATTGAAATCTAATGTAGTGTTTTGTTATTTTAAATTCAATTGTTTTTACAAATACTTCATAAATTTAAAACTTTGATAGTTATTCATTCTAATCTCTACTAACTTCTAATACACAGGATTTTATATTTAAGCCTAAATAAAAAAAGAATAAAGTCTCATGGAAAACCCGCAATGGTAAATATATAAAAATAGTTTAAATATTTTGTTATAGTTCTATGTTTTCTGTCCTCTTCAGTTGCGAAATTCTCAACTATACCATTCAATCTCAACACTACCATTTAGGCTTCAAAATTCTCTACTCTACCATTTAAGCTGCAAAATTCTCTACTCTACCGTTTAAGATGCAAAATTCTCTACTCAACCATTTAAGCTGCAAAATTCTCTACTCTACCATTTAAGCTGCAAAATTCTCTACTCTACCATTTAAGCTGGAACATTCTCTACTCTACCATTTAAGCTGCAAAATTCTCTACTCTATCATTTAAGCTGGAACATTCTCTACTCTACCATTTAAGCTGCAAAATTCTCTACTCTACCATTTAAGCTGGAACATTCTCTACTCTACCATTTAAGCTGCAAAATTCTCTACTCTACGATTTAAGCTGCAAAATTCTGTACTCTACCATTTAAGCTGGAACATTCTCTACTCTACCATTTAAGCTGCAAAATTCTCTACTCTACCATTTAAGCTGCAAAATTCTCTACTCTACCATTTAAGCTGCAAAATTCTCTACTCTACCATTTAAGCTGGAACATTCTCTACTCTACCATTTAAGCTGCAAAATTCTCTACTCTACCATTTAAGCTGGAACATTCTCTACTCTACCATTTAAGCTGTAAAATTCTCTACTCTACCATTTAAGCTGGAACATTCTCTACTCTACCATTTAAGCTGCAAAATTCTCTACTCTACCATTTAAGCTGGAACATTCTCTACTCTACCATTTAAGCTGCAAAATTCTCTACTCTACCATTTAAGCTGGAACATTCTCTACTCTACCATTTAAGCTGCAAAATTCTCTACTCTACCATTTAAGCTGCAAAATTCTCTACTCTACCATTTAAGCTGGAACATTCTCTACTCTCCCATTTAAGCTGCAAAATTCTCTACTCTACCATTTAAGCTGGAACATTCTCTACTCTACCATTTAAGCTGCAAAATTCTCTACTCTACCATTTAAGCTGCAAAATTCTCTACTCTACCATTTAAGCTGCAAAATTCTCTACTCTACCATTTAAGCTGGAACATTCTCTACTCTACCATTTAAGCTGCAAAATTCTCTACTCTACCATTTAAGCTGGAACATTCTCTACTCTACCATTTAAGCTGCAAAATTCTCTACTCTACCATTTAAGCTGGAACATTCTCTACTCTACCATTTAAGCTGCAAAATTCTCTACTCTACCATTTAAGCTGGAACATTCTCTACTCTACCATTTAAGCTGCAAAATTCTCTACTCTACCATTTAAGCTGGAACATTCTCTACTCTACCATTTAAGCTGCAAAATTCTCTACTCTACCATTTAAGCTGGAACATTCTCTACTCTACCATTTAAGCTGCAAAATTCTCTACTCTACCATTTAAGCTGCAAAATTCTCTACTCTACCATTTAAGCTGGAACATTCTCTACTCTACCATTTAAGCTGCAAAATTCTCTACTCTACCATTTAAGCTGGAACATTCTCTACTCTACCATTTAAGCTGCAAAATTCTCTACTCTACCATTTAAGCTGCAAAATTCTCTAATCTACCATTTAAGCTGCAAAATTCTCTACTCTACCATTTAAGCTGGAACATTCTCTACTCTACCATTTAAGCTGCAAAATTCTCTACTCTACCATTTAAGCTGGAACATTCTCTACTCTACCATTTAAGCTGCAAAATTCTCTACTCTACCATTTAAGCTGGAACATTCTCTACTCTACCATTTAAGCTGCAAAATTCTCTACTCTACCATTTAAGCTGGAACATTCTCTACTCTACCATTTAAGCTGCAAAATTCTCTACTCTACCATTTAAGCTGGAACATTCTCTACTCTACCATTTAAGCTGCAAAATTCTCTACTCTACCATTTAAGCTGGAACATTCTCTACTCTACCATTTAAGCTGCAAAATTCTCTACTCTACCATTTAAGCTGCAAAATTCTCTACTCTACCATTTAAGCTGGAACATTCTCTACTCTACCATTTAAGCTGCAAAATTCTCTACTCTACCATTTAAGCTGGAACATTCTCTACTCTACCATTTAAGCTGCAAAATTCTCTACTCTACCATTTAAGCTGGAACATTCTCTACTCTACCATTTAAGCTGCAAAATTCTCTACTCTACCATTTACGCTGGAACATTCTCTACTCTACCATTTAAGCTGCAAAATTCTCTACTCTACCATTTAAGCTGGAACATTCTCTACTCTACCATTTAAGCTGCAAAATTCTCTACTCTACCATTTAAGCTGGAACATTCTCTACTCTACCATTTAAGCTGCAAAATTCTCTACTCTACCATTTAAGCTGGAACATTCTCTATCTACTATTTAAGCTGCAAAATTCTCTACTCTACCATTTAAGCTGGAACATTCTCTACTCTACCATTTAAGCTGCAAAATTCTCTACTCTACCATTTAAGCTGCAAAATTCTGTACTCTACCATTTAAGCTGCAAAATTCTCTACTCTACCATTTAAGCTGCAAAATTCTCTACTCTACCATTTAAGCTGGAACATTCTCTACTCTACCATTTAAGCTGCAAAATTCTCTACTCTACCATTTAAGCTGGAACATTCTCTACTCTACCATTTAAGCTGCAAAATTCTCTACTCTACCATTTAAGCTGCAAAATTCTCTACTCTACCATTTAAGCTGGAACATTCTCTACTCTACCATTTAAGCTGCAAAATTCTCTACTCTACCATTTAAGCTGGAACATTCTCTACTCTACCATTTAAGCTGCAAAATTCTCTACTCTACCATTTAAGCTGCAAAATTCTCTAATCTACCATTTAAGCTGCAAAATTCTCTACTCTACCATTTAAGCTGGAACATTCTCTACTCTACCATTTAAGCTGCAAAATTCTCTACTCTACCATTTAAGCTGGAACATTCTCTACTCTACCATTTAAGCTGCAAAATTCTCTACTCTACCATTTAAGCTGGAACATTCTCTACTCTACCATTTAAGCTGCAAAATTCTCTACTCTACCATTTAAGCTGGAACATTCTCTACTCTACCATTTAAGCTGCAAAATTCTCTACTCTACCATTTAAGCTGGAACATTCTCTACTCTACCATTTAAGCTGCAAAATTCTCTACTCTACCATTTAAGCTGGAACATTCTCTACTCTACCATTTAAGCTGCAAAATTCTCTACTCTACCATTTAAGCTGCAAAATTCTCTACTCTACCATTTAAGCTGGAACATTCTCTACTCTACCATTTAAGCTGCAAAATTCTCTACTCTACCATTTAAGCTGGAACATTCTCTACTCTACCATTTAAGCTGCAAAATTCTCTACTCTACCATTTAAGCTGGAACATTCTCTACTCTACCATTTAAGCTGCAAAATTCTCTACTCTACCATTTACGCTGGAACATTCTCTACTCTACCATTTAAGCTGCAAAATTCTCTACTCTACCATTTAAGCTGGAACATTCTCTACTCTACCATTTAAGCTGCAAAATTCTCTACTCTACCATTTAAGCTGGAACATTCTCTACTCTACCATTTAAGCTGCAAAATTCTCTACTCTACCATTTAAGCTGGAACATTCTCTATCTACTATTTAAGCTGCAAAATTCTCTACTCTACCATTTAAGCTGGAACATTCTCTACTCTACCATTTAAGCTGCAAAATTCTCTACTCTACCATTTAAGCTGCAAAATTCTGTACTCTACCATTTAAGCTGCAAAATTCTCTACTCCACCATTTAAGCTGCAAAATTCTCTACTCTACCATTTAAGCTGGAACATTCTCTACTCTACCATTTAAGCTGCAAAATTCTCTACTCTACCATTTAAGCTGGAACATTCTCTACTCTACCATTTAAGCTGCAAAATTCTCTACTCTACCATTTAAGCTGGAACATTCTCTACTCTACGATTAATGCTGGAAAAAATTATCTTGTTGAACCGTCGATGAAAATCTTTATGAATCACTACACAATTTCCCCTTTTGATATATTTAATTCCAAACATCTTGAAGTTTATATTAGATTAAATAGTATTTCTGCCAGTTAAAATATTTTAATGACAAGATTAAATTCTAATAAGTTTAAATAAAGAAAAAATTGGTCAATGAATCCCACAGAGAAAAAGTTCAAAAGTTTAAGGTCACAGTGAAAACTTAAAAGATGCTAAACATTCTTTTAGCTGAGTTAATTGTAGATATCAACGTCGAATGTTTTATACGGCATCGAAGTAGGATGGAAATGACTATTTATAGTGAACAAAATTAGCCTCAGTAAACATGAAAGAGTTACTACAGTTAATGGCAACATCACTGACATGAGGAGACACGGTGGAGTAATGGATAGAGACTTGGACTGAGGAATCGTAGAGCCGAGTTCGAATACCCAAGAGGATTCACACCTTTCCTAAGGGTATTAACACTTACGTGCTAATACCCTTGGGAAAGGTTTGAATCCTCTTCTCCCTCCAGCTATGGGTAAATAGCAGGACAGACGGGGGTCTATAGCCTTGGATAGCAACTGGTCTAAGAGAAAGACAACTCTTAATTCAAAACCTGCGTAGGGTCGTTTAGGGACCCTGTGGCACATAGTGCACCAAGTTTCTGTATTTGGCCCTTCAAAAAGTGTGGATGTTTCTGAACAAAACCTTCACCACTATAATGAAATCTCATGTGCTGGCGTCGGGCTGTCAGTTTCCTAGGAACTGATCTGCTTGACCATCATACGTCGAATTCGCTGGGAGAGTCGAGTATATATATATATATATATATATATATATTGTTGAGTTATATTTATATATATATATATATATATATATATATATATATATATATATATATATATATATCTTGGTGTCACTGACCTTATTGAGCACTATTGTCTATAGTGGCTACCCCTGCTATTAATGCATCGCTCTTCAGTTATCAATTGAGTGCTATTGCCTACTGGCGTCTGTTTGACCATCATATATAAGATACGTTAAAAATGTCCCTTTCTCTCTGCAGAATCTCTGACTGGTTTCGATCTCGGCTTGACGTAATCGGATGTTTAGTGACAGTGATCAGCTGTGAAACAGGCTGATATATATATATATATATATATATATATATATATATATATATATATATATATATATATATATATACAAGTATAGGATTAGTATATACGGAATAAATTCCAATAACCAACAATTATTATTCTTAAAAGAGTGCTCAATACAGAGTAGAGCAGATATAATTATTTATTTAAAATTATGTATTTTGATTGGTCATTCTAGCTTATGTAACAGTATTTACCCCTAGCGAAGGATCCTTAATTAATTTTAAACTTTTAAAACCATTTTTTCTACATTCAGCATCATCACTTGATAAGACACCAGAAGTGTTGAAACTAAATGGCTATTATTGTAGTGATTTTATAACATATTTATGTTATAATATTTAAATAAATAATTACACACACATATATATATATATACATACATACATATATATATATATATATATATATATATATATATATATATATATATATATATATATATATTGTTTCTGTTGCTCTTGTTCCAAATCTAGGTTTCATTTGGTTTGTTGTACGATATATAAATATTTTCGGGGTAATTTGATATCGAATATTTCTTGAGCAATAGAGCGGTGCCATAAGTTTTGTTTAGAGAGGAGTACACTTCACCTGAACTAACAAGGCTATTTTCCATATGTATATTCGTACTCACCCGTAAACCTTCAGGAGATTATGGTAATTCCGCACCTTAGTACTGTCGTGCTACCAATTTGGCAAAATACTCGCTAGCGAACGATGTACATACGATTCAGACTGTTTCGAAGAATCTGTGAGAATCTTTCATTTAAATGTTTCTTATTATTTCCATTATTCGGACTATTGTCCTCATCTTTGTCGCCATATTTATCACAACGTTTCGGCCGTTGTACGGTCCGGCCTT
This sequence comes from Acanthosepion esculentum, assembly GCA_964036315.1. Classification (NCBI taxonomy): domain Eukaryota; kingdom Metazoa; phylum Mollusca; class Cephalopoda; order Sepiida; family Sepiidae; genus Acanthosepion; species Acanthosepion esculentum. Next base: position 124,349,602 of record OZ038485.1, on the reverse strand, counting down.
CTTCAGGTGGTTGGAATATCGAAGTGAACCTTTTATTTCGCTCACTGGGGTAGATTGTTCTAGTTCCACGGGACAATATGAGCTCTCTTAAAAACATGCTGTGATAACAGTAAAAATTGCAATATAAGCACTGGTAAAAAACGGTTGCTGAAGGCATTAGTTTTATAATACCCAGAAATTCATACGCAGATGTCCAGTGGATGAAGGCGTTTGTTAGATCCAGTGACAGGACCCAAATAGTGTGAGTTCAATACCCGGTTAAGGCAGTAGAGAACTTTCAGAGGAAAATTAACGGGAGATAACTGATACCTGACATCCATTAACCATGGCATATATAGGGTGACCCCAAAAACGGGTATTTTTGAAGTGCGTATTGCTAGACATGAGCAAGTGGCAACACTGCGAGACAGTGACCTTGAGCAAGTAAACATTTCGCCATTTTAGTAACAAGAATGAAATTCACAGTATCCCAGCTGAGATGCTGCAGCAGTCAATGAAGAATCTCAACAGCAGATTTCAAGAATGCATTTGTACAGGAGGACGCCATCTACAGGACATAATTTTCAAAAAATGAAAATTCCATCATTGTTTCTTAAATGGCATTTTTTAAGGTTTCAATTACTATGAATTAAATATTTTTCTTCCATCACTCTTGGTTTTATTGGATTGTTAAAAAGTTCCCGTTTTTTGGGGTCACCCTATATATGCTATAGCAAAAAACTCTGAGGAAATGTAGTTTTTTGTACTTTTTTAAGGGGAAAATATTATACATTATTTTTATTAGAAATTTTATTATGACAAAAAAGTAAAAAGCATTTTATGATTAAATGTAGCTCTGGTCAAAATATCCTCCTTTAACTTTGATTACTGCAGCACAATTTTTGGGGATACGTTTGAAAAGTTTCTCAAAGTATAATTGATTCCTTTATTCAATGTGTCTAAGAGCTTTTTTCATTGTTGTTTTCATTCTGTCAAGTTAATCCTATGCTAATTGTGAGTGGCTTCAAACTGTAGTATATACATATATATATATATATATATATATATATATATATATATATATATATATATATATATATATATATATATATATATATATATATATATATATATACATAATGTAATGTAAGCTTGTCCAGGAGAAAAAGTAAATACTATTTTCCAGCCGTCATTCTAGCAAGGGTAACGAGATATAATGAAGTGGAAAACAATGTGGTTTTTGACTGAAATTAGATTAAAATAAGAAGTAATGTCAATATCTTTCAGGAATGTTTTGAAATCCATGGAATATGCAACCGACACGAGTGCGCGTAATCGTAGCACCAGTCCGAACTGTCACTAGTTCTCAAAAGACGACATATGGGAGAAAATAAGTAACTCCATTATATTAGTGCGCTCTTACAAATAAAAGTGTATTCTGAGCATTTTCAGGAGGCAAAAGGACATTTGATTCACGTTGAAATAAAAAATGTATATATAAAAATGTTATATGTGTATTATGTATGTTTTTGTTTAGATATTAAGAAATATATTTGCTATGTATAAAATATTATTCTTCGGTGAAATGTTAAATATACGATTCAGTGAAAGAAAACTGGATTTCGATACACACACACGCGCACACACACACACACACACACATATATGTGTGCCCATGTGTGTGTATGTATATATATATATATATATATATATATATATATATATGTACAAAAGTGTATACTCACATTTACATATGTATATACATATACACACACATATATGATTTTTAAAGTATATATATATACATAGATACAAGTATACATGCACATATACATATATATATATACACATAATTATATGTAGATACTAACACACACACATATATATATATATATATATATATATATATATATATATATGCAAGCGCACACATATATTTAGCTATTTTAGAGAGAGAGAACTGAAGAAAAATAAATGTATTATCATCAATATTTAAAGATTAAAAAATGCATTTTTCAGTAGCCGCTTAAAATTCTCTACGGCGATCTTCAAATAAATTATAAATATTTGAAAATATTGTTTTATTGCATTTCCATTTTTTTTCTGTTTTAATTTTACTTTTTGTTTGTGATAGTTATTTTCTTGATCTACTTCAGAAAAGTAAATAACTCGCATTTTAAAAGATGAGCTATAGCATAACTCGACGACAGTTTCGATCCGAATGGAAAAGTTGAAAATAAACTTGAAAAAAATGTAATTTTAATATTTTTTAAATCAAAGTCGATCTCGTGAAACTTCATTTTTTCTAACGTTTTCAACTGACTAACATAATACTCAATCATTCGTCGAATCGGTGATAAATGAAAGTCCCAATTTCTTCTCAATATTATCTGGTAAATCCACAATGCTGTTTAGTCTCTCTTCCAAAGAATATTCATTAATGTTTACACACACAAGGAGGAGTAAAAGTTTACATAGAAGCGTCCATATTCGTTCTTAAATCTATCGAAATGCTGGGTGAATGATTGGAAAGTTTCTCAGGTCCAATTGCAATCGAACAAGACGAGGAACATTTCGATTCATCTTTTCTTAGTATCAAATAAAAATTAAATATTTTCCGGCGGTTTTAAATTATTAAGGATATCATTACAATTAATATTTTCCTAGGATGAGCTTCAATCATAAAGATTAGCAGCGACCTAAATTCTGAAATTGCTGGCAGCTCAATACTTTTTCTTGATGCAATTCAATTCCGGTGCTCTTTTACTGTTCTCTGTCTCTTTTTAATAATCTGCAGGTTTTGTTTAACTATCATCGCGTAGTTGTCTTTTAAAACGATTGTTTTCGCCGATTCTATGATCTTCTTAGTCATGTCTAGAATTCAGGGATAATATGTTTATATTCTCCTATATACTTTTTTCTCATCTATATTATCTTTACCCCATTGTATATCGGTGTTTGTCTTGAATAGGCTGCATCCATTCGTCTCCGTGTAGTATCAGTCCTTATACTTTTTCTCAGAAGAGGTCATCACTGTTAATGAAGTAGTATTACGCCATAGATGAAGACGACCTCATGCTATAGTCCAGAAGAAACAATCCTACATTACTTAATATTCGCTTAAAATTATTTCTTTAGTTCGAAGATATGTGCATTCTATTGAGTATGGAGACATTAAACTGATGCAGATTTAAAACGTATTCTAAATCGAATCCAAAAACGAAAATAACCGCTACTTTCTCTCGGTCTAATACATTAGCCTATTTGAGACAAAAACAAGCCATTTAAAAAAAATGTATCGCATTTAAAAGACGAACACTACCAAAAGGTATTCGTTGGGATGACAATGAGTATGAGTTTGTCGGAGTTAGCTCCTTCTTAGTTCCCAAATTGTCACTAGGGGTCATTCTTCCTCTACTATAAATACCGGGCGACTTCTTGCCTCGTTCTCTTTACCTTCAGGCATCGTGCCGCATCCCACCTCGCGTGGAGGTGAGGTAAATCCTCTTTTCCATTTCTTCATTTCAGCGACTACAATGTAACCTCTCTTAGAAGATCCGCGTCTTCCCATTTGTGGGAGACGCCATGAACATTATACACACATACACGTACGTACGAACATTCACCAAAGAACAGACACAAACGTTCACACACACACGAATATTATTGTCTATGTCCATTGTAAAATTGTTTTGTTTAATACATATATTTGTTTATATATATATATATATATATATATATATATATATATATATATATATATATATATATATATATATATATAATCGGTTTTGTTTGTCTTCTTTATCTTCAGTTGTACTTAATTCAAGTCCGGTCATTTACTTTAAATATTCTAACAGGAGTTACACACGTGTTTCTCATACAACAACACGCGAAAACACACGATCCTTTAAAAGGTTTTTGATCTTCCCAAAATGATTCCTCTGTTTTGTATGATGTTTAATAAGTCCGTTTCCTGACGTAACTTAAGCAGTTATAAATGAGATGAAATGGGAAGTATTTGCCTCTGTAAATTCTTATATTTAATATTCAGCCAGTGAATTTCCTTTTTATTATTTCGATCATTGTGTTTCATTCTCTCACTGGAGGCCTAAAAATTATGTAGGATTATGTCCATATGCTAATTTCAAATATTCGTAGAAGAACAACATGCCGCGGTAGATTATTATTATTATTATTATTATTATTATTATTATTATTATTATTATTATTATTTGTGTATGTTTAGTTTCCTTCGTAAGGTGTGAGCTGAAACTTCTGAGCACAACTTATTAATATTAATATTAATATTATTATTTTATTTCCTTTGATTTCTGGTGTGTACTCATTTCTTTCCAGAGACCTAAGGTCAGAAATGGCATCATGGAATTTTCAGTGAGCCAATAAAAATTTTTAAAAAATAAAAAATAAACAAATATTTTACATAGATTAATCCCTTTGTAAGGTGTGGGCTGTACTTGTTAGAGCATTTTTTCTATTACTTTAAGGCATGGGATTCCAGGAATCCTTTCAGTGAATCTATTGGAATATTTCCAATCAATCCGAGGGCTCTAACTTCATCAGGGATTGCTGATTTTCTCATGTGCCACATATTTGAGATTTCGATTTTAAGGTCCTTGTAATTTGATAGGTTTTTTGAAGATCATCAAAGATACATTAGAGTCTGCAGGGACTGCCATATCAATATGGAGGCAATTGTTGTTGTTTTTGGGGGGTTTTTGCGGTCTCTAATAACAATGTTTAGGCGGTTAGCTTCGTTTCTTCTGTCTGTGTTTATTGTGTAGTCTCATAAATTTGTTACAGGTCCCATCTCCGTAACCTTGTTTGGGTGATGTTCATACCAATTTCTTTCAGTTTCCTTCCAGTAGAAATTGCAGATTTTCCAGTGCAGATATTGACCCACTCTGTCATGCCAGTGGTTGCTAATACCGTGCAGCCTGATACAAAATGATCAATTGTTTCTGGGTATTTATTACAGAATCTGCACTTTGGATTAACACAATATTTTAGTATGTGTGCTTGATAATTTCTAGTTAACAAGCACTGGTCCTGTGCAGTATTCGGTTTCAGCTTTTAACCATGCACTACGTAGCCACTGATGGGTACGGGGCTTGTCTACATCAGCTTGTTTGGTACGGGCAGAGTATTGGCCATCAAGCGGTTTATGTTGCCATCGTTTCTGTATCTGGTCGGTTGCATTTGCTTTTGCTTTCTTTCTTATGTATTTTGCAGCTTCGGTTGATTATTTCGTGCTTTACTCGTATTTCTGCACCCATTTGAAAATCCATTTCGAACTTGTGGGCTTCTTCTTCTTCTTCTTCTTCTTCTTCTTCTTCTTCTTCTTCTTATTATTATTATTATTATTATTATTATTATTATTATTATCATTATTATTATTATTATTATTATTACTATGACTATTAGTGTTGCTATTTTTGTTCGTTGAAGTCACTAACTTAGTCATTGACCAAGGCCTAAGGTACGGCAAGGGAGTAAATATATCCATTCTGTTTGCAGAAATCCCGCTGTTACGTGAATCTCAATATGTGCAGTTCATATATTTTGATATTGATAACAGTCTCCTGATTAGATGAGCCGTTCCACATAGTGCAAAATTTTGAATCATTTGTAAACAAGAGTTATCGGTATTCTGAATCTCTTTTTAACAGGGATATTATTATTATTATTATTATTATTATTATTATTATTATTATTATTATTATTATTATTATTATCATTATTAGTGCTCACACTATTAGTAAATGGTAGCCTGGCTTGATTATCACCACGACTTCCTAGTATTCTAGATTTTTTCAGTAATGTTGTCAAGCTAGTATTTACAGGATCTGAACTTATGCAATATACAATTTCCTCAATTACATGGTAAGATTGAGGTATTTAATCATTATTAATTTGTTTGTCAAAACACATCTTATATTGACCTGGTTTTATTTTCGTTAATTAGGATTTTACTGAAGAGTTTCTTCTCCAGTAATTTGATTATATTTCCTGTTTGATACTTAAAAGAAAAAACAATTTTTTTTCCTACAGTGAGTTCAGATCATTTCCTGGTTGAACAATGCCATTCATTTTGTTATTTATGATTTCCCTTGATCATGATCAACATGAAAGATTTCTTAAATCGCTTCCTTCTCTCGTGTAAAAAGAATTTCACGCTGTAAGTCTTCTGAATGTTTTTGCAAACATTTAAAGGTCATCCCTGTATATGTTCAAACGTTATCGAATTTGCATTTTTGATTGCCTTAAGCTAAGCTTCAGTGTTATCATCCCGATGACGAATTCTGAAGGACATCTTGAATATAATTGCAAGATTGCTCTCTTCAATTTGGCTTCCAATTATTTATTTTTTTGTCCTTCTGTCACTTCCGTTTTACCGTTTTCCATTTTTGTTGTTCTGAAATTGTCTTGGGATTTTTAACAACTTTATACATTCTTGGTTTATGGAATTATAGTGTAAGACTTTCTGTCTCACATGCTACATCCAAATTCTTCTTCGCCATTATTAAAGGAATTGTTTATTTGTTTTCCACATGGGAAGAAGACGTTATTTATTAAACCAGTTAAATATTCTTTCAGATATTTGTAGTTTTTATTGTTGTTATTGTTATTGTTGTTTTTGTTGTTCTTCGTCTTCTTATTGATTGATTCCACCAGTTGTCTGTTGTTATCGCTGGAGACTCAATGACAAGTCTCCGTAAATGTCCGCAATATCTCTCAGCATAATCGCAGGCAGGACTGCTAATTATTCCACAAGCAGCTGACACACGAGCTTCAGTTCTCATGCTGTACCTCAGTTCTAATTTCCAGAATTTAATTAGTTCCCTGGCGAGGACCTCATTTTTTTTCCCAGATTTTTCGTTTCTTCCGCTTTCAATTTTTTTTTTAATGGTGTAGCCACGCCTAGCACATTTCTTTGATTCCGTCTATGAGACGCAGTCATCTCACTTGGCGAGCGTGATTGATCCGGATATAGAAATCCAGGCAGATCATATTTTTCTATTTTTTGGTACAGTTTTTTCTTTGCTCCGATATTATTTGAATAACATCGAGGCAAATGTGTCTCCACAAATTAAAGATCAACTGTTATCTCTCCAACATATCGCCATAATCTGCTCTTTCCTCGTCCTCTGACGTACATGCAACAACCTCATTCAGTTACTCTTTATCTTGAATCACTCCTACTCACTGTATTAAGTGAATCTTAATTTTTAAAAAATCCTAGCAAGTTATCTTTCTCTAACTATCTAATTTCTATCCTTTCATCTCCTTTGGTCATACTTGATTTCATAACATGAAACAATGTTATTCTATTTAAGTTTGTTTTCGAGAGATATACGCTTGGATTTCGCAACGTATTCTCACACGAAATTGTCGTTATCAGACTTACACTAAATATCTTCCAGACTTAGCTTTAGTCACGAGGGCAGATCATTCCGTGAAGATGAAACGCACGACACTAGGTGAGATTTTAACGTTTGTATTATGAAATAAAATAAAATCGAAATAGCCTACTCATATCAAAGAGAAAATCCAAGCCACTGGTAATATAGCTTTATAAATTGGTGAAATTTGTTAGCGACTTTCTCATCCAAAAGTAAAACCCGTCTCTTATAGTTTCACTGTTTTTACCTTTAAAGAAATAATTTTTATATATTGTCGATTAAAAAACATAAATTTAAGATTTTAGACGATATTTGACTTCTTTATACAGATCTCAAGAGCGACAAGTATTTCCAACGATTCTCACACAAGGATATTATTCTTACACTGACAGAAAATTATTGCTTGGTTTATTAATATCGTTTCAAATTTCCTTTACAAACTTATTGTAATGTTGTAGGAAAGATCCCGTATCTAGATTATTAAAGATAATGGACAACTTTTTTAAAATATATATATATATATCTCCTACTGTCGAAGAGGAATTTCAAAAAGTTATAATAAACACTTATCTTCAATGATTGCATATCAATATTTACAGAACCGGTGTGATCCTCTTGGTTTATTTAACAGGGATTACTCAGGTGATCACTCAAATTGTTTTTGGTTTCTCCTCAATGGTTATGAAGAAATTAGCAGAATTTATAATTCATGGAATAGTTCTTTTATTTGACCCAAAGAAAATATCGCTATTTACGAAGCTTAGCAAATACAGTACAGTATGCGTTATTTAAGAATTTGAGTTGTTATCTATTGCTCTACAATAAAATACAATTCTTCCTCTTCTTCTTCTTCTTCTTCTTCTTCTTCTTCTTCTTCTTCTTCTTCTTCTTCTTCTTCTTCTCCTCCTTCTTCTCCTTCTTCTGCTTCTTCTTCTTCTTCTCCTCCTCCTCCTTCTCATTCTTCTTTTTCTTCTTCTCCATATTCTTCTTCTTCTTCTCCTCCTCCACCCCCTCCTTCTTCTTCTTTTCCTTCTTCTTCTCCTCCTCCTCCACCACCTCGACCTCCTCCTCCTCCTTCTTCTTCTTCTTCTTCTTCTTCTTCTTCTTCTTCTTCTTCTTCTTCTTCTTCTTCTTCTTCTGCTTCTTCTTCTTCTTCTCCTCCTCCTCCTTCTCATTCTTCTTTTTCTTCTTCTCCATATTCTTCTTCTTCTTCTCCTCCTCCACCCCCTCCTTCTTCTTCTTTTCCTTCTTCTTCTCCTCCTCCTCCACCACCTCGTCGTCCTCCTCCTCCTTCTTCTTCTTCTTCTTCTCCTTCTTCTTCTAAAACTCACGTGTTCCGTTCATGGTATTCTCAGTATCCTTCCGAAGGATCACGTTTCTGTTGCTCAAGTCTCTTCTCTGTCTATATTACATAAGAGCCCAGTGCTCTTTCTTTTGTTTCCAATGAAATTTTCCTATTTCTTAATACTCAGTTTAACTTCGGAAGGCATCTTTCGCTCTCCCAATGAGTCTTCGGATTTCGGTGTCGCATTTTCCGTCCTCTGTTAAAACATTTCCTAGATATTTAAATTTTTGCGTATGTTTAATTTTGCTATCTCCAATTTGTAATTCGCATTTTGGACTGTTTCTTTTGTTGACAACCATACATGTCTTCTGAGAGTTGATGTTTAATCCTTTATTTCGCTTTCCTTTGCCAGCATCTGTAAGATTTCTGTAGTTGTGCTATCAAAACTGGATCATCTGCATATCTAATGTTATTAAGATTATCACTAAATGAGCGACTTCGTCAGCAAGACGCTTTACTATTGTAGGCGATCTCATAATATAGAATATCTGAAACTAAGTGATAAATGTGTTTATCCATTCCAAGCACGCTACAGATTGAAGAAAAAAAGAGTTTTCTAATTTTCGGCGATATTGGTTTACAAATTTGCATACATTTTAAATTTATCGGTCGTGGTCCATATATTTGTGTAGGTTTTCACCAAATTCTGCTGCAATATAGCATTTACCCTCATATCATTTTTATACTACGTAATTTGATTACATTTTAAGGATACTGAAAAACGTTAATTTTTCTAGACTCCATGGCAGCTTTGTTGTGCTTATTCTTTGGTCGACCCACGTTGAATATCTCTCCACAAGACTATTCTTGGTCATAAATTCCTTTTGGACTTATTTACTTCATTCATTCATTTCATATATGAAGTTGTCTTGATCTTTTCTTGATCTTGACCTTTAAACTTTATGTCATGCATAATTAAATGTTAATATAATTCGCTCTCAAGTAATTAAAAATTGCTATTACTGGTGAAAACGTTCCCGTTTTTCAGTGTTCATTGCGCAAACCATGGTTAAGTCCTTTCGTATGAAATTATTTTTCTCTGTGGAATTATTTTTCTAAGTAATAGCTCAAAAGTTTTCTGAATTTTATTTCATTTAAAAAATTATTAAATTTGTATTACCTTCACTTGAAATTTAAATAGTCCTCTACCAATTGGGTATCGTTTACCGATTTATATATGAGAAATGCACTCTCCAAACAGATACAGACTTGTGCTAATATTACTTAAATCAAGTTACTGAAAAACAGCGCTCAATGTGGTTACACAAAGCTAATAAGAATATATTAATAAATATAATTATACCTACATACTAAGTGCAGCTTAAACCTACGTTATTCGACCAATTCAACAGGCAAACATTATTACTCTTTAATTAAAAATAATACAGAGTCTCACGGGAGGAACGGTAAATTAAACGTAGATTCAAATCTCAAATTTAATATAAAATTAATTTAATATTGAGGTGTAAATACAGAATGTGGAGTGTAGTTAGGGGGCTATTGCAAAACAAATGCAAGCATAAGTTTAAAAGAGGAACTACTGATAACTCGTTAAGTAATAAAAGACGTTAAAATTGTTGAAGGGGGTAATTAATTTATGCAACATATTTTCATTCAAAAATGTTTCATTGAATAATATTGATATATTGTATCTGCTTATTTTTATACTCATCCTTACCATTTGTTTTATCAGTTGCTGGATGAAGGTGAAATCAAACCAACGAAGGCACCGTAGTTGTTTTTAGCCCAAATACTTTCGATTTTTTTCAAAATTATATTGATAAGTAAATTGCAAAATCACACTTATTGTAACTGCGAGAAAATCTTCATTCCGTTGTGTTGGTGATTTTTAAACAACACGCTCGAACGCGCTCTGTAATACTTGTTTTAGTATAGTAAATTTATACGTTGTACTTTAAGAATTTTATTGCGAAACAAGCGTTTCAATATAGAATTAAATGTTATATGGTCTTTAATATTTTGTTGCTCTGTCTTTCTCTCTCTCTCTCCGTCTCTCTATCTATACATATATATGATAAAAATACAGTTTTAATTTATGCTATATTTATGTGTTTAAGTACTTAATATCAGGATAGTGCGTGAATATAAGTGGACATTGAAATCAAAACTTGAAGCAATCTCCAAAGATATTCAACAAAACACAAAAAATCAGCTACAGTTGCACCGAGAACTTGATGTAAATAATAAAAATCATAACAGAAAAAACAACCAACAAACAACTCTCACAAATCAAACCGATGTGTAAATGCAGAGTAAAGAACGAATTTCCCTTACACGACAATTGTTTGCAAAACAATGTGATATACGAAGCCACTGTAAAATCAGCAGATAACGAAGTGAAATATACACAAGATTAAGTGAAGGAACATGAAAACAGAGAAACTAAGCACACAGGACTTTTTCAAATAGTAAATATGCAAACAGCACAATACTTCCTAAACATATATATGAAATTAATAGCAAAAACAAATCGCAAGAAAAATATGGAAATTAAGACAAACACCATCAGCCTACAACAATAAATCCAAAAACTGTAAAGTCTGTCGGGAGGAGAAAATAGATATAATTACCTTCCAAGAATAAGACAGATTAGCATATAGTGATTTTCCAAGGGTAGCTTAGATGTGGCACAAGGCCAAAATTAGGGGACACTCAGTGAGGATCGAACTCACTTGAATCGTAATTGTTTTAGCGAGACAACCTTGCTAACCATTACATCGCATCGAAGTGCCCCAGACTGATTAATATATAAATGATTTGAGCTCATATCAAAATGCAGACGTGAAAACAATTTTTGTATTTCTTAAAAATCGAAAACTAAAAACGAATACGAAAAAAACAAATAAAAACGTAATAAATAAAGTATTGATAATAAATAGATAGAATAAATAAGAAATAAAAATAAAATAAAAATTTAAATCAATAAATAAATAAGCAAATTAAATAATTATAAAATTAAATAAATAATAAACTGATTGACAAACTACGAATGTACACATACACATGCAACTGTATTAATAATAATCACCAACAATAAATAAACTAATAACTAATAAAAAAATGAGTAAAAAGTTAACAAATAAGGCTATAAAATAGCTAAAACTAACTGCACTGGAACCTACAATTATTTCTAAACAATAGCCACATGATCTTTACCACTATTGAGGGGTCTCTCTTTTTTACACAAATGAACTCATCCGAGGTATACATATACTACTACCAGTGAATACCCGGACAGTCTGTAATAGAGGAGGGTAGCACAAGAGTCACAGTTAGCGAGCCCGTAGACTCAGTAGAGTCATACCGCGATACTTCAATACTAAGACTGTATATATATTATTGCTACTAATCCGCATTCCTGGATCTACTAACCCGTATTACCAGTTTGTATTATTACATTAATACATTTATTTTCCTTGTGTGTAGAAAAATGGGGCACAAGGCATCCCAATGTAGGAACAGAAGAGCTACTGGTAGGATAAGAGCTACTAGGATGCATGACGAAGACAATACCAACATAAGGAAATATGTGGAACTTGAAATCTTAAATAAAAAGATAAAATTGCAACTAGACTCGGGTTCCGATCTAACGATAATTAACCTACAGACATGGAAAAAGATTAACAGACCAACCATGTTACATACACAAAACATTGCTAAGTCGGTGACAGGAAAGCGTATAAAATTCGAAGGAGAAATAATCGTAAATGTTAAATTTCACGGGAAAACAAAAAATCTCAAGATATACGTAATGGAAGATACTTAAAATCTAGTGGGTACAGACTGTATGCAAATGTTCGACGTATGGGATTCACCTATCAGCTCGTTTTGTAAGGGTTCAGCTAGAATTGAATTGAAAAAAAATGTCCAACCAGTATATAAAAAGAAGGGAAACGCGCCATTTGCTACCACAGATGAATACAATAAAGAGTTATACAAGGCAGAAAAGGAACTACCTGTGACTTTGCGAGAGATAAGAAAAGAAGCGAAAAAGGATGAATTTATTCAGAGGACGAATGAAAAAATAAATAAAAACCGGTATACACCTACAGTATTCAAGAGATCATTCAAACAAGAATGGGTCTATTTCAGTAACGATATGGCTTATGAGGAACCAAATACAATAATTAACAGACTAGGAAACGTGATGTAGACAAAAGGCGGAAAATTTACCCACAGAAAACTTATTGGCCAAATACAAAAAAGACGGGTTGAAGAGCCACGCTCGTCAGCCGCAGAAAATGACGAGTCGATGGAGGCGATCTTTGAAGTTTTTGAGATTCAAAGACCACAAGAAGACACAGAAATTGGAAGGACTATCAGGAATAGAAAATTTACAGTGCCTCTAATTGTCGACCATGAGAGAAAGGAAAATATACTAACTCCCTATCTAAGGGGATATTGAGGGGTCTCCCCTTTATACACAAATGGACTCACCCGAGGTATACATATACTACTACCAGTGAATACCCAGACAGTCTGTAATAGAGGGGGTAGCACAAGAGCAAGGAGTCATACCGCAATACTTCAATACAAACGACTGTATATATATATTATTGCTACTAACCGCATTCCTGGATCTACTAACCCGTATTACCAGTTTGTATTTTTACGTTAATACATTTATTTTTCTTATCCATTCCTGACGTTTGTTATTCATTGATATCGGATTCATCCCGGAATCCACAACAACCACCCACCTAATAACCGTTGGAATAATACAATATATCTTCTAGCCATAATGAAACATTGACCAGTATATATAAATAGTCAAGCTAAAACAGAACGCACATGACACACGCACACACACACACACATATATATATACATACATATATATATATATATATATATATATATATATATATATATATATATATGATAAAATATAGTTTTAAGGTATGTTATATTTATGGATTAAAGCGTTCAATATCAGGGATAGAGCGTATATAAATATAAAAGTTATTTTTCTGTCCCAAAACTGTAAACTCTGCTTCGAGGAAAATAGTTTTTACGGACCAAAACAAACTACTCAATAAACAATCAGAACTCATCTCAAAAAGCAAACGCGAATTCAATTTTTACTACGTTACTTAAAAATCAAAAACTGATAACGCACAATAATAAATGAAATTAAATAAATGGAATAAGATAAATAATCAAAAACTAGTAAAATAAATTAATCCAAATAAATAAGTAAATAATAAACAAATTCCCAAATACCGCTCAGCAAAATTTAGGAAAATGAAATAGCCACAATACAATAGAATACCCACAATACATCAGTGACATGCATATATGAAAATAGAATCACATACGCATATTCCCTGACTATTGCGTTTATAATTTAACAGACTGTCACTTCTGGGTGTTGACTTCTATGTCCTTTCAAATATACATATATATAGATATATATATATATGTTTCTCCTATTGCATTATTGTTTAATACATACATACACACACACACACACACACATATATATATATATATATATATATATATATATATATATATATATATATATATATAGTATATGTATTCCCCAGGTATCGATTGCAATAGTCACATTTTAGTCAGCACCTGAATACTGCGTTGTGCACGAAATTCCGATGAGAAAAATGCATATTTATTATATTATAAATTATAGCTCTATTATTATACATCAAGCACTATTTTGTTAGCACCGTACACTATTATATATATATATATATATATATATATATATATATATATATATATATATATATATATATATATATATATATATATATATCAGAATTTAGATAATATCAAGAAAGGCGTATATAAAGCAAAAAGGAAAGTAATTAGGGCACCAAATTAAAAGTTAATAATTGAAAGAAATTTAAAAACTAAAAATAACTAAAATATCCTGGCCTGAGTTAAGAATATAATTAAAAAATATTCTCATGTTTATCTGGATAAAAAAAAAGAAATTTTTCAAATGGTTCTAGTAGAACCGGATATGTTTTTCCTAATGATTTATCTAAATCTTTTTAATGAGATAAACAAAAAAAAACAAAAAACACATCCTCTACCGTTTAATATAGACAAGAGTGAGGGCGTTACATGACATTATATATAGATAGTATATAAGCTACACCTATGGTTTAATAAAGTACGGAAGCCCTGAATGCTTTGAAAGTCATCGTTAGAAACCCAGACAGTACTTTAGAATGAATACTGGGTAACAGATATGCTATATATGCCTACGTGATTGTTGATATATTGGTAATAAATCTTACAGAAAATAACCTTCTGAAAATTGTGGTGAACTCTTTGAATCATTATTTTTGCCTTGAAGCTGGTGTCAGTGTAAGTTTTTCGTATTTCTGCACATCCGTTAGAATGGTAGAAAATAGAGAAATGATACAATAACAAGAATATTAGCTTTCGAATACAAGAATAAGGGAGGGCTTTATTAAATTATCTTTTTTAGGTCTTTATTTTTGTTGCATGTGAGAAATGTTTCTGCTAGTGGCACTCTGCATTTCCGATTTCAATAATTTAACGTTCATTGAAAGTCTTTTTCAAACACAAACGAAAAGATTGAATTTATGAAATTGAATTCCTGTAAATATACAGCGCGCAGATTTTGTCAGATTTTCACGTTCCACTGAATTTTGTTTTGACGAAATCAGCAACTTCCACTCTCCAAAAAGTCAATGCATCTAATTGAATTTTTTTAACCGTTGAATTTCTATTTATTAATCAAATTAAACAGAGCAACAGGAAACCTTACATAATTTTTACTGCTTGTGTTCAGTATTTTTAACATTCCCATTTGTAAAATATATCAGGACGTTGAAAACTGTAGTCAGTAAGGTATTCTCTTCTTCATCTTGTTATAAAATCATTTCTATTTATGGACCAGAGGCAAGTCATGAGTTACCTCATCAGTTGAACTTCTTCATAACTAGTGCACACAATCACGTATATATATATATATATATATATATATATATATATATGTGTGTGTGTGTGTGTGTGTGTGTGTGTGTGTGTGTGTGTGTGTGTGTGTGTGCGTGTGCGTGTGTGTGTGTTTTGAACAATAAAAAATATTAAAAAATTAAAAATTAAAATCTTCAGACACACTGGGTTGTATATTAATATTCCTTCATTTTTATTATTATTTCATTTAGATTCCTCGATTAGTTTCGGCCAACATGGCCATCATCAGGACATCAGGAGAAAACTAATTTTCTACTTGCTGGTAGCAGTGAACTACAGAAATGAATGTCTTGATGGAGAAAATGAACGTTTGTCTGTAGTTTTCATTTGTTTTCTTAAATTTTTTAACCTGACTTTTGGTCGGTCTTTGTGTTGGTCAAACAGTTTCTTTTAAGTTGTTATTTGAGATAAAAGCTGGATGGATTCATGCTGCTTTGAATTCCCCTCGTCATTTCGAGACTTTTATTGGTTCTTGGAAGGAGCTTTCATACATTTCCCTCTCACACTTGTTTCCCACTACCAAACATACACTGTCACTATTTTTTTTTTTTTGTACCCGGAGTTATATTGTCTGATGAATTGGATCTTTATTACGATTCCAATGTAATAAATTATAAGCATGGAATATTAATCTTTGAGCCATATATACATATATATATATATATATATATATATATATATATGTATATATATATATATATGTATGTATTATGTATTATTGTAATACCTATAATCGGGCTGAGTGAGAAAAACGATCCCTGTTGGTCGAAAATAATCAATCAGCACCGCAATGCCTAGTTAAAAGAAAAGAAAACAGACCAAATTAAGTAAAAACATAGAAGTATACACTAAGGAGAGCAAAATATAAAAAAAACTAGTGAGCCAGAACCTACCTAATAAGTTTTATATATATATATATATATATGTGTGTGTGTGTGTGTGTGTTTGTGTGTGTGTGTGTGTGTGTGTGTGTGTGTGTGTCTGTGTGATGGTACAATTATTCTCGGTCAGAACAAGTTTCCAAAATCTGACCAAATATCAAAGGTTTTGGGAAAGGGTATATATATGTAAATGTGCTCAATACTCTAAATAGAGCCAATCTAAAAAACGCGAGTCAGAACGTACCTACTAAGATATATATATATATATATATATATATATATATATATATATATATATATATATATATATATATATATATATGAAATGATACAATCTTTGTCGGTCAGATCAAGTTTCCAAAATATGACCCAATATCAATGGTTTTGGGAACGAATACTTGGGTGGATGGAGTAAAGTTCTGAAACCTTCTTACATATTGATTTTACTTTAGACATTAATATAAAATATTGCAATATATCCCTTGTATCAAATAATATATTATTGATTAATTGAGAAGAAAGAAAAAGATGTGAATTAAATTAATAAAGAATGAACAAAGAAAGTAAAATATTTGCAGATTTCAGCCTTCTTTCTGAATACAAAAAACTGAGTAAATAATTAAATACCTATTTCTGAATAGAGAATGTCGCATATTTCACAACAGTAGCCGGTGTTCGAACGCAGCTTACTCCCCGCATCTTGAAGATTGATTTTTCAGACAACCAAGTCTCTTACTCTAGCAAAGTCTGTACCGCAATAGAATCTTCATTTCCGACACTGCTTTGTGTGATTTTATCAGATCCGAAGAATGATACTCACTGCCATTCTGATAGGAATGAAAACAATTCACAAAATTCACAAATGCGATAATGCAAATTATTTCCACACCAAAATCACTCCCTTAGAATCCGAAGTTACAATTTTTAGATACGTTTACATGCCCACTTAATAAAAGGTCTGTTCACAAATACAGGTTTAAAATTTATGCAAAAAATGCGGAAATAATTTTAGACAGTAATTATTGTCCAAACAACTTTTAACAAAATAGATTTTAATTCATTCATTTTGTATATGAAAATATGTTAGTCACAAACCTTAACATCTTTCTCGAAGCAATTATTTGAATTAAAATGTCTGGGCAGATGAGCTACGTAGTATTTTAATTAAACCGTTTTGTTTCATAGGTAGCTATATTACTGCGTTAATTCCCACGTGTAGAAACTTTTAGAAGATGAATTCTTACTACAATAATCTTCGTCAAGCATGAACTGAGAAAATATTAAATAGTGACTGTTTAGTGTGTCGACAAAAATGTCTTTACCTACACTCTGGAAGAGGTGAGAAAAACGAACCTCTGTCACCTGCCAGTTCTATCTACCTAACATAAGTCTCCCACCATTCATTCAGTTTTCCCCTCCCTGCTTCAGAAATTGCCACTTGAATTTATAGACGAAGACACACAGACATGTAAAAATTCTGAGATTCTTTGTTATTACTTTTCTGTGTGGATTATATTCATTTATAATGTCAATAATAATAATAATAATAATAATAATAATTTATAATGTCAATAATAATAATAATATTCCATGCCGGCATAATAGACGAAAGCTTTTTTCATTATTCGGACTACTGACCTCATCTTTATCGCCATATTCATCACAACGTTTCGGCCGTTGTACGCTCCAACCTTCATCAGGTGGTTGGAATGCCGAACTGAACCCTTTATTTTGCTCGCTGGGGTAGACTTTTCTAGTTCCACGTGCCATGTCTAATGAATGTAATTTATCAGTTATCTCCTGTTAATTACCCACTCCAATTTCTCCACTCCCTTAACCAGGTATTGAACTCACACTCTCTGGGTCCTGTCACTGGATCTAACTAACGCCTTTATCCACTGTGCCATGTGTCTTTGAGAACATCCGAGTATGCATTTCTGGGTATTATAAAAGTCTTTTAGATAAAGAATTGATCAGTATTAGTGGTACTCTACAACGTAATAACTACCCTGGGTATATGGCAGCAGCCTAAAAAAATCTGGGATAAGCGGGTACAAGAGGAGGACAACAACACTCAGAAAACAGTCTGTCTGCTTTATGCGAAGGGGTTATCGGAGAAAATACAACGGATCTGCGGTCAATATAACATCAAGACAACCTTCAAAGGCTACATAATATTTCATCTCAGAAATATAGACAGATACCAAAAGCTTTTTTTGTCAAATGAACACTGTGTAGCTTAAACGCACCCTTTCCACGAATTAGCATTCCGCTTGTCCTCAGTATTATTAATCTGAGACCATCTAATTTTACTTTCCTAAATAAAGTCTGGTCAAATGACGGACGACAAGTCAATTAGGAGACTAAAATTAGAAATAGAGTCCGCGCCTCAGCGACCTATGGTCTTCATAAATCTGACATCAAAGTGACGAGAGACGACGCGAGATTCCTTTAACTGAGTTTGGCAAATGGATGGTAAATATAAAAAGGAAACGTTTAAAAAAATATCTCACACTCTGGATAAAGAGTGAGATGTCGTCACGCTGAACTCATAAGTATGCTCCCAACATTAACGTTTGGGATCGGTTAGTAATCATGAAAAAGCATGAACCTATAAAGAAAATTGCAAAATACAACTCGTTACATAAGGAAAATACGTGTTCAAAGTTGGTTTAAAACAGGCCAAAGGGTGAGATACTGAATTAGCATTCTATAATCCATACATGGAGTGAAAGGAATCAAACAGTGTTGATTAAGTGAAAACTATTAAAATGATTGTTATGTGATAGTGGCATTATATTTTTGGCAAGATATCGGAATTTCAAATATGAAATTTAAAAAAAAATTCACGGGCTTTCTATTTTCACTCTCTATTGACAAATTTTCACTTGCATTCCTCCTTCTTTTTCCAAATATGTTACTGGGCTCATCTCAGATGATGCTTGAACGGACTTTATACTCAGTCTTCAGAGAATGCAGGTGAAGCATTGTCTCTAGGAATATGTTCCTAGCCAGGGTGACGGTCAACGATGTTAGTGGCTACATCAAGTTATGAAAATGTGATCAACCCAACTGCCTTAGGAAAAATCACACATGGGAAAAACAGATATATATATATATATATTTATATATTTGATGCCATTCCTGAAAACGAGATAAAATCGCCGTGTATCTGTTTCATTACCAAGTACACTCGACATATCCATATCATCATCAGGGTATTGTTGATCACCAGCGTATTGATGACATGGATATGTCAAAAGTACTTGGTAATAAAACAAATATATATATAAACACGGCGATTTTCTCTCGTCTTTCAGTAATTAGATCAAAGTATGTATCCGCGAGGATGATAGGATCTTATCGAAAATGAGTACACAGAATATGTCTAAACTGTATAACGAAACATGTCTTCATGAAAACATGCTGCGGAAATATACGCATATATATATATATATATATATATATATATATATATATATATATATATATATATATATATATATATATATATTCACCCCAGTGAGAGACTCACGCACATCTACACAGAAATGCAGAGTTCACATTCGGAGAAGTCTTCTGAGCTGCATACTCACTGGACAACGGTAACTGACCTATTCCGGATTTGAATAAAATATAATGTCATGTATATGAGATTCAGTGTCTTCACTCGAAATATTACAACGATAAACCGATACAGATACACTGGGACTGTCAGACAGATTGAAGTGAAGAAAGAGATATCACTCAAACATATTAAAAATTATATATTATTAAACGATTTTTAACGTTATGTAATGGTAAGGTCTGAAATGCTGATATAACCAAAATAAACTCACTGGCTCTTGTCTACCGGGTCGTATTTTCTTTCTGAAAAACGTTTTTTCCTGCTGATTAAACCGAGGGTAATAACGTTACTTAAGTAACGTTCAGTTTCAATAACTGCATTTTTACAAAGAGCATTTGTAAAAGAAATGAACAAATTTTGTACTTCTTTTAGCGATGCCCAATGAAATAGAGAAATAGTTATTTTAAATTCTTTTGAATAAAAGATAAACATTGTGCTCCCCTATCTCCTGCTATTTAAAGTCTCCAACAATTTCTCAATGCACATTCAGTTTGCGTGTTTTGTCAAATTAAATTGTTCTGTTAATGTGACGATGCAAAACAAAACGTTTTGAACTTAGCTAAAATACACTTCCCTCGAAGAGGAAAGCAGAGAGAAAAAAAGTTGAAAATGTAATCGAATGCACTCCGCATTAAAATAAATTAACGGAAATCTACAAACATCTATAGTCGAAATATCTAAAACATCATTTATAAAAATAAGGAAAAAGTATAACCATTGTACGTTGGGATTGAACTGACTCGATTTGAATACTGAAATTGTTTTCCATACCTGAGAAATACCTATGTATGAGACGGGATCTTTCTTACATTTCAGATGTATTATAAGGAAGACTTTCCAGTTTGATTCTTTTCAAAAAACTCTAAAATGCAAGATAGTCAAGAACATTCAAAGGGAAAACTTTCAACGTAAACATTATGAGCCAAAGAATAACAGAGAATTTGATAAATAATGGCGAGCAAAATAACCTAATAATATCAGAAAAAAGTAGTTAACGCTAACATCACCAGCATTCAACTCTTAATCATGTAAAAAGAAGCATTCTGTTCTATGTGCGTGTGCGTATCAGCTCACGCGCTCCTACCATAAAATACTGCAAATATATAGACTGCTGCCATTCAGTCTAGCTAATGTTTGCTTCGGAATGGAACGACGAAATTAGAATTAGATGACGTCATTGAAAATCGAACTTCATCACAAATTTTCAGTACTAAAAAAATACTGGAAAAATTATCAATCATCCAGAATATATATGATGACCGCAAATTCGTATTTGAGTATTGCCATCGAGTGATCAATCTATACATGTGTTGTGTAGGATCCACCTAATCTGCATAGGTGACTATCAACTATATAAATAATGGATGGTACCGGAAGACGGGGGAAAAAGGAATCACGAGATCCAACTAGAGTCTCTGATCGACTGCGACTAGTCAACACATTCTCCAGGAACGTCTTCCCAGAAATATACAGAAATACTATATGTACTTATTGTGTACACTTTCTTGTTATAATACATTCTTGTTCCAAGTACATTTTGTGTTGCATTATTATTCCATGCAATAGGCGAGATTCAACATTGAGTCAAGACTCAACAACATGTCATACTCACATATGACTCTTTAAGCCAGCCAGAACTGACATTGTTTATCACAAAGGTTACAGCTGAAAAGACCCATGGTTTATACTGCATCCTGGTTATGAAGTTTCATGTGTCTCTTTAGGTCTTCCATTGAAGCGCACTCTTTTCCACAACGTCTACATATTTTCAGGCCATTCTTGATGGATGTAATTAATAACGATGTGGTTGATGTGACTTCGCTGGTGACTTTTGAGGCCTGCTTTACTGAGGTATTTTTTACCACCTTGAAGACGTGAAATCACATTCATTGCCGACATACCTTGGGAGTTCAACATTTTTAGCCTTTTCTGAGATTTCTTTTCAACGGCTGAAGCTAATTCCTCTGATCTTCAAATGCACTTTCACTTGATTTCAAGGAACGCCTTCAGTTGCCACGATTCAAAGCAGCATTCACCTTAAGTGAAACTTGTACATTTGCCAGTGATTGCTTCTGGCAATCTTTGAAACTCATTTTAGGTTTGTGTTCTGGATAACTTCCCATAGATGCGTAGATAGTTAGATATGACGAGGCTGATATCAAGCGAAATCAACTTTTCCTACGTTATTTACACTTATCTAATATTAATCCCCTTATTAAATGGAGTAGGTTTTAGTAAGACGTTGTTCAAAGTTATGTTCATTTCAATGTTGTTGACCATGTTCACCATAGTCTATGAATATAGAATCCAGCAAAGTACGTAATCTGTTCAATGAAACAACGTTAAAGATTTACACTATATCGTCAATACCACAAGCAGCTGCTCCGTAATTCTTCAGTCTTCGATATCAAAGGCTGGCTGTGAATATTCCGGAAAAAAACATGGCCGCCTTTATACACGTCGTGTTGAATATTTTGAGCCTTCTGATTGGTTAACTTTCATTGGTCAACTATAAATGAGTCAGCTCATTTTGGCTGGCTCACTAGTACACCAAGGTACATGTAAATAGAAACAATTATTCCGCCAACCAATGATAATATCCAATAGACTGGCACATCATTATTATACAGTTTCACAAGTTAGTGATCAAGTGCCAGGGCTTTCATCAGTATTCTTCCAAATTTCATTGTCATCCTAAAATGTTTCCCTATATATATATATATATATATATATATATATATATATATATATATATATATATATATATATGTATGTATGTATTCATGTTTGCTGTGTTATAATTTGTTTTATTTTCGGGTAATATTTTTATTATCAATGAGTATGTTGTGGATAGATATGCTTGACCAAAAGTACAGGCAAAAGTTATTGAACATACAAAGCATTTCGAAAATTACTACTTAATTTATGTACCGAAAAGACGAAAAATCTCAGAACACATGAAAAATTAAATAAAAACTTAAACCACAGCCCCTTGTCAGCCTCCTTTAATGATACTTGCATTAAAGTGGGATTTCTGCCCCAATACACAACTATATATATATATAAATATATATATATATATATATATATATATATATATATATATATATATAATATAATATAATATAATATAATATTTTTAAAATATGATTCCTTAGCTACATAAGAGTTTTGATGTTTCGAAACCCTCAATAAAATTATTGAAATTAAGTTGAATTAAGGTATTGAGTCCCGTTTCACCCTCCACAAATTTTAAAACAGATAAAATTAGAAAGATAATTTATAGTGAATTCGGAAAACTAAATCTAAAAACTATAGTCAACACTATATTAAAAAAGGTAAACGTCCTCGAAGTAACTCTAGACTTAATAAACAATATTTAAACACCCTACAGAAAACCTAACATTAATCCCTTGTATGTACACCCTAAGTCAAACCACCCTCCATCTATAATTAGGCATATAGCAACATCAATAGAGAAAATAATAAGCATGAACTCCGCAAATAAGGAAATATTCCGACAACACAGTAATTTTTATAACAACTCCCTGAAAAATAGCGGATACAAAAGCGCTGACATAAGGTATAGAAACAATAGTATCAATAGTAAGAAAAACAGGTAAAGAAATATCATATGGTATACCCTTCCGTTCAACCAAATGGTCAGTACTAAACTAGGGCATAAGTTCCTAGCTTTAATTGAAAAACACTTTCCCACTAATAGCAAACTTAGCGATATCTTTAATAAAAACACCTTAAAATTAAGTTACAACTGCACTGAAAATCTAGAAAGAATCATAAAAAAAAACATAATAATAAAATCCTGGAAAAACATGCATGCCAAAACAGTATTAATAAAACTCCTAAACTAAAATTGGACAAAAATAATGAAAAATTATGTGATTGTAGAAACTCTAAATACTGCCCGTTAGAAAATAAATGCCTCACAAAATCCGTGGTATACCAATGCACTATCTCATCCATTGAGAGTCCTAACACTGACAGGATATACATTGGGTCAACGAAGAATAAATTTAAAATTACATGGAGACAACACAAGAGCTCCTTCAACAATATTCAAAATAGAAATCAGACATCTCTATCCCAATATTTCTGGCATTTAAAAGAAACGAATAAAACACTAAAAGTAAAATGGAAAATAATAAATAGAACAAGAACTTGTAAGACCTGAGATGGCCCATGCCCTTTATGCCTACATGAAAAACTACACATCATTAAGTTTCTTTCCTATTTTTCTGCATACCCCCCCCCCACACACACACACACACACATATACATATATATATATATATATATATATATATGTGTGTGTGTGTGTGTGATTTTCTTTGTAAATGATTAAATATCTCTCTCTTTTCTCCCTGCCTGTAAGCAAGAAATATATATTAAGTATATTATATTTAAGGGTAAAATATTTACATGTATCAGCATCTACAGAGGTCAAAACCGATTTTCATGGTACGAAGATGAAACAGACTGTCACCACTCTTCGCTGGCCTCACTGCCCCCTCCCCACACATATATATATTTGTGTTATAGATTGGCACATCATTATTATAGAGTTTCACTAGTTAGCGATCAAGTACCAGGGCTCTCATCAGTATTCTTCCAGATTTCATTGCCATCCTAAATTTTTTCCATTTTTATTGCAACTATATTACTGACTGGGGATACATTGCCAGCTTCTTCACAGTTTGTACTATTTTGATTTGGTATATTCACTTGTCAATTTCGATTTGCATGCTGTAAAGTCTGAATTCCGATTGCAGATTTGATTCTTCATGTAGAATCTCGGATCTTCAGGGTTGGTCTGACCAATCCATTTCCAGGCAACAAAGCGTTTTATCTTTTCAGTTTTGTAGGACAGCATCTAGATAATTCCACTATAATTGGTAGGTATGGACAAGTCACATACATCTAAAGAATTCTCGGCGTATATACGTCAAATTCACACTCATATTTGGTGTAGACACCTGAACTAATTTCTTAATACTGTTTCTGATATAGTTCGATTTAAAACATTTACTTTGAACTGTTGCGATACACTACCCCAGTTTACCCGAATAAAAAAATCAAATTAATTCTCTACTACAAAAACTTAATACAGCTAACCGTATCCTCAAATATTACAACACACCAGCAAAGTCAGAATTACAACGAACGAACATTATCGATGAGTTCAAATGCACCTCATAGAACTGTATTTCTGATCAAACCGAATTGATAAATAATTACATCCGTCACATGGCTATATGCCTATCCAGACGCCTTACGTTATACCTATCCGACCACAGCTCTATTAGAACCCATTTAAACACACACACAAACTTACCAGACTCCATCCGAAATAAACTATTAGAAAACACAAATATAATAACCTCAACCACCTGTAAAAAGATTAAAAATAATGGAAGCCTTAATAATAAAAAAGAAAAAGCTAACACTCAATAATATTAACTACGAACACGGCCACAATTTGCTGACTGTGTTCGGAAAATAAAATAACTCTATACCACTAAAAAAAATTCACACAACGCACACACGCAATAAAACTGAAAAAATAAAATCATCCTTGATAATGGCTAAAAGTATAGCCAAAATCGCTCAGAATTATGGAACAGTTGAACAGTTTCTACACAGTCTGTGTCCAAAAAAGAAAACACTTGTTCGAACACAAGAAAAATTAAATAAATGGCTTAATCGTACTACATTGTCTGTCGTTTTTAATGAAACATGCATAAATGAAGGATTGCTGCCTAAATACACAAATATCAAATTACATGACCTGACAGCCACCACTATATTACAAAGAGAAATTGAAAACATTATCAAGGTAAAAAGAACAAATGGGCTTTACTACTGTTCAAAGAATTTGGAACACCAATATTTATAGAAGCTGATTTTTTAATATAAACTCAGAAAATTAAAAATATTAGGAATTTAATGGAATGGAAAGGAAGCAGGCGTCAAACAAACTCATGTAAAAACCACAAAATAAAGGTGAACACCGAGCAAAGAGATACGTTAAAATTTTTTTCCAAAAATAGTTTATATTCATGGGAAGAAATAGGTCGTTACACTTTCGAATTGGCTCGATGCATATTGGTAGAGTCGGATGTGACGCACTTGGGCAATCATATATCATTTGATTCATGGTCGACTGAAATTCGAACTCAGATCTCAGATTTCTCACCCCGGGCCGTTATCCGTTACACCGCTCGCACGACTATGCATTCGGCACCTGTTATTCCCAAGCGGTCACCCATCCAGGTACTTAATAGACTCGCCGTTGTTTAACTTCGGTGATCTTACGAGAGCAGGCGTTTCAACTTCATATGACCGTAAGATTCCAAATTAATGAAATAGCCAAGTAATCTCCAGGTATTAATGAAATAGTAAAATTATGTTAATAAAAAAGTGAAAATGGAGATATTCAGGCAAAAATATCTATCAAAAGGAAACAAGAACAAATGCGGCAAATATTGTTAATATCGAAAAAGTCGAAAATTAACACAATCAATTGACTAAAGACTGATAAAGGTAATAGAGTTTCAACGAGCCTATTATTAAATATGTAAAGAAATGAACTAATTGTTGATTTAGTTATGTGAGCTATTGTGTTGATAGACTATACGTTACTGTAGCTAAAAGAACTTATGGATTTATCTGTAAAAAAAGATTTTGTTGAATTATTATGCTTAATAAAACCATCAAAAATGATTACTAATATTTTTACGAATAAAGATTATCAGACAATATAAGATTCGGTTGGTCTATACTGATTTTAGGAAAATCTGAACTTCCATAAGAACATCGTATACAATCTCTTTATCTTTTTCAGTCTGTTAATTATCTATATATCTATCTGTCTAACTATCTATCTATGCTTCATTCTATCTATCTATATATATATATATATATGCTTCATTCTATCTATCCATATATATATATATGCTTCATTCTATCTATCTATATATATATATATATATATATATATATATATATATATATATGCTTCATTCTATCTCTCTCTATATATATATATATATATATATATATATTCATTCATGTTTCATTAAATAATATAGACAAGTGTTGTCTATTTATTTTATGTAAGTTTTTTTCATATATGAGCTTCATTCTATCTATCTATCTATGCTTCATTCTATCTATCTATCTATCTATCTATATATATATATATATATATATATATATATATATATATATATATATACTTCATTCTATCTATCTATCTATCTTATAACAGACTGAAAAGATAGAGAGATTCTATCTATCTATCTATCTATCTATCTATCTCACACAAACATATTTTTTATTTAAACTAATTATATTCGGACTATTGTCTTCGTCTTTGTCGTTGTTACCACAACTTTTCGGCTGCCCTGTGTCTATCAATCTGGGTAACATTCAGGGAATCCTGAAAACCCTACGTGAGATAGAGTTCTTATTCCACGACATATTTTTTTTATTAATGATGTTTTTTATTTTGTTTGCTCGCTCGTCTCCATTGAGTGAATGTACTCACTTCCCCAACACAGGGATTGAACTGATAACCAAATCCACAAACCAACCAATTGTAATTAAGCAGAATTGCATGATTTCGAAAATCGTCTCCATCTTGAATTCGACATCCGCCGAATTCAAGATGAAGACGATTTTCTTTATGCCGAATGATTTTCGTTAGATTGCTTTATCTGAATTTAAATTATGACAAATTGTCTCTATACTGATTCCATTGCGTTGCAGATAAGTTATGCCAAAGTTGCCTCATGCTAATTTGTTTCTGCTTCATCTGATTTGTGTTTATTCTGTGGAGGCATTTCCTTAAATTGTTTTTAAGGAGAAGCTTATTTGTTCAGAATTGTTCTCGGTTCGAAATTCCCTTATACTGAACTCTCATCAACACCAATTCTGTTTACTCGAAATTGTCTTTTAGCGGATTTTTCTTCTGATAATCCAACTTGACATCGCAAAGGATTACATCGTATTTCCCTTAGTTATGGAGGATAAATATAGCATTTTATACGTTTATTACAAATTTGGTAACTTACGTAGATAAATCATTTTATACACAAACAATTGCACGCTAATGGTACATCGATGGTAGACTCGGAACATGAATACTGATTCTGCGCACAAAACACAGTGAAAAATTGCACGAATGTTTCTTACGTAAAAGAGCTGGATATTTATCGGACGCATCCTAATTTCAAATTTATATTCCTAACTAGAAAAATCGGAGCGATTATTTATTCTGATAGACAATAACAAAGACCGCGTTAATTAAAACTGATAAAGAAAAGTGACGTCACATTGATACAAAAAGTTTTTCGGTTTGATCTGGTACGGTTTGGTTTGTTTTATGGTTTGTTCAATGGGTCATTTAATGCCGATAACTTTTCTTTTCCTGGCAATATTTTTGCTTTGTCAAAAATCTATTACTGTTAATATTTTTTCCTCAAAAATGTATAGCTGGTAATATTATATTTTCAAAAACGTATAGCTGGTAATATTATTTTTACAAAAACATGTAGGTGAGAATATTATTTTTCAAAAACGTATAGCTGGTAATATTATTTTTCCAAAAACGTATAGCCGGTAATATTTTTTCAAAAACAAATATCCAGCAACATTATTCTTTCAAAAATCAAAGCAAAAACAAAACAAGCAAAAAAACAAAACAAACGTATAGCTGGTAATATTATTCTTTTCAACAACTTACAGCTGGCAACATTATTTTTTCAAAAACGTACAGCTGAAAACATTATTCTTTCAAAAACGTACAGATGGCAACATTATTTTTTCAAAAACGTATTATGAGAGGCCTTGCTGTTGGACGTAGTTTACCGTCTTACGCAGGACGCGGATGTAGTTTATTGTCATACCCAGGACGCGGATGTAGTTTATCATCATACCCACGACGCGGATGTAGTTTATCGTCTTACCCAGGACGCGGATGTAATTTATCATCATACCCAGGACGCGGATGTAGTTTATCGTTATACCCCGGACGAAAAAAGTTTTTCGGGTGATAATAAATGCGGTTAGAAATCATGAATTACTTAAAACATCAACCATCAAATTAATTTCCTGTGCAACGAATCCCTCATGTAACAATCAAATACATTTAATTTGTGCCAAAAGTTGTAGAAAAAAACGATTTCTTTAACATCTCGACATGTTTCCTTCAGCAAAAATTTACGTTGACTTTTAGTCACAAGATCATCTTTATCGGAAAAGGCAAACGTACATTTTTTTTTAATTCTGGCATCAAATTTTGTTTTCGATATTTGATCACAGATTAAAAATCGGGTTCGTATTTCAGTTGCCGAAGTAAGGAGATGAGGGGTGGTTTTGTTTCAAATACTGAATTGCAAATCGCAGTTGTCAGTCAATTGTGTAGAGGAAGAGATGAATGGTATTTTGTGTAAATCAGAAGAATATAAGTATAAAGACAAGAAGCAAGAAAAATTGAAATTAGAAGGGCCAATGAAACATAAATAATTACCCCCTCTAATCTATCTATCACTCATTACATATTAATAGAAATTTGGTATATTTATAAAGCAAGAGTTCTAAATATCTGAGATAAAACGTTTATATATACAGTGTGGACATAACATGTGCAGTGTTGACTATATCTATCTATCTATCTATCTATCTATCTCTCTCTCTCTCTCTCTCTCTCTATATATATATATATATATATATATATATATATATATATATATATATATATATGATTCACTGAATAATTTAGGTGTATTTTCATCAAGAATCTTACAAAAATAATCAATACTAACATTTCTTCCACACACCCTAGTAAAAAAAATAAATAAAATTAATTTTATGCCACTCTAAATCTAGTGCATCAAATTTCTAACGAGTTTTCCCCCCCAACTGCGGAAAACTAACATTGTTTATCAATTTAAATGTCCCCTGGGAGATGGTATCTCCAACGGAAAAAAAAATATTTATGTTAGCCACATTACGACCAAGTTGTCTCAGCGGTTGAGTTTTCATTTGAATGATGCGTGCAACATTTTAAACATTGACAACAGCATGCCTATCCACATTCGTAATTCAGAAGAAAAAAACTTGTTGAAAATACATCTATATATTTCATGAAAATAATAAACATACACTAAAAATTCTAGAGTCATTACGATTGATTGAAATTTATTAGATTTATAGTAGTATATAATTAATTTATTTTATTACTAGGGTCTGTGTTTGAAATGTTAGTATTTATTATTTTTTAGGATACTTGTTGAAAATAAATCTATATTTTTTCATAAAAATAATAAACATAAACTAAAAATATTGCAGCTATATATATTAGAAAATTAAAACCAAACCATAATAAAATTAATTATGAATGCTGCAGAAACGTTTTAAAATGTTTACAGCACATAGTTTAAAATATCGATATTCATACTAATAGTTTAATACTTATTTCTAAAAAAAAACTTTCGGCAAAACCATAAGTTATTTACCAACCCCTGAAGCGTTACTTAAACCAATCACATAGTACTCAACTCAGCGTTCTTCACTTCACAAGTAAAAAAAAATAACGTTCTGAAGAACACAGCGATCTTGTCTTTGAAAATGATGAATACTATAATATTTCTCTTGAAATAAAGAAAACCCTGATGATGAATTTGTGCTAATGTCGAAAGTACTCGGAATAAAATAATATGTATCAGTACGGTAATTTTTTCTCTTCCTTTAATAATGATACCTAAAAACTTATTCGTAAATATGAAGAATTCCAATTGAAAATAAATGGAGAAAACTTTTCTAAATTATTCAATGAACCACTTCTCATTGAAAACATGCTGCCAAAATATACACAATATATATATATATATATGTGTGTGTGTGTGTGTGTGTGTGTGTGTGTTTGTGTGTGTGTGTGTTTCTGCATATTATCTTTCCTTAAACATTTCTCACTCACATCAAAACTCATTGAATGAATCAATTTTACTATTATTATATTATACCTTATTTTGTTTTCATGATGCTTTCATCTTCTGATTACAAACTTCGCCCATGATATAGATACATGTTACACAATATTTTCTATATTTTGGTACTCGTCTGTAGCTATTTTCAGAATAGAGCAGCTATTTTTCTAAGAGAGCAAAGGCCATTTTTCTGAACTCTTATTTCTGGGATAATAAGGAGCCAGCTTCCAAGAAATTCCTATAAGAATACTACAAACTGAAAACATTCATATGCAACACCACAATGTTAACATGGCTGAAGAGATCGTGATCTTTTATACGAAAGATTTTATTTAATGCTTTAGAGGATGGTGAAGAAATAAAACAGAGATTCATTGGCCAGGTGAGGACAGGTCCGTCAATATTTAAAACAAACATAAATGCAGGAAAACGAATGTGTATTAAAACTTCGGTAATACTTTCAAAATTATTCTGAACTATATTTTCTTGTATTTAAATTTAGTTTTCTCTCGATGTCATTCCTGCTAGTTTTCAAATGTATGTTATATTTGTCACTACTTAAATCTCAGCCAGGCTTTCATTCTTTACGCTAACTCTATCAACACTGTAATTTTCTCTCTTTCTTTAATAATGACACCCAAAAGCTTGTCCATGAATATTAAATGGCCCAACTGTAAATAAGTAGAGAAAACTTGTCTAAATTATTAGGTAGGGTGGAGTAATGGATAACGTGTCGGACTGAGGAGATCAGAGTTCGAATTCCAGTCGAATCCATTACATTCACTTACGTGCTAATAACCTTGGGAACGGTACGAATCCTTCTCTTCTCCCTCCATCTATGGATAAATATCAGGACAGACCGGGTTCTATAGCCTTCGATGGCAACTGGTCTACCGCAGAAAGAAATGGCAACCTACTGCGGGAAAAATCTGCCTCGTCAGTCATGTATCGAAAGATACATGATCGCCTAAGCGTGTATCACATAAATGACTGACACCAACTGTCATTTTCAAATTTATTTCTCTTTCAGCTTGAAGCATCTACGCCTTAAACATTGAGCTGTCGTATTTAGGTTAACTGAAATACCGAGTTAAATACAATCAAGACAAAGATATTCGTCTGTATAATTCAATGAAAACGTTAGCACTACATGATTGATCATTCTATTTGAAAAGAGATTTCACGTGGTTGATGCTCACTGAACTCTTAAATATTTTCATTGTAAAAAAAATTAACTGAACCTTAAACTGTGACTTGAAATTAAATCACTTTTGAATCAATTTTGAACAGCCTTTCTCATTATAGTGAATTTATTTATTCTGTCCATAAGTTTTAAACTAAAGCTAAAAATATTTCACTTAACTTTATAGAATTGCGTTTAGATAATAACAATATAACTTTGGTGAAAGGTTTGTCAGTATTTTTTCAAGTTCTTTTATTTTTCCCAAAGTAACAGCGTGGAAAAGTAATCCGCGCGAAATGTTTTTCGCGACAGTTCAATCATGAAAACACAGCGTCTTTAATATTCAAATCACGAAAACGTTAAAACTTGGCGTAATTTGCCGATTAGGCTCAATGGACCGAGATAAAAGGCTAGAGAAAGTATCTCAGGATCGTTTGATGGGTAAATTTTGACGAGATTTATACTTTCAGATTCGTACGCATTGCTAGATATAGCAAAGGTTAGAAGTCAGAGTTCAAATGGGGGTTCCACTGAACTTCAAAGAAAGAATCGTATAATGTTCGAAATAAAACTGAATGCTTCGACTCAATTGTAAATTGTAAATGTTCACTTAAGACAAATACGAAAATCAATCCTGATCATTAATTTACCTTCGTATATCTATGATCTTTACAAAGATATGTATGGTCCCCGTTGACATTAACAGCCTCCACTATTCTACATTAATGAAACTTGAGTTGAATTTCAATGACTCGCTATTATTATTATTATTATTATTATTATTATTATTATTATTATTATTAAAGTGAGAACATTTAAAGGGAGAGATAAATTGAGATAAGAGAGAGAGAGAATAAGAATGACAAGACGTGTGTATATATATATATATATATATATATATATATATATATGATGAAAAATATGGAAAAGACAAAACAAAATCCGAATATGTAAGTTTACTGTTTTAATGTTGTTTTACTGTCGACATCAGACGTTTCGGTCTAGTAGACCATCTTCAGGACAGGGTTATTAGAAACATACTTAGGATTAAACGATATTTAAGTCAACATGAAAAGACGATAGACACAAGACTGAATTTCAGTTGTTCTGTTTCTGATTAGTCTTGTGTCTATCGTCTTTTCATGTTGACTTAAATATCGTCTACACCTAAGTATGTTTCTAATAACCATGTCCTGAAGATGGTCTACTAGACCGAAATGTCTGACGTCGACAGTAAAACAACATTAAAACAGTAAACTTGCATATTCAGATTTTGTTTTGTCTTTTCCATATTTTTCATCATACCGTCGGATCTACATCCACATATTTGCTTATATATATATATATATATATCAATTATGTAGTGCGTGTTCAATTTATATAACGTAAATCATTCATACGAAAAGCAAATAATGAAGCTAATAATATGGCAACAATCATTCTCGCAAACAATATTTAATAATAAAATATAATCAACTTCGAATCTGTTAATGAATGGTATGATCCTTGTTTATAAATTCCGGTTTTATCAGGTCTTAATTTTTCTACTAGCCCGGCTTTCAATCGTTTCGAACGACCATCATCAGGTAGACATTTAAGTAAGTTTTTTAAATCCAGGTAATAATGAGACATCGAAAGTTAGTGCAGACCGAAAGAAGTGTTTTTTAGCAATGTGATATTGTTAAATGTAAGAATAATTTTGGAGCGTGCAGTCACGACGCTGATATATATATATATATATATATATATATATATATATATATATATATATATATATATATAGTCAGCCACAGATAGACTGTTTCGCTGTATCACAGCTCAACAGTGTGGTTGGACATCCGATCCCTTTAGGCAGGGACCGAAACCCGACCGATGAGATATCAGTTGGAGATTCTAACCCCTAGGTCATCGAAGGGAAAGGCGGATTTATGTGCATTTATTTTTTTCAAAAACGCACCAGTCACTCAGATAACTCAATATATATCTATGTTTGTGTATTTGCGTATTGTTATGACAGTAAATGTATACAAATGTATGCATATGTTAGACTATATAAACCTGAACATCGATAAATAGATAGATATGAGCTTGTCTGACTGAAACACACACACACACACACATACATATATATATATATATATATATATATATATATATATATATATATATATATTAATAAATATACATATACCTACGTTCGAAGTGCAACTTAATGTTTGGTATATACGGTTGCTAATATCTATTTATTTGATTTATCTACATTAATCTCTCTCTCTCTCTCTCTCTCTATATATATATATATATATATATATATATATAGAGAGAGAGAGAGAGAGAGAGAGAGAGAGAGAGAGATAAGTAGAAGGATTATATTTTCACATTTGCATATAGTGACGTGCTTTATAGCACATTACTGTATATTAAATATAAGCGATCGCGTGCCTTTCTGTGTTTGCGCGAGTGAGTGCATGCGCATGCGCGTGTGTGTATATGAGTGTTCCTGTCTGTAGCGTTTCTAGCCTACGTATTTCTGCTTTCATCAAACATAAAGTTCAAAAGATGAATTTCCTTTTATTTTACAACCTCCTCCGACGAACATTAACATTATTATTGTCATTATTTGTTCCTGGACTTCTTTCTCGACTTCTCTCCGTTTACGCTGGAATCAAGTAACAACAAATACTTTATAATCTTGACTATCCCATCAGTTACGTATGTCTTTTTCTTATATTTTCTTTTTTCAGTTTTTACAATTTTAGTACTTAATTTTTTTAGGTACGATGCCATGTGCTCCAATTGTCAGCGTCATGAATTTATATCCACACCCACCTAGTTTCGCAAGATAATCTAGCTAGATTTCTTTATTCACGCGTAATAGATTTGGTTTTCTTACTCGAATCAGATGGTCAAATATTAAATTAGTTCACACATTAAATATTTTGCATATACTCTGTTTGCATTGAAAACATTTTAAAATATTTGAAAGTTGCTCATGGGATTGTGTATTGAAACCTTAACTTGGCTTTTTATATTCTTAGGTTGTAAGACATTTTTTATGTTTAACGTTCTTTTTATAGATACAAATATTTAAGTAAATGCTCTGTTTATAATAAACAGTATTAAACAACATTTAACGGCCTGAATGTCCGAGAAATTCTCATAGAAAATATTCGTCCTCCGACAGGATTCGAACCTGTATCCTATACGGAACCGTCATTTAGCCTGATCGTTCGGTTGGCAAGGTCGAATTTACTGCTTATAAACTTCAATTTTCCATGAATCTTTCACGTACATTCATCTGCTCATGGCGTATCAAATGTAAACAAATGACGTCACACATTATGAAATGGACAAAGTCCGACAATTATTTTAAGGCATTTTTATATTTCACATTCTTTTTATAGATTCAAATATTTAAGTAAATGCTCTGTTTATAATAAACACTATTAACGACATTTACCCGCCTGAATGTCCGATATATTTTCATAGAAAATATGCGTCCTCCGACAGCTGTGAATGTACGTAAGAAAATCATGGAAAATTGTAGTTTAAAAACAAGAAAATCGACCTTGCTAACGGAAACGCTCATCTGTGGCTAAATTAGTAAAGTACGTCAGGCTATAAGACGGTTCCGTATAGGATTCTGGTTCTATTCCTGTCAGAGGACGCGTATTTTTTATGACAATTTCCCGGACATTCCGGCCGGTAAATGTTGTTTAATACTGTTTATTATAAACAGAGCATTTACTTAAATATTTGTATGTATAAAAATAATGGATAAACATAAAAATGACTTAAAATAATTGTCGGATTCTTAGGTTTCCCAATCCACTTGTTATATATACTCACAGACTATTTCTTTCACAAAAACAGCAATTGATGCTTTTATTAGTTTTGGGGATTTCAATTCTGACAATTTGTTCTTGTTCTTTACTGCAATGATTAAATGTTTTCTCTATTTATAGGTTCGCTATCTAACCTAAAACACGCTTACGTTTTTGTTATTCTTCTAAGCTAACGTCACACATTCTATTATGATTGGAAGAATCACATCTCTCTCCATACATTCTACATTTATAATTTTTTTCTATCTTGATATTAATAGAGTTAATTCTTCGATCTTTGTTTCAAGACGCTAATCTTCTTTCGAAATATTTGTTGTTTGAAGACGAAATCGGCGCAAGAATACACAGCGAATATTTATGAGAGTCTGCGATTTAGGCAATATAGGAAGAGTTAATGGAAATCAGAAAGACAACTAAAAAAGAAACACTGAACTTAGTGACAGGTTATGTAGCAGAGCATCTTTCAATGAGGATAAGTCTAATCTGGCTGATTGATGCTCTCAGCCAAACTGACTGAAAAATCAATATTACAAATCTCTGTGCTAGCTTGAAGTTCGTCATGGTATTCATCTCAATTCAGTACAGTCTCTAGTTCCTCAATGTTCTGCGGAAAATGGATGCCTAGACTCCATGAAAAGAGCAGATAGTTGCTTAGTTACAGGAGATAAGATCTGGAATTACCAATCTGACAAATAGAGCAAAGATATCCAATGGAGTGACGCCATCCATACTTATTCTGAGGGTGAAAGAAGTCTAAAGCACCAGTTCTGCATGGTGTGTGATGAACACTTAGTGTTCATTTAGGTACTCACGCTATTAGTAGTTAAAGCAAATGGCACCACTATCAAATCTGAATCCAACGAAGGCATAGCAAATAATCGAAGTATGCTACATTTGAAGGAGTGTGACGTGACTTTGAAAGATTACAATATAAAATTACGTAATCCCTTAAAAACCAGAGAAACACAGTGAAGGCTTCGAAATTTTGCATCCTGATCTGGAAATGTCAAAATATCATCTGTTTAGACCCATGATAAGAACGCTTATATAACAGCACTTCTCCAACGATGATGAAGGGAAAAACGACATTTGTTAAGACAGAGCTAGGAAAGAAGTTTAAAGCTTCTATTAGGTGGGTATGCATGTACAATTCAATGATAGTATACCTCTTTTAGGAAGGTAGGCATGTTGAGCAGGAGACAAGGAATTATGAAAATGTTATGATCATTTGAACAAATATCATAACTTATTCATTGACCCGCATATGTTATCTGAGTTTTTGAGTCCTCGTAATTATTATTATTATTATTATTATTATTATTATTATTATTATTATTATTATTATTATTATTATTATTATTATCATTTCCTTTGATTTCTAGTGTATATTCATTTCTTTCCGGGTCCCAGCCAGACACCTAAGGTCAGAAATGGTGTCATAAAATTTTCCACTGAGCAACTGAAAATCTTTTTAAAAAAACAAACAAAAAACACACATATTTTACATAGATAAACTCATTGTTAACGTGTAGACTGTACTCGTGAGATAACAATTGTTCCTATTTCTTTAAGATATGGACTTCCAGTAATCCCTTCACTGTGTCTACTGGAATCTTTTCCAACCAATCCGAGGGCTCCAACTACAACAGAGATTGTTGATGTCCCCATGTAATACATTTTTGAGATTTCGCTTTCAAGGTCTTTGTGTTTTGATAGCTTTTTGTTTGGGTTTTGGAGTTATGGCTTTGAATGAAATGGGGCAAAATTAATGAAATGAAATCAAAACATTCAATTTAGTCTTTTAACCCTGATTTTATAACAATGGAAAATTGAGTTATTTTAGTGTGTGAACATTTTGATATGCAGACAGGGAATTATGTATACATTCAATTCGATTTTGAGAATACACGGGAGACGGGCCAGACACACGCGCAGTTGCACACCCCCTGAGATAGAACTCAATATTCCCTTGAATTTCTGATTAAACTTGCTGAACACATAGATCAAGATTCCAAATCGCCGTCTTTTAATATTTTTGTGATAATAGATGCCAAATACGAGGGTTGAATTTTTCGGTATAAAGACTTCTAATACAGATAGAAGCTTACTCTTTTTTATTTCTTTGGTTTTTGTTTTACTTCTTTTTCACATGGATTTAATTTCTTTTGCAGATTAAAAAAAACTATGAGAGTTTTGGCGATTAACAAAGATGGCCGACCAAGAAGCATGCTCCAGGATTGAACAGCGGTCAGTTATCAAGTTTTTGGTTGCTGAAGGGTGCAAACCAGTTGAAATTCATAGGAGAATGTCAACTGTGTATGGTACCACATGTTTCAGCAAATAAAATGTCTACAAGTTGGCTAAATTGTTTAAAGAAGGACGGAGCAGAGTTGAGGATGAAGACAGGCCTAGGAGGCCTACAGAAGTGAGGTCACCTGAGGTGATCAAATCAGTCAATGACATCATTCAGTCTGACAGAAGGGTGACAGTGGATGACATTGAAAGGATTTTGAGCTTACCTGTTGGGACAAACGCAGGGGTCATCAGTCAGATGGAGTCATCTTGCATCATGACAACGCAAGGCCTCACATAGCAGCCCAAACGGTGCAGACCATCAACGAGCTGGGCTGGGAACTGCTCCCTCATCCCCCTTACAGCCCAGACCTTGCCCCTTTAGACTTTCACCTCTTTGGTCCCTTGAAAGAGGCACGAAGTTTAAAAGTGACGATGAAGTCAAAAGTGTTGTGAGCGACTGGCTGAGACATCAGTCCAAAGATTTTTACGCTGAGGGAATATGGAAGCTTGTTCACAGATGGGAAAAGTGTGTGATAGTGCTGGGAGACTACGCTGAAATCAAAAGGTAGGCTTCTATCTGTATTAAAAGTTTTTATACCGAAACATTCACCTTATTTATTTAATGACCCTCGTTTATCCGATTGTAAATGAATATATTCACCTTCATTAAATGGTTTATATTTAGCCAAAACTAACATTATTATTTCTTCGGTGAGAGATTGACATTATTTACACTAAGACCAGCCATCAATAAGAAGTTTACCACGGCTTATAGATTAAAAGAAGAAAGACAACTTTCTTGGTCAGTAAGAATCACAACACTTGGAGAACCAAGAGTGTATGATCGACGACTTATCCTGGCACCAATTTCTAAACCAGTTTGGAAGCTGTATAACTCTCCAATATCCAATAGCCGTGTGAGGTTTGAGATATCCGAACAAGCAGTGTCCGAACTGAGCATCTGCACGTCGAAAGAAAGCGAGACTAGACCAACGGGGCTTAGGAGACGTGTACGGGAAGAGATGGGTGTTATATACTAGGGGTCGTTTCACTGATCCTATCGAAACCTTTTCCAATCTAACGGAGTGCTCCAAATATCACCAAGGAGTCTTTGTACATTTCCAAAGATCCAAAGAGTTAAGGATCCATGTGTGTGGCACGCTACCAAACGCATTTTGGTAATCTATCCATATCCCGTCAATGGTAATATTTGTACCGTTTTTCCTGTAATTTTCCAGGATCACTATTTGTCAGTTGTTGATCTTTGCAAAGATATGAACCTTTTCCGCACCCCTTCAGTTCCAGAAGAATGTTATTTTCATTGAGAAAAGACTATCTTTCCTAGCTCTGAGATGCTGATGTGTCCACAGAATTTTACTTACTTGATATTCGGTACCATTTTTTCCGCATTCAACGCTCCTATCTCAACAGCGATAATCGTAGTTTTAAGTTTCCACGTATTACATTCATTTGCTGGTCCTTATTATTTGGCAGTTTTCGAAATTCGTTTTTAGAGACGCTGGAATCTTTTTGTCAAGTCATATCAATTAGTTGACGAATTCACTTTTTTATTTTATGTCTAGGTCTGGTCTATTTGCATCAATTTTCCTGTCTGTGATGATTGGGAAATTCTACAGTATATTCACTGCATCAATATTTGTTACATCCTTTGGAGGGTTGTTGCACCATGTTTCCGGGACAATTCGCAGGGACATGTCTATGAATATATTTTCATAGTCTGTCATGTCTAATAAAGTATGCTTTCTCAGAGAAACAGCGCAGTTTGATACTGTGTGGTCGACAGTTTCATTACATTTATGGTATAATTGACAGGCGGAATTTGAGTCATCTTTGTTGATTTAAACATTTGGAAGTATTAGATGAAATATAGGATTATTTCCTTTGATTTCTGTTGTAATTA
Organism: Acanthosepion esculentum; assembly: GCA_964036315.1. Classification (NCBI taxonomy): domain Eukaryota; kingdom Metazoa; phylum Mollusca; class Cephalopoda; order Sepiida; family Sepiidae; genus Acanthosepion; species Acanthosepion esculentum. The sequence continues at coordinate 124,309,099 of OZ038485.1, read as the reverse complement.
ATTTCCGTTTCCAGGGATCTAAGGTGAGAATTCTTTTGTAAAAATAAAAAAATAAAGCAATAATTTAAGAGGCCACATATTTTACATAAGGTGCGAGCTGTACTTACGAGAACAATATTTTTGTATTTCATTAAGACACGAGCTTGAATGAGCTTATCGGAATCTTTTCCAATCAAACCACGGAATTCTACTAGAACTGAAATTATTGTCAAACTTTTAAGATTTCCATTTCAAGATCCTTGTAATTTGTTTTTGCAGATTTGATTATTATATCTGGGCGATTAATTTTGATTGTTTGGTTTGTGTGTATTCTAAATTTATTATTATTATTTTTATTTGATTTCCTTTGATTTCTGATGTCTTCTCATTTCTTTTCGAGTCCCGACCAAAAGCCTAAGGTCAGAAATGGCATCATGAAATTTTGAACTGAACAATTAAAAAAAAATCACAGATATTTTAAATAGATCGAGCCATTCGTAAGTTGTGGGCTGTACACGTGAGAACAATTTTGTTGTATTTCTTTAAGGTGTTGAATACAATCCCATCAATGAGACTCTTGGAATAGTTTCCAATCAATCAGAAGAATCCAACTACAACTGGAATTGACGATGTTGTCACGTGCCACAGTTTTGAGATTTCATTTCCGCAAAAGTTGCAGATTTTCCAGTGCAGATATTCGCCCACTCTGCCATGGGTTTTATATGTAGTGGGTGCAACCTGATACGAGTTAATCAATTGTTTCTGGATATTTATCTCATAATCTGCATTTTCGGTTAACAGAATATTTCAGTATGTGTGCTTGATAATTTTTAGTTAGAAAACAATAGTCCTATGAATCAAGAATAAAACTTTCGATTTCAGACGTTGCCACTTATGGGTCCGGGGTTTGTCTCCATCAGATTGTTTCGTACGGGCAGAATATTGACCGTGAAGCGATTTATCTTGATATCGTTTCTGTATCTGGTCGGTTGCATTTGTTTTTGCTTTCTTTTTAAGTATTTTGCAGGTTCCGTCAGTGTATTGTGCTTTACTCGTATTTGTTCACTCATTTGAAACTACATTTTGAACTTGTGGGCTTCCTTTATTACTGAATAAATCCGCTTACTACTTTTTTGTTCTTTGACACATCGTCATAGAGTCTTGTGTAGTTTCCAGGTATCTTTGAAGGCCAATTGTTGTAGTTTTGTAAACATTCTATTTAAATAATCCTCTGTCTCCTTCGGGCACGTACAGACGATCAACATCAGAATTTTCGTGGCAGATGAGAAGCTTTCTCGTTTTGGCGTTCATTCGCTTAATGTCAACGATAGTCGAGTTATGTGTAAACTATATTGCATCACAGGGTCAGCCAAGGTGTTTATATCTGATATGCAGTTTTTATTCTCGGTATTAAGTATCAGACGCACACTTTTACCATCTCCTCCTTTTTGGTATGCTGTATTCCATCTCCTTCGCTAATTCATAGGTACTTATAGGATTCTTCTTGTTCCAGCTTCTAAATCTATGTTCCTCTAATTCTCTTTCTTGACTGTTACTTTCGCACATTTAGCTAATCTGAAATCTTTATCTATATCATCACTGAAACATTTTACATTATTGAGGAGACCCTTCAACTTATTGTCATCTTTGCCAAAGAGTTTGGGATCATCCATGTTGAGTAGGTGATTCAATATACTCTTGTTTGGTTTGTAGTCATATTCAGTATCTGTCTATATGGAGATAAAAGGGAGATCACCACCATCTGTGGGATCAGGTTGGGATCCTAGACAAAGAACACCATTGGAAAATTCGTAAACTCAAGGAATCAGCACATATGCTAGGCCACAAAAATCTCCTGAGCCGACCAAGCAAAAAATGAATACATATGGGAACCAGTAATAAGGAGTGCCAGAGAAAAGCGATAATAACAACACAAATTGCAATATGAGCTCTGGTAAAAACATGTAATGATAAAAGCAATAAATTGCAATATGAGCACAGGTAAAAATGTTTGCTGAGACATTAGGTTTATAATATCCAGAAATTCATACACAGATGTCCTCAAGGAAACATGGCACAGTGGATAAAGGCAGTGGAGAACTTTCAGAGGGAAATTAACAGGAGATAACTCATAACTGACATCCATTAAACATGGCACGTGGAACTAGAACAGTCTACTCCAGTGAGCGAAATAAAGGGTTCAGTTCGACATTCCAACTACCTGAAGAAGGCCGGATCGTACAACAACCGAAACGTTGTAATATGGCGACAAAGATGAGGACAATAGTCCGAATAATGTAAATTGTAACCATATTGTTGTTTAGTTCATGCGTAATGGAGATTAAGGACAGACAAACAAATATGGTGACAAGGAGTCTCCTTGAAAGATTCCACGTCGGATATTCAGACGTTTGGAGATGGCAGTGCTTCTACTGTGATTTAGTTATAGTGTGGTGTTCCACATTCCCATGCTGTATTTAAGGAAATTTATTATCATGGAGGAGACTTTGTACATTTCTAAATTCATAAGGATCCAAGAGTGTGGCCCACTATCAAAGGTTTTACGGTAATCAATCCACGCTGCGCTAAGATTTCTACATCGTCTACTGCAATTTTCCAGGATCATTTTCTTTAACAGTAGTTGATCTTTCCAATCATATGAAACTCATCTGCATCCCGTCTGTTCTAGTGGAAGAATGTTGTTTGCTTCGAAAAAAAAAAGAGTAAGTACGGTTCGTCAGGACAGACGTGATAAATTTACATGTGGCAGACAGGCGTGCTATTAGTCTATACGTTTTCGGGTCATGCGTTTCACTCGTTTTTAGCAGGAGATATATAATACATTCATTGATCCATTCCATAATTTCATTGGGATTATTAATAAGAATTGGTAGAGTTTGTGCAATTTTTTATGGATTGATGACATATGATGGAGCCAGAAATTGATCACCTTATCATTTCCTGGGGATATCCATTTTTGAGATTTTCTTAGACCTTGCCTAACCTTAGTCGTATTTATATTTTCACATTATGTTATACGTTCATCCAGCATTCGTTCTTTTTCACGTTGGATCAATTCTGCATTGAGGTTATATTCCTTTGAGAAGCTCCACATTTTATCCCAAAATTTTGTTATATTTCTTAAGGTGCGTTTGTGATACAATTTGTTGTCACCGCTGTAAAATAAAACCTAGGAAAGTTTTCACGTCAATAGAAGGAGCGATATACTGAGAGACATTGAAACGTGAAGAGTTAAAACCCGTGGGAAGAAATGAGGCTTTAATTCACACATGAAAAACTTGAATTGTACGTCCAGCAGTTTGAACAATGGAAAAGTGATCCAGACTTAGTGGGAGGCAATGTTGAATGATACACAGCTGCATATGCGGGCTGGAAGCGAACACGTATATTTTTGTAAACAGCTGAATTTAGAACTGAGTTTTCCTGGACGGAAAATGGTTGAGGTAGTAGGCGCAGATAAGACATCAAGGAGGATGGAGGAACAACCCACGCTCACTGAAGTGGTCGGTGAGGGAGGACAATAAAAGAGAGAGTGCAGATAGGGAATATCCCAAAGTTATGATGTAAGCCGGAGGGGATTCACCGAAATGCTCCTACCTCACCATACCCCATGCCAATTTGGGCGAATGTCCATGAATACGATGCGCGAAGCGAATTAAGTAGAAGTTAGAAGAGAGGCAGAAGAGACGGAGACGAGACCAGAGACAAAAGAGCGGCCCATGTGATTATCTGCCGATGAAAGCCTCCGACTTCAACCTTGTGGCGAAGCTTACCAACAAGAGCAACCCAGATTTTGCCAGGTCAACAATAATATCACTTTTAGACGCTGATTGGGCTGATAATTTATTGAGAACCAATTGATATAAATCAATTATTGTACAAAGGACTGATTTAAAAACAGTATTACTTTTGTTCAATTATTCGAGTGTTATTTTTTTACTGTACGTCATCGCCCTGCTTGGAGAAGCCCAACGCGAAGATACCCGCGACAATTCGATCTTGACTGCCTTATCATCAACCTTAAATCACTACATGGGATAAGGTTATTTCGGAATTGAAGCGGTCACTTCAGTGACTAGGCGCGGCTTTGGATGTCTTGGACGTCTGCGGAGGGTGTTGTACGAGTACTCGTTTTGAATATTTTATTTTGTCGATAGAACATACAACGTTTTATGTATCGTCTTGTTCTCTGCGCCTTTAACTGCAGTTTCTCTTTCAGAATTTCCTTGCTTGATTGAATTTCATTTAGTGATTTAATTTTATATTTCCGCTTGATATTCTTGCATTTGCGTGTTGAGACATTTGGATTTCTAGTGATCTCGATCTACAAATCTTATATATGATTTCCATTATTTGTAGCATCAGTTTTGCCTTCAAACTGGCTCTCTTTATCTGTTTTTTAATCATTTCATTGTCTTAAACACAAGCTTCCCAATAGCTGCTAAAGATGTTGCGTATATGGCATTGATAACTTAGGTGATGTTTCTCAGTAGTTTTCCCGTTAACAGTGTTTCCAGTGCAGAAGTTGTATATTTACTCAATGTGCTGTTTGGACTTTGTCACATGAACTTTTGCGAGCTGGTATTTTTCACTTCGGTGATTTCACCTCTGTGTTTTTCATGGAATTCTACCCTAATGTAGTTGGACTCATTTTCGCTGACATCGTCTGGATAACTACAGGTTATGTCACAGATAAATTCTTCGGTTTTACTTCCTGGGAAATTATTATTTTGTATCTCATTTATTTTAGTTTTTTAATTAATCCTCTGTCATTTTATTAATTTCTACTCTTATCTCTCTATTGATTGAGTGATAGGTTATTGTATTCTGTATTTTATTTCGTTTTGTCTTTTTTTTGTTTCGCACAATGTCCCTCCGGTCATTGTCGAGTATGTTTGAGTTGAGATGAGATCTTATTTCAATTCCCAACACAGTTCTACATATTGCTTATGCCTGATTCATGGGTTTCTTTTATGGATTTTGGAGTGTGGGGAAAAACGATGTCATGATTTGTTGATACTCTACGCGAGACCATTTCGTTCGCTTTCTTTTTATTACGTTATTTGGCATTGATCCAAGGTTGGAAATAGTCCGAGTTTGGTGACCAAGTGTCTCTATGTTTTGGAAGAGATTGTTCCAATGATTTCTCGGCCCAGACTGGTTCCTCTCTGAGGTACGCGGCTTTTATTGCCCCGGGTGACGGCCGATCTGGTACGAAAATTTGTTCGTAATCAGTGAGATTCGTAATCTTTTGCATGTTATTCTTGACCGCCAAGGGGTAATTTTATTCAAGTTATCAGCTCTAGAACGACAGTCAACCAAGACCAGAGAGCTCGTCCTGCTCATGAGATAAGGAGAGATTATATTCATATAACGATAGTTAAATTTTCCATTATTGAGTACTGTATTCAGGCGGTAGCATAGGCGTATAGGCGTATAGAGATGGTATTGACTACACTAAATTTCAACTTAAGTCACAGTGAACACTACCAGATGAAATATCAGGTGGACATGCATTAATATGGAGGACTATTAGGAAATAATTAAAATGAAAGAATTAAAGTTAAATAAAGTCAAAGAGACTTAAAATAAAATGTTTAAAAAATGTATTAGGTTGGTGCAAAAATAATGTCGTTTTTTGACGTTCAACTTATATATATATAACGACATTATTTTTGCACCAACCTAATTATTTCAAATGGTATAAATTTTGCGATTGCTTACATGTTGACATCAGACACGAAATGTAATTCGACAAATATTCAACTTTCCGACGCCACCGTGAAGAGTAGTTATCATTTTTCATTGGGTAGATTATCCACACACCACAGTTTGGCGGAAGAGCCATCAACCTGCTTGCCATTTAAGTTTTCAATCAAATATGTCAGTCATAAAGCAAACTATTGTCGGATTAGTACACCTGTTGCCATTTGCAAACAGAGGAACAAAAATCGTTGTTGTTACTATTATTATTCATTCGGTTAGTATTTTATTTTTACTGAAACTTTACCTCCTTCACTTTGTATTCTTTATTAAGCCTCCTTAAGTCTGTCAGTATATTATTAGTATTGTTTTTAAGTTTTAGAATGCTAATCGTTCTGGGATCATGTGAGTGTAAATTCTATCCACACGCCAGCATTCTTGGCGATATTCTTGCCGAGTGCAGTTTGGGGTCTGTATCGTTTCAAGAATCTTGCATAAACTTGTATGTATTGATTATGATTATTCATGGCAGCATCATTTGCAGTTCTTGTGAAAGCTTCTGAAATTGTTTAACTTCGGATTCAGACACTGAAATGAGCGTGGCGAAAGATGGATCCAGTGCTGCACAGGCTGGGCTAGATAGATAGATAGATAGATAGATAGATAGATAGATAGATAGATAGATAGATAGATAGATAGATAGATATGAACAGGCTGGGATAGATAGATAGATAGATAGATAGATAGATAGATAGATAGATAGATAGATAGATAGATAGATATGAACAGGCTGGGATAGATAGATAGATAGATAGATAGATAGATAGATAGATAGATAGATAGATAGATAGATAGATAGATAGATATGAACAGGCTGGGATAGATAGATAGATAGATAGATAGATAGATAGATAGATAGATAGATAGATATGAACAGGCTGGGATAGATAGATAGATAGATAGATAGATAGATAGATAGATAGATAGATAGATAGATAGATAGATAGATAGATTTTTGCCGAGTGCATTTTGGGGGTTCTATTTTTTCTAGAATCTTTTATAACGCAATATAAACAGATTATCATTATTTATGACAAAAGATTTGCTATTCTTGTGCAAGATTCTGAAAATTCCCGGACTATAATCCCGAACTGAACATGCCGAAAGATAGTTCCAGTCCTGCACATCAAGCAATTACCAAAGCCTGATTCCAGGAGCATCCAAAACGTATTTGGACATGGTGAAAACTAGGAGGAGACTACAAGAACCCGAATTACTACATAATTATCAACAGACGGTTGATAAACGCACTTTTATACTGCAAAACATACCTAAGTACACACTGCGGTATCAACCATCTTCTGGTCATGTGATTCATCACTGTATAACTACAGACACTGCCCCACCTAAACTGCAATATGACAGAGTCATTGCGGATCCAAGATGAAAGAAAACATGCAAAACAGAGTTGTAAACAAATATAATCTGGACGAGAAAAACGAAATCCAAGTGGAACATGTTGAAAGAAACACTAGTGAGGACAGCGAACGAGATTATCTCCATTTAAACTAAAGAAGAAAAGAAGAAACGGATGACAGGAAAGAATTCTACGATTGATGAAGAGGCAATAGCAAATAGTGCCAAGGAATTAAAAGGAATACTGATCATTAACCACAGATATTAAAAACAAATGCAGGCGGCTAAAAAGCGATTTTTATTCGAGGGTTATTTTTTCCTGTGCGTCATCGCTCTGGTAGGAGAAGGCCAACACGAAGATATCTGCGACAGTTCAATCTTGGCTGCCTTATGATCAACCTTAAATCACAGCATGGAATAACGTTATCTCGGAACAGAAGCGGTCACTTCAGCGATTAGCTGCGGTGTTGGATGTCCAGGACGGCCGGTCAGGGTGAGTACGCAAATATAGAGCGAACGATTAAGACAATTACAGCAAGTATGCACATCGGAATAAATGATTTATCAAGAAGAAAGATAAGCCATTCAAAAAGTAAGAATCACTGATAATAGAAAAGGGACAATATTCCAAATGGAGCGAATACGTCAGAG
>OZ038485.1:124291329-124296329 GCA_964036315.1 Acanthosepion esculentum | reverse complement strand
TTTGTATCTATGAAAAAGTATATATAAACATAAAAACGTCTTAAAATAATTGTCGAACTTTGTCCATTTCATAATATATATATATATATATATATATATATATATATATATATATATATATATATATATATATATATATATATATATATATATATATATATATATATATATATATATAGTGCCATGCAAAATTTTACAACCCGTTACAAAAATGTTTCTTTAGGTATTTCTAACACAGATTAATGAAACTTTTACTGCTAATAATATATATGGTTAGTCAAACAATCAGATTTAAAAAATAATCAATAAAAATATCACACGAAAACACCGATATTTAATAAAGCAAAAGTTTACAAAACATTTATTTAATCATCTATTAATATTTCGTAGCGGAAACCTTATTTCTAATTACAGCATGCAGGCGTTTAGAGTAGTCCCCTACGAATTCCTTGCATGATTCTTGGCTAATAATTTTCCATTCTTCACGAGAACATTCCTTTAGTTCATGCGTGATTTGCAGATACCTTCTATGAATTCTTAGTTTTAGCTCTCTCCATAAAGTTTCAATCGGATTGAGATCTGGAGATTGACTTGGCCATTTTGGAACTTCTGTTATATTTGAACTTTGATTTTGTAAGCTTTACAGTATGTTTAGAATCATTGTTTTGTTGAAAGACACAACCTGGTTATAAGTCCAGCGAATTCCACGTCTATCTCCAAAATATCCCTGTAATATGCTCCATTCATCTTCCCTTCTATCAATTCAATTTTCCCCACACCTTGGTCACTAAAGCAACCCCAGGTCATGATTGGTCCGCCTCCAAGATTTACTGTTGTGATAGTGTTTTTCGGCCAATGTTTAGTACTCTTCTTTCTCTAGAACGTTGCCACAGCATTTACGCCAAAAAGTTCAATTTTGGTTTCGTCTCATCAAAGTACATTTTCCCAAAATTCTGCAGGTTTGATCCTATGCTCTATTCTATAATGTTTTCAATCTCCTAACGACAATGTGCATTCCATAACCACTAACATCTATGTCATAAATAATGCTGTAATAGAATAAATTCAGAACTGCCAGCCCTCGTTTCAAAATTGTTCTCGAAAATGTAAATAGCAACCCTGCACAGTCGTTTAAAGTCAAAGCTGAAAAAACAGACTTACTTCTGGTGAGTTTTGGAAAATCTCAAGTTAAATTCTTAGTTGAGGCAAATTGTCAGTTCCTGCAATTATTAATAGCTCTGAGGTTGTCAGTTCTTCATAAAACAATGCTAAGTTCTTTGCAGTGAACTTCGCCTCTGTATAAAAGGGTCACTCTCAACCTGACTTTCACGTATGGGTAAGTTTCGAAAACCCGTCAAAAACCTTCACTCTACTAGTGGCCCGGATAAAATCCCTGTATTTTTTCTTAAGAAAATTACTTCAGAGTTATCTCCAAATAATACAACTGCTCTCTATAGAAACATTTCTAATTCTATCGAAAGTGTTAGCAGTATAACTTTTTTTCCAAAATGCTAGCAAGCGCTCATCCCAGGTGCAATATCACCCCATTAGCCTACTTTATAATCCATCATCAACAAGAAGGTTGTTGAACATGTCAACAGAAACAACCTCCTAACAACAAACACCATTGGTTTTGTTCTTCGTGATCAATTGTTGATGCCTTAACTGTCATTACACACAGAATCACTGAGGTACTAGAGAATAAATTCGTCCCGAGAAACATCGCCTTTGATAACTCAATGACTTTTAACTAAATGCGCCATAGGGGTTTTCTGCCCAAACACCCTAGCTGTGGTGTCCCTGGAAGAGTCGTCGTAATTGTCAATTCCTTCTTGTCAGGTAGATCCAGGAATATCATTATTACTTGTTAGTCTTGTGAAACTAATGAGTTACATCCAAGCGTACCTCAAGGCTTTCACAACGTCTCTACCTTCTTTCTGTTTAATATAAATTATATATAATAAATATAAATGAAGGGATTTTACCAGATAATAAGTAAATATTTATGCACATTATACCACAGTCTATGGGGGTCCCTCCAAAATCTTGATAACCAGGCCCTGGCAAATGATCATTCCTCTGACATATTCTAAAAGTTCAATGGCAGAAAATTGGTTTGCAACATGCAATGCCTCCAAAATCAAACATCCCAGAGGAAACCCTGAATATTCTCCTACCATGAATAATGATAATGCTCTCAATGGGGATCCTTGCGTTAACACAAGGCCACATGTAGAACCTTTATATACGACTCATCTCTAAAGGTGCTGAAACAGGATCTGCTCCTTATACAGCTCCAGAAAATATTTGGTTTCTCCTTCTCTGATCTATATTTATAACATAAAACCAGAAATGGAATATTGTTGCCATATCTGGGCTAGGGGTGGTTAATTCCTCACATTCTGACATTGACAGAGTTCAAAAGCGTCTACGTGGCCCTGTGGGTTATTAAATATTTTGCGCTCTACGTTGCACGCTTCTCACTTCTCTATCGCTATTTCCATGGAAAGCATTCTGATGAACTACATTGATTATTTCTACAAGTTCAGAGTATTACAGGTAAGGCGCACCAACGCAAGCATACAGGTTCGAATCACCATCATTCCCTTCATATTCCATTTGTGAGAAGGACGTTCAATTCGGACACATTCTTCACAAGAATCGCTACTTTGAGGAAAAGACTCCGTAGAGGCTTCTTCCCGGATTACTAAAATCCTAACCTCTTTAAGTCTCATGTAAAACATTATCTCCTTTCAACAGTAAAAATTTAGAAATCCATTAACTTAAGTTGCTCTTGTATTAGTAGGGGGCAATTGTATAAGATATAAGGATCGATAATTATGATTTATTTGTTCTGCAATACTTGCCTTATCAATATGATAATTCTATTGCATAAATCTATCAAGACTGGGAACATTGATTTGATTTTTTGATGATTTTTATCAATATTATATTCGTGAGCTTAGAATCTTTTCAGTGTAGTGTTCTTCGGTGAATGATATAAATTTCGCGAACAATGTGCGAAAATTTGTTAGTATAATCACTATGTAAATGAGTCAGGCGTCTATATAAAATCCATTTTTTGGCTAAGTGAAATGTTCTTGTTCTTGGATTGTAAACTCAATCTATATGTTCTGTTCATATTTTTTTCTAAGGCTTTGGAGAATGTATCTTTCGCTTGTACTTCTCAGATTTCCGCCTGAAGCAATCAGCCAGTTAAAATCAAGATAACTGGCAGGTGGCCGGTCAAAAATCAGTAATTTTGGAGCTAAGTCACGTTCTTTAGACACGCTCCGATTTCAGTTCTAAGAACTAAAATGTTTCACATTTTTGGCTGTAATTTATGAGGTTGTGTTTAACCTTGTCTTTTTATAGTTGGCCACTCTTATACAAGGTTACCCGTCTACTAGGGCGGCTAGCCAATCCCTATTGCAGACGCTTGCTCAGGCGGATTTGTGTTTATTCAACACCCACAGAGCCTACCTGTCGTTTATACTGCAACAATTCTGAGAAGACCTTAGTTACATTTCCGAGAAATCTTACGTGATCAACAGATTGAACAAGGCCATTAAGCTCAATGTGTTAGCACGGCCACCACCCAGTTTCATTCACAAGGTTTCGGCCAAACTGTGGTATGGTTTTCAGGCACTTCTCAAAGATGACGCACGCTGGGATCTACCCCTTCAGTCACCTTTTTGACAATGTTGAGATTCGAACCCGAGGCTCATGGTCAGAGTGAGAACGTTGTAACCACTCGGCCACGTTCCCAGTGTATGGTTTTCTAATTCACTGATATATTCTTGGCCAATACCTCATGTCATCTGAATCGTTATAGTCGAGTTATTTAATTAAACTCTGACTTATTTGTTCCTTGCAAGTTTCAAATGCGGTGACATTCATCCACTGATAAGTTGTCTAGTTCATTGCATCTGCTAACGGCCAGTGTAATTGCTTATAAACGCAACATTATTTTGGGTGGGAATTTAACAGGCTTACCTGTGCCTTCATCACATTGCAAGCAATTCTGAAGTGGCGACTGTCGAGTTTTATATCTGATTCACGCTGACTGAAACCAGAATTTGGGAACGCAATCGAGAATGGTTCTGGTCTGCTGAATATGTCGCTTCTCACAGACACTTACCTTAACGCCCTATGCGTCGAGGTCGGAATCGAATAAGAGACATGAAGCCGAGTGAGTTCTTGACAGTCGGATGTGACTGAAAGAGGTTTGCTGACAGGAGATGAGTATACAAGGTCTGAAGAAAAGTACTTTAACATATAAATCGTCAAGAGTCAAAATAAAATAAACCAAGAGGAATCAGACCCTTACCAGATGGAAAAATGTTAATTTCTTCCTTTTTCATTTATTCTTATTGTTCCTAAGAAGAGACAAGGATATGTACACAAAGTTTAGCATCCCATACATCAGTAAGAAGTATTTTGACGACAAAATGAACCATGGAAAAAAACGTATCGTGAACATCTACAATAGACAAAAATATTACACTGGAAATTGGAAAATCTTAGATAAAATGGATAACAGAAAAAAATTTAAAAAGCTGAAAGGTTGTACTGATAGCTCGCTATCTAGATCAATAAATAAATGATGTCATGAAAGCCGTTATTGTTAATCAATCGATTTTGTTTCAATTTTCTGGATAGTGGCATGTTTTATACAATATATATACCGGATGTAAGAGCAAGATTGTCGAAATCGTGTAACAGCAAAATATTCCAATTGTTAGACAAAGCTTTGAAATGTTGTATGTTAGAAATGATTAAATATTCTCCGTGGTTTTTATAACTGTATTGGACTCTGCATTGGGTAATAAGAATGCATCATTTCTCTCCAAGCTTAACAGAAGAATCGTGACGAAATCGAAAATGACATGTTCAACATCAATTAAACATAGGTTAATACCTACATATATCTTTTTAAATGTTTCCGCATACTTACACACATATATATATAGGTGTGTCCTTAGAATTCCCTAAAAAAA
>OZ038485.1:124156329-124286329 GCA_964036315.1 Acanthosepion esculentum | reverse complement strand
GAGACGTACTTAATTAAATACCGTACTATATAACATGTCGCTTTTATTTGTAAGTAACGTTTGAAATGTTTTAAACTTTTTGTTTTATCAGAACAATCTCTCTAACGCTGGGAATGTCATCTCGTAGTCTCTTTGTTATAATAGACTGTTAGAATATGTTTACGGAGACGGAACATGGAATAACTGCCTATGTGCAAGACAAGATATAACTATTGTAATCAAAATAAGTTGAAGACACGCGTGTGAAAACCTTCTAGTGAAGTCTTAACAATATTTACTGTTAAAAGTGACGGAACGCGTCAACTAGTTCTTATCTGAATACGGCTAATTAAATATTAAGCTCTTCTCAGCGTGCATTTATCAATAGCTTTGTGTATAGAACGGAACATTTAGTACACGCACGCACACACACTTTAGTACATTGATAGTCACAATTACTTTATTTGGTGAAAAGATCCTTGAAAATTTAGTTTACTTTCAACTTCTCAAATAGTTTAGTGAAATTCAAGTATATCTATGGGGACTTTTAACCAATAACTTTGCTTGAACTGTTTGCAGCCAAGTGGAGATTTAGTGATAGAGTCAAGCTTGTGAAAAAAAGTTCTGTCATGAGTGAGGGAAATCAGTAAATAAAATAATAACTTATTATCGAAAAATGATCTCTTTCAGGCATCATTGAAAATTATTTAGGCAAAACAGCAACCTTCAAGTGTGTATTACACCGGAAAACATAAAATACATATACAAAATATATTAGAAAAGGGAATTATCAATTAATATTTCATTGGAAATCAGCCCATTGCATAAATCGATGATTTAAACTTTAACCAAGAAGACAAACATCATTCAGCCATTCATTGATGGTTCAAGTTTAAATGTCTGGCAACTGTATAATTCTTGAGGTTATATAATTTAAAAGAGACAAAAATATCTTCTTTTTTTAATATTTGTAGTATATAAGCATAAGAACTACACTTTAGTATCTGTCTATATTTCTGAGATGAGGTATTACGTACACTATTTATATTATTCGGACTATTGTCCTCATCTTTGTCGCTCAAGGACACATGGCACAGTGGATAAAGGCGTTAGTTAGATCCAGTGACAGGACCCAAAGGGTAAATGCAGTGGAGAACTTGGTGAGGGGAATTAACAGGAGATAACTGATAACTGACATCCATTAGACATATCACATGTAACTAGAACAGTCTACCCCAGCAAGCGAAATAAAGGGTTCAATTCAACATTCCAACCACCTGAAGAAGGCCGGAGCGTACAATGGCCGAAACGTTGTAATAAATATGGCGACAATGGTGAGGACAATAGTTCGAATAATGTAAATAGTGTACATAATACATCATCTCAGATATATAGACATATACTGAAGGGCCGAAACGTTATAATAAATATGGCGACAAAGATGAGGACAATAGTCCGAATAATGTAAATAACTACACTTTAAAAATGGTGTTTTTTCTTTTGGCGCGCATCGGCGTGCATTCTTTTCTCGTTAACGTTTTTAGCGGAATCAAAGCTAAATAAATCTATTGATAAAATTACACTTGATAGAATTACTATTGCATGTATTTGGCCAAAATCTGCAGAGTGAAGTATGGAACATGTTATGGAAACATTTTACTTAATATATTTTATGATTTCATTGCCGCTTAGTCAATATCCCACCAAGGTAACAGCAGATATTATAGGTTTGATAAGGGAACAAGAATAATTTAATAACATGATAATGCTAAAACTATAAAATTTTAGCTGGAATTATATAATTTGTCATATCTCATAAATTTATCATCGTGAAACTTTTGTAAAGTAGGCGAAGTGCAGTAAGGTTGTCTCTGAATGTGTTGGGGGGAATGTATTTTTACTTATATTTTAAGCAAGAGGTAAGTAATATTTATACAAGATCTAATTAATCCCTTCTTAAGTTTACTAGTTTTTCAAAACAAATATCTGGGGCAGATATTACATGCTTACCAGCATTTTAATTTCCCTTTTTGCATCATTCATCAATTGTCCAAATTTTGCTAATTGCACTTTGGGGAAGTGAGTTTGATTTTAGTCGTTTGTATAAAAAATGTCCAAAAAGTTTACTTGAAGACGTACAATATTTTTTACGTGTTAACTTTAGGTTTTTAATTTTAAAATTAAACCAAACTTTAATTTGATAAAAGACATTTAAATTAATTAAAACGCACATTTAGTTTTTAGAACGTCTGTCGATGTATCTTGGACAAAGGAAATTAATTTTGCTGTTGATAACTGAAAGGTTGTAATTAGCAAATACTTTAACCACCCACATTGGAAATCATCAGGATGCTCAAAGAAATCTATGTATCCAAATGTCTATGGAGAAGATGGCAACCGACAACCAGACAAAGGATGAATTCAGCAAAGAATACCTCAAATGAACAAGAAAAATAATTGCCATCAAAACCTGTTGCCGGAACTTAAATCAGTAAATACTAGGATTGTTGACATTATGAAATACGCCAAAGATTTCCTAATTTTGGACAAGAGAAGCTCGGAATCTTAGATGAGAACACAAGAACATTCAGAATGAATAAGTTAGTACACATAAAAGTCAATATTAACGGATTATATGGTGAACGAAAAAAGGAGAACGAACATTAGTTTGTTTTAATAATTCTATTGACTGTAATCAAGGGATGTGAAAATGTACAGAAAATGGTGGAAGTGAAAAATAACTGCAGTAAAACGAATGGAAAGATGAAAAGAAACACATTAAACGCAAGAAATATAATACGGTTGGAGGAAAACAATGATACTTTAAAAATATGCCATAAAGAGAAATTATATAAGGCCAAGATATGAAAAACAAAGTAGAATATTGAGAATATTATCCAATTTAGGTACACGAAATAAATGAGTTGGTATCTCGATGAAAGGTTAATAGGAGTAGATAGGTTCGCCTATCACTCGCCTCTTACTCTTTCCTTGTTTATTGAACTGGAGCAAACGTCTATGCCTTGCTTCCTGTTTAGGGTGTCGTAACTTGCTTTCCTGGTGTGAATGATTTAACTATCTTAACTTTTGGATGATCTGACTGATTAGTGAGTGCGAGATTTAAATTAGGGTACCGGGTTAGCAGTTTCTCTCTGTTCAGCTGTATTTCCGTCTGTACGAAAATGATAGCTACAATCCCAACAGCCGCCTCTTTGTGTCTGTACGTAATAATTGTAAAGGTCTCGTCAAAGAGACTAAATCCTTATTCGCAGGCAGAATGAGACACCGTATAACGTCGAAACGTTGGGTTATCTTGACTACTGGCGGCTCTGTAATTTTGTGTAATATGTCTTCTCTCCCGACTCTCTTCAATCAGTTTGACATGATTATATCTGCTGATAACGCAGAAGGTTCTGGTCGTATATTCTCTTCAAATTCTACTTGTGACTCATCTGGAGTATCTTTACTTCCTGCCTCATCTGGAGTATATTTACCTCCTGACATCTAGAGTATATTTACCTCCTGATTCATCTGGAGTATATTTACCTCCTGACTCATCTGGAGTATATTTACCTCCTGACTCATCTGGAGTATCTTTACCCCCTGACTCATCCGGAGTATATTTACTTCCTGACTCATCTGGAGTGTCTTTACCCCCTGTCTCATCTGGAGTATATTTACATCCTGACTCATCTGGAGTATATTTACATCCTGACTCATCTGGAGTATATTTACCGCCTGACTCATCTGGAGTATCTTTACCTCCTGACTCATCTGGAGTATATTTACCTCCTGATTCATCTGGAATATCTTTACCTCCTGATTCATCTGGAGTATATTTACCTCCTGACTCATCTGGAGTATATTTACCTCCTGACTTATCTCGAGTATCTGTTATCATGTCTAAACGGGATTCCTACAAAGCACGTGGACTTGATGATATCCCAGCAATTGTCCTTAAGAAATGTGCTCCTGGATTGGGTCATGTTCCCTATAATTTCTATAATAAATGCTTGTAGATTTCCTGCTTATTGGAAATCCTCTTCTGTAGGTCCAGTCTTTAAGAACTCATACGAATCATCTTATCCTTAGGCTTGTTCTGCCTATTTTCCACCAAGTAATACATGCTCTTATAAACTCCGAGTTGTTTAAGCACCTCATATCGCACTGAGCTATACAACTTTTGCTTTTCTATGTTAACTGCTGAAGTGTTAATGGTTATTGCTGAAATAGTATATTATGTTTTAGATAAGAATGATTAACTGTTGCTTTGTGCATTTTATGTTTGCTTGTCTTCTTCACATATTGAAAGGTTATGGCATTTCTGGACGTATTTTTGATTTGTTTCAATCTTTCTCATCAAATCGCGAAATGAAAGTTAACTTGAACAGACACTCCTCTAGATCTTAGGATTAATG
This sequence comes from Acanthosepion esculentum, assembly GCA_964036315.1. Classification (NCBI taxonomy): domain Eukaryota; kingdom Metazoa; phylum Mollusca; class Cephalopoda; order Sepiida; family Sepiidae; genus Acanthosepion; species Acanthosepion esculentum. The sequence continues at coordinate 124,281,932 of OZ038485.1, read as the reverse complement.
CAAGTGTCGCCCAGGTCTCTATATTTGGACCTACGTTGTTGCAAATCTTTATTAACAACCTTCCCGATATAACCGGTTATCAATTCGGTATCTATACTGAAGACACAACTATTTACTCTTGTCTTAATTGTAAATCTGATCGGTTCGATAATGTCAAATTGGCAGCTAATCTAAAAGTAACCTGCAATGTGTTGTTAACTGAAACAATTTTAACGCCTCCAACACGGAATTGATCTTTTTAATCGTCTGAGAGAATAATTTTTGCCTTTCATCAACATGGCTAAAGCTAACCTCCAAAATGGTGGCTCCTTGCGGCTTCTGGTCTAATGTTTCCGCTGATATGAAGTGAAAGGTTTATATTGAATTAATTAAATGTCTGCTGCGATTTTTGCACTTCTATAAGTCTAGTATCCGTCCAAGTATTGAGTATTGTTGTCACACCAGGTCCGGTGCTTCTGCTATGTATTTAGAGATATTTTTTGATAAAATCCAAAGAAGAATAGGAAATGTTATCGGTCCTGATCTGGCATCACATTATCACCGCTGTAAAGTAGTTTCCCTTTGGTTTTTCTATAATTAGTTTCATCGTAATTGTTCTGATAAACTTTTCTATTTGGTACTTCGACTTTACGAATCTAAGCGGAACACTTGATTGAAAGTTCGGTCTCATCAATTGTAATGACTAACCATTTATCACAAGCACTTCTCACTTTTCGAACTCTCGTCCGGCATCTTCTTTCCAGTTAACTTTAATCTCCAGAAATACAAATGCAATGTCTGTCGTTAAATTTGGTCTTTTATAGTTCGCTCTAGTTAATAATGTTTTTACTTTTCTCATATTATTCTACACTCAGTTATCCCTTGCATATTTGTGTCTTTATTACCTTTCTTGAGGTGAAATGAAAAAATGATTTTTTAATACTGTTCAGGAAATACAAGGCTCGAATGGTAAATGATTACTTTTAAAATGGTTATGATGAATGAGGTGTGTGAAATATTACGAGGAAGAAAGAAAGAAATAGAAGGAGCAAAACCGAAGAAAGGGGGTATAAAAGAAAGCTAAAAAAAGAAATATGCCGAAAAGGAAATAAAAAAAAGAAAAATGTGAAAAAGAAGAAAACGAAAAAGAAAAAGGAGGAACAAGAAAGAAAATGTCGGAAAAGAAATAAAGAAATAAAATATTCTAAAAGAAAGAAAGAAAGAAAGACAATATATAAAAGTGGAAACAACGAAAAAAAAACTGAACGTTTTATATTGATGGAAAAGTTGTATGATTCATTTCTGAATAGTAAACTTTTTCACCAATCACAGATCGTGTAGCCATATCTGCAGACCTAACACTTATGCAAATAACTCACAACACAAATTATGGCGAAATGATGAATTTATTTTTCTTCCTGTCGACTTGCTGATGGCGTATCTTTATCGATTTACAGAAAATTGGCGAATAATCAACAGCTATGAAGATTTTTAGGACAAGAGATTCAGGGTAATCTTTCATGAAGCTTACATTTTTTATGGGTACGTACATATACCCACATAGACAAATACATACACAAATATATACACGCACAAGCATACACATGTACATTTACGTATGCCGCCTTATATATATATATATATATATATATATATATATATATATATATATATATATATATATATATATATATTGTGTATGGCTAATAGCTAGACGGATAGATTTGTATTCATATAATCTATGAAAATATGTTGTCCATCACACAATTTGAAAACATTACGCTAAATGGTCTGTCCCTAAATCTTTTCCGTGCCTTCAGGATGATATAAATAAACATCGCATTATTAACAAAATTAAGTCCTTTTTTATAAATCAAATATTTGTAAAATATTCGAGATTATTGAGTTAGATTCAGTTATATTCACATGTGCATATATATTTTTGTCTACTTCTCTGATCATATATATATATATATATATATATATATATATATATATATATATATATATATATATCTGTCTGTGTGTGTGTGTGTGTGTGTGTGTGTGTGTGTGTGGAAATATTCATTAGAAGGAGAATTTTCCACACACTGACAAAAATATATATATATATATATATATATATATATATACATATATATATATAAACATATATATATATATATATATGAAGAAATATAGTCTTAAGGTGTGCTATATTTATGGGATAAAGTGATCAATGTCAGAGATAGAGCGTGTGTAAATATAAAAGTGATCATAGAAGTCAACACTTAGAGGCGACAGTCTGTTTCATGACCGATTCAATCGTCAGGGAACTAGTGCTGTTATTTTTCTCGGCTATTTATATAACTACGTTAATAAAAACACCGATCAAAATAAAATAAATAAATATATAAGATAAAAAAAATAAAATTAAATAAAAACAAGCAAAATAATTTGACACAAATAAATAAATAAACAAATAAACGACTTCCGGTAAAAATAATCGCCAAAATACCCGTATATATAAATAGCCGAGAAAAAATAACAGCACTAATTGCCTGACGATTGCATCTAGCATGAAACAGACTGTCGCCTCTAAGTGTTGACTTCTATGTTCACTTTTGTATATATATATATATATATATATATATATATATATATATATATATATATAAAGTATGTGTGCAATAATGTAATGATTAGCGGAATGAAAAATCCGAGACCCGAGTTCGAATTCCAGTCGTGTTCTTTATATTCACTTTAATACATCTCTTCGCTCTCCAACCAATTAATTTAAGGGTTGTCTTGCTGGTCAGTTCGAATAAATGAGCTATTGGACCCTTATATATCGAAAATGGCAGCAGAGTCCACACAGACACTCACATACACCCCCACACACACATATATATATTAATAAATATACATATACTTACGTTTGGAATGCGATTTAAGTTCCGTTGTTTTACCAACTCATCAGGCACGAAATATTATGTATGTATTTTTCTTTATAAAATAATATACTGGGTCTCTCATGGGAGGAACGCTAAATTACACGCAGATTCCCAAATAACCTAAGTGTTTAAAGCAGTTCAAATAAAGTTTTGTGTTGTACCCTATTAAATCTTTGTGTACCGTCTATGAAACATAAGTATCCAACTTTCTGATATTTTATCGCTCGCTGTGATGTAAATCTGTTTATAAATATCACATTTCATGTTCGACTATCTTTAACGAAAGTGTTCTCGCCCTGTTTCAGGTTTAAATCTTCTACGAGAACTATTCAAATTCGAATGGAAAGCTTAGTTTAGCTGATTACCCGGTTGGAGCTTGTTTTCATTTGCACCTGGCTTCTTAGATATCCTTTGGTTTCTGAAGTAGCACTATGAAGATGGATCCACCTGGTAATATCACCACGGTCTTATTTCATTTAATATTTCCGTAATCTTCTTAAAGCCGTAACGTCTAAGTAGGATAAATTCTCTATGAGAAAGACATGTCTGTTCCTTCTGCTTTGATCCCATTTACCTTTACTAGTGACGTATCTCCTCGGTCATCAATATTTCAGTTCCTTCTGTTTTCGTACATTGCAGATTCCATATTTTATGGTAAAATGTTTCTCCAACACATTTGATCCTCTTTGAAGTGTTTTTTTTTTCCTATTATGAGTATTCACCTTTCTTTTGATAAATTTATGTATCTTGTCACATTTTTCTCGTGTTATTTCTTTTATTATTTTATACATATATACCTTATGTAACATATTTTTTCTTTCTATAGCTTTACACATTTCGCTTATATATTTTCCGCAAGATATATTAAATATATATATTAAGATTTATTAAATGGCTTCCTTTTCAGCTTACCTAGAAGAAATATGTCAGACAGTTCACGGTGTCATAAAACACATTTCTTTATACATCGGTCTAATGTCACCTCTCATTTTTTTTCTCCGCCTGCATCTATGACCCATGGCAGATGAAATCTCTATTATTTTCTCACCTATTTTAGCATACCCCGAGAATGTTAATATTTAATCTAACATTTCCAGCGTGATATTTGGCCAAAGTAATGTAACGTTTTTACATACCTTTTCCCAGATTACAGTTTCTGTCTGTTGCAAAGACAATCCGGTGACACCTGTCGCTCTTATATCCCTTTAATGAGTGAAGGGTCAGTTCTAAGCAGCCCCTCCTTCAGGTCGTTATTCTTTGCATCTGTTTTGTAATGTGTTTGCAGTTGTGGCTGAATGACGGTCAGGTGAAAGGTGTTGCAAATTTATCTTCATCCGGGCGAGGTGTCAATCCCAATGTATTTGCCCCTAGCACGCCATTGGAGTGAGTATTTCAATGAAATTTCTTGGAATTAATAGTGAAGAGGTTTCTATTTGCTTTCTTCATTGTGGTCTTTCTTAGACAACAAATTTTATTTTATTTTATTTAATTTTATTTTTCAGTATCTGTCTATATTTCTGAGCTGAGGTATTATGTACAATATTTACATTATTTGGACTATTGTCCTCATCTTTCGTGACATATTTATTACAATGTTTCGGCCTTTCAGTATCTGTCTATATTTCTTAGCTAAGGTATTATGTACACTATTTACATTATTCCGACTATTGTCCCTATCTTTTTCGCCATATTACAACGTTTCGGGCCTTCAGTATCTGTCTATATTTCTGTGATGATGTATTATGTACACTATTTACATTATTCGGAATATTGTCCTCATCTTTGTTACCATATTTATTACAACGTTTTGGCCTTCTTCAGGTGGTTGGAATGTCCTCAAGGACACATGGTACAGTGGATAAAGGCGTTGGTTATATCCAGTGACTGGACCCAAAGAGTGTGAGTTCAATACCTGGTTAATGCGGTGGAGAACTTGGAGAGGAGAATTAACATAACTGATATCCATTAGACATGACACGTGGAACTAGAACAGTCTACCCCAGGTTCAGTTCGACATTCCAACTACCTGAAGAAAACCGGAGCGTACAACGACCGAAACGTTGTAATAAATATGGCTACAAAGATGAGGACAATAATCCGAATAATGTAAATAGTGTATTATTTCCCGTCTTTCAACTTTGCTAATAGCCCTCCTAGAGTCCAAAGCAGAGGACTGTGGGACCAGTTTAGTCACCTACTCTCCTACCAAAGAGGAGAAATTATAATTGTCATTTTTATATAGTTAAAATTCCAAAGTATTATTTAAGTGTAAGAATTTAGGAATATTTCTCACTTACACTGACCATAGAATCAACATTGAAATAAAAAAAATAAACGATCAAGCTGTTATTTGATTTCTTTGGTAAAAATGTAAATGTGGATGAGAGACACGATATAAAAATAATAATCAAGAGAGAGTCGTTCTGAAGTTCTTAGACTTAGAGCGTTCAATTTGACCGCTTACCACCGCTACGCGTGAGACGGCCGCGGAGACGACCACTATACAGTACAAGTGCTGCTATTTAACCCATATGTGGGTGCAGGAGATAGGTTTATACCTTTCCCATGCTTCTTCGTAAATTCACTCTACTCTCGATTCCTCATTTCAATCTGATAACAGTTAACCCCCACACATATTCACCAGTTAGATAGATAGATAGATAGATAGATAGATATACAGATAGATAGATAGATAGATAGATAGATAGATAGATAGATAGATAGTGTATGTCTATGTTTTCACAATAAGATCGGTATTGATCGATCGATTTTAGTAGCATTTTCTAGATATGCATTCTATGTAAATTTCAGATTACAATATTTATTTTAATATATATTATAATATAACTGATATTTGTTTGTCAATTTAATATATAATGTGATTGGCAGGAATTGGGAGAAAGATCTATTCTCAAAGGAGAAACAAGGTGACAAGTGGCCATAATATCATCAACAATCTAATTTGAAATCATTGGCAAATAAGAACACCGAAAATTCAAAATTGTGATGAAAATGTCATGTTAATAGGTAGGAACATTTATTTTGCCAGCAAGAAAATATTTGAAGATTTACAAAGACATAAAAACAGCCAAACTACAATTGTATAATTTAAGGATTCTGTGAACATTGTTCGAAAACAATTATTCGAAAATAATTATTGGAAAAACATTTATTCGAATTGCAAATATTTTGAATGAAAATTAATAGAAAAGACAATTACACTGAATGATGATGATTATCCGAAATGCAAATTTCCTTATTGCAATAAAAATGTAAAAATGAAAATAGAAAATCCAGAAATGATTATTATATGAAATACAAAAATCGTTAATAAAACAATTTAGTAAGAACAAATCCTTATAACCTTAATTTATATGATACGGCACGTAAATAGCCAACTACTGAAGAGTACTAGTTAAAGGATACTACTAATTTTTTTAAGTTTTCCATTTACCTCGTTGTACTTCTTGACGCTCTTTATATTTGGGCAAAGTGTTCTTACTTTTGTAATGTTAATTTTTTGCAAGTCCTGTTCTCTTTTGAGAACGACTAAACATTTCTATATTGTCGGATAATGGGATGAGACTTGCAGCAAAATGCTCTATACCACCCTTCAAGGACGTTATTACTTCTGGGTAAATAAGCATTTACTCTCTCAATGCAAGACCACATACGTATTTGAAACATTGGTATTTCGAATAATTGTCATTTAGCATAACTGTCCTTTCGTTTAATTTCCATTGAATTTACAATTTAAATGAATGTCTTTTTTTTTTAATATTTGATTTCCAACAACTATTTTCAAACAATTTTTTCGATACCTAAATTATGCTAAAAGAACAATGTAGAGTTGCATTGGATAAATTGGGTGAGATCGATGTATTCTTCGTTACAGAAATAAACAACTAACACGATGGGCTACTATTGTAGGAAGACCATTCATGGATGATGGTATCAAGATAAATGTAGGCAAGTATTGTAAATGTTTCAAGAAGACATTTTACCGGTATATGTCACAGTGTGGAAGGTCTACGCACATTCATCTAAAACAATTCTACATTAGAAGGCTAAATATTGCCCACGTTGTTAAACACACCCAAAATAATGGACACTTCCTAAGTAAGAATAGTTTCCCAATAGAAAACTTATGGTTCGTCATTCAGTATATGGGAATTCGAAAATCCTTCAGAAAAGCGCCCGAGAAGATCTTTAGAAAGCTAGAAGACCCTTGAAAATAGTTTCACATTTCAAATTGGCACAAACCAAGAAACTTATTATTAACACATTTAATAATGATATTTAAAATGAGTCTCCAAAACGTTTCCATAAAAAAGCCTTCTAAAAGACCCACTGCAACCCTAATCGGGTTAAACAACTAACGTAATTCTCCCTGTATAATACGCATTTTTTTCTAAAAATAATGAGCAAAACTACGTGTGCGTATTATGCAAATTCTGTAAAAAATTACCGTTTCAGTGGTCGATTTCAGTTGTGAAATGACCACTCACATACGACAATTGGACACGAGCATTCGGCGATTGCGACACAATAAGAATGTTAAATACAATCACATGTACCTAACAATACTTACAACTCTTATATATAAAGTACAGTGTATGTGCTTGTGTGTGTCCAAGCAACTCCTCTTCTCCCACTGGTCCGATTTCAATGATTCATACATCATTCAAAAGACCTAGAAAGGTTAGGCACAGGGAACGATTTTTGTTGATCTCAGATTTAGGTTTGCCAGATTATGCGAGACTAAAAATATATATGAATATATTGTACTAGCCATTATCGTTGCTTTCGTGGTTCAGGAAGAGTAACTCTTATTTTCCATTTGCATCCCAAATTGCAGCTAGGTTAAAATTTTAAGTTAGCTAAAATTTTAAACTAGCTTAAACGCCGACCTGTCCGCGGCATTCAAGCTAGCTCGTGTGGAGGATTCTTGGTTTGGCCATCATCATCAAAATAGCAAGGACGGGGTAGATATGATAGGCATTAGAAAACTAAAGAAGATCTCAAAATTGATCGCTGCATTTAAGTATTAAATTAATGTTTAAGCTTACCTTTTAATTCTTCCGTTGCCACTTAATTTAAAGACGATGTATGTAGATCCTTATTTTCCGTATAAACAATTATTTTAGTTCATAGATGATACAACAGTGGGCAATTTACGAGATATAATTAATATAGTGTAAAGATAGGAGAATAGAAATTAGAATTAGTTATACATTTAACATTTGAAGAGTTAGAGAAACATAATAGCTAATTAATAAAACCTACATTATGGAATGTATATCATAAAATGCGAAATTGAAGCTCAACTCCCCCACGAATTCTGAGATTAAAAAGACCCAGCTCTACCTTATAGTAATTTGTATTTACTCAACCTCCCAGGAGGTCAGACTGTGATACAAGGTCGGTTTAATGTGGGGACCCCGAGCGCGTACAGCCGGGCTAGGAACAAAAATTTCCTGCAGCCGCCTGCAACCGTCAGTTGCGCTGGCCTCGGTGCGAGCACCCATCCCTATCTCTGGTGCAATGAGAGGGCACGGCCGTTCCTCAGGGCTGGGCACCCCACCAGGGCTGGGCACCCCACCGCGTGCACCCGGGCAGGGAAAAAATTGCCCACAGCCCTCGCAACCGTCGGTTGCGCTGGCCTCGGTGCGAGCACCGATCCCTCCCTCTTGTGCAATGGGAGGGCGCGGCCTCAGGCAGCTGTTCCCCAGGGCTGGACACCTCTCAGTATTATTTTCTCAGTTGCCCCTCTACCCTTCGACAGAGCAGCTCCTGAGCGCACTCTGTCCAAGGACAGAGACGCAACTGAGAGATGATAAATAATGCGCAAATTTCTCATAGTAATTAACACACTAAAAGCTCAATATTTACTTCTAGGCAATATCACTTTTCATGTTTAATTAATTTGCATATTGATTTAAAAATATTTAATTAATCAACTGTCCTTTATTACTGTTCTTTTATTCGAGGATTGTTTAAATTTTCATATCAAAAATCGTTCTGTTTAGGAATATTTTCTTACATAGTGCAGAAAAGTGTTTGAAATTTGCATTTTACTTGGCCTTCAACAAGTTGGCATCTAATTGTAAAACTTTCCTTAACTATAAAAAGACAATTTATGACTGAAATATTTATTTAAAATTTTTGTTTCAAAGATTTCAAGTGGTGAATATATCTTATTTTGCGAAGCGATACTGAGCGGGCGAATGCTGATAGTTTAAATAAAATAAGAATTATCATAAAACTAAATTAGAATAATATCATTCTATGTTTAAAACCGTTTTTGTTAATAAGAGTAGGAAACACTGGTCGTAATGAAATTGGAGAGGTACAATTCATAGGGTTTGATTACTAAACACTTTCATCACATTATTAGGGGCGCGTATTATGGATGAAGGCGTATTGCACATGGGGAATTGCGGTAGCTTAGGGAAATGTTAAAATAAAAAATGTAGGTAGAAAGATTCTTACGCAAAGATCTTTCAAGTGGGGAGTGTTCATTTGATTTGAAATTCTCATTCACCTCATAGCTCTTGGTTTTGTAAGTGTCCATGTCTTAGTTATAAATATTATGTATATAGGATCACCTACAAAGGATTGAACGCAGAGCATTAGCAACTGTTCTGTGAGATTAGCTTATTAACGATATCTCAACATCATGCGCCTGAAGAATGTTTTTATATTTCGAAGGAAATTCAGGGAATATTTATACAGATCCGTAGACATATTATTAGGAAGGAATTAAGTGGAGTGGAAGAGAAGGAAACGGAAGTGTGTTGCTCAAATCAAATTCCAACTCATAATTGGGAAAGAAAATTTTTTTTTTAAATAAAATGGACGTCGGCGTCCAGTGAGAGATATTTCGACATATTTTCAAATCGACTAAGGCAGAGTTCAAAAGTAATCAATTTTTCTTTATAAGACAACATTTTAAAATCCATTCACCTTTCACTTGCTTTTCACGTTCTTTTTGCCATTTTGTCTCTTTCAACGGAATTCTTGTTTTATTTCCATAACTTATCTGATGTTTCTCAATCTCTCATCTCTCTCTCTCTCTCTGCTATTTTTCTTTTCAGAATATATTCTTTATTTTAATCTAATCGTTTTCTTTACAGACCATCTTTTCTTTCTGTACTCTATCTCTTCTATCTCTCTTAATATTATTTTCTCTTTCCTATTTTCCATATAGCTCCTTTTTTGCCCCATTCTTTATATTTCTTACTCTCGACCCATTCACCATAAAGTTCCTTTTATATTCCATTTAGTTTCCACTGTATTTTCATTTTATTTAGTATGTCCTATCTCTTCATTCTCATTATATAACCATTTTTTCTACTCTCTCCTAAGAAAGTTCTATGCGATTTCTCAGATTTTCCTACTTTTTCCTTACACTTGTTTCCTCTTCTCCAAACTCCCAATTTGTCTTATTCCGTTTGTACTCATCTCCTTTCATTTCTTCTCCTACCTCTCGTATCTTTTTTCCATTAGAAAATCTTGCGTACAAATGAAATGATAAAACTCCCCTTCGTCTTGGGAAGTGAACACGGAAGAAGGGAATACGGTCAGATCTAATTCAATGTTAATCTTGACTCCGCCATATTGCTTCGTGATCTCAGCCTACATTTCTTCCTTTATCATCTTTGCATTAGAACTTGCTAATTTTATTCTGAACATCGTAATAAAAGACTTTAAAACAACCTAGCTTTTTTTATAAATATATATTTTTTTTTTTTTACTATTTCCCAACTACATTAATGCATAACTTTTCAGAATATGAGTAAAGAAAATCCTGGTCGGTTATTGATAAACTGGAGAGATTTCTATTTCGGTAATCTTTTGAACTTTTTCAAAAAAGTGTAAATTGAAACTTCTTCATTTCCCTCAACACCCCATAAGCTTGTGATAGTTTCAACAGCCAAAAAGGTTTCTATTTTAATTCCTTAGAAGAAAAGGTGGAAATTAGATTTTCTTGCTTCCGGGTTGAAAATTATTAGTTTTAGAAGTTTGGAGTCCTGTTCACATTAGCTTTAGCCGGAACTGACATTAACGTTCCGATCTTACATACTATTATTGAAAAGCATGATCTTTTAGAAGAGCCTAAAAATTAAGATTCCGCTTGCAGCAAACTAATGTTAAGAATTTTGTAGAATCTGTAAAAATCCATGTGAAAACCTATATTTTGCGTGTTGTTATCGTTTTCCTTGATTAATAAATTCAGCTTTCTATTGCTTTGCGAAACACATAAAGAAAACGAGAATCACTTAACCACGTATGTATATCTTCTTTTGTTGCTTTAATCAATAATGTTTCGATAGATTTGATCTTCGATCTTTAAATCATTTCCTATTATACTTTGCAAAGAATTGCTTCTAAAGAAATTCTTACTCGCATTACATAATACAAAACTTTGCAACATCATATAACAACTAAACGTCAGGATAAAGTCATATAACAACTCAAAGTCTCATTGTTAATCCTTCTTATTTGTATTTTCTCAAGGTACTGCTTTGCCTAATTTTATGCAACTTTTAAGAAAAAAAGGGAATGTGCTTTAATTAGTTTGACGCATTTAACAACTCGTCATTAAAATCAATTTTAGAATCTTGAGCTTATATCTACATATCTTGAATAAATCACGCATAAATATAGGTACCTCCACGAGATCGCTAAAAAAAGAGCATAGCATGATGAAAAAGACGCCAAACTTGACGAAAACAAAATTTTATCGTCTAAATATTTATGTTATTATTAAGAGGAATGATCAAAGTTTATTTTAATTATTTTTTAAACATTCTCCCTTCTTTTTAGAACAATCTGAATTTTGATTTAAAAATCCTTGTTTCTCTTTGTATCACCGGAACTAGTAAAATAACATATACAATTTTGTAGCACTTTTTTTTTGTATGACACACATTAATTTTGAAAATCTTGCAAAAATGAAAATAATTGTTGAATGTTCATGAAACTTTCAGAAGATATTCACAGATGATCGAAATTATTATAAATATGTTTTCTTTTATTAAAGTCATGGCAGAAAATTTTTTTTATATTTATCCCCCCCCCCCCAAAAAAAGAATAATTTTATGAAAACGATAGAAATTCTTATTGCGTCAGGTTTAGTGATTACAATAGTTAAAGCACAAGGCTTTGAGGAATGCAAATCATGTTTTTTTTGTTTTTAATTGGACCCTCCTACCTGAAAATCAGCTCTGAATTGTAACATACAAAGCTCAATAAAACAAAGATATTATTTAATTTAAAATTATTTTATTTACTTGTACTTATTTTTATGAATATGGACAATATTTTCTGAAAGCAAAAAAATTTTTCGATAAAAAATTAATTTTTAATACAATTATTTGTTATTTTTTAATTATAATAGATTTTTACATTTAAGTTGTTAAAATATTATAAAATTAGTTAAAAGCCGCATCAGGTTTTGTAAGTGTCCTTATGAGATAGATCTTTTTTAGCGCGTTGTAAATTGTATCGTTTTGACTAATCAGAAGATCCGCAATAATTAAGAAATGTAATTTTGTGTTTATAATCGGGCTGTAATTATAAAGTATGGAAGACCAACCAGAATACAATTAAGTTGAGTTATTTGAGTTAAGCATTGTTCTTCGCTGTTAAGGCCTTTACTTTTGCGAAACACGTGTGGAGAAGTTTATTTGATTTTTCAATTTCAACTATTTGATTTTTCAATTTCAACTAAAAGTATCCGTATCATCTTATGAAATTTATATGATCTTATTCCTATATTAATCTCAATTATCGCATTTTTTCCATAAATGAAATATCAAAATTAATAATAAAATGAAAAGAAATACAAATAACACAGTAAAATGTAGTAAATGTAAATAAGATTACATTTTATGTACACTTCTGATAAAATTTCATAAGAAAGGTACCTATAAATTAATTAGATACCTTTCTCATGAAATTTAATCTCATTCGTAACAGTCTTGTTTTAATTTCTTTATAATATATTTTCCATAAAGCATCGTAAACGTAAAGGTGAAAGCTGAGTACAAAAAACAAAACAAACATAGAATGCTGAAAGTTTTCCTTAAAAATAACGAGGTAAATAGTTTGTTCCCTTAAATGTAAAATATTTCACTTTTCTCCTTCCGTAGAACAAATTATCCCCACGGAATTTTTCAATATGTCATTCAACACCTGTCAAGTGACGCGAAAGTTTATGACCTGCTTTGTTTTATTTTCATATTACATCTTTTCGCCGCAGAAGCTAAGTTAAACTTCGTTCAAAATATTTTAAATAAACATTATAATTTCTGATTTTCTTAAAATAAATTTTGAAAAAATGATAATTGATATTTAAAAGAATTTCAAACTGAGATTTTCATTTATTCTATAAAATGGAAAAAAATGGTCAATGTTACAGACTAAAAAAAAACAAGATTTTTAGCGAAATTTTCGGACGAGTTAGGAACGATTAAAAAATGTAAAAAATATACTCCAAAAATACTTTGATTATATCCTCTTAATAATAACATAAACATTTAGACGATAAAATTTTGTTTTCGTCAAGTTTGGCGTCTTTTTCATCATACTATGCTCTTTTTTTAGCGATCTCGTGGAGGTACCTACATAAATATTTCATATATTGCCAAAGATATTTTCTGATCTATTGCGGAAGTTTCTAGAATTTACGGATGATGAGACCTCCTTCGAAGTTATACTATTAATTCTCAGTTGTGCCAAATACATAAACAATGACAATATAAGCCTCAAACAAATTGATATAGAGAAACCCCATACCTATCAGTATGTTACGTAGTGTAGGTTTAAAAGATGAAAATAAAGGTTGTATTCTTGCCGCACATGACCAATACTTGCTAAATAGAAATCACCAAGCACACATATTGAAAAATTGTGCTGACCCCAAACGCTGAATCAGTGATAAATATCCAGAAACAAATGACCATATTCTATCCGTTTGCACAATGTTAACACCGACTGAATATAAAACTCCGTACGATAGAGTGGGCCAATATCTCCACTGGAAAATATGCAACTTTTACGTAAAAGAAACTGTACGAAACTGGTATGAACATTAAGCATTGTCGTATCATTCATATATATATATATATATATATATATATATATATATATATATATATATATATATATATATTGGCGACATGTCTCATTAAATAATTTAGACAATTTTGTCTACTTAGTTTTAATACTATCCTCTCGTTGGGCATATCACTACTACGTTGTCTCGAAGGTCGCGTTTTCATTTGAATGATGCATCGAATCTCTCTCAACGTTTACAACAGCATGCTTGTTAACAGTCGCAATTTAAGAAATTTCTTGTTGAAAATACATCTTTATTTTTTATGAAAATAATAAACACAATCTAATAATTCTTGCAGTTACCTATATTAATAAATTGAAACAAACCCTTAATAAAATTAATTATGAATACGGCACACATGTTTTAAAATATCTAGGTTTTAATTAATATTTTTAAATATTTTTTGTCTTTTAATAATATTTAGTCATGTTAATAAATTAGTTACCTACCCTGAACTCTTCATGTGTGTCTGCATGATATAATTAAAAAATTGTACAAAACATAACTTTAGCGTTTTTCACTTCATACGTAAAAATTTAATTTTCTGATGAATACAACAATTTTGAACCCAATAATTTTTGTCTTACAGAAAACAAGACAGTGATGACGACATTGTACTAATGTCGAAAGTTCTCGCAATAAAATGAATGTGCATAAGCATGGCAGCTTACTTTCTTCCTAAGAAACTTGTCCCTAATTACGAGAGACATCTATTAAAATACGGAGATACAACTTGGCTAAATTATTTACTGAAATATATATATATATATATAATATATAATGCAGACATGAAAGCAAATTTTTACTACGTTATTTAAAAATCGAAAACGGAAAAAATAAATAAATACATAAATAAACAAAATGACAATAAACTAAGCAAAATAAATGAATCCAAACAAATTACCAAATCACACCTGTTAGATATATATATATATTTATATATATATATATATATATATATATATATATATTGTGTGTGTGTGTATTTAGGCAGCAATTTTTCATTGTTGCATGTTTCATTAAATAATATAGACAATAAATAAAACTTAAAGTTTAAACATGTAAAATATAAAAAAACAGAAAAAGGAAAACAGAAAAAGAGAAAGGAAAAACGAAAGAAGGAGACAAAGAAGAAAGCTCTTGGCTAACGATGAAAATATAGACATTAAGTTAAATCAACCCCAGTATCATGGGAGGGGGAGGGGGAATTGTATGGCTTAACGAGAGATGGTTAATATAAGTTTGACGTATATTTTAAAATATTAAAATTCCAAGTCTGGTTGAAAATGAATCACAACATTGAAGACACCAGTTCAAACAATTTAAAAATGAAAATAGAAAATATTAAATATTAGTTATAAACTAAGGATAAAAAATATATTATTATTAAAAAAAACTTCGCAAATCTATGCTAACAAAAAATATAAGAAAAGTAATAACTATAAATAGATAGTTTATATAAAGAAAAAATAACTTTAAAATATTTAAAATTTCAGAAGATTTAAAAGAAGAATGTATGTAAAACGGTAAAATCTAAAATTTAAAAATATATATAATAATTTGGATTTCTATTCTATGAAATTTATATTTTCTGTTATAATAAAACCATTGAGCTATTTTTGTTTATCAGTTTTAATATGTTATATTATTAGGATTCACTTGGATTATATACCAACGGATTATTACCTGTATACGTATACATACATCTTAACTTTATCGTATGTGCCTCTTACATTAAGCCAATTTAGTCATCTCATATATATATATATGTATATATATATATATATATATATATATATATATATATATATATATATATTATGTAGATAATACGATAAAGAACAAATTTGAAACATTTATTAATCTAATATGTTTCGCTTTTTATTTAATTATCTTCTAATGAGGCTTAAATAAATAGCGAAACATGTAAAATTTATAAACGTTACAAATGCATATCTTATCCTGGTATTCTGTTGAATTCTAATCCATATTTCATCTGTATTTAACCCAAATTCGTATATATATATATATATATATATATATATATATATATATATATATATATATATATATATATATATATATATATATATATATATATATAAGGACTCTCTTAAAGTGATCACATGTAGTTTAAATGATGAAAATGTTCTGCTATACCGTTCACTCTTACAGAACAATAGTATTGATTATTGTAGATCATGGCCGTAGGGAATTCACGCATGAACTATTGCTGGCTGTTTGGCTTTTACTGGTAAAGTTTGTGAGTGATAAATCATTTCATTCTAGTAACCCCCCGTTCTGAATTGAGGAGACCGTCCTGTAACGTCCAATTGTAAACAGTGCTGATAAAGGAGATTCTGCAATGTAAGACTTCAAGCTGTACCAGTCAACTATGTTATATTGATAGATTGTCCTATGAAACTGCACATCTGAGCAGGTCTTTGGATTTGTATCAACCTTGACAAACATCAAAAAATAGTCTGAGGTGCTTAAGAGTGCTAACACTACTGCGGAACATTGATGGAGCCATGAGTTGAAAAACATGTCTAAGTTAGCATCATGGCCAACACGAGTAGACTTATCTACAATATGGGTCAGCTCGTGGAATTCTAACTACATTTCCCTCTTCATCAGTTTCGTTTGTGTGGACTAGGCACTCATTGTTGAAATCGCTACAAAATTTTAATTGTGAGGGATGAACAGAGACGATGTCATCCGTCTTCTCCTCTGTTCAGTGACTTCCTCCTGATGACAATTAACAGTGGCTATGAACGTGGGCCACCCGAAATCACGTAAGTAGAATGTCAGAGGTTTATACTGCAAAGGAGCCCGCCTTTGTTATTGTCGCGAAAGTCATGAGCATGTCCATTTAGAGGGAGATTTTTTGTGATTAGGAATGAATAGTCGCGGATCGTGAAGTCATGAATTGGAATGAACTGGTTCAATTCACTTTCTGATATGGACAGTTCAGGCTTGAAGATGAAGTTCAACCTCTGGATAGATCGAAGTCTCTATATATTAATGAAGGAGATGGATAATTTACGGTCTACCTTTAGTATGCTTGTTCTTGGTTAGGTTATTCTGCACGTTATACCTTTTTTAATTTTTGGTATGTTAAGAGATCGAAGTAACACATTAAATTTTCACATATTCCATACATTTTTCGCATACCACACACGGACCGATACGCATATATATATATATATATATATATATATATATATATATATATATATATATATATATATATATGAAGAAATATAGTCTTAATGTGTGCTATATTTATGGGATAAAGTGCTCTATATCAGAGATAGAGCGCGTGTAAATATAAAAGTGAACATTGAAGTCAACACTAAGAGGTGACAGGCTGTTTCATGCTAAACGCAATTGCCAGGCTACATGTTTTGTTATTTTCTCGGCTCGGAGCCGAGAAAAAACAACACACTTATATATATATATATGTATGTGTGTGTGTGTGTGTATAACAATATAAATGTATATATATATATGTGTGTATGTGTGTGTAATATTATATATATATATATATATTATTATTTATATATTATATGTGCGGTACTTATTAAAAAGCGCTCAATATCAGAGATAGAGCTAACATATTTGGTTGGATTGATGTGAGTTTGTGACCCTGGTTTTCACACTTTTGCGATCGTCAGACAAACTCACGAAAAGCGTGAAACCCAGGGACACAAACTCACATCAACCCAACCAAATATTTATATATATATATATATATATATATATATATATACATATAGTATAATATACATACACACATACACACACACACACTTACATATATATATATATATATATATATATATATATATATATATATATATATATATATATAAACCAAGTGAAATACTTATCTAGATTGGTGTCTATTTCTGCGTATTATCTCTGGTTTTATAGTGCCGTGCGGATTGACGCCAATGAACATGCTTGTGAAGGATGTGCAAACTTTTCTCGACATATACCTAAATGTTTAGCAAATATTTACCAAGTAATAACCCAAGGAAATACGAAATAATTCCCTCAGTGAAATTCGAAATTCCACCAGAGGGTAATAAAATTGAGTTTGAATCTTACACCCGATATAAACACTATTTGTTATATTAATAAAAATTGACCAAAGTCCATAAAACCTCGTCAGCTTAAGTGCAAAATCCGACATAAGCTTGTTGGTCAAATTGAAAAGTGAAAAATTGCTGAATTTTCAAAGTATTCTCTTAACTGAGGTTTTCCATTTATTCCACACATTTTCACATTCTCTTACCTGATAAGAATTCTTTGGAAATCTCATTTTTATTATAAATTTCACCTGATTAAAAAGAAAAGGTTATTTTACTTTAATTAGTATTAGAAAGACAAGACAAATAGTAGTAGGATGAGAAATTGGTTAAACAGATTAGTTACTTAGGAAAATAGCACGTCTTTTAACTAATATGAATACAAATATATATATGAATTGGGGTAAAATATAGAGAGAATATTGATTAGAATCCGACAGAATGATATAAGGAATGTATTTGAAACGTTTATACATTTTACAAGTTTCGCCAATTATTTAAGCCTCATCAGAAGAATCTTAAAAAAATCGAAGCATGTTAGATCTATAAATGTTTCAAATGTGTTCCTTATCGTGTCATCTACACACACGCCCACACGCACACACACACACAAACACTTGGCTTATTATTTGTGTTTTCATCTTCATATTTTCGTTTCTTACAATTTGAGGAGGTCTCTTTCTTTCACAAAATCTTCACACAAATGTTTAAACAAAACTTGTATCCGAAGTGTATTAACGGGTTCTGCACGGTTCAAGGTCTTGTGTACATTAATGTACATGAAGTGAGTGCCATCAGCTTAATCCCATTCCTCATAAACTCAGTCTCCTGATATTCCTCTGTAACACTTGATGACCGGGAATTTATTTAATATCTCTGTCTTTCACCATTCCTAAGATCA
The DNA here is from genome assembly GCA_964036315.1 of Acanthosepion esculentum. NCBI lineage: Eukaryota > Metazoa > Mollusca > Cephalopoda > Sepiida > Sepiidae > Acanthosepion > Acanthosepion esculentum. The sequence continues at coordinate 124,262,900 of OZ038485.1, read as the reverse complement.
GCACTAAAGAACAATTCCTCACTCAGATCTAACATTTAAGTTAGGGCTCAAATTATTCATTATTTATACTAACCATGAACATTAAACGTGCATTTCAAACTAATGGGGTCTCAATTCATCTCCACTAAATAATTATAATACTGGGCATTTTTTCTATTGATCTTTTGTATTAATTGAGATAAAAAGGAGTTCATCCAAAATATTTCCACGAAACGTATATTAAAGATCAAAGAGCTGAATGTGGCTCTCGAGCGGTGATTTTGATATATATATACATATATATATATATATATATAAATATATATATATTTATATATATGTATATATATATATTGAGAAAAATGATTTCAGTGAAGTTTGTAAATCTTTTGAGTACCTCCCGCCACATGTAAACCAGTACGATAACATTGACTAGCGATAACTGAACTCAATGATGAAACCCGAACCAATCTAAAGATTAGTGAGATTACGTATGATCAACATCATATATATATATATATATATATATATATATGTGTGTGTGTGTATATATATATATATATATATATATATATATATATATATATATATATATATATATATATATATATATATATATATATATTATGATAAAGAGAAGAACAGTAAAATATATAATCCGGTGATCTTATTAATTATTTTTATTTTTCAAAAACAGTGCTGAATGCAAATCTAAGTAAAACGATACTAGAAAGAATTAATTCTGAACTTAGGAAGAAGTTAGGAGTAAACCAGTGGAAAAACACAAAAGCAACTATTGACTGGTTCCACAGCATAAATAACAAACAAAATTGACAATTCCTACAATTAGACATTAAAGAATTTTACCCATCCATAACAGAACGCATGTTAGATAATCCATCAACTTAGCTCAGGAACAAGTAATAATAAAACTAAACAAAATCGACATCATTAAGCACTCCCCTAAATCAATGCTATCTCACCATGAAGAAGCATCGATAAAGAAAGATGGGATATGTGACACTACAATGAGAAGCTTTGACGATGCAGAGACATGCGAAATCGTAGGTATTTACTTACCACACGAACTAAGCAAAATAATAGATAGGAATGACACAGGATTCTACAGGGACGACGGTCTCATAATCTTAAGAAACTGTAACAAACAAAACACAGACAAAACTAGAAAATCAATAATAAATATTTTCAAAAATAACGGATTCGACATAGATATAAAAACTAACCCAAACAAAGTAGATTTTCTATATGTTACCTTCAATCTAAGAAAAGGCAAATACAAACCATACAGAAAACCCAATGATAAATCACTCTATATACACACATCTTCCAACCACCCGCCTTCTATAATCAAACAGATACTAAAATCGATTAACCGCAGGCTCTCCGACAATTCCTTCAATGAATCTATATGTAACAAATCTAATAAAGAATACGAAACAGCCCTAAAAGATAGTGGATTCTCAGCAACACTCACATACTCACAACAGAACACAAAAAGGCCAACAGAAAAAGAAATATCATATGGTTCAACCCACTGTACAGCAAAAACGTAAAAAACAAACGTAGGTAAAATATTCTTCAAACTTTTACACAACCACTTCCCGGAATCAAGCACCCTACACAAAATATTCAACAAAAACACAGTAAAAATCAGCTACAGTTGCACCGGGAACATGGCACAAATAATAAAAAAGCACAACAGTAAAATTAACAACAAACCACACGAACAAATTAAACCCACGTGCAACTGCAGAATAAAGAACGAATGTCCCTTAAACGGTAATTGTTTACAAAACAACGTAATATACCAAGCCACAATAAAATCACCAGATAATGAAGAAAAAGTACACATAGGAGTAACTGAAGGACCCTGGAAACAAAGAAATTATGTACACAAAACATCTTTCACAAATAGTAAATATGCGAAAAACACAATGCTTTCTAAGTATATCTGGGAAATTAAAAACAAAACGCACACCACACCTAAAATATGTTGAAAAATAAGGAAAAGATCATCAGCCTACAACAACCAATCAAAAACTTGCAAACTTTCCCTGGAGGAAAAAATAGCTATCATTACCTTCCCAGACCAAAATAAATTATTAAATAAAAGATCCGAGCTAATCTAAAAATGCAGACATGAAAGCAAATTTTTACTACGTTACTTAAAAATCGAAAACGGAAAAAATAAATAAATACATAAATAAACAAAATGACAATAAAATAAGCCAAATAAATGAATCCAAACAAATTACCAAATCACACGAGTTAGAATTAGAATAAAAAATAAGAAGCAAAATCAATAAATAAAGTAAATAATAAACTAATTAGCAAATTATTATGACCGAAATATTAGTTAGAGTATAAAAATCACACCAAAATCGGACGAAAAAATAGCTATAACTGTTATATAACGATAAAAAATGAATAGAAATAAAAAATAAAAAATAATATACTACGGTACTTAAAATTGAAAATCACAAAGAGAAAATATATAGTGTAACAAATAAATAATAACAAGTAAAATAAATTGATCTAAATACATCCAAATATATAAATAAACTAACAACCGATACTGATAAATTAGCCGTTAGAAAAAAACAAATAAAGATAATCAATCCAAATAAATACATGAAGTAATAAACAAATTAAAAACTGTTCCCGCCAAAATAATAGTTAGAACAAACTACAACAATCAAACCCAAAATTGAACAAATAGCTTTAATTTTCTTCCCAAACAAAAACCAAACTATTAAATGACCTATATAAACAAATATTTACTACGTTAATGAAAATACCGATCAAAATAAAAATTTAAAATTAAATAAATATATAAGATACGAAATAAAAATAAAAAATAAAAATAAATAAAAACAAGCAAAATAATTTAACCCAAATAAATAAATAAACAAATAAACGACTTCCGGTAAAATAATCGCCAAAATAGACTACCCACAATGCACCACTGATCCGTATATATAAATAACCGAGAAAAATAACAGCACTCGTGGCCTGACGATTGCATCTAACATGAAACAGACTGTCGCCTCCAAGTGTTGACTTCTATGTTCACTTTTATATTTACACACGCTCTATCTTGATATTGAGCACTTTATCGCATAAATATAGCACATCTTAAGACTATATTTCTTCATATATATATATATATATATATATATATATATATATATATATATATATATACACTGCATTTAAAAAGTTTGAGCTCGTCCCTGGTCATTTTTTCAACTGGCCCCCAAAGTAGTTTTTTTGTATTTTAAATAAGACAAAGATTATTATACGAGGTTAAAAAAAGTGGGACAGTTTTTCCATTAGAAATGTTATTATGGCTAAAAGAAAAAAAACATTTTACGATTCAATTTTGTTCTCTTCAAAATATAGTCGTTTAGTTTTGATTACTGAAGCACAAATTCTTGGGATTTTTTGCAAAAGTTTCTTAAAGCATGATATTCATAATTGATTGTATTCTTTTTTCATTTTTTTCACTCTTCTGTCAATTTCATGCCATTCTAATTCTAGGAGTGGCTTCAAACTCTTGAACTGTAGTGTATGTATATATATATGTGTGTGTATGTGTGTGTGTGTGTGTGTGTGTGTGTGTGTGTGTGTGCGTTTGTGTGTAAGAAATAAATCTTTTAACCGTGATATAAAACGAAAAGTTTAGCCTTGTTCATAGGTTGTGCTCAATAAGAAAATGCATTTAGACTGCTGAATCTTTATATTTGAAAGAAAATCTTTTGTGACCAAAAACTGTCTGCAGGACTCGGTGCTTTTTAAATGCTTTTCTCTCATTAAATGTGGCCGACTTGAGAATGCTTTATGATATGATTTCGTGTCTTGACTTTCTGAAGCTTATTCCGTATTCCGTAAGAATAACAGTAAAGCGTAAATATTGCGTCTTCATACGACTTGGTACATCGACATGATGTACTGCCAAACACTTGTGATAAATGCTCGTAAATAATGTGGGCTTATTACAACCTGGACTTCCAATGAAATAATTATGCTCATTTTGGATGCTGCTCCTCATCTGAAGAAATATGGCCGTGGTGATGGGTGAAATAATTATGATAACAAATGAAATACAATTGTTTGAAGCAGATTAATAAAAATAAGTAAGAGGATATAATTTTTAATCCTTATAATAATAAGTATATAATTCAACCAAGCAACTCTCAATAAGGAAACTAGCGCTGCAAATTCTTTCTGCTCCCTTTTCACTGTCTTGTGTCGTTTTATGCTAAGTAGACATATAGTATGATCGCTGATTGGAGTAGATTCTTTATTCTTTACTGTATCAGTGTTCAAGGTTCAAGTTAAGAAATAACTCGACCACATGCATTTTGGTACAGCACAATATTTTGTCTTTATAATCACCTTTTTTGTCTACCTGGGCAATGTCGTCAGTAAAGATAGGGGACAGCCGAAGACATCAAGTGCCGCATCAACAATACCCGACACGCTTTCAACACACTGGAGCCAATCTGAAGATCAAAAACCCTCTCACTTTGCAACAAGATCCAGATCTTCAACACCAACGTCAAGTCAGTCCTACTTTAGGGCTCAGAAACCTGGTGGTTAACCAAGACCAACACCCATAAAATTCAGACATTTACCAACTGATGTCTCAGGAACATCCTCAGTATCAGTTGGCCGGAAGTCGTCTCCAACGACCAAGTGTGGACAGGACCAGACAACCCCCAATCTCGATTGACATCATGAAAAGGAAATGGGGAAGGATTGGCCACGGGCTCAGCAAACCTTCTCCTAGTGTCACCATGAAGGCTCTTGACTGGAATCCATAAGGGAACATAAAAGTTGGTCGATTAAATCAGACTTGGCGCAGAAGTGCTGACGCAGAGGTGAAGGCAGCCGGCACGACATGAGTCGAGTTAAAGAGGATCGCCCGGAACTGCGTCCGTTGGAAAGGTGATGTTGCGGCCCTATGTTCCCTAAGGTATCAAGAGGCATAATATCACATATATAACTTGCTGGACATGTATAACGTTACAGATAATGACGTATAAAAACCTTGAGACAATGGACACAACAAGGTTTCTCCCTTCTCCATATAGAGAATTTGATTTATTCCAGTTATGTATGCATTATATAAGACATTTTTAGCGAAGACAGTGTGGCTGTAGCAACCCTGAGAGTTTACCATTCACAAACCCCGTTGCAGGCAATTTGAACCTCGTTATGTCCCGTGTGTTCATTCCAGCAGGTCACATGATTTCGGAACAATTCAGCTGACCTTCCTGTAATCACTAGCTTCTACGCTCGACAAAGTTAAACCACATTCAGAGGTTATGACGTATATTACACTCAGTATTTGACGGAAAAAAGGGGTAGGGCTGGCTAGATAGATATACCAACACAATTAATTGAGCAATTATTTAATCCTGGTTAAAGAAAAAATATCGATTATTAAATTTTCTCGTTTCAGTCAATACGAAGAATTTCGTAGACAGACCCGTCCGTCCACTCTTCAGTGGATATCAGCAATTCACTAAATATATTTTTCAATATTTCTTTTTCATGCAATTATTATTGGTGTAAGTTTTTTTCCGTATTTGTGTTCGTGTGTGCGTTTGTATGCACCCCTCAGAGACACATGTGCATTCGCGCAAGTTCGCCCATCTGCGCGGATGTGCGTACCTGTCGGGTGTCGTTATTATGCGTCCTTTTCTTGCCTTTTACTCCTTAGCTTTTTCTCCTTTTTTCCCTTTTCCTCTTTTCTTAATTGTTGCAAATTGTAGCTATTTATTTTCGCTTTTTTTCGCTAGTCATGTTATCGACTTCCATTGTTTTTTTTTTTATTTTGAGCATTTCAAGTTCAATTTGAGATTAATGAAAGGCATTTTGGGACTAAGCAAGTTCATAATGAAATAGCCAAGTTCAAAATGGAATAGTCTAATTAAAAATGGGATAGTCAAATTCAAAATGGGGTGTAGCGCATTCAAAGTGGAATAATCAAATTTAAATTGGGACATAGCCAATTCAAAATGGAATAGTCAAATTCAAAATAGAATAGTCAAATTGAAAATTGGACTAAGCAGGTTGAAAATGAAATAGTCAACTTCAAAATGGAATAAGTGACTTTGATTTGGGACTTAGCAAGTTCAAAATGGATACGGCAAATTCAATTTGGGAGTGAGCAATTATTTGGCTAAAAAAGAATAAAATTAAATATTTTCATGATAAAATAATAATGTTTAACTAAGCTTTATTATTGAAATGTATTATGTTCTAGGAGCAATCAATAAATAAAGAAAATTCAGGAAAGGTGTGTTTTTTGGATGCAAATATCAGCGCTTAAAATATCTTATTATAACTATCATTCTTCAAACTCTGTCTTGATATATGCATACAGTATTTCGTTCCTGCTTTTTCTTAGGACTTTAGAGATTTGCCCTGTTGTCCCCCAAATCATTTCATTTTGAAAAACTCTCTCTTATTCTATCTTTTTAACACTATATAAAATCGATCCCTCTTTTTCTTTCTCCCTGTTTGCCTAACCAATCAAAGTGTCAGAAACTCTTATTTTCATGAAAAATTATCCGATCAAGAATAGCCTCTTGCAAGTAATTGATAGTAAAATCTACGCAATGCTGCGCTTCTATTTTTAATTATCAAATTTACCGGCTAGTTGATTATTAATACATGTTATTTGTTTATTGAAACACACGTTCGAAGCAATTTTCCAACATGAATCTGCTTAGTCCCAAATCAAAATTGCTTATTTCATTTTGTATTTTTTATGTCAGATTCTGAACTTGGCTATTTCATTTTGAATTTGCTACGTCCCATTCTGAACTTGATTATATCTGTGACTAGGCAGTCCACTACTCCAAACCGAGCGAATAGTTCGTGGAGGCAATTTATGGACGTTTCTGAAGTAGGATCTTTGCAACGAAACACCTCCGGCCATTTACTATAACTATCCACTATGATTAAATAGTAGAACCCGTCAATTGGTCCTGCATAATCTGCGTGTATTCTTGACCACGGACGATCAGTCTCTGACCATGGCTTATGGATGATTAGCGGTGCTTTGGCTGCTAAATTTCAACCCTTGCACATTTCCACCTTCTGAGTAATATTCTGGTCCATGTTTTTCCAATATACATAGCTTCGCATTAGCGACTTCATTCTATTTTTTCCAGTATGTCCCCTGTAGAAATCCTTTAGGATTCGCTTTTGTAGTGTTTTGGGAATTACAACCCTTTCGTTGTAAAGTAGCACATTATCGCATAGAGAAAAGCTGTCCGATATTTGCTCATTTTTTCTGCTATTTTTGCTTTTGTTTCATTTATAATTACATCATTTTTGGCTTCATTTTTTATGTCGTATAGTGTGACTGGGAGGTTTCTAACTGTACAACATAGTACTGTCCTGATATCTTCTTCATTTCTTAAGGCTGCGATTACCGTATCTTCCAATGGCTCTGTCTTTGTTGGTATAAGTCTCGAGAGACCATCCGCATGCCCGATTTTTCTCGTTGGCATATACTCCAATCTGAAATTGTAGTTCAGAAGAATTGTTCCCCACCTAAGTAACCTATTTGCGGTGTAAACCGGTAGACCTTTTTTCGAACCAAAAATTGTTAGTAACGGTGATCAGTCTGCAGAGTAAAAAATCTGCCATAGATATACCTATGAAACCTTGTGACTTCGAAGATAATTACCAGAGCTTTTTTCTCTATTTGTGAGTATTTTTCTCCGCTTGTATAGGGTTCGAGAAGCATGTGCGATGGGGTTTATTGTCCCATATTGCATTTTATGTAATATATACGCTCCGACTCCATAAGCGTCACTTGCTACAATAATTTCTAATTTAGGATCGTAGTGTGCCAAAAATAAATTCAAATGTTTCCTGGCATTGATCTGTCCACTGCCAAACTTTCTCTTTCTTTAGCAGCTCGTTCATGGTGCGCGAAGTTTATGCATGTGTGGTATGAATTCATGGTAGTAATTTACTAAGCCTAGAAAACTTTGTAGTTCTGTTATGTTCTTAGGAACTGGCATTTTTTTATTGCTGTTGACCTTTCAGGGTCTGGTCGTCTACCTTGTTGATCTATGATATGACCAAGGTATTTAATTTCCTTCATGAAAAAATCGAATGTATTTTCTTTTACCTTGAATCCATCGCTTTGTATTCTCTTAAACACTTCTTGTACATGATCCCAATGTTGTTCAATGCGTTCGCTATTTATTAATAGGTCAGCCAGATATGCAATCGTGTACTCTAGTCCGGCAAGCATCGTATCCATTGTCTGTTAGAATATAGCCAGCGCGACCTTAATCCCAAATGGCAGTCTTTGGTATCTGTACAAGCCTTTGTGTGTGTTTATGCATAGTAGTTTTGAACTTTCCTCATCGACTGGAATTTGCGAGTACGCTTCACTTAAATAAATTTTTGAAAAAAGTTTTCCGCCATTTAATTTAGTGAATACTTCTTCTGGACTGGGTTAAGGATAGTAGTAGTCATTTATTGCTGCGTTCAAACCTGTAGAAAAATCAGCGCAAACTCGAATTTCTCCTGATTTCTTTTTGACGAAGACCGTCGATGCGGCCCATTTACTGTATTCTACTTTTGTCAATATGCCAGTGTTTTCAAGTCTAGCCAATTCTTGATCAATTTTGTCTATTGACGCACACGTTACGCTCCTTTTTTTCTTGAAGATAGGTTGAACGTTTTCTTTTATTTCGATATTTGCTGCCATTTTCTTACATCTTCCCAGACCTGGAAACTCGTTTGTAGTTTCTCTTTTAATTTGTCTGCCTCGGTTGATAAACTTTTTACATTTTGGCAGTACGTACTTATTCGCAAGTCCCACACTTCGACTTTTTGCATCCAGTCCGTTCCGAATAGGTTTTCTGTATTTCCTAAGACGTACATTTTTAGTTTTTTCGTCATTCCATTAAATGTTATATTTGTAATTACTTCACCCTCAAATTTTATCTTTCTCCCCGTTACTGATCTAACAATTTTATCCGTTTTTAACATGGCAGGTTTGTTCAGTTTTCCCCATGTTTGTAGGTTTATAATAGTTAAGTCTGAGCTAGACTTTTCTGTTTTGCATTTCAACTTGTACGTATTTTCTTATGTTAGTCTCATCAGCTTGGTCAGTCCTCGTGATTCTTATTCTGATTTTGCTTTCTCTTCTAGACCAACAATGAGAACTTTTGCGTCCTATTTTTTGCATGTTAGACAAGTTTTAAAACGGTATGTACAGTCTTTAAACCAATGCCAAGTCCCACAGTGATAGCATGAACTGGGTGGTAGTTTTTCTGATATTGACTTTTAGAGTGAGAAAATTTTGTTTTGCCTGTACTTGAGGGGGAAAATTGGTTTGGTTTGTTTCTGAGGAGAGAAAGTTGGTTTGTCTTCGTACTTTACGTATGTGTGCTATGCCAGCTTCTTCTATGTCTTTTGTGTCTTTCTTCACACTGATGCATCTCCGGCAGTCTTCGGCTAGTTTTTGAAGTGTCAAATCTTGTTTACTCGCCAATTTAGTAAGGATTCTGCGTCTCATTTACGCGTCTTTGGTTGAAACCAGGCCTTGGACGTAAATTAAGCATTTGAAATTGTCCGCGCCGAGTTCCGATAATTTGAAGTCATCACAATATTTATTAACAATAGCCGCGAAAGTTATGTAATCTTCGCTGTCCTTTTTTGTAAGGTTCAGTCATTTCCATCTTTTGAGGAATAGGGAGGTAATATGGCTGAAAAGTTCTGTCAATAGTTTTATGGCTTCTTTGAAAGTTAGCTCATTTGTTTTTTTTTGGAAGGATATAAGGTACGAATTTTGTATATTCGCAGGTACCAAATTTTCTTAGTAATAGACGTACTTTACGTGCGTCTGACCAATCTCTGCAATCAAATTCATATAGATCTTCGTACCTTCGGAAGTAGTTTTGCAAAAGTTTTATCTTCGTCATATGCGTACATGAAATAGTACTCCAAATAGCGTCTTGTGAGAGAACTGTTTCGTTCTCAGATTTTTGCTCTTTATTTGACATTACACATAGCAATAATTCTTGTAATTCAAAATGTTTCTCTTCGTATTTTTGTTGTTGTTCAAATTGGATTTTGATAAGTTCCACAATGGTTGACTTAAAATCTTACATGTTGACGTAGTTTTTGTGTACATATTTTACTTTAGTGTAACCTGATATTCTGAAACCTGTGTACGCAAAAAAAAATTTTCTTTGTTACAAAATTGATATCCAAAAAGAATTAGTTTTTGTGTTTGCGTAGAACTTGTTTTTTTTTAGAAATCTCGCGTAGAACTTGTTTTTTTGTTTTTGTTTTGTTTTAGAGTTTACTTGTCGACCACTGTTATGTGCGACGGATAAAATAAAAGGTATGTCCTCCGCGTAGAGTGTTCGTTTTTCTTTTCGGTTACTTCGTCGCCACTTGTTATGTGCGACGGATAGCAAAACAAGTATGCCCTCCGCGTAGAGAGGTCGGTTTTCCTTTGGGTTACCCCGTCGCCACTTGTTATGGTATAAGTTCCTTGTACCACGATGATGGTCCAAGGTAGAACTAATGATGGAATAACTCGAACACAAGTATGGAATAACACAGATATATTACAAACAGAATTATGTACAAAGAAGTAGCAGTATTAGTAATGACTATCAGATTTGGTTAGAGTGAACTATGTTGTCTCGACATTATCACTATTTCAATGTCTTACAGTAATCTTCTGACTCCCGACTTTATCTCTGGCTCTGATTCTGACTGACGATGTTCAACAACAAGCCCACGTGTGTCGAATGTGGCACAAGGCCGGTTTAATGTGGGCTCACCGTGCCTGTAGGCTCGGCCAAAAAATGCCCGTAGAACCCGTATAAACGGGATCGGGTTGATCAACCTTCCAGAACGAAGCTCTGCCCTTCGGCGGAGCCCCGTCCGGGTTCCTCTCTGCCCAGAGGCAGAGAGTTCGACCGTCTAGCCGAGTCGTCCAAAAAGGACTGACTCTGAACTCTGAACTGCTGCTCCCACTTGAGGCGCAGTATTTATGATGTCTGGAATAGTCCATTATTATTATGGGTAAGTTCCCATAACAATTTTCAACCTGATATTCCTCGTGTACGGCTGGAGGATGGTAGGAAGATTTAGTTACTTGCTTCATCGTTACCTGGAACTGAACATTTGCCCAGCATCTTTAGCGATTGATCGTCTTTACGATTGAGGTCTCAGCTTAGTTTAAGTCTTAATAGACGCTCAAGGAAAAGCGATTCCTTGAGGGAACACCGTGAATCGAAATTGGTGAAAGTTCAGGGTTTGATCCGCGATGGAATGTTACTAGTTTGGTTTCCGAGGCATTGGATTTGATCAGCCAGTTCTCCGTCCCGATGAGCTGTTAGAGATATGTCAGAGCAGATATCGGGGTTTCGCATATAGAACGATATAGAGTGGTATCATCTCCATACATTGTTGTGCAAAAGTAAGTGAACCTCTACGATAACATTTAAAATACTTGTCTCTTTTTTCTTCCAGTTAATAAACAAATCTTAAACTATATATTCAGTAAGAAAAAAACTTTATTAAATTAACTACAACAACTTTCAAAGATTTTTACCAAGTTGGAATAAAAATATTAATTAAAAATTAATATGTGCTGAAGTATGTGAAGTATTTTTGATTTAGATGGGTGCCAGTACAAATAACTTTTTTTGCATATGTAAAAATCAAAATGACATATATTCATTTTTTTGGTAAGCTGTGTATACTGCAGTCAAATTATAACATTGGGTTTACAAAAGTGTACAGTTATAGACTAAATTTGAAAATATATATATATGCAAATAACAAAAGTACTTCCATACTTTTAAAAGTCGAAAGTTTGAAACCTATAATAATGGAGAAGTCTACGAAAAGCTATCAAAAGTTATTTGGAGTGCACTTCTTCACTGTGCAACAAATTATTCATAAATATAAGGCCTTTGGTATGACAGGGGTTCACGTACTTTTTCACAGAACTGTATATATACAAAATTGATCGGAATGTAATCTTAGGCAGATCATTTATGTAAACTAGGAATAGGGTTGAACTGAGAAACGGACCATTGGGAACGTCTGCGTTGATCGCTCCAAAGAATAATAATATAATTCTGTTTTAGTTGGCGAGGCGGGCTTAGTATTGAATAGTTGGAATGTCTTCGACTCACTTAATTCTCGATGATAGCGAATAGATTAAGAACATTTAAAAGTAAAAAGAGAAATAAAAAGCTTATTTCCCCCTTTGCCAGCCGAATGAAAAATGAATATCAAAATCTGTAAATTATCGCCTCAATCTTTTATGTCGACAGTTTTTTTTCTCTCTCTCTCTCTCTCTCTTTGAAAAATTATCGCCTTGCCTATTTGTCTGGTTGCTTCTATTCGGACACCATCCTGTTGTATTCTTTAAAGTTCGTAATATCATTTCCGGGATTCCCTCCCTCATCCATAATCGATCGTTAATCTCACGTTGTTTTGTTTTGTTAGCCTCATGAACTTACAGTGATTTCAACAGCTTATTTAAATAGCGTAATAAAATCAGTGGTATTTATCAAAACTCAAACTCCGCTGAGCATTGGAATATAATTTACGATCTCTCCATTCAGTGAGCAGTGACGACGGCTGCTTTCCAACGAGAAGTGAAACGATCGCAATTGAAAGAAAGGAGAGCGGGAAACATTTGCAAACTTCTCGGGATTATTTTCGAGATTCATCACGAAGAAATAAAGACTTTTGAGATTGAATTATTTTATGCTGACTTTAAGTTCACATAGTGGCTTATATTTCTCCTTCCCATTATTCTTTCACTCTCTATTTCCTTCATTTAATTGATTTGCTCTTTTTGTTCTTTTTTTTTCATCAGTCTTTTTTCTCCTTCTATTTCTCCTTCGCTCCAACAATACGATCCTATATGTTCTTTCCTTAAAATTATTCTTTATTTTACATTCCCTGTCAAGCTTCCCACGCAAAATGGGATTTACCAAACGATGTTGATAGTCTTTAAGGTTATGCATATATTAATATCCTTTGATTTTAGATTTAACGATAATTATTTAAAAATGATAATAATAACCAACTTGATGGTTGACAAAAAACAAAAAACTCTAAAATAATTCTCTTCATGAACAAAATTAAAATATATATGACAAAGGAACATATATTCCATTACCACAATATTTTAGGTAACTAAATCATTATTCCACTAATTTATTAATAATTTAACATGGGTCCCTTAAAATTCTGTAACGTTTATCTTCTGCTCAGTGAATCTATTAGCGCTTTTATCTTGTAAAATATTGTTTTATCTTAAATGTTACCTCATCGCCACTTGTTATGGTTCAAGTTCCTTGTACCACGGTGATGGTCCAAGGTCGAACCAATGTAGAATAACTCGAACACAGGTATGGAATAACACAGATATATTACAAATAGAAATATATACTAAGAAGTAGAAGTATGAGTAATGACTATCGTTACCTCGTCGCCACTTGTTATACAAAGAAGTAGAAGTATTGGATGATAGTAGGAAGATTTAGTTACTTGCTTCATCGTTACCTGGAACTGAACATTTGCCCAGCATCTTCAGCGATTGATCGTCTTTACGAGTTACACTTGAGGTCTGAGCTTAGTTTAAGTCTTAATAGATGAACAAAAGATGAAAACACTTAAAATATATATGACAAAGGAACATATATTCCATTAACACAATATTTTAGGTAACTAACTAAATCATTATTCCACTAATTTATTAATAATTTAACATGGGTCCCTTAAAATTCTGTAACGTTTATCTTCTGCTCAGTTAATCTATTAGCGCTTTTATCTTGTAAAATATTGTTTTACCTTAAATATTCTAAGGCGTGATCCATATCACTCAAATAGCATATTGAAGATAATTTGCTAATTCTAATTCGCTTATCTTGACACTGTTAACTGCTTTGAAGTTTGCGTGTATAAATTATTATTAGATAGAGTGTATCTGTAAAGGAACAAGATGAATAAAAAGACAAGAAGAAAAACAAATTTTATCCAGGCGTTTCGTCCTCTGAGGAACTATATCAAGGCAATATAGGATTTATTTTGGTGCATGTGTTTATATACAGAGGACGAAACGCACTAGCTAAGGATATTTTTCAAGTGGTCTTTTTAATAATATATATATATATATATTAAGACATTTTTTATGTTTATAAATTCTTTTCATAGATACAAATATTTAAGTAAATCCTTTACTTATAATAAACAGTATTAACAACATTTAAGATTAAATGACTCGAATAAAACGTTTAAGAGTAAATGAGTCGAATAAAAGAATGTACGGCACCGCCACCCAAACGAATACCAAGAAGAAAAAGTATATTTTGATGTGTTGTCTCTTCCCAAAACGTATTTGACTTAATGTAGTAATAGGCATTGTTGTATTTATGTAATATAAAGTGTTTTTTCTTTAACATTTTTTGTATAACTGTCAATTTCTCTTTGTCTGTCAACGGTCATAGATTTCTCCCTCCGGGGCCATTATTTTCCACTTTAAACTCTATATAATCAGACTGTATTAACAATATGCATCTGTTAGGAATCTACCTGTTACTCACCATTAAAATGTCCGAAGAAAAAATATGGAAAGCCAAAGAAAACGAAAAGGAATCCCAACGAAAAAGCTAGACATTTATCTACTAAAAACCTAAATAATCAATACCTCTAGTAATCAGTTTAAGGCAGATCAATAAAGTAAATGTCGCTCATGAGCTCTGATCAAAATCGTAACACTTGAGTTATCAGGCGGTGCTTGTCTTCTGACGACTGCTTGACATTTAGAGTTCCGATTTGGATCAGAGTTCCTGCGTACGGTTTGGTTTGTTAGTTGTACACATGAATGCATGTATTTTATATTTAATAATTCAGTTAAATAAGTTTTATTATGTTTATCTGAATGGTTCTATATGTTTAATTTTTATTATTCAATTTTCGAATGATGTATTTTTTATTAAATTATATAGTACTAATTTAATTCTGAATGAATTATTAAACATTAAAATGGACGAGAAAACATTTAACCTAATTATTAGCAATAACTTGGGACGTAAAATTGTGAAACGTAAGAACAATGTAACTCCATTATCAATAATTTAAAAAGAAAACAACATTAAATTCTTACATTGGTTACACAAGCACCAAACTCTTTCCTATGATTTAGAAAAATTCGTGAGCGTATCGATAAACAAATCAGAAACAACTAACCGATCACACGTATATATATATATATATATATATATATATATATATATATATATATATATATATATATATATGTGTGTGTGTGTGTGGAAAAGACAAAACAAAATCTGGATATGCTGTGTCTTGTGTCTATCGTCTTTTCATGTTGACTTAAATATCGTCTAATCCTAAGTATGTTTCTAATAACCATGTCCTGAAGATGGTCTACTAGACCGAAACGTCTGACGTCGACAGTAAAACAGCATTAAAACAGTAAACTTACATATTCGGATTTTGTTTTGTCTTTTCCATATTTTTCATCATACCGTCGGATCTACATCCACATATTTGCTTACATATATATAAATCGTTGTACTCGTTTGGGAAAACCTCGGATAGCTCAAATTGCAATAGAACAAATCGGTACTCGAGGTAAAATGGGGATTAAAAAAGAAAGAACCAAGAACATTAAAACAAGGCGAAAACAATCGTCCAGTGTTTCGGCTCCAAGTCCAAAGAATAAACCCAAAACGAGTAAAAACTACGTAAAGTGCTGAATACACTAAGTAGAGCAAACCTAAGATAAGATAATCCTAATGAGCCAAGCAAACCTAGCTAGGTTTCACCTAAACGGATCTTCAGAGTACCCTGAATATATATATATATATATATATATATATAGAGAGAGAGAGAGAGAGAGATAGATAGATAGATAGATAGATAGATAGATAGATAGATAGATAGATAGATAGATAGATAGAAATGGACTGAGATAGATAGATAGATAGATAGATAGATAGATAGATAGATAGATAGATAGATAGATAAGAATAAGAAAGGAAGAAAAAGAATGAAAGAAAGAAAGAACAAACTTAGATCGGTAGATAGATAGATAGATAGATAGGATAAACATTTTAATGACAGCAAGTTTCACAGTTCATGTGGTAGATTGCTGTTTTCAGGTCAGAATGAAAGATAAAACTGTTTTTTTTTTTGCAATAAATATATTAATATACGAGTCGTTCAACGAAGAAGCATAGCTGGACATTTCTCTTGTGACAACACACTACTACAACTTATTAATATCAGAAAACTAATTCATATTTCTGTCTTTCTTAATTTCTGTGCAAGTGAGTCCCACAAAAAGGTGAGAGGTCTGCAACAAATCTAAAAATGCACAGCACAGAAAATGAACCTCGGTTAGGTCGTCCCAAATCCTCAATCACTGATGAACAAGTTGATGCCATTCACCGTATGGGTTTGGATGACAGACATCTTACTTTCCAGTAGATCGTCCATAGGCATACTGTTTTAACAGCTCTTGGGGATGAGCGATCTATCTCCAAGATGAATTGTCATATTTTTCTAAATATTTATATATTTAGATATGTCATGGTATCTGTGTAGGTATTTGTATGCGTGTATTTGTACATGAATTATAGTTATATTATAGTTTATATATTTATATTTTTGAAGGCATGTAAGTGTATGTATATGCATATTAGTATATATACATATATATATATATATATATATATATATATATATATATATATATATATATATATATATCATATATATATATATAAAAGATGGTTCATGTAAGTCGAAAGCTTAGTTCATAATAATAAATATCCAAATGTTGGACAATATTTGTCATTATTTTCACCCGAAAGTAAAGCAACCATATAAAGTTTAAAACGGCTCATGATAAAACGTAATGGACATTCATTATATATATATATATATATATATATATATATATATATATATATATATATATATATATATATATATATATATATATAATTTATTTTACCCTACCTCGTCGTCTGTAATTCGGCAACGGTCAGTTTTCAACCGATACATGAGGATTGCGTTGTACACCCGGTGAGATACAATATATATATGTATATATATATATATATATATATATTTGTATAAATCATCTTCTTCTTTGCCGTAAATAGTCTATGATACATATGCATGGCCTTGAAGTTTATATCTGGGAAAATCTACGAATGATAAAGGAACTGTCCCTTGAATCGCCTGAATATTCTATCATGTGCTTCTGACCTTTTTTTATATCATTCGGTTAGCTATCTCTTACTTCTGCGGCATATTGTACAACATTTCTGACGTATATTTACTCTGTGTGTGTGTGTGTGTGTGTGTGTGTGTGTGTGTGTGTGTGTGTGTGTGTGTGTAGATACAATCTACGAACACTTTTTAGGTTCATGACAGTTGGTCTAAGCATTCTAATTTGAGTGACATTGCTGCTGCTCAGACTTTCAATGTCTCGTTGATTAAACTCTTTTGCTCCTCTCACACCTTTTGTTCATCTTCGCAACTCAGTCCTCTTGGCAATTAGGATAACGCTCTTATATCTATTGATATTTCCTTTCAATCATCTACTAAACAGTCAAAACCTACGCAGGGGATCTCCTTCCGGTACCATCGTGTCCCTTATATTCTTAACCGTCCTATTGAGAATTGTGCTCGTGAGGTTTCGTCTTGGGTTATAGCCGGCATCGATGCTTTTGCATCACCCTCTCGCAAATACCAAGTGAAATCCAAATTCTCTCTACAGCTCGCAGGAACCATTTTTCCGGATATACCAGCGTGACAGATCCGGGCACAACAGACGCCTATTCGTGACAGCACATAATAAATGTAAAAGTGCCCTCGAAGCAGCTAAGTTGATAGAATGAGACATCTTATAAACTCTAATAAATTCGGCTCGCGTGACGACGGGGACTCCGTAACAGTGTATTAAATAAGGGTAAGTTTTCTATTCTCCGTCTCTTCACTCAATTTGAAGTGATAAAATCTGCTGGAAAAGCAAATTGTTTGGCATTATGTTCCAGGCAAATTTTACTCTTAACTCATCTGGAGCATCCCTACCTGGCGTTTCACTTAGAACTAAGTCTCTGGTGAGTAACATGAGACTAATCCCTTCTATAGTTTCTGCTATCATCTCCAATCTGGTCCCCCACAAATATGTGGACCTGAAATGGCCCGTACGAAATGTGGTCCCGAATTTGATCCTGTTCTCTCTAAAGCAGGCAAACTTTTTAGTACAAAGGCCGCATTCTAAAAATGTATAGTTTTACTGGGCCGCATAGTAAACCAAAATAATAGATATTTAAAATTGGCAAAATAAAGGGCTTTTAAAGGAAAAATATAGTTTTAATAAATAACATTTTTAAGCGGGCCGCACGAAATCGTTTGGCGGGCGGCATGTGGCCTGCGGGTCGTAGTTTGCCAACCCCTGCTCTAAAGTGTATAATAAATGCCTCTCTCCTGCTTGCGTTTCTGTTTGTTGGAAATTGTCCTCTGTTTTTCCATTCTTCAAGAACCCAGGTGAACCGTCTATCGAACTATTAGTTTATGACCTCTTTTTGATAATCTATCCGAGGTCCTAATCAATTCCAGACTGGTTAAGCATATCACATTGCAGAGTCTTCTTTCAGACAAGCAAAATGAATTTCGCTTGTCTATGTCAGCTGCTGACGTGCTAACGATTATTGTTGAAAGAATCTGTCAAGCTACAGATAAGACTTATGAAGACTGTTGCTTTGAATAACTCGAAAGCGTTTGACAGGGTGTGGCATACAGGTCTCCTCCTCAAGCTGAAAGTCCGGGCTGATTTTTTAACTGCTTCTTTCTTATCTAATCGCGAAATTAATGTTGTTTTGAATGTCTACTCTTTTAGATCTTTTTGTACTCATGCAGTTGTCCCCTATTTCTCTATCTTTTGTACTGTATTGTTCTTCATTTCATCAACAACCTTCCCAATAGCATCAGCTCTCAAATTGATATCTATGACACAACCATTTACTTTTGTCTCGATAATAAGTCTGATCAGGTCGATTCCAAGGCGAAAATGGCAGGTGATCTAAAAAATGAGATACAGATTGTTGTTAACTTGGGCAAGGAAGGGCTTGTTAATTTTAACGCCTAAAAACGACAATTCTCTCTATTAACACCCGAACGACCCCTTTCCTGTCTCCCATCAGCATGGCTGATACTAACCTGCATGTGAGTGACTGATTGCGCCATTTCGATTTGACATTCTCGGCTGATATGAAGCGGAAAGTCTATATTGAATACATTGGTAGGTCTTCTGCTGTTAAGAAATTCGGTTTATTGTATCGGGCTAGACAATGTTTTCCAGCCAGAATCTGTCTTGCATCTCCATAGTTTAGCTTTCGCCAATGCTTTGAATATTGCTGGCACATCTGGTCTGGATTTGCTTCTGCATATTTGGATATTCTAGATATAATCCAAAGAAGAATCAACTATATTATTGGTCCTGACCTGGCATCTCGGCTTCAGTCACATTCTCACCGCCATAATGTAACTTCTCTGTGCCTATTCTATAAATATTTTCATTATGATTGTTAGCATGAACGCTCACCCTGACTTTATGAATTTAAGTTCAGTACTAGATTACCTGTAAGGTCTCACCAATTAAAAAAGTGAATTGGCTAGATTTGACTGTAATTTCTATGCTAACAGTTTCATTTTTTGTACTTATCCTTTGTCAAAATCCCTTTCGGACTTTCCAGACAACTTTTATCTTAAAAAAATTAAATGCAATGTCAACGTTATCTACTGTCTTGATTGCTCTTCGATTTCTAGATCGCTAATATCTCTCTCTTTTTTTCCTGTTCTTCCAGACTCAGTAAGCCCTTGTATTTTAATGGCTTTAATGCCTTGCATGGACTCATATGACTAAAACAATTATAGCTTTGTTAGCACTATTTTATTAGTACCTCACTCAATATGCGAAGTTATATATATATATATATATATATATATATATATATATTAACACATATATATTTTACTAAAACATCCGTACATATGCGGACTTCGTAATTTTATTTCTCTAGACTTTTTACAAACTTTCTTTAACCATTCTGAGAATGCATTTCCTCTATCACTTAATTGTAACTATCACTGTTATTAAATTGTATGCAAAATATCATTAATCTAACTGTTCTTTCCTATTACGTCAATATATGCACACACAAACACAGAGACACACATGCACGCACACACACACATACATATATTAACACTTACATATCTTACTCACACATCCGTACATATGCGGACTTCCATAATTTTATTTCTCTAGAATTTTTACAAACTCACTTTAAAATTCTGACAATGCATTTAATCTATCACTTAATTGTTTTGATTTTGTTTTATTCTTCGTTTTGGACACACAAAGATTTGTTGGCGATTTCCTTCTGTTGTCGGTCGAAACATCATCTTCTGTTTTCCTCTAAAGAGTAAAAGAGCTGTAAACACTTTCAGTCGACCGTCAGAACAAGGCCAGTAGCCATTAGTCTTAATTTATTCTCTCAATACGTCTGCGCATATCGGAGGAGGGAGGGGCTTGTGACATTATCGTAACCTTTCGGCAATACCACATTTAAAAAAAAAACGGAAGAATAAACTTTTCCTAAAAGGACTGGCCACTGGAGCTGACTCTGCATGAAAAGACAGCGAAAAGAAGCAGAACATACCATCAACAGTCAAGATGAATGTAATCAAGGTGTAGTATCTGTTTCAGCATTTAGTAATGCACAAGCACTTACACACACATAATGTATATATATATATATATATATATATATATATATATATATATATATATATATATATATATATATATATATATATATATATAGTTTTAATGTGTGCTATATTTATGGGATAAAGTGCTCAATATCAGAGATAGATGTAAATATAAATAAGAAAGTGAACATTGAAGTCAACACTCAGAGGCGACAGGCTGTTTCATGCTAGACGCAATCGTCAGGCGACCTGACGATTGCGTCCAGCATGGTCCGCCATGGAACGTAGTTTTTTCCTGGACTTACCAATGCAATACATTTACTAAAATGAATGGATCCCCACGTTTCTTCACAGAAAATTTGAAAGGCAAAGGAAAGAAAGAAGAAAAAAAGAAGAAAAGGAGAGGGAATAATAATTGGCCTATAATAGAGGCAGTTAAACAGATAAAGACGGGTAAGAGACCTAAAGTATTTGTGATCGAATCAGTACAGATAAACGCGACGGTTGAAAATAGACACTGACCTAAATCAACACCCATGGAAGGAAAAAGGGTGACCAAAAATGAGCATAAAAATTTCAGAGAGGAGTTGAAACGACTATAGAATGGGAGGAAGAATTTAAAATTAATACTTTTGTAAAAAGATGTTAATGTTAATCCATTCAATAATACATCTTTAACTATATATAAAAGATAGAGTAAAAAAATAAGTAAATTATTAATATATTAATTTCATTGAAATATAACCAATCGCATTATATCAATATAATATTAATAATATTTCAAATATTAAGTTTATAATTTAAATTATATCAAACTTATAGGAACACTGGTCAACAGCAAATTTATTGTCTAAATATTTCTAGCTGATTTAGGACAATTTTGATGTGCTGAATCCAAAAATGACATTGGTTTTGCTCAGGTCAACTTTTTGAGCTATGGCTACATGCTTCTTACGTTTTTGTTTTGGTGGTCATGTCCATAAAAATATATAAATATGCAATTATTATGTTAATTATAAACTTATTAATTTTAACCCATCATTTTCAGCAAAATATAGCTTCATAACTATTAAAACACGCCTCCAAAATATTTATAAACCAATAACACGCAAGTAAGTGTTTATATCTCAAAACACATCAATTATACTGTACAATACAAAACCATAGAATATAAATCAGAAAGGTAGTTTTATTAACCTACCGATAAATATATCGTGCGGACGTAGTCGTAAGTATACCATGTCACGTTTTAGGGCTAATTACAAATAAGTAAAGCTATATAATTCAGGGTCCAATTTCTCAGGAATAATAGTATAAACATAACGATGCTTGTCTCTCAGATTCCACTAAAGGCCTTGTCACACCAACTGCTGATATTCAAGACCTCATTCACTTCCACCTACACACTATCAGGAAACGACTCAGCAGCATGGTGACCAGGATCAAGCTTGGGTGCCACATATGGTATGTAAGACATGTACCGAATATCTACATTGGTGGACCAAGGGTAAGAAGAGTTGTCTAATATTTGGAATTCCCATGGTTTGGAGGAAGCTAACATACTATGTCATTGACTGCTACTTCTGTGCTATTGATGAGACTGGAATCAACAGAAAGAACCGCACCTGCTTCAAGGATCCTGATATTGAATCAGCACGTCATGCTGTAGCCCACTGAGATGAAATTCCAATACCTGTCTTTGGGGAACTTCCTGACATTAGTGAAAAAGATTTCTCAAGTGTTCAAGAATAAGAAAAAGAAAAAAATCAATTTTTTTTTTATAATGATGCTTCACATCCTTTTCGCCGAAAGGAACTAAATGATCTCATTCACAATCTCAGCTTCTCAAAGACCTCTGCCGAATTGTTGGCATCTACAAGGTATCCAAAAATGTCCGTTTTTTGATTAGTCATTTAATGAAGTTGAAATATATACGAAATGCGTGTAGCAATTGTTTTCAAATTCGGACAGCCGGAAGTAGGAACATCAGATGTTATAAAAACACGCGCACCGTGCCCGGCCATCAGTTATAAGCCGGACAGCTGTGAGAAGGATGGAAGTGTCTAGAGATCTCGTTCGGGGCTCTTTGCTTTACGACTTCAAAGTGGGCTTATCAGCAGCTGCATCAAGTCGCCGCATATGTCAAGCGTTTGGGGATAGTGCTGTGGATGAACGTACTGCAAGGCGTTGGTTTCGAAAATTCAATTCGGGAGATTTGTCTCTCCATGATGATCCTCGCAGTGGACGACCACAGGTCTTGAATGACGGAGTCCTGAAGGCGGCCATTGAAGAGGACAGTAGTCTAACGTGTGGTGAACTTGTAAGACAGTTCAACGTTTCCGATGAAACAGTTAGACTTCACCTGCACCGCCTAGGTAAGAGGTACAAACGGAGCAAGTGGATTCTACAAACGCTGTTGGAGGTCCACAAGGGACAACGAGTGGCAGACTGCGTATCGATGCCTTCTCGCCACCGTACCGCATCCTTATTCAATCGAGTGCTTACCAGTGATGAAAAGTGGGTTCTGTACGAAACTCCCAAGCGTTCCAGACATTGGTTGTCTCCTCAGGATGCTGTCCCTGATACCGCAAGACCGCCTATGCATCCACGCAAGATTATGCTTTGTGTCTGGTGGACAGGTCGTCAAGTGGTTCATTATGAACTGCTACCAACGGGCCAAACGTTCACTGGAGACCTATACTCACAGCAATTGAAACACGTGCAACAGGCACTGCGTCAGGAGCCAGCACTGGTGAATCGCAAAGGTGATACTTTTCCTCCATGACAACGCCTTAACTCCACTGCCTTAACTGTGCCATGTGTCCTCAAGGACACATGGCACAGTGGATAAAGGTGTTGGTTAGATCCAGTGACAGACCCAAAGAGTGTGAGTTCAATACACGTTTAAGGCAGTGGAGAACTTTCAGAGGGAAAATTACCAGGAGATAACTGATAACTGACATCCATCAAACATGGCACCTGGAACTAGAACAGTCTACCCCAGTGATCGAAATAAAGGGTTCAGTTTGAAATTCCAACCACCTGAAGAAGGCCGGAGCGTACAACGGCCGAAACGTTGTGACAAATATGGTCCGACTAATGTAAATACTGTACATAATACCTCATCTCAGAAATATAGACTGACTCTAATACGATCTACTTGGATTACTTCCCCACGGATTTTTTTACCTGTCATACTATCTATCTATATCTGGAGAGAGCCAGAGAGAGAGAGAGAAAGAGAGACCGACAGAGAGAGATATCAAGACAACTTTCAGAGACCTTGTTGTTACTGAGAAGAAAAAGCGTTGTCTTACTCAAATTTCATTTATTTTCGCTTCTATTAGAAAACACGTTGATCTCATGTGTATTTCTATACATATTATTTCATTTTAGCTTTGTAAAATCTCTGTTTTATAGTTGGCTTTTGGAAAAAATGTGGTGATAATGGCATATCCATGGTCCAGAAAAAGTTTTCATTCTTTTCATTGTAGGATTACTGTTTGCGAGAAAGAACGCCGATTGATCTTAAAAAGTTTCTAAAGAGCTGATAATTTTCAGAAAGGATTCTAATATCAGCTTGACAGTGATCGAGAATGATAGACTGGAACAAGTCGAGTTCCAGTTGTTGGTCAATACATTAGGTGTGGGTTGCTTGCAGTAGATGTCTATTGATATGTCAATATGCTTAAGAAAGGACTGACAACGAAGGAATATGGTAACAATCTAAATATCGGCTGAACGCGTTAAACACTTGTGCATTAGTCACTGAGCTGGCTGATGACATGAATGACGTTTTTTTTAAGGAAGTATGTCCCAGAGAAGATGAGCTGCAACAAAATCTGATTGTTCAGAAATATATTTATTTTCTCAGCAGATTATAGAAACTAATGGTTCCTGAAAATCGACTGAAAGTAAAACAAAACTCTTTTGGATGCGTCAGGAATAGTTTCTACAATATATTTCTGGTCAAATTCTCTGTTGATTCTTTACTACCAATTTTTATCTATCTATTTATCTATCTATCTATCTATCTATCTATCTATCTATCTATATATATATATATATATATATATATATATATATATTAGTCTGCTCATATATATATATATATATTAGTCTGCTCATATATATATATATATATATATATATATATATATATATATATATTAGTCTGCTAATATATATATATATATATATATATATATATATATATATATATATATATATATATTAGTCTAATCATATCTATCTATCTATCTATCTGGTTGGTGCATAATTATTAGACGTTTTTAAACAATATTTATTATGAGAAAAGAAAGATAATAATTCAACAATAACACTTTTAAATGTCTATGATTATTGATACAAATTTTTATAACCTGAAAATAAAATAATATTTTTATTAACAAAGGTAAATAAAACATAAACTCGCTTACAAAAACGCCTGATAATTATACACCAACCCAATATCTATCTATCACCGTCTTTTCATTGTCCATATATATATATATATATATATATATATATATATATATATATATATATATATATATATATATATATATATATATATATATCACCGTCTTTCATTATCTAACTAGCTAGCGAGCTATCTCTGTCTTTTCATTATCTATCTATCACGTCCTTTCATTATTTATCTATCACGTCCTTTCATTATCTATCTATCTCTCTATCTCTCTATGACCGTCTTTTCATTGTCTACCTCTCTCTCTATGTATCTATCTACCTATCCACGACTATTCCTTATCTATCTATTTATTTATCTATATATCTATCTATCTCCATCAGGGAACTTGTGGCCACATGAATTATTTGTTGCCTCTATGAATTGGTGATTCCCGAAATAAACTAATGGAGCAAATGAAAAACGTGCAAAAAGAAAGCGAGTAAAAGAAAATAAAGAAAAATAATAAGCAAAGACGAACGAAATAAATGAAGAATAACGACAGCCGAAAAGGGAAAATAAAAATAAAAGAATGAAACCCGCTTACATACAAACTGTGATTGATTTTACTTCTTCCAATTTCGCCATTGAGACCCGAATAAATACTGTTTTTGTTCTTCGTATGAACAACAAATCTCCATTTTTGTATGTGTATCAATGTTGCAAGCAAATCTTTAGACGCAATTCCAGTCACGAATCTACCAAAACCTGTCAGTATGGGGATCGGTGACTGGATAGAGGTGAAAAAATTTAATGAAGATTGAAAGATAAAAAAAAACAATGGAAAGAAAAAGTGAGAATGAAAGAAAGAAAGAAAGAAAGATTGCGCAAGTTAATGACAAATAATGGCTAGAAAGTCGAGGAGGGCGCTTTAACCAAAATACGGTAGAAAATGGATTAAGTACAGAGGAGGAGTAAACATTTGGACGAATTCAAAAAGAAGGAAAGAAAAAAAAGGAGAAATTGCATGAAAAAGCACATATTAGTAAAGAAACGGAAGGAGGTCAGAAATGGAAATTGGTAGTGACAAAAAGCGGAATAAACTATTTAAAAGAAAGAGACGAGGAGTAAGAAAAGATGAAAAAGGAGAAGAAAATGGAAAGGACCACGAACAATGGTTGGAGAAGGAGAAGAATGAAAAGAAAACAAATAGTAAAAGGAAAAGCAGAAAGAACATAAAAGAGAGAAATGGAAAAGAAAAGAAATAAAGGAATCAATGAAAAAGAAAAAGGGAAAAGAAAACTGAAAAGAGTCAAGATACAAAGAGTAAAATACCAAAGAAAATAAACAGTAAAAATGAAATGACTGTCCAAGTGAGAATGTCGAAGAATGGTAAATAGAGGTTTGTAGAGGAAATAAGGAAAATCGATCGAATTTTGGAATTGTCAGATCGAAGATCGAAATCGTTATAGCGAACATAACAACTAAAAACTGGTTATTAAAGAGAAATTGAATGAATCGAAGCGATTTTAATGTTCGCTGTCGACGTCAAGACATCAGGATATAGACGAATGCACTTATCTTAAATAGATACACTTATGGTAACATCCACCCATATCTTCGACGTAATTTGTTCTGTGAATGGTTTTCCCATTCCGTGGTGTAGATCATCAACAACTGAGCTGAAGAGAAAAAGAAATACCATTCCAATATCTGACTCGAAACGATTTCTTTTCCAATGAAAAGGTGTTATTTGCTACAGAACACCATGTAGAAACTATACTCAGTTTTTTGTTAACTCCAGTATTAAAAGTACTTTATAATAATAATAATAATAATAATAACAACAACAACAACAACAACAGCAACAACTTTGGAAATGAAGCCTATAGATATATATGAATTAGTGAAGGACATGATATACAACATACCCGAATGAAGGAGACGGTAAGAAAGAAGTACTACACACGTGTGCGTCTGGTAGTGAATACTGAGTTGAATTACCTCCCCCACAAAAAAATATCAGCCATAAACACCTTGGCTGTCCTATTGTTGCAATACAGCTTTAACATCCTTAACTGGGCCATAGCTGACATTAAGCGAATGGACACCAAGCGAAAAAGCTTCTCCCTTGCGACTACATGCATCATCGCAAAGATGATCGTCTGTATATGCCCAGATCCAAAGGAGGCAGAGGATTACTTCAACTAGAACTGTCCTACAAAACTACAACAATTGGCCTTCAAAGATAACTGGAAACTACAGAAGACTGGAGGATAAATGAAAAACCTGAAAGTAGTAAGTATCTTTATTTCGTAATAAAGGAAGCCAACAATTTCAAAATGGAGTTTCAAATGGATGCAGAAATACGAGTAAAGCACAATACACCGACTGAAGCTGCAAAATACTTTAAAAAGAAAGCGAAAGGAAATGCAACTGAGTAAAAACAGAAACAATGGCAAGATAAACCGCTTCATGGCCAATACTCTGCCCGTACGAAACAAACTGATGTAGACAAACACCGTACCCATCATAGGCTACGTAGTGCAGGGTTAAAAGCTGAAACCGAAGGTTTTATCCTTGCTGCACAGGACCAATGATTGTTAACTAGATATTATCAAGCACACATACTAAAATAGTGTGTTAGTACAAAATGCAGACTCTGTGATACCCAGAAACAATTGATCATCTTGTAACAGGTTAGACGGTATTGTCACCCACTGAATATAAAACACGGCATGACAGAGTGGGCCAATAAATGCACTGGAAAATCAGCAACTTTTACCAGACCCGGTTGCAGAGATAGGACCTGTTACATTTTATGGGGTTACACAATAAACATAGACAGAACAATCAAAGATAACCGCCCAGACATTGTTATTAGAAACTGCAAACAAAAAAGTGGCACATGGGTACATCAGCTATCGCTGTTGTAGTTGGAAAAGATTCCAGTAGACTAATTGGAGGAATTCCTGGAAGCCCATACCTTAAAGAAATACAAAAAAGATGTTCTTCCAAATACAGCCCACACCTTACGAAGGGCTTTATCTATGTAAAATATATGTGTTTTTTTTAAATTGATCAGTGAAAAATGTCATGATACCATTTCTAACCTTAGTTCTCTGGGTGGGGCCGGGAAAGAAATGTGTACACACCAGAAATCAAAGGAAATAATAATAATAATAATAACAAAATATCCATCCGTACAATCTCATGGCTTGGACGAGCTCTCTGGTCTTCTTCGACTGTTGTCCTAGAGCTGGTAAATTGAACAATTGAATATAAATCTGAATATAAAATGTTATGGGAACTTATCCGTAATAATAATGGACTATTCAGGGCATCATAAATACTGCGCCTCAAGGGAGCAGCGTTCAGTCAGTCAGAGTCAGACACAGTCAGACGATTACTGTAAGACATTGGAAGAGTGATACTTGTAGAGACAACATAGTTCACTCTAACCAAATCTGATAGTATCTGATCTGATAGTCATTACTAACACTTCTACTTCTTTGTACATATTTCTGTTTGTAATATATCTGTGTTATTCCATACTTGTGTTCGAGTTATTCTTCATTGGTTCTACCTTGGACCATCACCGCGGTACAAGGAACCTGGACCATAACATAAAATATACAGCTTTTACGGGAAGAAAACTGAAAAAAACTGGTATGAACATCAACCAGACCCGGTTACAGAGATAGGACCAATAACAGATTTATGGGCCTACAATACACACAGACAGAACAATCCAATCTAATGGGCTAGACATCGTGATCTAAGACAACAATAGCAGAAACTGCTTTCTTCCTGGCATGGCAATAACTGCAGACAGTCATATCTGAAGATCTTTACGAAAATGTCAAAATACATACCATAATCCTTGCCTACAATTTCTCTTTGGTGTTATAAGGAGATTTGTTGATCTCTTGCTCAGCTTCGCCCGACACATAATAATCAACTTAGTCAGTTGATTGATGTTACAGTCAGCATCCTGAATACAGAGATTCGTAGTCCATTCACTCTTCATGGAGTGTACAAACAATTTAAATTGCTGATACCCTCTGAAGAGTGGACGGACAGTTCCGCCTACGAATCACTGGTGTTGGCAGTTTATTACATTAAATTCTTGCCTTAAATGTTTTTGTTTTTTTGCTAATATGTCATTGATTGTCAGAAATTTGGCATCATACTACCTTTGACATCGATATATATATATATATATATATATATATATATATATAGATAGATAGATAGATAGATAGATAGATAGATAAATAGATAGATAGATAGATGTATATATATGTGTGTGTGTGTGTGTGTGTGTGTGTGTGTGTGTGTGTGTGTGTGTGTGTGTGTGTGTGTCCTTGAGGATATCTATGTATCCTATATATGACACAGTAGATAAAGGCGTTAGTTAGATCCAGTGACAGGACCGAAAGTCTTTGAGTTCAATATCCGGCTAAGGCAGCGGAGAACTTTCAGAGGGAAATTAACCGGAGGTAACTAATAACTGACATCCATTAAAACATGACACGTTGAACTAGAACAGTCTTCCCTAGTGAGCGAAATAAAGGGTTCAGTTTGACATTCCAACCACCTGAAGAAGGCCGGAGCGTACAACGGCCGAAACGTTGTAATAAATATGGCAACAAAGATGAGGACAATAGTCCGAATAATGGAAATAATATATATATATATATATATATATATATACATATATATATAATGTGGACCGTATAATGTTATATATATATTTATATATATATATCTATATATATATATATATATATATATATATATATATATATATATACATATATATATATATATAATGTGGACCGTATATTCAACGATATATACTACGGCTTTTGTGTCATTTAATTTTGCCATAATTCATGTAAGTTAATGAAGGAATTCACAGACATATTCGCATGATTTATGTTCAAAATATTTCCCATAAATCAGAAAGTCTGCGTTAATGTGATATGCATCTTTAATGTTCAGAATATATTTAACCATTCATCTGCTGATTCCGTAAACGTTTCTATTACCTTATATGAAACTGGCTTTCAAAATGTTTGCTTGTAAATTGCCTTAAAGGTCACCATAAGAACATTTCTCGGTTTTCACTCGGATGAATGTCTAATAAACTCGTCAGATATTGTATACAACATGTGCAGTTGAAACCAATTTATACAGATACATTTTAGTTTTCTTGAAGTAGTGTGATAGAAATTATCATAACGTAAAATCATGTTCTTCCTGTAACCGTGTAGCGTTTAACTTCTTGAACCCTGGCGCGATGTGTACATTGAAAAGCAGCCAATGTCTTATTTATCTTATCTCTATTCATAGTCAAATTGCAAAACATCAAACTACCTGGATATTGTTGATTTCAATACCAGTGAGATCTATTTCTGCCACAGTTTTTCGAGGGTTTCTCGCTACCTCTTCTAAAAGTACCACAAATTAAGGAAATTTGATTTCATAATATTTCTTTTGGTTCAGATTGGCGCGGTAAGGCTCCACCTCCTCTAATAAACCTTACCTCGGCGTAGTGCCAGATCTTCAACGAACTTCTGCACAGTTTTCTGATATTTCATGATGAGTTTTTCAATTTCTTGTGCTGGTTTATTTTTAGTAAGCTACGAAGTTTATTGAATATTTCAATTCATCTTTCAAATGACTATTGTGATCAGTTTAATGTTTCAAACTAGTGGCTATTAATTTGATTAGTTACGAAAATTAATTCAGTTCATCCAGATAAATGCTGTTTGTATTTACGAATAATCAGCCAACTTTCACCGGAAATGTGGATCTAGATTGAGCAAGTATTCAGGAAGTAGACCTATAGAGTGCAATAAGTAGTTATTTTATATATTGATAAAATATACAATAATAATGCAAGAATGAATATACATACATATATATATATATGTCTATGTGTGTGTGTGTGTGTATGTGTGTCTGTGTGCGTGCGTGTGAAAAAAGTTAACATCTAGAAAAAGACAATGTGTATAAAGGTAAAAGGCAACAGGAAAACTGTATTATTAGCCGACGCGTTTCGTCCAATGTGGACTTTTTCAAGGCAAAAACGAAATGAATTTATTAAAAACAAAGGAACTATTAACAACGAAACACAATGTCGTTTTCTAAGTTCTTCTAGTTGCTAATGGCATTTTGTTTTGTTGTTAATAGTCATATATATATTTCTAGTACAACTATAATTTGTTTTGTGGGTATTACGGTTGAAGATTTGACTTAATTTACTACCCTTAAGGAAATGCTTATTAACCAAGTTAAAAAATTTGTGACCCAATTTGGTACCGACTAATTTATTGAAGGAATGTTTATAACACATTGCTTTCCTCCCTCTATTATTCTTTCTAGAGTAACTATAGTTTTCCACATATCTAATTTCGGAAGACTTGTTTCCACTGTCAGTAAGCATTTTGTTATAAACAATTTTGTGCTTATCGAATAATTCTTTGCAGGATGATTGCTGGTTAATACGACGTTCACCGGATGATGGGATATGATTAATAACCGACGTTGGGTGATTGGAATTAGGATTTATATAAAATAATTAAATCACAGCAGCAGTAGAATACTGAAACTTTATAACGGCAATAAATGCAACCAAGCACAAATTCTAGTTTACCCCAGGTAACCGAACTATATAATTGCAGAATATTTTCGATTAATGTGCATTATCAAACAAATGCCTAACGAATTCTATCGCATCAACTGAAAACTCCAATGATATTAGATTGTATGTTAAGTCCACTAGGAATGTCTTTAAAATTGATATTATAACCACATATCGTCTTTTACTAATGCAAGCAAACGGTATAGGACTTCACATTCCAAATATTTTTTGGAACTGAAGGAAGAAAACAAAACACCTATGGTTAAATGGAAAACAAGACAGAACGTGCAGATCTCTGAACGAACATTGTTTTTTGTATCAGCAGGAAACAATATGTACTATTGACTTTTTGAATAACAGTCAATTATTAAACCAAAGATTTGAAACTACAGCTTTTTGTAGGCACATTAAAGATCTAACTTTTCAATCTTGCTACACTTTTAAATTTATAACTTACCTTATTTATATATTTCTACCTTCTCATATGGTTTTCTACTGATCTATCTTAGATTATGATTCAAAAATTGTTTCTGCACACATATAATACTAGCAACAGTATCTGATTAATTGATTTATACCCATACTTATGATACAAGTTATACAGTTCGGCAATAGGTCAAAATTTGTTTATAAAAATTTATAATTACATTCCATACTTTATATGTGTTTTATATCTTAAACTCTGAACTAAAATTTATGGTAAAAACCCAAAATAACTTATGTATTTAACATACCAAAAAACTTTCCACTTAAATGACCATTTATTAGTTTACATACTATGTTTATTCCAGAAAAAATAACAGAAACTTCAGCATAAATCTGAGTAATTCAGCTCTGGTTTAAGTTTTAAGATCCTCGACACTTCATCGGTAAAAAAGCGTCTTCAATTACTACTTAGGTTTTCACCTATACTTATTCCTCCTTTCTTCTTTTTCGTTTGCCTCTTTTCTATTTTTACCTTAACCCGACTCTCTTTTTCTCTCTCTCTCTCTTTCTCTCTCTCTTTCTCTCTCTCTCTCTCTCTCTCTCGCTCTTCTTTTTCGTGTGAGTTTTGGCTTACTTTGCTTAGATTTCTGACCGTCTCACGGTATGAAAAACTATAGCGGACACTTACGCTTTCTTTTAAACGTTTCGAGTCAGGCCCTTGTCTTAAAGCGTCAACATTTCTTTACGCCCAAACTGCTATCAACAAATCCTATTGTCTTACTCTGTCACTCTCTTTCTTTCTCTTTTCTCCCTCTTATTTACGCTTCACCGTTTCCTCTTAAAGTGCGTCTCCCAATGTTTTTTTCATAATCGGTTTGCTTGTAAATAGAATTGTTCATAACCATTTTTTGCTTCTCA
Source organism: Acanthosepion esculentum (assembly GCA_964036315.1). Taxonomy (NCBI): domain Eukaryota; kingdom Metazoa; phylum Mollusca; class Cephalopoda; order Sepiida; family Sepiidae; genus Acanthosepion; species Acanthosepion esculentum. The sequence continues at coordinate 124,229,655 of OZ038485.1, read as the reverse complement.
CCAGTCGAGATGCATCCGCATCGAAACAAGAATGCATGTTTTTAGTGAGCAAATTGTTTTTGTCCGTATGTGAAAATTATAATATTACATTCGGATATATATATATATAGTAAAACAATTCTTTGTCAACGCGTTTTGACTTCTGAATTTTGACATTTGAATTTATCACTTTCATTACATTTGCCTTGATAATGTTCATCAGGCGACGAATGGAAGTAAAGAATATATTTCCTTTTGTCCATATTCATATTTTTTAAATATAATCTTCTATTTATATCTGAATTTTTACACAGACACACCAAAGACATGCACCCCCCTATATATATATATATATATATATATATATATATATATATATATGTGTGTGTGTGTGTGTGTGTTTGTGTGTGTGTGTTTGTGTGTGTGTGTGTGTGTGTGTGTGTGTGTGTAAATATATATATTCTGCATTTTGGCAACAATGCATTTTTAAGCAATTTTCGTTGAAAACGTTTCACAAGGTGCGGTGGTTACATTTTTTATATAATTTCACATGTAACTGTGTTCCTATAATAATATCAACTATGAACATGGTCACAACGCACTGGCTGCGTTTCGACAATAAAACTTTCTTATACCTCTAGATACATAGAGTGGTCTAAGAAGAGAAATAAACTACATTCAATTTCAAGATTCAATTACGTCATCCCCATTCAACATAAAAAGTATATTAAACGTAAATAGAATATTGTCAGAATTTACTTTCATCTGATCAAATTACAGACTGCCAAAATTCACAATCTTTGCTCTCGAATTCTCTCGCCCAGTTCATACGAAGATTCCTGTTAATCTCTGAAATCAACTGATAGCCTAGATCTTTTAGAGTCTTTCTCACCGCATATAGCGATATTTCCATGCTGCTAGCGACATCTTTGACGCTATGGCCATAGTTTCTGATGACTTCTCTCTTCAGCGCCCTTTTCGTTCGCTCAGACACGAAGCTTGGTCTTCCTGAACGTTATTCCACACGACAATGGCCTTCTTCACTTAATTACTTGACATTATTATTAGCCGTTTGATAATTTACCTGGAAAAACCTAGCAATTTATTTGACTTGCCACACCGATGCCATCCTCTTATTTGCCCTTGTTGAAATTCACTAATTTCCTTACTTCCACGAACTTTCATTGCAAGATATAAGTCAACTATTGTTCATAGATGAGAGTAGCTTGATACTAACACGGTATTGTCTGAAAAAAAGAAGATACTTTATTAAACAAGCCAAAATTGCTGTAATCAAGGGTGGCTAAAAGCCGTACATAAAAACAATGCATATATTCACTTAAACGTGAAATAAACTTATTCCTTATTAATTGCTAAAAGTATAGCTGAGATCACTTGGAAAACATTCAGACCATTTTATAAAATTTATATCCCTAAAAGAAAAAATATACGAATACATGAGAAATTATATAAAAATCTCAACTACCACAACTTGTAAGTCATTTTCAACGAAACATGCATATGCATACTTCAATTTTTATCTTAATGTAAATATTGAAACGGTTCTATAGAAGTGATCATGTCAAAAATCATACCACTGGATTTTTTCTTTCCATCTTAATATATGCGCTTAGCTTCGGTGAAAAATGACAACAACATGGTTGAATAAACCTGACAGAGAAAATGATATTACACATCCACCTACCGTTGTCAAAATTATGTGTATAAGTTCTTGCTTTCACGCTTTTTTGTATGTTTAATGTAACAAACTTAATATTTTATCAATATTTTCTCTGTTTAACTTTGATTCGTTCCCCTTTGATTCTACACCCACATGCGTCACAAATCACGGCTTCAACTTTAGCAGGGCTGACTGATTTAATGTCTGTTTTAGATAAAATCAGAATTCCATTTTATTTCCTGGGACAAAAAAAAACAGAGTGATAAGATTAAATAAGATGCAATTTATCCGACAATTTTGCCCACAGTACACAATCGCAAATATTGTAAATGGAACTAAAAATTGAACTGGCCGGCCAGCTATTTTATTCTGCTACACTGGTATATCTTTTTTTCTACCAACTGTGTATCTAATTACAGTTATATCTTGGTCAGCTTATGAACTTTCCAGCCAAACTACGTACTTTTAAGAGGGTGACTGTCATATGCAAGCAATGAAGTGGAATAAAGTTTTGAGAAAGATATACATACGGCTAAACCGTATTTGAAAGAAAAAAAAGACAAAAATGCCACCAACATATTAGCTTACCTAGAAGAAAACCTCTATGAAAGGATAGAACAAATATATGGGGAAAATATAAAAACCCAATTCACTAAATCTTGGAAAAGTTACTTAGATGATTGCTTCATTTTCTGGAAATCCTCATTGGGTGATATTAACCACAAACTTACACCCAAAAATAAAATTCACGCAAGAATATAATTTTAAAGACTTACCATTTTTAGATATGCACATTAGAAATAAAAACAACCACATAATCACAGATATCTACCACAAACCTACAGACACCCAACAATATCTTCATTTCAAGAGACATCACCCAAAAAGCTGTGTAAAATCCATCCCCTATTCTTTAGCACGTAAAGTTTGTACAATAGTGACTGATAAACACCTCCGAAAAACCCGCCTGGAAGAACTACATAAAATTCTAAAAAAACGAGGCCACCTCACAACACTAATAATCAAATGTTTTGAACTCGTAAAAAGAATTCCTCTAGACCAACTTAGAAATAAAAAGAAACATAACGTCGAACAAACTCTAGCATATGTCTCAACATACAACAAAAATGATCGAGAACTGTTCACAGAAATTACAAAAACTCTAGACCTCCTTAGCAAGAATAATAAACTAAAAAGTATACTGAAAACAACCAAAATAATTAAAAGCAAACGCCAATTTAAAAACCTAAAACACATATTAACCTCATCCAAATTTAACCAACACATGATATAGGGAGTCACAAAATGCAACAAAAAAAGATGTGGGGTTTGTGACATCATTATAGAAGGAAACTTCTACACTTTTGAAAACCCCAAAACGACATTCATAATGAATAAAAACTTTAACTGCAACTCCAAAAATGTCATTTATGTACTCAAATGCACAAAATGCAAGAAGTCATATATAGGTATCAGTCAACAACTGAAAAACAGAGTCTCCCTACACAAAAGCAACATAAAATTACCAGACAACAGAAAACATTTTGTATCACAACACATCTTCAAATGTAACCAGGGAAAATTTTAAATTATGCCAATATATCAGACAATTATTCTTACCTACAAATACAAGAAAAAACATCATAAACAAATTTAAACCAGAACTAAATAGATCATGACCCCCACACGCAAAAGCATACATGTACACATAAGGGCCAAATACAGTGATCAAACCACCTGCATACATGCACGCACGCTCACATGCGGGTGTCTGTGCGGCACGATTGACAAAAGCAGGAGAGCTGTTCACAGGCACGCACACAACTTAGGAAGTTTTGTGTGTATATGTGTACGTATATATGTGTGTATGTATGTGTGTGTTTATACTGATTCCATGTAACTTGGGAAGTATGTGTATGTACGTATGTGTGTGTGTAGGTACTGATTCCTTGTAATGCGACGGTATGTGTGTGTGTTTTTGTGTGTATGTATGTATGTATGTATGTATGTGTGTGTGTGTGTGTGTGTGTACAGAAGAGTCCACTGATTCCTCGTAGTGAGACAGTGTGTATGTATGGAGAGGGGATATACACATCTATACAAGCATGCTGACAAAAACACACGAAAATGGAAATAGATCTAAGAACACAGGGGTCATTAAAGATAAGAATGCCGATGACTATGCCATTTCTCGAACCAATCTTAATTTCTTTTTAACATTTCACGCAGAAGTCTTCAATGCCATTTCAAGAAAGACATTTGGGTTTACTAACACAGAAAAAGAGAATGTCTCATATCGAGAATATTTAACATCGAAAAACATAAAGCAAAAAATAATTAATTATTTTTAATAATATGTGGAAATCGCCACCCTTTGCCTGATGACGGTTGATATATATATTTGTATCTTGTTATCTGTCTATAATTCCAGGGTAAGATATTGTAATTATTTACATTGTTCGGACTGTTGTCCTCATCTTTATTGCCATATTCACGACGTTTCGGTTGTTGTACGCAAGGGCCATCTTCAAATGATTAGAATTCCAATCACTTGCAGAAGGCCGGAGCGTACAACGGCCTAAACATCGTGAATATCGCAATAAAGATGAGGATAACAGTCCGAACAGTACAAATAATTGTATTTTGTTTTAAGTTATTCATTATTTAATGCATTTAGCAGGCGACAAGTAAATTAAATCCAAATCTTAAATAGAACGTAAAATATTCCAGTTTTAAATTGAAAACTTCTTTTCAAAAACGTTCTCATTCATTTTAACGATGAAAACTGATCTTTGCTTTTAATAAAATGAATACATTTAAAGAAAGTCATTATTAACAAAACAAATCCAGTAATGTATTTTATCATTTTCTGGGGAAAGTTAAAGAAAAATACATTAAGAAAAGGAAAATTACAGTTTTTATATTTTCGGACTATACTAAAAAAAGTACCAAGACTGTTTAATTCGGTTTGCGCATTCCTTCCATTTCTTTATTCCAAGACTTTGAGGCGACAGGCTGTTTCATACTAGACGCAATCGTCTGGCCTATCGTTTGCGTCTAGCATGAAACTGCCAACCCCAAACTCTTAGAGAAAACCCAGGCATTGACGCCCCAAATCTGTTAATTTAAGTTGTGGGAGAGGGATAGGTCAAAAAGGCACAAAGAGAAAGAGAGAGAAATAAGTTATGATAAAGTGTTATTAGTTTTTATTTTTTAAATGGACGCTGTTTTTTGTTTCACTTTGAGAGTTCATAAATATTATAATTTTAAACGGTCTAAGGAATTCAACTATATGTCAGTTAAGCTTTAAAAAAAACACAACTTTGGTATGAAATAGTCGATTAGAAAAATATTCATAGAATTTACCTTAAAACACTAAAAACAATGTTATTTTCCAATTATAAGTTTACCTTTAGTTTTAATTGACCATCAAGGCGACATCCCCATCGGCCTGAACCCCATTCATGAGTTCAATCCGAGACCATTGCCATATTGTTAATTTCTCCTACCCAAAATCTCGCCTTAAGTCAATATGGAGTGATATTTAAATGCAACACCAGGGATCTTGCTCTATCATACACCGTAAACACATCCTTGTAAATTTCATATACACACGTTTTTCCACATCTGCAGTCTTCTACACAGGCATACGTGTATCGACACGCAGGGGAATCTCACGTATCAGTATCACCGTACATCCTCTTAAAATATTTCTGCGTACTTACATATATATAGGTGTGCTCTTAGAATTCCCTAAACAAGCTATTAACATATATATACCCCTATATATATATATACATACACATCCAACAATACAAACACATATACATACAAATATATACATACAAATACAGGCACAAAGGTAATAGTCTATTGAATTTAACTTATCATCATCATTGAAAGTATATGATCTCTATACTAAGTTAAACTTAAAACGGTGTTTACAGTTAACTGTTAGTTCATATGTTTGATTTAAAAGATCAGTCTTATTTTTAAATCTAATTATTTCAAATTTTTTGTTAAGGCATAGGTAACACGGGGCGTATAGGGAGTTACATGTCCGGGCTTTCCTAATCAATTTCCATTTAACCTTAGGTGTTTTATTTTTTCTTTTAGACTCAAAAAGTATTTGGATAATGAAGTCATATACTTATAGTTACTGTTATTAAAAGATTTCATATGACCCCGCCTAGTTCCTTGAATGGTCTCATGGTGCTACCAATGTAAAATTTCTTTATATTTGGATTTTCTAGTGTTGATATTGTACTAAGATAAACTACAGAGCTAGTCAAACAATTATTTTTTAGTGGATAATTATTAGGATTCCTACAATTACATAATTTATTATTTGTGTCTTTATGCTTAGTATTGCTGCTTGCAACCTGGTGGGTTATCAAGCCTTCCGAGTCCGTATACTTGTTGAAGACTCTGTTGTTATGTTTTTTAATTATTTTCTCTAGGTTATCTGCACAACTATAGCTTAACTTAAGAGTATTGGGGTTAAATATTTTACTAAGTGAGTTAGTTTCAGATTTGGGGAAATGTTTTTATGAGGTTTAGAAACATGCGCCCCAATTTAGTTTTAATCATAACATTAAAAGGGGGAGTAAACCATATGATTTTTCTAGATCTCTTTTTCTTATTTTGGTTGCTATTAACAGGGCTTTTATATTGAATAGTAGTGTCTTTGTATCCACTATTTTTGAGTACAGAATTGTAAAAATCCCGTGTTTATTAAAAACATCTTTGTTCGAAGAGTTATTATTGAAGTTATTACCGAAGAGTTATATATATATATATATATATATATATATATATATATATATATATATATATATATATATATATATATATAAGTTATAAAAAGTACGAGATCAGCCAATTCTGGTACCTTGTTTCAAATTTTCGGTATCTTCAGGCGATATAGATCAATTGATATCCCAACGCTTTATTTAAAAAAATAATGAACGCCATATTATTTTAAATTAAATTACAAATAAATAAGCACACGAAGTGAGGTGTGGTAGAAGGGGAGGGGAGGTGAAAAGCATGTGTATAGAAATGTATCGGTGGGGGCAAAATTAAATATACAAACTTTCTTTTCTTCCTGGCTCATATGAACTCAAAAGTAACTTTTTAGTGTGTATTAAAGGGTCATAATTTTCGTTCACTCATTCAAAAGCTCTTTTGGTCTGGAAATGTTATTATAGTCAACTTTTCTTGTTGACAAATGTAGCGGATCGTTGTAAGGTTTGTTTGTTTTGTTTTGTTTTTGTTTTTTAAAAAAAAGCCAGTTTATAATCGGATCTTTTTTTATTTATTTTTCCCTTTAATTTCCACATATAGTTGTCAATTCTAGTAGAATTCCTAAGACTTGTGATTATACCACCTCTTCGTCAAGTTTCCCCCAGTACTCCCTATTATATTTTTCGAGGCCATTTGTATCTATCACTTCTGCTTCTGCTGCAATTTTGTAAATTCTGTCTAATGGAAATCTACTTCTATTTTTACCATTGCATATATGACTGTTAACGATGTTTTGATGCACGTTAGTTTTGACATTTCTGCTTTTTGTCTTTGTAATGTGATTTCTAAATTATTAGTATAGCTGTAGCCTAATTTAACTGTTTTCACTAAATATTTTATGTAATTTGGAATTCTTGGGGAAGCTTTTAGTGAGCAATTTGAAAAATATGTTCATAATTTTACACTTGACCTCTAAGTTAAAAAGGGTTGTGGTTAAACCAAATATTTTTTCTTTTCTTCGAATTGTTCTTCATTTTTTGTTTTATTTGAGGCTTAAATTACATTTTGGTTCTGCTCATCTTTTTTAAAGCCCTTTCATATAATATCTTTTTATCTTCGAAAATTATTTTACTAGAAGAATTTACAGTTTTATTATACTCATGGTGTGGTTGGATCTAGCATTCATGTTTTTTTTTTATTTATGTGTTGGGTTTCATGCATGGGAAAGAAATTACCAGATTGTAGATTTAATTTTACTTCCAAATATTTTAATATTTTCTTATCCATATCGACATCTATTTCAAAGTCGAAACTTCTCAAAAGTTTTGAAAGCACTTTTCTTATATTGTAATTTGTTCTGCTTTCTGGTGCTATCATCAGTCTGTTATCCCTATACAAGCCATAGTTGTTTATATGTACACTATTGTTGATTTAATATAAAATATGTAGCCCTATCAGTTCTGAAAACTCAGCATCATCAGCACCATATATCGAAGCAGTCCTTTATATATATATATATATATATATATATATATATATATATATATATATATATATATGTTTAAAAATATTTTACTTATATATATATATATATATATATATATATATATATATATATATATATATTTAGAAACGCACTATCCAGAGAAACTTAATCACAAAATTAACAATATAGATAGTATTAATATATAATCCCACAAATCAGGACCTACCCACATTTCTCACTTACACAAGCCAGACATGCTTACGGTAGTGTTGAGCCCTCACACTTATGCACACACCCACACGAATATACACACTTTCACACATCATACTAACTCACTCCCTAATGAGCCAAATGATAACACACACCCATAGTAATATACACAAAACACAAATGATACTCACTCACTCCCTAAGACCCAAATAACCCACACACACTTAACAAAGACACATAACTTTTCCAGCAACCAATAACACTGTCAAAAATACCACGGGAAATGAGAGCAGCATGAATTCAACTCTTATCTTAAATAACAATTTAAAAGAGACTGTTTGACCAACACAAGGACTGACCAAAATTCAGGTAAAAAAAAGAAAACTACATTCAAAGGTTCATTTTCTACATCAAGACATTCATTTCTGTAAAATCACTGCTACCAGCAAGCAGGAAATTATTTTTCTCCTGCTGATGGCTATGTTGGCGAAAAACTAATCGAGGAATCTAAATGAAATAATAATAAAAACGAAAGAATATTAATATACAAACCAGTGTCTGAAGATTTAAATTTTTTTATATTTTTTTGTTCAATATATATATATATATATATATATATATATATATATATATATATATATATATATATTATTCTTGGGGCACTGTTCTGAGTTTATACGTATACTTGGATGCGTATCGCTGCGGAACTGACTGAGCAGCGGCACTATATCGAGTCTAGTTTGTGTCTTCTTCTTCTTCACCGAGGCAGTTGTACAGTTGGTATGACGTTTGCGTTTTATCGAAATGGTACGGATAATGGTATCGGTAGTGGATGCGCACTGCTGATGAGTCCCAAATAGAACAAAACGGCCGTCCGATGCTTTCTTCATTCTGTTGAAGATTAATCTGGAATTACTATATGGGATTACTCTAAATAACCCCCAAATTTTTTCATCATACATATATATATATATATATATATATATATATATAGTGAAGAAATTTAGGGATATATATATATATATATATATATATATATATATATATATATATATATATATATATAGTGAAGAAATTTAGGGATATATACATACATATATATATATATATATATATATATATATATATATATATATATATATAAATATATATATATATATAAACACACACATATATATATATATATATATATATATATATATATATATATATTGCAATGTCACTGAACGCTCGTTGCCACTTTTGTGATATCAACGAACACTCGTTCGACACTTTTGTAATGCCCACGAATACTCGTTGTCAATTTCGATGTAGTAGAGACTTTGCAATCGCAGTTACAACTATAGTACGCCGTTGAACAATACTGGTGTCAGACGCCTTCGAATAATCTCGCACTAATAGTACATGCTCGATAATACTCGCCTGAACAGTAATCCGTATTGTGATCTGAATAGAGAAATAGTATAGTGAATACGGTAGAGAATAGCGGCCCGTATATTATAGAGGATAGGGTAGAAGTGCAGATCAGAATAGTAATACAGGATAAGCTAGGAATAGCTGTCAGCTATTTCCTACATATATGCGTTTCCTCTATGGTCACGTGGTCTACTTAATTCAATAATGGTATCACCTGTGCTTGCTCACTGGCGAACTACGTTCTATATATATATGTGTGTGTGTGTGTGTGTGTGTGTGTGTGTGTGTGTGTGTGTGTTAGAAACTTTGGCAGGCACATAATTTTCTATGTTTTATTAATTTTCAGGAATCCGAAGCAACACAGAAATTTTAACTTTATATATTAGCTATCTTTACGCACCCCGTCTCGCAATTACTCCAACGCGTTTTACACAAGTTATACATTGGAAGATTCAATTTTATTTTTATTGGAACTGGATTGAATTTCTGGAAATCTGGTCGAATACATGGATGAGTTGAGAAAAATATCACATTCTTCTCCAGAACATAATGAATTATTTTAACAAATATATCAATATATAACAGATTTAATCCTAAATGAGACAGGGCACTCATTTAAAAATCAGCTATTCAAGCAGCAATGGAATAGCCTTATCTCTTGTTTTTCTATCTCTTTCTCTACACATCGTGCTCAAACACACACACAAACGTGTGTGTGTACATATATATATATATATATATATATATATATATATATATATATATATATATATATATATATATTATGAAATAGACAAAGTCCGACAATTATTTTAAGACATTTTTATGTTTATACATTCTTTTTAAAGATACAAATATTAAAGTAAATGCTCTGTTTTTATAATAAACAGTATTAAACAACATTTACCGGCCTGAATGTCAGAGAAATTTTCGTCCTCCGACAGGAATCGAACCTGTATCCTATACGGAACCGTCATATAGCCTGACGTACCTTAACCGTTTCAACCACAGAGGAGCGTTCGGTTAGCAAGGTCGATTTTAGTGTCTTTAAAGTATAATCTTCCATGAATCTCCCACGTACATTCATATCTGCTCATGGCGTATCAAATGTAAACAAATGACAGATTCATGGAAGATTAAAGTTTAAAGACAGTAAAATCGACCTTGCTAGACGAACGCTCCTCTGTGGCCGAAACGGTTAAGGCACGTCAGGCTATATGACGGTTCCGTATAGGATACAGGTTCAATTCCTGTCGGAGGACGAAAATTTTCTATGAAAATTTCTCGGTTATTCAGGCCAGTAAATCTTGTTTAATACTGTTTATTATAAAAACAGAGCATTTACTTAAATATATCTATCTAGGAAAAGAATGTATGTATAAACATAAAAATGTCTTTAAAAATATATATATATATATATATGTATGTATAATTTAAAGAAAAACAGACCACTTTAAGTTTCCATTGTTATAATTTATTTCACCAGAGAGTTTCTTTTTCCCTGGATAATCAGATCTCACTTCCAAGGATGAAAAAATGAATTTAAACTTACACTTTTGAAGGGTAGTATTATGGTGATGTAAAGTGATATACAGAGTAGTGAGAGATAGTGTGACAGATATGCTCGAAATTTGAGAGGGAAGAAATTTTTATTACAATACTTAATAGTGAGGAGGCCGGGTAAGGATCAGACATTGACCTATTTAATAGGTCAACTCACCGGAAACGATATAAAAGAGAAAAAAATTAAAAAAATTAAAAAAAATTTACATCGTTTCCGGTGAGTTGACCTATTAAATAGGTCAATGTCTGATCTTTACCTCCTCATCAGTTTGTATATATTTTAGGAAAAACTTTAACAAAGTGTGAAAAAACTTCTTTGGATGCTTTTCTATAATTACCCCTTCAACCGACTAAAATACGTTTTCCAATACAACGGCACATGTGAATGAAGAGGGGACGCTAAAATTTAATTTTTTGTGTGTGTGTGTTTTGTGTTTATAATCTCTCTGATTTCATTTAATTGTTTTTTATTTTTCTCACTATATATATATATATATATATATATATATATATATATATATATATATATATATATATATTATATATATATATATATATATATATATATATATTATATATATATATATATATATATATATATATATATATATATATATATATACATATATATATATATATAGATAGATAGATAGATAGATAGATAGATTGTTTAGACCTAGTATGTTTATTTATTTTAGATTTAAGCTATTCAAGTCCACGAATTAATTTTTTGGTGGCTGTAGAAATTTGATTAGGATGAATTCCAAAATTTTCTTTCAAAATATTTTTACTTTCCCAAATACTTTTAATCTTAACTGAGACAATCTTCAGGGGTTGCATTAATTTCTTGGTGGCTGTAAAAATCAATAAAGTAAAATTCCAAAATTTTCTTTTAAAATATTTTTACTTTCCCAAGTACTTTCAATCTTAACTGAGACAATCTTTAGGGGTTGCATTAATTTCTTGGTGGTTGTAAAAATCAATAAAGTAAAATTCCAAAATTTTCTTTCAAATAATTTTTATTTTCTCAAGTACATTCAATCTAATCTTAACTCTACTGGAGGTTAGCATCAGCCATGCTAATGGAAAGCAAAACAGTTGATCTATGATGAGTAAAAGATAGTAATTTTGTTTTGGATTTTTCTTGACCCAGTTACTGAAACAGGAGCTTTAAATTTGCCAAGAGATGATCATAGACTGGCGCACAAACCCACACATATATCTTTCTTTATTCCTTCCACTCTCTGTTTATTTCTCACTCTCTCTGGATGTTTGCATATATATATATATATATATATATATATATATATATATATATATATATATATATATATATATATAACGGACATACATGTGTGTAATTGTGTGCGTAATATACACCATTGTTTTTCTTGAAATTTTTAAAAGAAAATGTAAGACATTGATTTCGATATTTAACAGGTTAAATAGGAAAAATACACGAAATAGAAAATAGTAAAGACAATGATGCTTCATAATTTGTTCACAGTCGCCTGAATTATTCGTATAAACATTCTTAAACCTAATTGCAAAATTTCGGTCGGTAAACTTGCCGCCCTTTCACTGGCCGTTTTCACTTATCTAAGCAGAAATCTCAACATATATTTTCTTTTAATTTTACATGATTTAAAACAATTACTATGGTTATTGTATCTACCTACATGGAGACTTCAACGTACTGTAATGGTTAGTAATCTTGTCTTCCTAGATCAATTACGTCCTGTGTATGCCGACATCCGGTAGCAAGGCCTCTGATCGGGAGATTGGAGGTTTTGAACAGTGTTGGATCACCTCTTAATTGCCATTGTTCCCAGATCCACTCTAACCCGGGATGGTAGCACCTGTTAGGGTATCTGCTATTGGCAAAACGTGAACCCCCAAACAAAAATCAACAGTACATTCTTATAATAAAATGACAACAATACATTTTTATAGCTGTTGTGGTGCTCTCCCCTTTTACACAAGATGGACTCGTCTAAAGTAAACTTATACTGACGGAGTTGGTGATACGTTGAGATACGGGAGTTACGTTGAGACAAGGTTGAGATACGTAGAGTCCAGAGAAAGATAATTACGGCTTGACTTACAGAGACTTGTACATATACTTTCTACTAACCCGCATTCCTGTAATACTAATCTTCGTTTCAAGTTTGTATTTTTACGTCCAATACTCTTATTTTGCTATTTCAATAGTTGTTCATTTAATTGTGCAGGATTCCATCCCCGGGATCCATAACAATAGCAAAAGGAAATCAATGTAAAATTAAAGATATATCTTTATGAAAAAATTACCAACAAAACAATTTATGATATACAAAATATGTATGTAAAACATATCTTTACTCTTAAAGTATAAAATTATGTAAGAACATCAGTATAGTTGAAATCATAAAATTACATACAAAATATTTACATTTCGACATTAAATAATACATAGTATTTGATATTAAACAAAATCAAACAACCAACATAAAACATTTGCATGACATTAAACCTACAATTTCTTTATGAAATCAAATTGTATCCTAAAATATAACTTCAATAAAGCTACAACATAAATCACACATAGCGCCTCTATTAATAATTTCAACACATGTATACAAATGTGTATATGCACAAAAGCTGAGAATCATCTACCAGGTATTCGATTGTGAAAGCAGAATAACATATATTTATTACTTCAGAACTCTGAAGATAATTAAATTTCGGTATTAAATGTCCCACAAGGACGTGATATACCGTTAAACAAACAAAACAAACAAACAGACGAGCGAGTAATGAGTCCATATTTCGTGCCTCATCTAAGCTACTCTTAGCAAATTGCCATTCGATCTACCTACATAAAATGGAACTGCCGTAAATTAAGCTAGTGTTGTAGAATATTTGTTGCACAGAGAGTTCGATCCTCACTACAAGCTCAAATTTTAAATAGATATCTACTTTTTATAAAAGTGTTACTGATACACTCAGTCAGTTATGTGCCATGCGCGATACGCATTTAGGCGATCATTTATCTTTCGATACGTGACTGACGTGGCAGCTTTTTTTCCCGTAGTAGTTTGCCATTTCTTTCAGCGGTAGATCATTTGCCATCCAAGGCTATAGAACCCAGTCTGTGCTGCTATTTACCCATAGCTAAGCAGGATAGAAGAATAGGATTCATACCTTTCCCTGTTCTTCTCCCCCACACTGATACACTAATGAGATTGAAAAGACGGGAAACATTTCAGTTCTCCCTGATATATACTTGTTCTTCTTCTCATGGTTCAATGCACAGTAACAAAGCTGTCCCAAAATACTTGTTAAATTTAGTGTATGAAAAGTTTCTGCAAACGACCGATGACATTGGGTGAATCATTTATTCTAAGGCGACATTTATACGACACACTGTGTGACGCTGATAGTGTAGAGCAATCTATTAATGATCAAAAAGATATTTACAAGCATTTATCTGCACGAAAGTATTTTGTTCATGGAAAATAATGGCGATAAGTAAAACCTTGATTTGCATGAGAATAACTGATCAATACATCTATTGAACGGATATTTCTCTTAACAAAGGTGATGGCTTCATATATCGCCAATATTATGTGTGGTTGTAAAAGCTCGCCTACTTGTCACTTTCACCTACACTTTCCCTCTTCCTCGGCCGCATTCTCTCCCTGACAATCATACGCGTGTGCGCCCATATCCAAAATCATATTAATATAGAAACATATATAACATATATAGTTTACGATAGAAATATATAAGATATATTGTACATGAGCAAATTCATATCTGAATTATATTAATTTACAGGGTATGAAATGTACGTTTTTTTATTCCTTTTCATCCCGAGCAAGGCAATAAAGTCACTAGGTCACAAGAGCTTATTGGGTATTAGAGAATATAAGAAAAATTACTGGAAAGCAAGAACCCAGAAGAGAGTTCCACAAGCGATAAGTACAATACAAGAACAGTATTTACATTAGTCGGACTATTGTCCTCATCTTTGTCGCCACATTTGTCACAACGTTTCGGCCGTTTTACGCTCCGGCCTTCTTCAGGTGGTTGGAATTTTGAACTGAACCCTTTATTTCGATCACTGGGTGTTGTGGTAGGATCCACCTAATTTGCATAGCGGAGTACCGACGATATAAATATGGTTGGTACCGGAAGACAGGGAGGCAAATCAAGAGATCCAACTAGAGACTCTGCCCGACTGCGACTTAGTCAACACATTCTCCAGGAACGGTCTTCCCAGGAATATACGAAAAACTATATGTAAATATAGTGTACACTTTCTTGTTTCAATACATTTTATTCTAACTACATTTTGTGTTTGCATTATTATTCCATGCATTAGTCAAGTTTCAACACTGGGGTAGACTGTTCTAGTTCCACGAGCCATGTTTGACGGATGTCAGTTATCAGAAAGTTCTCCACTGCCTTAACCGGGTATTGAACTCACACTCTTTGGGTCTGTCACTGGATCTAACCAACGCCTTTATCCACTGTGCCATGTGTCCTTGAGTGACAGACCCAAAGAGTGTGAGTTCAATACCCGGTTAAGGCAGTGGAGAACTTTCAGAGGGAAAATTAGCAGGAGATAACTGATAACTGACATCCATCAAACATGGCTCGTGGAACTAGAACAGTCTACCTCAGTGATCGAAATAAAGGGTTCAGTTCGAAATTCCAACCACCTGAAGAAGGCCGGGGCGTACAACGGCCGAAACGTTGTGACAAATATGTCGACAAAGATGAGGACAATAGTCCGACTAATGTAAATACTGTACATAATACCTCATCTCAGAAATATATACAAATACAAGAACAGTTATCATAGAACTTACGGTTACATTTAGGCATTACAACTGTAAAATGATGCGACCTAGTTGCCAATCCAGTATTGAGTTTGAATTGATAAATGAATATATTAGAATAGTGTTTTAGGGAGCCATACATAGAGGGTAAAATAACAAATTGTTACATTACTTACGGCAAATTTTAATATCGATATTTAATTTTGAGATTTTAATGAGAATTTTTATATAACACAAGAAATGAGAAGGCCTTTCATGCTAGCGACCAGCAACAATGACTCGAAGACAGAAAACTCATGAAATGACTTTGGTGAACCGGCAAGACACCACAATTCTACCTGCAGTTCGTGAAGATAAATGCCACTCGACATTCCTTGAGATAAATGCGACTCAATAGTTCCTTAAGATAAATGCCAACCGGCAGTACCTTAAAATAAATGCCACTCGACATTTCCTTGAGATAAATGCGACTCAATAGTTCTTTAAGATAAATGCTATTCGACATTTCCTTAAGATAAATGCCAATTGACAGTACCTTAAAATAAATGCCACTCGACAGTTCGTTAAAATAAATGGCACTCGACATTTCCTTGAGCTAAATGCGACTCAATAGTCCCTTCAGATAAATGCCATTCGACATTTCCTTAAGATAAATGCCAATCGACAGTGCCTTAAAATAAATGCCACTCGACAGTTCCTTGAGATAAATGCGACTCAATAGTTCCTTAAGATAAATACTTCTCGACCTTTCCTTAAAATAAATGCCAATCGACAGTTCGTATTCGAAATTTATTTAAGATAAATGGTGTATCAAGTTACTGGACACGATAGTGAAGTCTTGGATAGAGTGAGTAACGGTACGTGTTCCGGCAGAAATCTGTTCCTCCCAAAGTTCTCACCTAACGCAGCAGTGTTTGACCGAGAACATTTACTCGGTTACTTAAAATTGTCAGATGAAAACTATAACTTATAAAATATCGTCATCAAAATATAAGCACTGTATACAACGCAGATAATGTAAGATACTTTTTACAAAGCCTATACTTTAAACTGAACAACTACAATAATTAATCCCGAAAAAAATTAACAATGATAATAAAAGATCAAATATACAAAAATCAAAATAAATAATAAACAAATTAACAAACGTGGAATGCAAACACAAAAATTCAAGTAAACGTAATAATAATAATCAGCAGTAAGTAAGTAATCCAAAATAGATAATGAGTAAAAATTTAGCAAAATTTTACAATAGCTACAAAAACCACCTTCGGATCCACAATGATTTCTACTCAAATAGCTTATAGAATAATTTGAAATATAACCGTTATCGCTTACCCAATAACTGTTAAGATTATACAATACACCTTGTTACCCATAATGCACCATTGGTCAATATAGAAATATTTGTCTAGTCAGCACTTAATACACATGGTCAGAAGACTGCGTCCAAGCACGAAACAATGTGTCATCAGATAACATCTCTCGGAAGTTTAGAATGAAATCAGGTAAATGAACATTTAATGTTCATTAATGTCAAAATCTCCTGGTACTGAACAATTTACTTACAAAACTTCGTGTCTCAACTTTCTTTCTTTGACAGAAGAAAATGACCATTGTTATATATATATATATATATATATATATATGTGTGTGTGTGTGTGTGTGTGTGTGTGTGTGTGTGTGTGTGTGTGTGTGTGTGTGTGTGTCCAGGTAGGACGACAAGGAATAAATACAATTTCATCGTTCACAATATCTATCTATCTATCTCTCTCTCTCTCTCTCTCTCTCTCTATATATATATATATATATATATATATATATATATATATATATATATATATATATATACTAGCAGCGTGGCCCGGCGTTGCGCGTGCTAGATTCAAAAATCGTACGTTTAGGTAGTTTCCTCTTACGTTTCAACGAATATGTGTAAACTGATTTGCAGTACAAACGGTAGTTACGCTCACCAAGCGTCTCATGTGACAAAACATACTGCCTCCGTTGAGATTGACTGGAAAGCCTCAAAGAGACCTCTACGTCGGTTTCCTCCTCCCGCTTTCTCTTTGCTGCAGAGGCTCTTTTAGAACGCCTGCTAAGGTTGCCTCGACAAGGTATTTTGGTACGCTTAGCAAAGCTGCCGGGTCGATCATCGCCACGGCACTCAGAAGAGTGCAAAGCAGAGGTTGAAGTAGACGCCAGCCGCTTCTCCCCCAAGTAGACGCACTCAATGTAATCCTGCTCTAGTCAGGTCTGGGATACGGCCTGGGCTAGTGGAAAGAATTAGAAAAAAATCGAATGTCATTTGTGGCTCAGTCAGACATGGTAGCAGGGATAAACCCATTCCAGAATTTGAGGTCAAATGTTTTCTTCCACTTCACTGCACGCACTGACCTGTTTCATCCCACGCATAGCGTGACCTTAAATTAATCTGCATTTAGGAAATACCCAACCGGAAAAACATGTTTACGCGTTGACCGATTGTCGATTTGCACTCTGTTTGGGGGGCGCTCAGAGTTGAAACTTCACATGGTGACTCCCAATGGCCTCCTCATATAACCGGTCGGTTTTCGCTAAAAACCGACATGCGGTTCAGGCGCAATCAGGGCGTATCGGTTTTGGGGTTTTATCGATTTTCCCCGCTGTTCAGGGGTCCGTGGTCATGAAACCTCTGGACAAGACTTCTAATCGTAGACTCTAAGAGGGTCTCAAATTTGGTTGAAATGGGATCATTCCTTCTGTAAGCACATTTTTTCGATTATCGATTTTTTCGAAACTTGGGTCCGAACTCGAAAATCGGGCTCAGTCAGGTCCTTACGGCATCCATTTGCAAACTTGTAGTGAAAACCGCATCGAAATCGGGTGAGAAATGCCTCCTGGGCGAGGTAACAACGCCCACGACAGACACACACACAGACAACATGAAAATATATATATATATATATATAAACAAAAGAGAAACAGCAAACGTTTTTGGTAATAATGCGGACTTCATACTTCGGCTACACGAGTTTCCGGTATCGTGACATTCCTCAGGCAAATAAAAGAAATACATTTTTAAAAGGAATAAATTTTCCTTATGTTCTTTTAATGTCTCATTGTTAGTTTTTGTAGTTTTGATTTTCCAGGTGGGTTAGCTGTTTTAAATTTTGGGAATAGATAATTAATTTAATCTTCTTGCTCGGGTCGATTTGAGGACTGTATCTCTTTATGATATTTCTAAGTAAAAATTAATCTTGCTGACAAGTATTTGGCTTTTGTAGAAGATGTTAATGTTATCGTTTTTATGTGTATGTCCAGTATCTTTATTAGTTACTTTGGAAAGAAATAGTCTAATCTGGTCAGCGAGGTAGTGATATACTTTAAGATATACAGTTGCGGCCAAAATGTTCAGAACGGCATTGTTTTCGTCAGAAAAGTAGGTATAGGTTTTTATCAAAATTGTTTTATATTCTATGATTTTCACAGACAATAAATACGATATTAATTGTTATTGTCTGAGATTTTGGTGTAATTTAAGAGGATAATACAAAAGTTATGGATGTTTTAGTGATTTACTGCAAAACCCATGGCGGCCAAAATGATCAGAATGGTTGGAAAAATAACAAAATAATCAAAAATTACAGAGACTACTGGAATTATTTAATATTTAGTGTGAAGCCCTTTAGCTTCAATCACACTTTGACATCTTTGACTGCATGAGGAAATTAAATTTTCAATTTCTTGCTATGTGAACTCATTCCATTCTTCCTGAAGGGCATTCCATAATTGCTCGGTTGTTTTAGGATTTGTGGCTTTCGAACGTTCTCCTAGAACATTCCACACATTTTCAATAGGATTGAGATCTGGGCTTTGAGCAGGCCAATCCATAACAATAACCATTTCAGCCTTGAGGAAGTTCATGACCACCTTAGCCTTGTGACATGGGGCATTGTCCTGCATGAATATGGGTGGTCGCTTAGTTGAATTTCTCAGCACAGGCAAGACATGATCTTTTACAACTTGTTTATAAACTTCTGCATTTACCTTTCCATGTAATCGTACCAAAGGGCCCACACCATCTCCAGATATCATCCCCCAAACCATGACACTTCCTCCACCGAATTTAACACTAGTCTTAAGGCATTTAGGCGACAATTTTTCACCTACTTTTCGACGAACGTACCTTTTCCCATGTGAGCAAAATAACATAAACTTAAATTCATCACTGAAATGCACCGTTTTTCTTCTTCTTTTTTTTTGAGATCACAAAACCTGTTCGGTTGCAAAGGTAAGACGACACTTTTTATTCTTAGAGCTGATCAGTGGCTTCACTGCAGGTGCTCTTGCTTGTAGGTCATGTTCAACTAAACGACTTCAGTACAATGCTCATTTCCCGAGAAACAGCAGCAGCAGTTTTAAATCTGTCCTTTTTAACCAACTTTACCACAGCACGATCTTCTCTCTCGGTCGTTTTTCTTGGCCTGCATTTAGCCATTCTTGCTTCACACGAACCAGAATCATCGTCGACCTTAGGAATACCGGGAACAACACTTTTTGTCTTGTTAACAATCTTTGCAATAGACCCAATACTTAAATTACCCTTCTTTCGAAGCTTAATAATCTGCTGACGAATTGGTAACAGAGTAAGTGGCATTATATTAACAAAGTACACTGCAGATATTCTTACTAATGTTTAGTAAACGAAAGGTCACGTAAACAAATTAAAAAACAAATAACATCGTATTTATTGTCTGTGAAAATTATAGAATATAAAACAACTTTGATAAAAACATATACCTACTTTTCTGACGAAAACAATACCTGAACATTTTGGCCGCAAATGTGTATACATATATATATATATATATATATATATATATATATATATATATATATATATATATATATATATATATATATATATTCAGAAAACAAAAGAAGGCCAGTTACATTATGCACCGAATCTTTGGTGACCTCGAGACGCTTAAATTTAAACTCTTACATCCTCGTCTATCTTATTTGTTTTACTTTTCTTGTCCTTATATTTACTTTTTGCCCATTGTATCAGCGGTTGTTCTTTTTTAAGAAAAGAGAAAATGTTTCATGGTCCGAGAGTAAGCGTATCGTAGAGGATTCCAAAATTATCGTGCATTCAATACATTTTCGCTGAAATTAATTAATTTCAGATTCAATCAAAATTGCATTCTTTAAGCCAAAATTATTGTCAGGACTTTTACAATTAAAGACTCGTGCAAAGAGTGTATCGTTTTGTAAAAGATCCCTTTTATTTTCATTTTTATTTTGTGACATTCTCAAGTCATTTTTCTACATTTCTGCTTCAGGTTTAAAGCATTTTTTTTATTATGTCTTGACTAAGTGAATTATTGTTTTCGAAGAAGTCGTGAAATATCTTCAATCAATTTAGATAAATTTGTTTCACATGTATTCGTTACTGATTTGGTAGTTAATATTATAGGTTTTGTTTTTCAAGGTTATTTTTATTATTTTCTTTTAGGATTTTGTGATATTTACACTCCACGCTATATATGAAATAATGAAGATATGGGGAAAATTTGAATTTTGTTTTTAACTAAGAGAACTTAAATCCATTATTA
This sequence comes from Acanthosepion esculentum, assembly GCA_964036315.1. Lineage (NCBI taxonomy): Eukaryota > Metazoa > Mollusca > Cephalopoda > Sepiida > Sepiidae > Acanthosepion > Acanthosepion esculentum. The sequence continues at coordinate 124,208,148 of OZ038485.1, read as the reverse complement.
ATCTGAAAAAGTGATGATCGGACGTATTTTTCTATCTACCTATTTATATAAACACACACATACATTCTTGTTTGACATGTATCACGAAGCAATTGGCGTCATCTGAAAAATTATTTTATTTCAAGATAATGACTTAGTGAGAGAAAACGTGCTTCATTTCAATTGCTTGTCATTTATTTTAACGGAATTGTTTTAGAGATTAGATTTTAAATAATTTGAACTTATTTTTCATTTTTATTTCTTTCTTTTAAATTTTAAGTATCCCACATTGTTTCAATATTAATTTCGTAGAAAAGGCGATGAACTAATAGCCCGGTAGTATATTAAACATAGTTAACTCTTATATCATAACTCTTATAATACACGTTCGTCGCCATGAACTAGATTTATTTATCTTTATTAAAACTGCATTTCTCCAGGTAAAAATTGCAATTACGAAGGGTCCGGTATCATAGAAATGCAATGAATGCTTTGTTTATTTTCAAGAACCCTGCTTTATTTTAAGACACCTCATTATGTTAATAGCCCCCTTTATGTTCGTAAATTGTTTTCTTTTAATTATAGAATGTTTCACCGATGTAGTTTTGGTGAGATTGTTTACATTCTATTAGATCGACACCTGCTTTTGATGTAAAGTTAGCTTTTTGTTTTACATTTCAAATATTTGCGATGTTTTTTTTTTACTGAGCTCAGCTAAAGTTCTTTCATGTTCATTAGTTAGAGTGTTTGCAAAAATAAATTGTGTCAAGCTTTTGTATTGTTTGTACTTAATTTTTTGTTTGGCTTTTATGATTTCGTACACGTTTCATTTGTCATTGTACATGAAATGTAGAGACTGATATATATATATATATATATATATTTATATATATATATATCAAATGCGTGTGAGTATTTTAACAAAAGCCTCAGTGTGAATATATATATATATATATATGTATATATATATATATATATATATGTGTGTGCATATAATCATAATATATATATATATATATATATATATATATATATATATATATTATAAAATTTTAAAACAAAGATGAAAGGAACTTTAAATGGACACAAGTGTATGTAATAAAATTTGAATGGCAAGCAAAAAACATGGCTGATTTTGTAGATCATGTGATGTTTATACCCTACCATTTTCAGACTAATGTCAATATTGATAAAATCACATTTTCTTAATCGAATATAGATCAACATTAACTATTGATTTGAAAGTTAATGAGATTCTTTATGGACATTTACATTTCCACCACAAAGAGACACAAAATCACCCTATATATATGTGTCTGAATATGCATGTGCGTATTAGTAATTCTGTGACCGTCTGCAATAGAATAAGCTTTCTTTCGATCTATATCCATATCCAGAAATAGACATATATAATCATTTCAAATACGACACTGAAGTCGAAATTTCGAACACCGTAGTTGCTTCTTTCTATGCAGTTATCATTGCGCATGCCTGCAGTATCGTTTCCTTGTTCAATCTTTTGTTTCACATGGACGTCATTTCCCAGAGAATTGTTCGCGCATTTCTCGACGCCCAGAGAATGCACAATTGACGGCAGTTTAAAACTACTTCCGGAATACATATGGTAGAGTGAAATAGAATAAAGACAGATTCAGGTAACATTTGTAACTTCTCACAGGCAAATCACTCACCCAGGCAAAATTAATTCATGAATATAAAAAAATAGCTCTTTAAAATAAGGGCGCGCGAATAACTTGTTATATTCAAATAGATATGTACGGGCCTAGATGAAAATATTTTTTTGGAAATTGTAATGATATTTATAGGGAGGAAACTACTGAATATCAATGATATAAACGTTTGTTGATATAGATAGTGTGGACATAGGGATAAAATTTAGGTATGAAAATCACTTAAGAAGTGAAACTAGCAATCACGAGCTAGTATTAGTCACTATGCTCCCCCCGACAATCTATCTATCTATCTATCTATCTATCTATCTATCTATCTATCTATCTATCACAGTCTCTTCATCCATCTATCTATCCATCTATCTACCACAGTCTCTTCATCTATCTATCTATCTATAAATCTATCTATCACAGTCTCTTCGTCCATCTATCTATCTATCTACCACAGTCTCTTCATCTATATATATATATATATATATATATATATATATATATATATATATATATATATATATATATATATATATATATATATCACAGTCTCTTCATCTATCTATCTATCTATCTATCTATCTACCACAGTTCGTCATCTATCTATCTATCTATCAAAGTCTCTTCATCTATCTATCTATTACTGTATATATACATATATATAAATATATATATGTGTGTGTGTGTGTGTGCGTGCGTGCGTGTGCGTGCGTGCGTGTGCCAGTGCATATTTCGGAAACAAAACTTCGTTTAAGCAAATATTAAGTTCGGCCAAAATTTATTTATTTATTTATTTTATTATTCCAGTTTTTGACTTTCGATTTTGTTCATCGTGTCAAAATTGTTGATAAAGTTTATGTTTTATTTCTATTCGAATATTTTTTACCGTTTATCAGGAATTACATGCTGTTTATAATTTTGACAAGGTTTTATTATTTACATCCTGGCATTTTCCCGTATATCTTATAATTTATGTTCTCTGGAGAATGTTTTTTTCCAAAGCATCAGCAACAAATTCATTTAATTTATTTAATATTTTATACACATATTAAAATGCAGTTTTCCGTGTAGAAATTTAATTTATTTAATGTAATTTATTTCTTGGATTTAATAGCAACACCGAATATTTCTTTTCAGTGCATCTTATATAGCACTTTTTTTATTATCTACTAAAATATTTCGTAAATAGTTATAAACCATTGCTTTCTTCCGTTTTCTGCTTTTATAAGAATACAAAATGCTCAAATCTTTCATTTATTTAACTTTTAGTTTCCATCAAAATTGCCTTATTTTTCTTATACGCATACAATTATGAGGGACTTCAGCAAATAATTTTAACCACAGAAAATGTTCAAATATTACTGAGTATTACACAAGAATAGAATGCTACAGAAATCCTTTGAAAAGAAGTATGTACTTGTTACCTTGAGAAAGGGAAACCAATCTCATTTTCTCTGAGGATAGAAAGGAACTATTGGGAGAAACAAATTTATTGATCCTTCCAAAAGGAAAAAACAACTTTTTTTTTTCTCTGTATTCTGGCGGAAATTATAGATAAGAAAGAAGAGGTTAATTCTGAAGAGACGGCGCGTATAACTAACAAGAACAATTCTTGATCGCCATAAAATGGCTGGATGACAAATAATTCATTTTGGTTAGAAGGAAATTATTCAGCTGCAAGTAAATAGGAGAGCTGTTTATCTATAAAGAAAAGAAAACAAAAATAAACGTGATAACGTGAAGATTTGCTGGCAGAGGATGAATGTCTCAATTTTCACTTCTTGTGTAAATTTTAAACTAAAGGTATTCAAGCAAATTAACATTACAAACTTCATTCGGTGTTATGCATTCGGAAACCGAGCTGTAAACTGAGTTTTTCGAAATATATTTACAAACTTACCAAATAAAATTGAACAATAAAATGAAAATGAATTAAAAAAACGGAGTTTATTTGTCCAAAAATAACAAATAAAAAAGCAATGCCAATAAAATTAATTAAATCTTTAGCCCCCAATCTAAAATGCAACAATAATTTTCTTAGCGACAAAGGTTTCGAGAGCCTCATTTTTTACACACACACACACACATACACATACATATATATATATATATATATATATATATATATATATATATATATATGAAGAAATATACTCATAAGGTAAGCTATATTTATGGGATAAAGTGCTCAATATCAGAGATATGTGTGTCAATATAAAAGTGAACATTGAAGTCAACACTTAGAGGCGACAGTCTGTTTCATGTTAGAAGCAATCATAAGGCCACGAGTGCTGTTTTTTTCTCTCGGCTATTTATATATACGGGTCAGTGGTGCATTGTGTGTAGTCTATTTTGGCGGTTATTTTTCCGGAAGTCGTTTATTTGTTTATTTATTTATTTGGGTTAAATTATTTTGCTTGTTTTATTTATTTTTATTTTTTATTTCTTATCTTATATATTTATATATTTATTTATTTTTATTTTAATCGGTGTTTTATTTAAATTAAAAAAACATATAAAAGTAATCAATCGAAATAAATAAATAAACAAATTAAAAACTGCTCCCGCCAAAATAATAGTTAGAATAAACTTCAGCAATCAATACCAAAATTGAATAAATAGCTTTAACTATCTTTCTGAACCAAATCAAAACTAGCAAATAAGCGATATAAACAATTTTACTACATTAATAAAACACTGATTAAAAATTAAAAATAAATAAATATATAATATAAGAAATAAAAAAATAAAAATAAATAAAAACAAGCAATTTAACCCAAATAAATAAATAAACAAAATGACTTCCGGCAAAATAACCGCCAAAATAGACAAAATAATATATATATATATATATATATATATATATATATATATATATATATATATATATTACACAGTTGATTTTGCTCTCTTTCTCTCTCACTATCCCACTGTTGATATGTGTTTACATATATATATATATATATATATATATATATATATATATATATATATATATATATGGTCTGGTGTCCCTGTTATTTACCTTGAGCTCCTTTAAAGAATCCAAATAAGAAGCAAGAATATTATTGGGCCTGATCTAGCTGTTTGGCTTCAGTCATATCCCCACCGCTGTAAGGTTGCCTTTCTGAGTCTTTTCTATAAATACTTTCATGGTAATTGTTCAGAAGATCTCCCCATCCCAGTTTTTTAGAGACTCGTTTTTATTTCTTTTTTACTTTACGCGTCAAAAGTATTTTCGTCTGTATTACATTTTGTAATTTTATTATTACCTCGTATAGTGTTTATTCGTTTTAAGTAACGTTTTTTCTTCTCACGTTCAACCGTTTTTGTTAATCCACATTTTGTCTGTTTTAATTTTATCTTGTTAAATTTGTTCCGTGTTTGGTATTTCCTTATTTCTGTTGAAGAAGGCATTTTTGTTTTATTCGTCTAACGTAAAATGTTTTGTTGTCATTTTCCTCTCTGTATAGGAATATCTTATTTCTTTGCAGACTCAACAAATGACAAGAGCAAAGATTTGGATAAAGGAATGGGGGTCGAAAATGCTAAGAGCTGGAGTTAACCAAAACAAAAGAAGACGCTAATAAGCCAAACGACCAGGAAAGTATGGTAGCCAAAATGGTCAAAATTTGAGAATTTCAAAAGAAAAGACACAACAGTTTGAGAAAAGAATTGTGTCTGTCTTTGTGATGGACAACCGTTCGAACAAAATTTGATGCTCCAGAAAAGATACTGTCATTAAATGGTTGACCTCTCTGGAGTCAAAAATACAAAGAGTTATCAAAGGAATTTCTTTCATCTCTTTCTCACGCCTCTCAACTGTAAAGACGTTTCCAGTTGGGATTTAATAACATAGGAATTGAATATGAGGACAGGCGTAGGACAGTGTATCAGTATTTAAGGTCTCTCCTAAGATCGTCGGGGAGCTCTTGACTGCTTATCTTGCCCAATTTGCACATATAAGCAGTGTTTCCTTTGATGAACTGGGCAGGGGATAGAGTTTCAAAATAATGATCGATCGTAGACGACAAGAAAATGTCGATGATTATAACCGGCCTTAGAACAGTTAGTTGGAAGTGCGAAAAGAATGGTCACCTCTTCCATTCCTACCCAGAGAAGAACGCCTCTGGAGTTCTGGCCTCTGCACACCCAAATCCCTCTCCGGTCGATCCTGTTATTTCCGTCTCGCCTGTAATGGGCCTAACAGCAAACAGGACAGGTCCATATCGCTGTTCCCATTCACCGACAAAGCCTTATTCCGCAGCTTGTCCAGTTGGACTCCCGAGTTTAATTTCCTCAATAATGATGAGACGTCACTCACCTAGCTAGTGATTTCTAGGACACTCTGCTTCTGTAAAAGAGTTTGTTCGGCGGGCTTGAAACAACCTCCAAACTGTGATGGGGAGGTGGAGTCCCTGGATCACACTTTCTTTCAATGCAGGTTCGTAGTCCCGTTGTGCAAGTTTTTTGAAAGCATCATGGTTCGCATTTTCGTCCTCGAGTCCAGTTCTGTCTGTAGTACCGCCATTGACGAAGGCTGAACACTATGTGTTCTTTTGTTTGCTAGGCGTTATGACGGTCGTGATTTAGAGGACACGTCAAAAGGAATTCTATGAGGGCGAGAAGTCCCCTCTTCTCAACTGATCTTGTACTTTAACCATCAGTTTAAAGTCAATATCAGGACGAAAAGGCGGCCACTCCTTCCATCAGAATTTGGAAAAAGGTGCGTGAGTCTTGTGCGTTTGTGTCGAGTAAGAGGGGTCGATTTAGAGTGGCACTTTGATGCCTGTTAGATACTAAGATATTGCGCAAACTGGGTTGAACATTGGCAATCTCGTCCAAACTTAGGTTAGTTTAGGATTGTTTTTGTCCTTAGATTCCTCCTTATCTAGGGGATGTATGCTCATTGCCCCCCACTTTCTGTTGTTTCATTTCCCCTCCCCTCCTCGATTAGGTAAGCAGAGATGTCAGTTCTCTGGTGGATGCTGGCCGCCTTTCATTTTTCCTCTGTGTGTTTCGTATATGTTATTATGTTTCAATGAGTGTGTGTTTGATTGTTTTATGTTAGAAGAGTCCGGCATTAATTTCGTCCATTTAACTGATGTTTCTGCCACACTAGACGTATGGGGAGGGGAATTTATTACAAACACAATTTTATTGGGGCTTAGATTTCTTAAAATCTGTTGTTTTATCCTCCCCCGCAGAAATGAATTTCACATATGGGGACTAGTTAGGACTTCATAGAGACATTGATTTATTATGGTGGTTGTATTAAGAATGCGTTGTTTTCGTGTAAGGAATATTGTAGCATGTTTTTTTTGGGGGGGGGTAATTGTGGCTAGCTAAGTTTAAATTTTAAGACAAAAAAAACATCCTTCTGGCCTTGTGTCACATTTTTGTATTTACTACAAAATATCGCTCTCAACCAAGGTTTTTAGTGTTTCGCTTTTTCACGTGAACTGACCTATTTTCACGTGAACTGACCTATTTTCACGTGAACTGACCTATTTTCACATCAGTGGTGTTAAAAGGAGATCAAAGGCTAGAGAAAACTTTTTCTATATTATTAAGAAATTTTTAAAAAAATTTTCGACCTACAGACATTTGTTAAGTTGATTTAATTTATTTTCCCTTATTTATTTATTTGCTTTTGTTTGATTTATTTTTTTTTTTAATTTTTCGTTCAGTTTTCCCGTCGGCTTTGGCCGCCATCTTTATTTTTATTTCCCTGATTTGACGAAAGTCTTACCAAACTAGTGTATTTTTATTGCTATTGTATTCAATTTGTATTTTATTTTAATTTTATTATCGACGAGATGTGTAAAGACTTTTAAAAATAAATCCTTTTTGTCAATTTTTTAAAAATTTTGAACAGTTTTTTCTTGTCTTTTTATTCAGTTTTCCCGTCGGCTTTAGTTTTGTTTTTATTTGTTTTGTTTTTTTTGCCTTTTCGTTTAATTTAGTCTTTTATTTATTATCTCCGTTATTTGATCTAGTTTATTAAGAACCTTTAAACTAAAGTTTTGTTTTTTGGGTTTTTTTGGTATTTGCTTTTTCTTGATATTAAAACAGTCTATTTCTTCCTAGTCAGTCATTGATGTTTTAGATTTTCCTTCTCGCTTTCGGATGACTTTTTTTAATTTTGGGTTTAACGTTTACTTTTCCCAGACTTCTGTTTTAAATCGGCTTTATATCTTAAAACTTCATTGCTTTTATTTTAATTTCTCTTTTTTAAAATTAAACATTTTTTGGTTTAATACTTTTTTCAAGTTTAATTAGAAAATAGTTCATTTAGTTAGTTCATTCGAATTTTTGTTTAACCATTGTTTTTTTTTCTTTTTATAGTATTCTTCCATCTTGTAATTTCTCCCACGGCCCTCTTTGTGCTGATTCTTTTATTTAACTTCTATTTTGTAGAAGAAATCTACGTTTTATTTTTCTTTCAATCTTAAGTATTTAACTGTAGGTATCTTTATTGTTTCTTCCTCCTCTTCCACCAGTTCCAATTTTTTTTTCTCACAGGCTGAAAAAAAATTAGCCGGCTTAGATAGGTGGTAAACTATTTTTTCTCAAGATGGCCGACAAAAATAATCGATCTGTGAGAAAGGATATTTCGGTTCTGCAAAACTACCCAATAAAAAAAAATAGTAAGCGGGTGGAAGCAACCCTGAAATCTCTAGTTAAGGAAAAATGTGCTTAGTAAAGAGAATAGTAGTGCAAAAAGTAAAGCACCATCCAAATACAGTAGTTGTAAAACTATTATTGACCAGAATATGCTGAAAGAAATGGAGGCACCAGTAAAGACGATAGCCAGGGAATCGCCCTCATGCTGGAAGCACCTCTCACACCATGTTGTATTATAAACACCGCGGAATTTTTGGAAGGGCTAAATGTTTCGAAAATCTTGTAAAAGGAGATGAACATTTAGAAGACCCCCCAGAATTAAAGACGTTTGATAAGATAATGTTACCAGTTTTCGTGGTGGACAGGCGTACGCGCAATATTTGTAACTCCAGGAAAGACAAGGATTCGATCATTGATGTCCCTAGGGGTCAATAAAGGGCAGATATCACGTAACAGTTTACTTATTACTAGTGACGTTTTTTTTTTCTATTTCTTAGTATTCTTTTGAATGCATCTTTGGCTATCATAATACGACTTCGGATTTCAGTAGCACACTTTCTGTTCTGTGTTAAAACATTTCCAGGATATTCAAATTTCCGCACTTTTCTGAATTTGGTATCTCCGATTTGCAATTCACACTTTGGGTCCATCCTTTTCCTAACAAACATGAATTCTGTCTTCTTACATTTGATGTTTAATTCTTTCTTCTCGCTTTCCTTCACTACCTTCTGTAGGGATTTTTATAGATATCTTTCTGTGTCTGCTAACAACAGTGTGCCATCTGCATAATCTTATGATGCTAAGATTGTGGCCGGCAATAATTAATCTTTGTAGGACTACTAGTTCTCTTAGAATCGACTAGCTATGTAGGTTGATTAAGTCCGGTGACCCTTTTCTATTTCTGTATATCGGATGAGCTTATTTCATATCCATATGCAGGCGGATTGCTGTCAGTATTGGTAAAGTATTATCCTTTTAATATCTTCCTAAATGTATCAAAGTCGCTGAGCAGTTCTAATAGATCTTTGTAGCGTACTTTAACAAACGCCTTTGTGTAATCGATAAAACAATAGTACACGCACTTCTGAATTATTATTACTCTTTCGGATACTATTCTGTTGATAAATATAGCGTTTCTTGTTCCAGTGTCTTTGACGAATACTCACTGTTTCTGTCTTATTTCCTCAGTACACCTAACTTTCTACGAAGGATGTGAAAAATAATTGATAAGATGGCCCGAAACGTCAAACAGATCCGTTTAAATAGACAAAGTTTTCAGAGTGCACCATCAGAAGAATTTTGAATGAGAACATCTAGTACAGGGCGGATTTGATTTGGAGAGGCCAGTTCATGTTATAAAGTGCAAGAGAGAATCGTCTGACCCGTTCAAAGCGCTTGCCGAGCAAAGATAAAACACAAAGATCATGGAATGATTAGGTTTTTCTTTCTTATCTGAAAGTTATATTTGGACGCAGCGTTCCCCATTCCATTTGTAAGAATTTTATCTTTCATATGCCACAAAAATTTGTCTCTGACAGTAATGAATGCTATAATATATATTTTATAATAAACAATACCATAATGGTGACAGGGATATGTCGAAAGTACTTTGAAATAAAACATATATGTATAAACACGGCGATTTTCTCTCGTCCTTCAATAATGACACCAAAAACGTATCCGAGAGTATGAAAGTATCTTATCGAAAATAAGTATACAGAACATGTCTAAACTATATAACGAAGCATGTATTAATGAAAGAATGCTGCCGAAATATACGCATATATATATATAATATATATATATATATATATATATATATATATATATATATATATATATATATATGATAGCAAACTGTGAAAGCATCATAGCAGAGCTAAAATTTATACTACTAACAAATAAATAGTTTATGCCTCAGACGCGGATTGGAAGGTGACCTTTGTAAAATTTAAATATTAATATCTATAACCTATTCTTAACATACCAGAATTGTCCATTTACTTAAGGAATATATACATGTTTTCCACTGACATGAAGTAGAGTGATTATTTTGAATCAACTGCTAGATCTGTTGCATCTATAGCTAGTCTGGTTCTCCTACTGTCTATCAGTGATACACGCTTAAGCGAACATGGATCTTTCGAAACATGACTGACGATGCAGATTTTTTCCCGCAGTAGGTTGCTATTTCTTTCTGCTGTAGACTAGTTGCCATACAAGATTATAGAACCCGGTTTCTCCTGCTATTTACCCATATCTGGGGGGGAGAAGAAGAGATTCATACCTTTCCCAAGGGTATTAGCATGTAAGTGAATTTAATGGATCTGGCTGTAATTCGAACTCTGCTCTCCGATTCCACAATTCGAGCCGCTATCCATCACTCCATATATATACTTATATATTACGAGATTTTAAAAAAAATCTAAAGGAGAGTCTGTAATGTTTTCGAACCTGACCTGGCATCTAGGCTTCTGTAACTTTCCTACCACTCTTAAGTGTCTTCGCTTTGTCGTTTCTACAAATATTTGCATGGCAATGGTTTTAATGATCTTTTTTTCTTTGGTGCTTCATCTGTGTGAATTTAAGCGTACAACAAGATTGGCAACTAGGTCTCAGCGTCTTATTGTTAAAGTAGCTAAATGCAATCGTCTATTCTATTTTAACAGTTTCTTTTCTCGCATTCCCGCCTTTGGAACTCTCTTTAGATCTTCCGTTTCCGGTGAGATAAAATCATTAAAAAAATTCTACTCAACGCCAACGTCTCTCTAAATTCTTTTATTGTTTTTTCTCCTCACTTCTCATTCTGTTTCACATTCAGTAACCCCTTGCATCTTAGGAGCATTAACTCCTTGCTTGGTTTGGGGCGAAATAATTAAAAAGAAAATAGGTATACTGGGAGTTACATATATACTTTTTCACGGTATTTTATGAAGAGATATAAATGCATATATATATATATATATATATATATATATATATATCGGTTGAGCTCTCTGGGGGAAGTGTGGGTTTGTAAAGAGTGACTATTCCGGCTATTATAGCAAGACTATTCGGTAAAGCGACTCGAGTCCTCTCAGTTACTCTGTGTTTATCTAAAAATAAATACGCTAAAATTCACCTACGTCCCTGCCGTGCGCCGATGGCTTAATGGTAGAATCTCCGACTGACGCCGATTTCGATTCTAGCTAGAGGCAACCGGACGTCTAGCCAAACTGAAGAGCTGTGCTACAGGGAAACAGTCTGTGGATGACAATATATATATATATATATATATATATATATATATATATATAGTGGGTGGAAACAAATATTCGTACACACAAAATTTATTCTACTTCCATCTGATAACAACAAAACAACTATAGATAACAGAAAAATGATTTAATAGAAATAAACCCATTTATCCATTTTAATGGGTGAAAAAGTCTTCATACAATACAAATTTCAGATTTTAAAACTTTTAAATTGCTTCAGTACTCTAGATCCTGTTCCCCTTTCCCCGTATTGGCCTTTTGTCACATTTTTAGATTATTCAAGTTGAATGTTCTAGAATGTTCCAATAATGCTATAAGTGAGACTAAACTCAAAATTTGAAAGCCAAAGAAGAACAGGAACTCCACGGAACATTTCTTCAAGATCTTCGAGGAAATGAATGCGTAAAATTAAACAAAATGCAATGGTTACTCGTCAAGTGTTGCAGGATAACTTGATTTGTTTTTATCTGGAATCACTAAACGGACGATAATGAAAGAAATTCATAGGAACATCTGTGTGCAGTTAATTATATGAAAATATGTTTATTGATTAGTTGGAAATACAATAAATTCAAAATTCAAAATTTTATCTGTACGAATATTATATATATATAATTTAAACCTAAAGAGACAGAGAAACCTACCACGGTTTTACCTAAGCGGATCGGGGTTTTTTTCTTTGGACTCTGAACTTGGATGCTAGATGATTATTATCAGCTGACGTACATGTTCTCTGTTTTTTTTTTTTTTGTTGTGCCATTTTTTCCCTTTGGTATTGGTTTGTTTATTTGCAATTAAAGGCACATAAGGTTTTCCGGAGGAGTATAATTTCTTATATTTATAAGATTACAACTAGTATATATATATATATATATATATATATATATATATATATATATATATATATATATATATATATATATATATATTTAAATATATATATATATTTAAATATATATATATATTTATATATATATTTAAATATATATATATTTATATATATATATATTTAAAAATATATATTTAAATATATATATTTATATATATATATATATATATATTTATATATATATTTATATATATAATTATATATATTTATATATATTTATATATACATATGTATATTTCTATTTACATATATATACATATATTTACATATATATAAATATTTATAAATATGTACATATACATATATATAAAAGTGAATATAGAAGTCAATACTTAGAGGCGACAGTCAGTTTTATCCTAGATGCAATCGTCAGGCCACCTTCTATGTTCACTTTTATATTTACACATGCTCTATCTCTGATATTGAGGACTTTATCCCATAAATATAGCACCTTTTAAGACTATATTTCTTCACATATATATATATATATATATATATATATATATATATATATATATATATATATATATATATATATATTATATGTGGATTTGTGAGTTATAATTGTGTGTACATATGCTCTATACTGTAAACATTTCAAGAAGTGAATAAATTTTATTTAAATTATATTTATTGGATATATGGATGCACTTTTCATAGTATTTATTGACTACGACGGCCTCCCTCAGGGACCACACTTCTTTTTATATTACATAACTGATATGCTTCTGTATATACTCTGATCATTTGTGAATATCTATTCTGATAATACAACGGCTCGTGGGTGCAACTCTAAAGCTCATGATGACCAGAGTTGATCTCTGGTCCGATCCAGGCTGGTTAAATTCAATACCCTGAAAACCAACCTAGTTATATTTCATCACCGCCTGTCACACCTCGAAGTAATAGCATTCACGATGAATTGATGTTCCCAATAGGGAGCCCCGTGCCTTGAGCGTGTATTAGATCTTAAACTCAATCCAGACATCACCTGGAGCTCGTAAAAACAATATATTTCTAAAGATGCTAGAATCATATTCAGGTTTTCTGTACCGCTCCTGTAAATAACCGACTCATCGTGCTATTCCCTAACTTTACAAGGGCCAGATCAGGTCTAAAAAGGTGTGCTGCTGTCATATATGAGCAAGAGTAGCCCAGGCTTCATTTTCCAGCCACGACAGCGTTCAACTTCCGAAGCAGCCGAAGCATCGCAAGCCTCATGTTGTTCCATCGTTATTTCCATAAAAGTGCTCAGAAAAATTATATTCGTTCGTTCCACCAGTTCTAACGTTCAGGGTTAAGACCCTCCATGCTACAGACATTTTAGCAAGCCCACCCCCATACGCTTCGTATTCGACTCGTGAGATGTAAGTTCCACTAAAGCAGATTCTTTCCGTGAACCACTCCTGTATGTAACCGACTCCCAAGAGGATACTTTCGCGATCACAACCAACTTAACGTGTTCAAGTATAATGTTAACTATTATTTTCCACGGATCCGCATAAATTGTTCCTATTATTTTGCAAAACTCTAACACGAGTGACTCACGGGCCTTTTACATAATGAACATCACTGTAAAAATATTTATGCGTTTGTATATTAGTGTTCATATGTGTGCAATATATATATATATATATATATATATATATATATATATATATATATATATCCGAATGTAATGAGAACGAGAATAATATATAAATTCTAACGTTCAAAAGAAGGGCTCAATACCGATAGTAGAGCAATATTTATTTATTATAATTATTCATTTTTTACTCACTACAAAGATGCAACTTTGTTTCAGTTCAAATGTATTGAAACGATCTTGCATCTTTGTAGTAAGTAAAAATTTTGTCTATATGAAAAAATTATAGTAAACAATATATATATGTGCGTGTGTATTTTTAAAATCTAATATTTAATCCATAACTTTTCAAAATATATATGTATCTCACTCTCTTTCCCTCTCTCCCTCTCTCTCTTTCGCCTTTTCTCTCTCTCTCTCTTTCTCTGTGTGTGTATATATATATATATATATATATATATATATATATATATATATCATAAATGGACTGCTTCAGTAACTTAATATTAGGTTATGATATCAATACTTAATACTTAAGTTTTACAACCGCCAACTTTTAACCCACGCATGAAACACGAAATTCAGAGTTTTATTAAATGGCGAGAAACATAAATTTCTTTTCATTTTTCGTTTCAACCTTTGGAAGTAAAGTCTGATGATCCACGGTACTTTAAAAGGGCTGCGGTGAAATAATTTATTACATGGAACTTTAAAGTGGTCTGTTTTTATTTTTATTTAAATTATTAGCTCTGATTTACATTGAGCTCTCTGGATTTTATCCTCCTTGGGTCTACCCATACGGATTACCTAGTTTTTCATAAACTAAATATATATATATATATATATATATATATATATATATATATATATATATATATATATGTGTGTAGAGAGGGATAAAGTGCTTCAGCTACACATATATATCAGCCTATTTTCAGAATATGCTTAATGATTTCTGCACATTTAGATATAAAAATCTTTTCCACTGACGCGAATATTTTCAGAAATTCAGTTCTAAACTTTACAGCACAGCACAGAAAACATATTATGACGTTATATATGCTAACCGATATATAAGTACATTAGCACAAAAAATCGCGCGTGTATACAGAGATGGTCATCCAATTGCCATATTGATATGCATACATATACACGCGGGCACAGAGATATAAATGGATCACTGTTAATCCGCCTGCGAGTGATTTATAGCATCTATGCAATAGATGCGTCACGAAATCTTCCGATTTTGAGTGGGGAGCGGGGGTAATCATATCATAGGCAAATCGATATAAATGTATTTAAAAAAAAACACGCTACTGAAAAAAAAAAGCCAGAGAGAGAACGAGAAAGAAACAAAGAGTGAGAGTATGAGGAGGTGGAGTGAAAAGAAAGAAAAATGGAGATATATCGTCAAGAAGAGAGGTCAATTGTGAAAAAATCACACGAAGTAAAAATAGACGGCAATGTGTAAAGAGATTTGATCAAGAAACCTGAAACTAGGAAAATAAAAATAAAAAGGAAATAAAACGCTAATAATACACGCACACTGATAAATATAAAGACAGATATATAAAAGTAGAGAGAAGGAGACAGTAAGGTAGAGAAAGGGGTTAATATACAAATAGAGAAAGATAGTGAATGAGCAAAAAGGTAAATCTAACGTTCGTATTGATACGATTCTTTCTGACATTGGCGACACGGAATAGGTTTTTATATGAACGCGAAGCCTCCTGCGGCAATGATACACGGAATGAAGCATATTTGCCAACATCTTTACAAGAAACTCAAAGCGTCACAAAAACACTATTTTGCAGTTTTTTAACCGCGCTCGTCGGATTACCCCAGCACACTGTCTCTCAATTTGTTTTCGATTAACCTTTGAGGAACTATTATAATTCTAGTTTCTTTCTTCTGCTTCTACAAAACACAATTCAGAATTACAAAAAAATATTTTTTATTTTTGTCTTGTTATCTTTCGTCGGTTTTTGTAAAATAAAACAAAACAAAACAAAACAAAAAAATCTCACCCATTCAGACAACGATTAATCTTTTAATAAAATTTAAGAAAAGTTGATTATTTAGAGCTTTTGTTAATAGCTTTGTTGCCAGTATTCCCTGGCAGGACGATTCTCAGTACAAAATTTAAATAAAAATTATTTTGAATTGAAACTAAGGCTGCTTGTAGTGACTTTACACGTTTTCTTCTTTTGAAAAAGGCATGATACAATTTTCCCTGTAATCTGTTTCGCTCCCAATATTTTGAGAAATCCTATTTTGATGGAAACATGAGCGCATAATTCTCACATAACTGATAATATTTAACAGCCCCCCCACCACCACCACCACCACGAGGGATGTATGTGGCACAAGGCCGAGTTTAGCATGAGTTCTCCGAGCCCGTAAGCTCGGCCAAAAATATTCCCTTAGAACCCGTATAAACTGTTTCAGGGTCTGTTTACCTCACCGGACGAAACTTTGCCCATCGACAAAGCCTCGTCCGGGTCCCTCTCTGCTCAAGGCAGAGAGTTCGACAGTTATAAGAGTCTTGTCGACTGATCCTAATAAGAGATTTCTCACATAACTGATCCGTCAAGGGGACACAACAATAAGCTCTTACCGCCATCTTCGACCATGACAAGATCTAATCAGACTTGAAATAATTATGGTGCTGTTTATTTTTTTCTTAATATTTTTTATAATAACACTAATCTTTGTTTGTAAATTGAATATTTGATGGTACTTTAACCTTTATTTATTAAATACATAACTGAAAAACGGAATGAGAAACGTTATTTAAAACTAAGTTACGTTATAATGGTGAGGTATATTGCGACTCATTTCATGATAAAAAAGGAAGATCGAAAATTAAAAGTAAACTGTTTGTTTACGGGAAGATCACTTTCGTGTAATGTGAACGTTTAAGTCATCGCTTAGAATGTTGTTGTCGTTTGAACTAAAGTATAATTCTCGGAAATATTCATCGATAAACTTTTTCATGGTTTCGTAATAACGGAAATACATTCCTGTTCGATTCTTTTTGATTTTCATCATTTTCATTGTAGTTGGAAAGATGAGCAAATCTCCTTACATGAATTGAACCAAAGACAACTTGAAAATAATTTTCAGATTATTTTCTGGAAATTATTGGCAAAAAGGCAAGAAAAATACATTTTCTTTTTTAATTTCTCGTATGAGGGGCTATCATTATTTATATGCAGACTGTTACTAAAACCGTTGTGCTATTCTTTCGGTGTATATCGATCAAGCAAATTTCGTACTAATCACTTTATTTAATCTAGAAAAGTAGAAGGTTTTCGCTGTGTTGTTTCGATTCAAGTCAAGGGCCTGCCTAATGACACTAGAAGCAGGCTTGTGGATTCTGTGGTCGGTCCATCCCCATTTCCGATTCTTGATGTCAATCTCGATTCGGGCTTGTCTGGTCCTGTCCCACAGTTGGTCGTTAGAGACGACATCCTGCCACCTGATATTGAGAATGTTCCTAAAACATCGGTTGGTAAATGTCTGAAGTCTGTCAGTGTTGGTCTTGGTTACCCGCCAGGTTTTTGTGCAGTAAGTAGAACCGACTTGACTCTGGTGTTCAGGATCCGCATCTTATTGCAAAGTGAAAGGGCTGATGATCTCCAGAGTGTTGAAAGTATGTCAGGTATTGTTGATTCGACACTGATGTCTTCATCTCTCCCCCATCTTTACAGACGACGCTACCCAGGTAGACAAAATATATCCCTATATATTCTTATATGCGTACATACACACATTCATACGCTGATTTTTAAGCGCAAAAATTAACATTTTATATCCAGTAATGTTATCCATTCGCATCACATACATACATATATATATATATATATATATATATATATATATATATATATATATTTGTCATCCACAAAAAGAATAATAGAAAACGGTCGGCTTTAATTCTGCCTTCCATCATAAACAAATCAAATGACTGTGTGGGGTGGTCTTATGTAATATTTTGTCCGTGGGAAGAAAGGTATCGATGAACCAAATGGAAGTTTGTTTTTAGATTGTATGAAAAAAGAAAAGTTATATATATATATATATATATATATATATATATATATATATATATATATATATATCGACCGTTTGCTATTATAGCCGACCGTTTGCTATCATTCTTTTTGAATACGGATGAGGTTTTCATCGACTTGTTGGCTTATTCAGGTCTTTTACGGGAATATTTTTATACATCTTTTAAAAAATTACTGATAGATGTTGATTTTACAACTCATCTTAGATATAAAAATCTAAAAATAATTTTAACGAAATAAGGATATAAGTTTATATTTTGAAAAGTATTCTCGATTTGAAACTCCTAGCCAGATTAGCGTCTCAATATTTTAGCATTAAGTTATAAGCTGTCAATTAATTTTCTCTATTGAATTGGATATTAATCTTTGGATAATCGTAGCTAAGAAAAGTGAAATCTACACAAGTCTTCAAGTCAAAGATCAAAGTCATAAAATTTATTACTAACATTTCAAGTTTTCAATAAACCTCAAGTCTACTGTCAATTATTTGCAATAGATGGAATCATCGTGCATGTATATATATATATATATATATTGACCACTAATATTATCAATATATATATATATATATATATATATATATATATATATATGATTGTGTGTGGATGCGAGTGTTTGTACGCGTGTATGTACAAAGAGAAATTAGACGAAAGATATTTACATGGATGGATATATGGATATGCTGTCATATATATATATATATTTATATACACATATATATATATATATTCACACACACACACACACATATATATATATATATATATATATATATATGTACAGAGGGTATGATAGATAAATTGTCTTCTAAAATGTGAATAAATGAAGATAACACTGAAATCATATTTCAACAGATGTATTTACCTTGATATATATATATATATATCTTGAAAATACCAAAGAGTACATTTATTCAATAAAATCGTGATTGGCTTCAACCACGACCTCCTGCAACTTTTCTGGACTGTCCCCCTTGTTTAATTTGGTGAATGCTGCCATACTTTTTGCCTTCAATTTATCATTGGTGTGGTCTCTCGCTCAAGTGCGCCCCACACACAATAATCAAGGCGGTTGCAGTCTTGGGAGTGAGATTGCCAGATGTAAGTGGTGATGTGGTCGCAAACGTTGTATGAAAGCCATGACTGTGTTCTCCTGCTTGTCGTTCTTACATAGTGCAGAATCCAGTTGCCAGACATAGGGTCTTCCAGCAGCCACCCTTTCGACTCAGGGCAGCACTAACTCCTCAAGACACTTGATGTAGGATTCTGTGTTGAGTCTTAGGCCCACATCAAAAAATCTATGAGTTCTTTTCTCATCAGAACGATCTGAGTGAGTTTTCCGAGCTGCCGTACCTTCGTAATCACCATTAGACTGCACCAATTCTGTCCCTTTAAAAATGACACTAAAAAGCTTGTCCGTGAATATGAAATAATCCAGTTGAAAATTGTTCAATGAAACATGATTCAATATATATATATATTTATGTAAATTCTTTTCATATCGTCTGATAAGCTTAACAATATTATCATTAAAAGATGAAAGAAAATCACCATATTGATACATATTTTTTAATCATATCTAAGCTTTCGGCTTACGTAAGCCATTATCAAAGATGACAATTACATTACAATATATTAACCAATACACGGACAAAGTAATAATGATAGCTTATTTTTGTTTGCATGGTAGATTTCCAAGCAACGTCAACTCGTGCATATATATTGATTATATTAATAAAATCTCACATGAATTATTATTTTATATTATAAAATAGGATAATTTCAGATTCTATAAAATCTGTCAGTTTTTTTTGTTTTTTTTTACTTTTGATTGTATCTTTTCTATTGTCTCAAGCTAAATATTGCTTGAAGGAGTGTTGAAAATATATGAATATTATTTCGAATTGTCACGTATATCTCTTGTATAGATGAACTACGAGTTTTCCATTAGCTTAATAACTGAATAGGTTATCTGCTTTCTTTGAAACTCTTTTGGTAAAGTCGAGCAATAATCAGTTTTCCATAATGTAATGGACACTGACTGCCATGAATAAATCTTCTTTTAGCTTTGTACATCTTAAAGGCCTCCATATCCAATAATTCAAGGCAATTCTCTGCATTACATTTGCAGCCTTCATGAAGTTTTATGTGGCCTATACTTTTAATAATACTAACGCAATACTTACGTCACATCTTCGTTGTCTTTTGCTTGACTATATCATCAAAGAACTCATCTTCCTGAGCTTCTGTCAAGTGTATACAATGTAGGTCTACATTCATCGCTAAAATCCTTTTTTCATATATTTTGTCAACCAAAACACACACACACACACACACACATATATATATATATATATATATACATATATATATATATATATATATATATATATATATATATATATATATACACATACATATATATATATATATATATATATATATATATATATATATATATATATATATATATATATATATAAGGCTCAAACACTAATATTCCATGGTTATAATTTATTACATTGGAATCGTAATCACGATCCAATTCATCAGACCTACAAAAAATTCAAAAAGCTTTTTGAATTTGTACGTCTGATGAATTGGATCGTGATTAAGATTCCAATGTAATAAATTATAACCTTAAAATATTAGTGTTTAAGCCTTTTTATTACTCTGTCCTGGACATTGAGTTCTACCTGGATTCTATCCTCTTGGGAATTTATGTATATAAATATACATACATATATATATATATATATATATATATATATATATATATATATTAACCACTAATATTATCTCTCTCTCCATATATATATATATATATATATATATATATATATATATGTATATATATATATGATCGTTTAATAGAAGTAATTATTATTTAATATCTTTATCCGATATTTTTAGTGTTACCCATTCTTAAAAATGTTTATTATCATTAGCGGCATTCGCTACGTAAATAGTTATTTCCGATCAGCCCACGTTCCTATCTTATTACCGTTGGAGTTTTTCAAATGTTTTTGTGTCACCCTTATAAAAGTTTCGTGTTCTTACAATGCTACTTTCTTTGTATTCTTTTTTTTCATTGTTCTGTGATCTGTTCAACCTTTCGCAATTTCTAAAGCACTCTTTCCATTACTTAATGACGTAAATAGTAAAAGCAACAACAAACAACATTTGAAAGGCAATAATAAAATCTCATACATGGTCAGAGGTTACACAAAGAGAATTTAAAAAACGAAAAAAGATAAAGAAAATTGTCTGAAGAAATCTATATATAATGATAAAAAAGATTCCGTCTAACAAAATTAAGACAAATTCTATATTCTCGATTGGATGTCTGCAAAGTTTTGAAAAATGAATATTTTCGAATAAGAGGTCTTTAAATTATTCCACGTTTACACGTTAAAAATATAAAAAAATCAACTTCCGTTAAAACGCCAGCAGTTCTTCGGCAGGTAATATTGACGCTCCTGTGTTAACTGCAAATCCAATAAAGTTTGCTAATCAAATAAACTTTGCACTTCAAAATCTAAAATGCCGGAAAATATTAATCTAAGATAGAGTATTAACGGTAAGTTTGGGATTATACAACCGATTAACAAAGCTATTTACACAGCTTATATTGAAATGAAACCTAACTGAAATCAATGTATGAATATTAATTTTGTTTTATAAATATGAAGGTCGTAAAGACCTTTGAAAAAATCACCCTGTGAAATTACTATCCAACATCTGTCTGAAATGAGGTATTATGATTACTTACATTATTCGGACTGTTCTCTTCATTGCCATATTCAGAACGTTGTATGCTCTTCAGGTGATAGGAATTTCAAACCGATCCCTTTATTTTGAACAATGGGATAGACTGTTTTAGTTCCGCGTGAATGCCTCTTCAAGTTATCTTCCCTTTAACTCAGCTCGCTAAGTTTTTGGTTCACCACTGCTATGAACTGGTATTGAACTCACAACACTGGGTCTAGTCTCTAGATCTAGCCAACGTCTTTATCCACTAGGCCAAGTGTCCATATTATCGGACTCATATAAATAATCGTCAAAAGTACTTAAAATTCTAATAAATACCGTCAGGGACTGTCTACTGATAAAAACAAAAGCGAAAACGGACCACTTTGTTCATACTTTTGAATAGGAAAATGTATTTGACTAAGGTAAAAAGGTATTAAGAATTCATAAGATAGCTTCACTGAAATAATTTGACTTCATAATGACGCAGATGGGAAGAAAAGTGATGCACCAAAATACAATAAAAAGAAACATATTTACAGCCGGCGTCTAATGCATTTTCCGAAAAATGAACTGCGAACTTTTCAAGATAAACATCAATAGATAATATGTAAACGATCATCTTTTGGGCGATGACAGTTTCTTAATATAAGAATTGTCGGAAGATTTATAAGGAACAGGAAACAACCTAACTAGTGAAAGTATGAATATAGCGGAAGGGAATGAAAATGAATGAGACAAAAGTAATTTTAACATTCTGAAAATAACTTATAAAAATAGAATATGAAAAACTGGAAGAAATCAAAGCATGCATTTACGAAGTACACGTAATAACATTAAGAAGACGAAATTGAAATGAATCCAATAAACCAATTCAATGGAAATCATTCAATAATAGAAATATAATGAAAAACATTTTCCAATGTTTTTAAAACAGTTTTTATAATAAATGTATAATGTCAGCATTGACTTTCGTGTGCGAAACACCGAAATTAACCAAAATCGTTTGAAAACAGTGAAAACATAAAGATCAATAGAAAGAATAAGGTTATGTATAACAAATCGATAGAATTTTGTAAACCTGGATCACGAGATAGACCAAGATATTGTAGTATTGATTAAACGACAAAAATATGAAATGAGAGTTCATAGCAAGATGAAAAGACAAGACGGAATAAAAGATTGATTGATTGGTGGCCAGTGGGTAGAAAATATAATCCGACAATACCAGACATAAATTGTACGAAAGAGGGATTTTTAGTTAAGTCATGGAAGAGGGTAACGTCAAGGAGGGTTTGCTAAAGGATTATGTTTTCTACTAATCTTACAATGATTTATACAAAGATTTAGATCTGGATGCGTCATTTATTGTAGGCAACGTGCATGACCAGCAAAGCCAAAACAGGTTATTCAAAACTTTCCACGGGAGATTGATTACGTTGTACAGTGTTAATAGTTTCTACTGTTTCTATTGCACAAGTGATTGAGGTGTTTTAAAAGAGTCATTGTATTAGTTCTTTGTTTCAATCTGCTCCTTAGACTAAGGACCCATTACCCGAAGTTGATGACATTCGGATAAATTAGACTTCGGTCCTTATCCACATCCTAACAACATTGTTTAGAGCAAATGTATCTCTTGGTGTATAGCTTCAAAGTTGGTGGGATCACTTGAAATCTTCGCTATTAGGAATGAAGTCACAACAGTGCACATTGGGAATAATATGGAAGCTATGCTGAGGGAAAGTGTTAGAAAATATGTAAGCTACGCTCACCAGTATTGGGTAGCAATCGGTATAAGTTAAAAAAAACAAACAGTGAAGGCCAAAGTTTGGAGAAGACAATGGAACATACCTTCATTATTTTCTCCAAGTTTGCCTGTCATTTCACAGATAATAAAGAAACAGGAATCTGGGGAGAGCCATGGCCTCCTACGTTCTAAAGGGAAATGCAATTTTAGAAAATATTTGCAAACCAATATTTCATAAGCCTCGTTGAATTGATTGCATCAGTAAACTCTCTCTTGCTAGCTATGTAATTATTTGAAAGAAAGTGAAGATTATTTCAAAATCAACATGAAATATTGATTTTCGAAGCGTAGCTTAGATATGGCACAAGGCCAAATACATGGGGCACCAAGTGAAAATCGAACTGACTATTCAGTCGTAACGGCTTCAGTGAGTCAAGTTTGCTAGACATTACTTCACGCCGAGGTACCCTATAGTGATTTTACAAGCGTAGCTTAGATGTGGAACAAGACCGAATGTATGGGTCACACAGTGAGGATCGATATCACTATTCAGTCGTAACGGCTTCAGCGAGACAAGCTTGCTAGCCATTACTCCACACCGAGGTATAGTGATTTTCCAAACGTAGCTTAGATGTGGCACAAGACCGGAAGTATGGGGCACCCAGTGAGGATCGAACTCACTATTCAGCCGTAACTGTTTTAGCGACACAGGCTTGCTAAATATGAAACCACGCCGAGGTGCCCAAATCAACATGAAATAATTAATATTACATTCCCTTTAGACGAAATATTAAAAGCAACATTTGAATAGAATATAAGTTTTGATAAAGAATTAACTAATTACGAAATAAGCAATTCTCAAGTATTCTCGATAGGAAACGTGACCTCAGAATAGAACCGAGACATGGTCTTTTCGTTTATCGCTATCATATTCAGTCGTTCTAATATTTGAAAGTTTTACGACAGCCAGATTGATAGTAAAAGTTGATTTTCTCTTTGACTGAAACAATATAATCTTTATGGCGCCTCTATATCTGTTTCAATCTCTTCTTGTGCATGTGCATAGCTACAGAAGCTGATTAGGTGTCCGTTTGTTACTGATTTATTAGTTGCTACAATTTTTCAAACAAACTTTTATTTGTTCGCCTCCTCTGCAACCGTCTCATCTCTCGACTTCTTTGCTTCTTCTGACCCCCTTGTGAACTTTTGTTTTATGTTTGCCTCGCTAAAGCATCTATTTTTGCCTTCTGTCCAACAAGCTAAAATCATTGCACACAAATCCTGATCACAGCAGCGTTGATTGCGTACAAAGAAGCGATTTTATCAAGGCTCAACTGGAAACTTTCAAAAATGATCTCTGCTGAGATTGTAATCAAAGAAAATCAACAAAATATTTTGCGATGAATAAACATGAGTTTTTGTGCGTGAATTCCACAGACTAAAGAACAAGTCTTGGTAATGTATTAGATTATAACTGATGGGATGTATAAGTGGCAAGATGGTGATGTCTAAATTTGAACGAAATAATATTGAACTCTAACGTGATATCTGCCCTACTGTATGTCAGCGAATGCTGGAAATCTCCTCAAAGTTGAAGAAGAGACTTGACGCAACAGGTTTCTACAGAAAGATAATGAGGATACTATGGACCGAACGTGTGGCCAACGATGAGGTTTCGGAGAAAATGGAAACAAAAATGGAAAGTCATACTTAACATCAGAAAGAGGCTGTTGAAATTTTGGGGGGAAGTAATGAAGAAGGAGGGCTTGGAAAATCTGATACACGCAGGAAAGATTGAGGGAAACAGTGACAGAGGAAAGCAACGGTAAACATACATCATGAACTTGAATAAATGGATGGTAAAACAAGGTTTGAGAGAAATAACAAAAAGACAAAATTTATTAAGAACTACAAGTAGCAGGAAAATGTGGAGGGCTATGATCGCCTACGTTCTGAAGTGACACGGCACATAAAATAAGAAGAATATCAATTTGTAAAAACTACATCAAATCTCCACCAGAAACTGTAATTTGCAATTTCTAAATGATCACGTTCTATTTTCAGGAGAATATCAGTAACATTTCTTGCACTCGAGAACAAGAAGATAGATTTGAGAAAATTTTTCAGGCAGTTATATTTAACGTTATTGTCCTTTTTCACACCTATTTTAGAATGTATCATTTTTCGAATTGATGTATGTGTTGTATAAATATTGTATTGAATGACATTCGTTATTTCTTCACCTTTTCGGAATAGTAAATTCACCTTTCCGGAATAGTAAATTCACCTTTGCGGAAGAGTAAATTCACATTTTCGGAATAGTAAATTCACATTTTCGCAATAGTAAATTCACATTTTCGGAATAGTAAATTCACCTTTTCGGAATAGTAAATTCAGCTTTCCGGAATAGTAAATTCACCTTTCCGGAATAGTAAATTCACCTTTTCAGAAGAGTAAATTCACATTTTCGGAATAGTAAATTCACCCTTTCGGAATAGTAAATTCACCTTTCCGGAATAGTAAATTCACCTTTCCGGAATAGTAAATTCACCTTTTCGGAAGAGTAAATTCACATTTTTGGAATTGTAAATTCACATTTTCGGAATAGTAAATTCACATTTTCGGAATAGTAAATTCACCTTTCCGGAATAGTAAATTCACCTTTCCTGAATAGTAAATTCACCCTTTCAGAAGAGTAAATTCACCTTTTCGGAATAGTAAATTCACCCTTTCAGATGAGTAAATTCACCTTTCCGGAATAGTAAATTCACCTTTTCGGAATAGTAAATTCACCTTGTCGGAATAGTAAATTCACATACTAGTCTTATTAAAATATATCCGCAGCCTTCCGGTATTAGCTTTAACCCGACCACCCACCACCACCACAATAAGTCAGGATGCGACACAAGGTCAGATTATTTTAATGTGGGGAAACCGAATGTCCGCACTTTGGCTGGAAGGTCTTTGCTGCTCTTGTCTAGTCTTTGCTAGTCATAGTTAATTACCCCGCTACGGAACAGATTTATATCTGTCCAGGTAGCGGGGAGAGGGGTAAGGGAGCCCAACACGAAACAGATACTACAGTATGCATCGGGACCCTACCGGGTCGCAGTTTTCCTTTTTCAGCTAACTTGTAGAATCCATTTATGCAGAACGAGTTCAATCTTATTAGAAATGAATTAGATAGACTTTATTTATGTCTAACGTGTCCTTTTTCATTAGTCCATTCGTATTAGAAATGAATGATCGAGAATCTATTTATGCAAAACGAGTTCATTCTTAGAACTGAATGATATAGAATCTATTGACACCGAACGAGTCCTTTCTTAATAAAAATGGATGATATAGAATCTATTTATGCAGAATGAGTCCATTCTTATTAGAAATGAACGGTATATATATTTACTTCAAAAGGAATCTTAAATGCTGGGACCAGTTATAAATATGCAGGAGAAACAGTTAAACATATAATTAGTATTTGATTTAGTATTTAATATTTACTTTATTTATAAAGTAAAAGTAGTGTCCTTGTTTTTGTTTTTATCATTAAAACGTTTCAACAGTTGTACTTCAAGTGTTTCTCTATCCGGACAATCTTCAAGGAATTAGGATCCCAGGAGGCAGATCGTTGCGTTCGACAGACACATGAAGAACGCCGGAGGGTACATCGAGTGAAATATTGTGATAATAACAATAAAGATGACGATATTAGTCCGAATGAAAATAATGTCAATCATAACTCAACTTTTCATTTTAGAAATTTATAGTATTAATTTCATTTAACAAGTGATCCCAAATGTAGAGAAATTAACTGCATTTAAGTTATCCGTTTTCTCAATAAGTAGTTAACAAAATGTGGTTTATATACGAAGGACAGAGTACTTGTAGCGTCTTATTTTATTCTGAATCAGTGCTACTCAAAGCGGTGGTCCGCGGACCGGTGTCGGCACACGAACCATCATCTACCAGTATCTGGCCAGTATCCAAGCCATGCTAAGGAATCATTTGAAGCTTTTTTTTAATTACTTTTTATGTTTTGATACTGAGTTATTTTTTGAAAAAATAAATGGAAGATAAAATATAGTCAACTTTTATTATATTCATTATATATATATATATATATATATATATATATATATATATATATATATATACACGAGGGTCATTCAATAAATAAGGTGAATTTTTCGGTATAAGGACTACAGAGAGAAGCTTACTCTTTTTTATTTTATTTTTTTGTTTTACTTCTTTTTCACATGGATTTAATTTCTTTTGCAGATTAAAAAAACTTTGAGAGTGTTGGCGATTAACAAAGATGGCCGACCAAGAAGCATGCTCCAGGATTGAACAGCGGTCAGTTATCAAGTTTTTGGTTGCTGAAGAGTGCAAACCAGTTGAAATTCATAGGAGAATGTAAACTGTGTATGGTGGACTAAATTGTTTACAGAAGGACGGAGCAGTGGTGAGGATGAAGAGAGGCCTGGGAGGCCTACAGAAGTGAGGTCTCCCGAGGTGATCGAATCAGTCAATGACCTCATTCAGTCTGACAGAAGGGTGACAGTGGATGACATTGCAAGGACTTTGAAAGACATAAAGAACAAACGGGGTCATCAGTTAGAAGGAGTCATCTTGCATCATGACAACGCAAGGCCTCACACAGCAGCCCAAACGGTGCAGACCATCAACGAGCTGGGCTGGGAACTGCTCCCTCATCCCCCTTACAGCCCAGACCTTGCACCTTCAGACTTTCACCTGTTTGGTCCCTTGAAATCGTTCACGAGAGACACGAAGTTTAAAAGTGACGATGAAGTCAAACGTGTTGTGAGCGACTGGCTGAGACATCAGTCCAAAGATTTTTATGCTGAGGGAATACAGAAGCTTGTTCACAGATGGGAAAAGTGTGTGACAGTGCTGGGAGACTACGTCGAAAAAAAGTAAGCTTCTATCTGTATTAGAAGTCCTTATACCGAAAAATTCACCTTATTTATTGAATGACCCTCGTGTATATATATATATATATATATATATATATATATATATATCGTTTCCGATATAAATTAATATTACTACGAAATATTACAGGTACATGACACATTGAGAGAAAAAGCCGGTCCGCCCTATCAGCTAGTTTGAGAAGCACTGCTCTAAATGTTGCAAACGACAGATTATTCTACGCAAACTATCTCTCAAATATAATTTACTTATTGATATATTACATGTTATTTCGCCTAGGACTGAAATCTGAAGTATCAGGCAAATCAAATCAACCTCACATGCGAAAAATATGCTTGGTATACTTTATAAATCAATTAGTCACGACAACTGTCTTTCGTTTCCATTTTAATTCATTACAATGTCATTAATGCAGACTGAAACTCTTCTTTGAACCGCTGTTTGGTATATTCAACATCGAATAACGTTGGCAGTAGGTCGATTAACGTTGCCCCAGGATATTAGGGAAAAGTGATAAATAAAAAACTAAATATAGTAGATTGTCAAAAGCAAAATAATCGTTTTGACCAAATGTTTTTCTCGTGTCGCTAAATGACATTAAAAGGAAAACGGGAATAAATTCAATTGTGTCGTCGACTCTTCCCTTGCCCTTTGAACTTCACATCTGCGTCTTAAGGCCAGATTAAGCTAAGCTTACTAAATATTGATCAGTAATGCGATTTGCAGATTGGGAACACGAAAATCGAGTAGGCGCGGGAGTTTAAATATCTGGCAAGTGTTTTGACGGAGGACGGTAAGTGGAACGCTGTGATTCGAAAGCGAATTGGGATGGAGTTTTGCGCGACATGAGGATTTCTTTGGTATCAAAGAAAATAGTACTGAGCTATTACGTGACATATGTCGTTCTTTAAAGATGAAGAAAAGACTCGTGGCAACGGAAGTATGGTACTACAGGAGGATGCTGAGGATAACATGGACAGAGCGTGTGAACAAAGATGAGGTTTTGCAGAAGATGAAAATAAAGAGGAAACTTATACTTAATATTAGGAAGAGGAAATTTCTGGGACACGTAAATGGAAAAAGGGCGTGGAGAATCTGATACTCACAGGTCAAATAGAGGGAAAGTTAGACAAAGGAAAGCAATGCATGACATACCTGGTGGGCTTAAGCAAGTGGATGACAGAACGATGTCTGGGCGAGGTTGTAGAGGGGTGAAATTTAATGAAAGCTACAACGGATAGGGGAAAGTGGAGAGCCATGATCACCTACGTCCTGATGGGACACGACACATAAAAAGAAAGAAGAGTTTTGGGAAGCTGCTTCCTTATTTCCGAACTTGAGTTGGTCATTATGGCGACCGACGAGTGAATTGACACAGATTATCTTCATAGAAAGCAACAATAACAATAGGGATTAAACTAATCTATTTCTGCTTTTTTTATTATTAAAAAACAAAAAACAATCCATATTCATACATTGTTTAATATCATTAATCTCGTTTTCTTTCCATCTTCTCCGTAAAAACAGATTCGCGTCAAATAAAATCCTGAGAAACCACAATAACGTGGGCGATTATTTTTCTTTATTTTGAGAGCAACACGCAAGAACAACAGAGACACTCAATGAATTAGAAATTCGCCAAAGTATCGGAAAATGATCAATTTCGATTCCTATTCCATCACCTCTTTTACATATAAACACTATCGATTGTTTCTTCAAATCTATCTCACTGCTGAACGTTTCAATCTCAGCTTGATTTTAATTGAAACTAAAGAAGTTTTTAGAAAATAAAGCTATTCATTAAATAATTAGACCAATTTTCTATTTACTGTCATGCATGAATTTGATAGAGCTTGGATTAAATTGTATGACTATTTATTACACTTGTTGGAGAGTTTTACTTCCTTCGCAAATATCTTGGCACTCGAAATTGGTCAGAGCAAGAGGAGAAGAAAATAAGTTATCAGAGCAGTGTGAAATTATATCGCCAAGATATTGAAACAGGTAGAGTTTGGTCGACAACTTTTCTGATTTCTATTTTCCTTCTGCCTCTCGCCCGTCTCACTTTCTCATCATATATATATATATATATATATATATATATATATATATATATATATATATATATATATATATATATATATATATACATATATATATATATACACATATACATATATATATATATATATATATATATATATATATATATATATATATCATGGATTCTCGCGTCGTGAGCCAGCGCATGAATATACTATCGACACAATACCGATAAAATCCTTTCGTGAGAGTAGAGTCCAATTCTCGAGCTGCAAGCCGTATTGCAGATACTGCATTGATAAAATGAGTTCTGAGTGCTACTGTTAGTCTTCCAATTGGCACGTTTTATAATGAGGAAACTGGTACGCCTGTTCTCAAATACATCGATGCCGTCTTTGCAAGTTCTCCTCCAGGTTGCACGGGCTTGGGTAGCACGGGTTTGGGTAGCACGGGTTTGGGTAGTACTTTCCCAGCTATCAAAGCCGATGCCACATCTCTTGAGATTGTATTTAACAATGTTCTTGTACCTCAGTTTCGGTCTGCCTAGTGGTCTATTGCCCTGCTCTCTAATTCACTGAAGAAGATTGCTTTGGAAATTCTTGAGTTTTTCATCCGACATACGTGTCCCACCCAACGAAGCTCTATCTTGATTATCTGGCTTTCTGTGCTGGGTACAACACATCGTTCTAGAACCTCGACATTGGAGACTTTATCCTGCCATTTAATTCTGCAGATGTATCGCAGGCAGAGTTACTGGAAATTCTCGAGAACCTTAATATGGTGAGGATAGACTGTCCATGTACCGCAACCATACAAAAGTGTGTTGAGAACCACAGCCTTGTATACATTGATTTTGGTTCTCAATCTCACACCTTGATCATCCCATAGACAACGTCTAATCATTCCAAATAAACTGCTTGCTCTCGCAATCCATTGACTGACCTCGTCATCTATAGTCAATGACTTTGGCAAAATACTTCCTAGATAACAGAAATTCTCTACTGACTTTAGAGGAATGGAGCTGATATAGACAAGGGGATTCATTTAGCTTATGTCAGGAGCTGGTTGATACATGTCTTCGGTCTTCTTTATTTTTATAGCCAATCCAAATCTTTCTGACACCTGAGCAAACATGGATGTTCTCAACTGGGTCTCTTCCACAGAGTGGACCATGTGGACGTAGTCGTCGGCATAAAGTACCTCATGGATCAGCATTGTCAGGGTATTAGTACGGGCTTGAAGGTTGAACAGGCCCCCGTCTAATCGGAAATTTATGTAGACCCCATTGTCTAGGTAGTGAAATGCGTCAAACAACATAATAGAGAAAACGATAAAGAACAGGGTTGGAGCAAGGACACAGCCTTGTTTGGTGCAATTGGTAACAGGTAATGGATCAGATGATTACACGTACTCTGGCCAGTATCCCCTCATGAAAGGACCGGGATACTGAGATGAACCTTCGAGACAGCCGAGTTTCTGTAAAAGTGTCCGATGGCCACTCCGCTTGATTATGTCGAAAGCCTTGCTCAGGTCAATAAAGACCATATTGTGGTCTATGTCCTGTTGCCTGCAATTCTCTTCAATCTGCCTCATAGAGAATATCGTATCTGCAGTTCCTTTTCCAGGCCTGAAGCCACATGCGATTCTGGGTATACGGATTTCTCGATCTTCTCCAAGGTCCCGTTTAGAAGAACTCGTGCAAGTATGTTCCCGGCGACTGATAGAATAGATATACCCCTGTGGTTGTCACATATGGTCCGGTTACCTTTGAGCTTGTACAGATGAACGATGGAGGCATTCTTAAAGTTTTGTGGAACTACACCCTTGTTCCAGATCAAAGAGAACAGCTGCCTGAATTTCTTTGTCAGATGAATGCCTACGTGCTTGAATATCTCAGCAGGGATACTATCTACGTCAGGAGACTTTCCACTAGAAGTTTGTTTGATGGCTTTTACAACCTCGTCTAAAGAAAGAGGATAGTCTAGTTCTTTATCCAATTGCCTTTGGGAAATAGACTAACCGGGCCTCATCTGACATAGATGAAGGACGATTCAAATAGTGTTGAAATGCTCAACCCATTGGTTGAGAATCGAATTTATATCAATGAGAAGTGTATCGCTATCGTATGAATAAACTGGTGCACTGTCACTCGCCCTGGGGCCATAAACAGCCATGAGAGCTTCATAGAACAACATTGTGTTGTTCTTGTCAGCAGCTTCGTGAAGCTGCTTGGCCTTCCTCTCCCCTCAAGAGTACTTCATCTGGTGCAGCTTTTTCTGGACAGTAGATTTCGCATTGAGGTCTGATGACTTTTTTGCAGTACAGGTGTTATCGTCGGTGTAGATTTTGTGGGCGCTGCCACGAGAGAAATGACGTGCAAGGATGCAGGTTATATTTCGGAGTGACCTTCCTCTAGATATGTTGTTTTGTAAGGCTCCAGAAACCTTATCTGCTCAGCAAGTTTGCAAGATGTCCGTTGACTGGCTTGGAGTTCTTACGCCCTTTGACAGGTCTTGTTTTTAGTCCTTCTGGGGGACATGCCACCAACCTCACCAGTATCTAATGGTTGAGCTGGTTTAGATGCCGACCAACCGTCTAATATATATATATATATATATATATATATATATATATATAACAGGAGAAACATATATATATATATATAGATATATATATATATATATATATATATAGATATATATAGATATATATATATAGATATATATATATATGTTTCTCCTGTTGCATTATTGTTTAATACATTTAAAAACAGCGTTACACTCCAGGAATATGCATGCCGTGTTTTTGAGAAAAATTATCATCCATAAGCACAATTTAGAATATGACATTTAGAATTCTATAATAAATAGCAAAATATATAAAATGAGATTTATAGTAGAAAATGAAAAATATTAAATATATTTCTTATTTTCTCGCTCGGTCTGTTAACATCCAAGACTTATACAAAATACCCAGTTGGATAGCGTCAGATATCTTAGCTGTAATTTCACCTTTTCGTTTTGCAGAAATATATCTCTAGGAATGGGATTCCCAGTCCGTTTCATCTGTTTTGACACAATGTAAATGGCTGAAGGAGTCGCACTGCGCAACAGATTGTCGAATGCATGGAATATTCGATGCTATCAGATAATTTTATTAAAAAATCAAAAACAAAAAAAGGAGAGAACCTGGAAAGTAATAAAAATCAGATAACATCGACAATAAAAATATCTTGTCAGCACATTTCATGTGAGATAGTTAGAAGTCTGACCAACTCTGATAGTTAAAAATTGACGTTTTTCTTTTCAGAGACACGCAATAAAAAAAGGAAATAATGTAATAGAATTTCCACAAATTAGTCGGAAATATTGTCTCGAAAAAGGCTTGGCCATGAACTAATAAAAGAAAGAAAAGAAAGAAGCAATTTCCCAGGAAGACTTTAGAAATGAAAAAGGAACTACTGAATCGTTTTTTTTTTTCGAACAGAAAAATGCCTGCGTATTTATTGTATAAAAAAGGGATCTCCATAATATTGTGTTCGGCCAAATAAAATTTACTTTCTCTGTAAATGGCACATTACTTATTGTTTATAGGCTGACCACATGAAGATTACGATAAATATAATTCATTTGTATTCCATTCATTCACAAATTCGAAAAATAATCTTTCGTTGGCCTGCGGACATTCGTAAAATATACAGTTTAGATTTTTACAGCAAAATTTGGGGAGTATCGATTTTACCCAAACAGCATCAAGTTTTAATGGGAAAGATGGAAATGCATCAGTTTATCATTAAATAGTTTGAAATATTTGTTTTTCATCTAGAAAAATATAAGGATAATGTAAACTATGCCTAATCCATTTTTGTCATCTATCTATCTATCTCATATATATAAATATATATATATATATATATATATATATATATATATATATATATATATATAATGTTCGTAATCTATCTATCTATGTTCGTAATCTATCTATGTATCTATCTATCTATGTTCGTAATCTATTAGTCTATTTATCTATCTATATATCTATCTATCTATCTTGATACCTATATTGAAAATTGAAGACGACAATTCATCAGTTGGTTTATAAGTGCAAGTATAAAATATTTTATACAGTTAGAAAAATTGAACTGTAGATTATATTATTTAAGAGTAAACTAAAGTAAAATTTCACTCCAAAACAGATAAAATATTTCGCGGACCAGTTTGGTTTGTTATATCTTTGAAACACTCGAATCGTCACAAACACAAATTGTCTGACGTATTGAAGAAACGGAGATGATGAAAACAAAACACAAAAATAATTTATTGTTACATATACACGGCAACACACATAGGCACATTACACTCATACATGGAATCATTGTTAATTAAATTGTGACACATATATATATATATATATATATATATATATATATATATATATATATATATATATATATATATATATATATATATATCAGTAATATGTGATGAACTCAGATCGACTAATTGATTCCGAACAGTTTCGTTATAGAGTCGCCAGCATCCAATCGTTTGCAAGTACGTCACGACACTAAATCAAGATGATTGGCTGTCACTTGAGATTCAAGCCAACTCCGCTTTTTCAATTGAAGTATGTGATACGGTGAACACCACAATTCCCAACGCTACTTTTTTTCAATTTAAAAAATTTCTGTTTGACATTTTCAATTCAAACTTATCACAGATTTAATCAGGCAAAAGTTCAGACGAAATAAAAGAAAAGAAGTAATTCTCGCTGTAGGAATCTTTAAAGTTTTCTAAAAAGTTAAAAAAAAATGGCCATTGCTATATGTATCAGCAAATTGAAGTGTCTGCAAAATACATGCATCTATGTATGTAAACATGTATGAATATATTTATGCATTGATTATTCAATTTTCGAGTGTCTATTTTCCGCTTTGACGTGCTAGTTCTGTACTTTCTCCTACAGTCATTCTTTGTCACTTGTTTTTCTTTCTTTCTAACTATCTGTCTTGTAGGATCTGTATGTTTTAATAATTTCTGTCAGTGTTATCGTCTCCCTCTTCCCATTTGTATCTGAACCAATCGCTGTCTTGTTTTTCATGTTTGATCAAAATTGTAGACTGCATTTCAGTGTCTCCACAAAATAAATGCATCTAATTGAGCACTCACTCGCAGATGCACGTTTGTAACAGCAAAACAAATTCAGGGCAAGAAGTCAAGTCTGAACAGCAAGCTCAGGATAAAGAAAGAAAGGCAGACAGTTATCTGAAATGATGCAGTCATTTTTTGAAAATGGCGTATCCTTCGAAATGTCTTCCTGCTTGCTTGCTTTGGCAGTTCAAAGCAATTACTTCCCTTTATCATATCGGGTGCCTTTTTATTAAATGCAAGAAAATCAGTTGGTTTTCCTTCAACTCAAAAGCAATCTTAAAAGTTCAAGAAAAATTGCAAAGATATAAAGAAGAAACGGAACAGAAATATAAAATAAATGATACATTTGAAAAATACGTGATTTCATCAATCAGTATTTCTTCACCGCGTCTAGTTGACTGCGTTCATATGTCGTCTGGCATTTTATTTATGATTCATTCTCACCTCATTACCAAAGGACCTTGCAAGAGGACCACTTTTTTGTACAAAGTGTAAACCAGCACATTTTATCTACATCTGCTTATTTCATTCATTTTTCACTCTCTCTTTAACACACACAAATATTATATCTGTCTCTTCTATCGTTATATACACACACACACACACATATATATATATATATATATATATATATATATATATATATATATATATATATATATCAGCCTACTAATGTCAATTACTCTGTCTATCTAATATCTTAGTATATTTATTGCTATCTATCTATCCGCGGTTTTGTCGTAATAACAAAAAATAGTGAATTTGCCTTCTTCCTATGTATAATTATAAAATATGTTTTTCCATAAGACATGATGTTTATTATAACTAACAAAGTTTATGGCAGATGTTTTGTTTTGTGTATAATCATTCAGATCTATATTTTATTTCTTTTTCAGGAAAAAAAAAATTATGTAGTTCAATGTCTGCAAGAAATTATTTGGCGTAGTTGTTGGTGAGATCATAAATGGAAAAAAAAACAATTCCTTTCCAATTCTTTCACGGCTTGCTACCATGCAACTTAGTAAATGGTAAATTTAAATTTCTCTTCATTGACCTTACAAGTAATATTAATTTATTTGCTATTATAAACGACTCTGTGCCTTCCAAAAGCTAATTAGAGTAAAAAGAAAAGCAAACCTTCGTTAGAAACAAGGCAGCGAGTACTAAACCGTTACGTAATATATCCCCCCTCTATGGCAGGGATTGCTCGACAATTTCCTAAAAGTGAAGAACACAGTTCATACAACAGAAATGTTGTTCTACAGAAAGTTGTTGAGGATTATATGATAAAAAACGAAGTTTTAGAGAAAATTGTAACAGAAAAGAAACTTATACTTACGATCAGAAGAGGCAGTTGAAATTTCTAAGGGACATAATGAGGCCTTGCAAAATCTGATACTCACAGGACATATCGAAGACAATTTGAACAGGGAAAGCAACGCATAACATGAATTTGTGTAAATGGATGGTGGAACAGGGTTTACGAGAAATAAGAAAATACAGAAAGTTGTGGAGAGCCATGATGGCGTTCTGAAGGGACAAAGAACATAAAGAAGAAAGTGATACCAAACATTGTATTCACTCAATAATCTTGGATTACAAAAATAATCCAAAATCAATGATTCAGGCTTTCTTAATCATATCTCTGCCAGCCTTAGTCCTTAGTCCTTAATCACCATAGAAATGATTTTTCTTGCACAGTTTCAACGTGTGTCGTAATTATTGTTGTTTAAACAACTGTTTCGAATGATATGTGCTTCTTCGTGGTTGGAAAAATAGAGAACATTTTTTTTCTTGGAAATCGAATTTATCAAGCACATAAGATAAAGCATTTGAAATGAGATAATTTCCTTTTCAGTTAGAAAAATCAGATTGACACATGTAGAGATCGACACATAGAACAAATTCAAGTGGATGGAACGGAGCGAACTGGTTTGTTTGGTTCGGTGTGGTTTGGTTTGGTGTGGTTTGGTTTGATTTACGGCATATCAATCTCAATGGGCTATATAATGGCGCCAAGATTTTTATTGCTGATAATATTGTTTATTCAAAAATGTATAGCTGCTGATATATTTTACCTTCAAAAATGTATTGCTGGTAATAATTTTTCTTCAAAAATTCATTTCTGGTAATAATGTTTTTCAAGAAATGTAATGCTGTAATTAAAACCTACACGTTCAAAGAGTTTCGACCCAAGTTTGGGGTTAACTATTTGCCCATATATGGGACCCTAACATGTGCTACCACCCCAGGTCAGGGTGGACCTGAGAACACCAGCAATTAAGAGGTGGTTCCACGCTCTTCAAAACCTCCTGATCAGAAGCCTTGTTATTGGATGTAGTTTATCGTTTTACCCAGGACGCGGATCGAACTGGAAAAGATAGATTGACGGATAAAGAGAGTAAATGTTTTGGAGTGTGTTTCTATAATTTAAATGAGTTATTGTGAATTTGAAAATTCCGTAAGAAAATCACGTTCCTTGAAAACGCAACAATCCTGTTTCCCCCACACAGTGGTTTGTTGAACGAATATTTACTTAAAAGATTATGGCTCTCCACACAGTGGTTTGTCTCAAAATTGTTTTCCATCAGTTGTGTACGGGTTTCCTGCTGGAAGCATTTCTAATCAGAATATGATATTACAAAATAATATATTAAAATGTCTACTGGGGTTTTGGGGTTTGATGGCACAATTTTGTTTCAAAGTCATATAGACGTATTTAAGAAAAAACACATTTACCCAGCAATCGTTTATGGAATATCAAAAGAATATGTAAGAATAACAACTAGAAGGTAAGAGAACAACAGAGAGTCAGAAAAGAAAAAAGAGAACGAGAAATGATGTGTGAGAAGGAGAGAGAGAGAACGATACAGCGTTAGAGAGAGTAAGCGAGAGAAAGTGAGTAAAAAGGCCATTTAAAGAGAAATATGGAAAATGAGAAAAAGATAGAAAAATAAAGAGTGAGAGAGAAAGAGCGAAAGATAGAGTGTGAGAATGGGATATATAGAGAAAGAAAGGGTGTGAAAAAGAGAGAGAAATAGAGAAGGACATGAAAAAGAATAAGCAGGTTTTGTGCGGAAAATGAAGCAGAAATAACCTGATATAAATCCCACCTGCATTTATATATACAGTGGTGTGAAAAAGTAAGTGAACTCCTAAGATAATATTTAAAATAATTGTCTCTTTTTTTCCAGATAACCAACATATCTTAAACTATATATTCCCTAAGAAAAACCTTTATTAAGTGAATTACAAATACTTTCAAATATTTTTATCAAGCTGGAATAAAATATTAATTACAAATTAAAAATTTAGATGTGCAAACATAAGTGAACACTTATATTTACACTCTGTATTTTTCTTTTATATGGTTGCCAGTGAAAAGATTTTTTGTGCATATGTAAAAATAAAAATGACTCGTGTTTATGCTTTTGGTAATATGTGTATACTGTATTCAAACAATACAAGTCATTGTGTATGCACAAATGTTCAGTTAGAGACAAATATAAAGAAAACATGCAAAGCTCAAAAGAACATCTTCGAGATTTAAAAATTGCATGGTTGAAACCTATATTAATGGAGACGTCTACGAAAAGCCATAAAAAGGATTTAGAGTGCACTTATTCAGCGTGAAACAAAATATTGATATATGGAAGGCCTTTAATATGACGCCATCACAATCAAGAACTGGCTCTCCGTTAAAAAAACAGCAGCAACAGCAAGTAGACGTCTAAGTTGGCAAGACTTGGCAACTCCTGTCGTGACCTTTGAGATTCTCCAATGCTCACTGACCATTATCGGAATTAATGTGCTTACATCTACAGTATGACGCAATCTGAACAATACCGATGTTCATAGCAGGTTATCTAGAAAAAGCCAGTGCTTACGAAACAACACAAGCACGCTGGCCTCAGCTATGCCAAAGCTCATATTAATAAGCTAGTAATATTCTGGCAAAAGTGTAGGATGAGACCAAACTAGAGCTTTTTGCGAGGAATAATAGGTAAGCTCCTAATACGGCTTTTGAGGAGAAAAATTTGATACCACCCATTAAATATGGAGATGACAGCATTATGATTTGGGGTTGCTTTCCTGCAGCTGAAAGAGGCCAAATAGTATGCATTGATGCCACAATGGACACTACCAGATAGCAAGCCAATTTGAACGAAAGTGTCTTGTCCACAGTTCAAAATTGGGTTTAGGTCGGGGCTGGAACTTCCAAAAGGACAATGATTTGACGCATCAAAGCAAACCCACAAAAGACTGGGTTCGTAAAAAGAAATGCCAAGTTTTGGAACAGCCTAGTGGAAGTCCTGATCTAAACCCAATTGAAAATCTGTCATTCAAGTGAAAGAGGGCAGTGAATGCAAGAAATCCAGGTAATATCGAGCAATTCTGAGAATTTTGCCAAAAGGAATGGTCAAAAATCGGTACGCACTACTGCCGTAAACTTCTTAAATATTATAGAAAACGACTAGTTGACATAGTAACCTCAAAAGGAGCTGTCACCAAATATTAAAGGTAAAGGTTCAATTACTTTTGAAGATCTTAATTTTTATTTTCAATTAATATTTTTTATTGCATCTTGTAATTTTCTGAAAGTAGTTGTAATTGATTTAATGAAGGTTTTTCTTAATGAATATATAGTTTAATTACGATTTCTTGATCATCTGGGAAAATAAATATTATCTTAGGGATTCACTTACTTTTGCACAGTACTATACATACTTATATATATGTGTGGGGGGGTTGTGTGTGGGTGTATATATAGTCTTGTAACACCAGTGTGTCGACACTTATCAGCAATAACCAAATATGTACCCTGATTAAGAACTGACTCTTCACTCGTTCGCGCATGGCTCTTTGTGTCGCTGGTATCGTGTTTCTGCCACGATTCCACTCGACTTAATTGGCGTTTGTCTGTTCACGACCATCCAATCCTTTGCCACGTTGTTTATTTAATCTCAGATGGTGAGAAGATCGCCGATGAAGCAAACTTTCAGTAAAGACAGTTCGACTATTTGGAAGCTACGCAAAAACTAGAATCCTTTGGGGTAAATAATAAACTCGGGTTAAAAATGTAACAACAATTTGTTTTTTAAATATAATTTATTGTATACATCGGTCTCTTTCTGCTTCTTTTTCCCTTCTCTTTCTCAACTGTCAACCTCTGCTCGGCTTCCTGGGGGCCGAAGTGATAAATCCAACTTCCAGATGATGCAGCAATCAAGGATTGTAGAAAGAAAAATCTATTCCCAATTTCCTAAAACGAAAGTTTGTCTTTTCCTTGTTTTATGCACTTGTTTTACGATCGAATTGACCACACAGCATTCTTGTCCATGGTCACTTCAAAATAGTAATAATTTTTTTTTATCCACTTGTATCCAGAGGAATCTGAATTAATATTTGGATGTAATATTTTCTCTGGACGAATGTCACCGAAATTACAATGACGAACGCATAGGTATAAATTCCTTCTG
Source organism: Acanthosepion esculentum (assembly GCA_964036315.1). Lineage (NCBI taxonomy): Eukaryota > Metazoa > Mollusca > Cephalopoda > Sepiida > Sepiidae > Acanthosepion > Acanthosepion esculentum. Next base: position 124,166,928 of record OZ038485.1, on the reverse strand, counting down.
GGTGGTTGATTCGAAACAGATGTTTTTTTTTCCTAGTTCACATGAATCATGAATGTTATTTCGGTGACCACCCGGATTTCTCTGTCGACAGCATATGTTTTTATTTTATCTGACATCTTAGTGGATACCTTAATGGTCTCTTTCTTATCGGTGGAAGTTGGTGAAGGACATACAGTCTTGGGTTTGTTCAATCTTACAGAATTTCGTTTGGTTAAATTTGGGTTCGATTCTCCTTGGAAGTATCTCAAAACATGATGTTTCAGCGCATTTCGTTTTTAATTTTCGTCTCAAATTTTCACTCTATCTTCCGTCAATTTCATGAATTATTATCCAATTAGTAGACTCTCTCCTATTCATTCTTTCTTTCTCTTTTTGTTTGAACAGCCACCGGAGATCTCGATATCACAGTATTTCACACATTTTATATTAAAATCAAGAGCAATGGGGTTTCTTTTTTCATTTTTATTTTTTTCTGCTTGCATTTGAGTATTAAAGTAATTCAAAAGTTTTAAAATCTGAAATTTGCATTGTACGAATACTTTCTTCGCCCATTAAAATGGATAAATTAGATTTAATTCTATTATATCAAATATTTATTCTGTTTTCCATGCATATTTAATTGTTATGAATTTGTGTACAGTTGATTATGTAAAAATTATGTTCATTCATGAGTTAGAAATTCAATAAATTAAACATTTGCATGTGTATGAATATTTGTTTCCCCCTACTGTATGCATATGTACACACTGTTATATATATTCTTTTAGTCAATCTGATGATGGTAAAGAGAACAGAATATTCAAGTTTGTCTCATCATATTCACTTTTGCTTAGAATACGCTTTTACACACATACACACACATATTATAATTTTTCATATAGACAAAAACAATTTAATCACTACATTGATACAACTTCGTTTTCGTGCATTTAGTTGCACCTCGACTGGGAGAACCAAAATGATTATTAACAATTTTGTTTGGAAGCAGGCCGCACGTGAAACATCACTTCTTTTTTCTATTTGTTTGTGTTGTGGGGCAGACCCCTTTTACACAAGATGAACTCGTCCAAATTATACTTATACTGACAGAGAGAATGCCTGCAGGGTTGATATACGTTGAGTCAGAGTGAGAGATGCTGAGACAGTACACAGGGTGTTCACAGAGAGTTATACGAGAGTCCAGCGAGAGAGATAATTACGGCTTCACTTACAGAGACTTGTACATATACTTTCTACTAACCCGCATTCCTGGACTACTAATCTTCACTTCAAGTCTGTATTCTTACGTTTAATACACTTATTTTTCTATCTCAATTACTGGCGTTGTTTATTTATTTGTGCAGGATTCCATTCCCGGAATCCACAACAGTTTGAAAAAAGGGAAACATTTTAAAAGGGAACGTATAAGTTTACAGAAAAGATAGGAAAGACAAAACGGTAACAGATGTTATGTCGTATGTTGAATAAATAAGTTATTTGTTCTTTTTAAACAATAATTTTTAGTTCAGAATTTAAGATATAAGTAGAAAGGTATATAAAAGTAAGTGACATTAATATATCTTTTATAAGCAAATTTTGACCTATTGTCGGACTGTATAACTTGTAGAATAAGTATGGATGTAAATCATTTTATCTGATACTATTACTAGTATTATATATGTGAAAAAAATTTTAAGAATCATCATCTAATATAAATTAGTAGAAATGTATATAAGAGGACAGAAAGTATAAGGAGGGGAGTTATAATTTTAAACGTTTAGAGTTATAGATTTGAAAGTTTAGCAAGATCGTAATGTTAGATCTTTAATAAGCCTTCAAAAATACGGTGGTTTCGTATCGTTGATTTAGCAATTGACACTTGCTCAAAAGTTTAATAATACATATTTTCCTGCAGACATAATAAATGGTTCGTTCAAAGATTTGCAAGATTTTCCATTTAATCTTAGGTGTTTTACTTTTCACCGAAACGAAGTTGCATCTTTGTAGTGAGCAAATTTTTTTTGTCTATATGAAAAAATTGTAATAAATATTTATTGCACTACTATCGGTATTGACCCCTCGCTTATGAATTCATTCTGTGTACGTTAGAATTTATATATTATTTTCGTTCTCATTACATTCGGACCAAATTTCCAACCAATCAAAATTCGGAGGCGGATCGGAATCCCCGGGGTACAGTTCTTGATTAATGTGTGGGCTAGAATTGTTGGTCACTGTCTGGTAGGTCCATATGTTCCCCTAGCACATCGTACAGGAGCTGTTTACAGGGATTTTAATTTGAACACACTTCCAGACCTGCTAGATGATGTATCGCTGCTAACAGGAAGACGGATGTGGTTTATGCATGATGGTGTTCCAGTAAATTTTAGTCACAGGCTGGCATCTACTTTGAAAGATGGATAGGAAGGATAGGACTGGTTCCATGCCCTGCACGTTTCCCCGATATCGTTTGGATTTTTAACCTGTGGCGCCACATAAAACAATTGATTTATAAGCTGACATTAATAATGCAGAGACGCTACATCAATGTGTCATGGTGGTCTGCGAAAAGAATCGACACCATGTGGGAGAATTTCAAAGGGCCCACCAGTCAATAATTCGACGGGTTCATGCGTGTGTCGAAGCAAACTGAGGACATTTTGCACATTTGTTATGATTGCTATATTGAGGTACAACCATAGACATTTAGACATACTTTTATATGGACATTTTACCATGATGTTTGCTCGGAACGCGCCCTAATGTTAGTAAAAGTATTTTAGATACTCCCTGTATATATACAATATCTCATAGTCATAAATGTACACACATGCGGTTGTGAATACAAAAGAATCATTTTAATTTAAGTGAATCCGATATCAATGAATAACAAACGCCAGGAATGGATAAGGAAAATAAATATATTAATTTAATAATAAAAACTGATAATACGGGTTAGTAGATCCAGGAATGCAGGTTAGTAACAATAATATATATATACAGTCTTGGTATTGAAGTATCGCGGTATGTCTCCTTACTGAGTCTACGTGCTCGCTAACTGTGACGGTTGCCGCCGTCTCTGTGTGTGACTTACTCTACTACTACTGATCTCTACTACTCTTCTGTCGTTCCGTCTCGATTCCTTGACTCTTTGGGTATTCACTGGTAGTAGTATATGTATACCTTGGGTGAGTCCATTTGTATGAAAAGGGGAGACCGCTTAACACACACATACAGATGAAAGCGGGGAGGACTGAGATTCTCGATGAAGCGTTAAACGTGACGACCAAAAGCAAACCGCCTGCATACGGATAGAAAATATAGAAAGAACAGAAAGGAACATAAGACAAAGATGTATGTTCTCAATGGATTATTCAACCGATACATCGAGATATTTCTGAGAGAATCAGAAGTGCTACAAGTATGCATCGTTGGCGGGAGCAATCATAACAATAAAGGATATGAACGTGACCCAGTGTTGATAGAGGACACGGAAAAGAAATTAAGATATCGCCGAAAGTTTGTAGCAAATGAAAACGTAAAGAAAGGATTAAGTAAAATAAAGGCGGCAGAATGCATGGTTATCAGCGAAAGGATGATCCCAAAATGAAAGCGAGAAGTAAGGACTAAGTAAACTACAAGACGGCAGAATGCATGCTTAAGAGCGAAAAGATGATCCCAAAATGAAAGCGAGAAGTAAGGACAAAGTAAACTAAAAGACAGCAGTATGCATGGTTATCAGCGAAAAGATGATCCCAAAATGAAAGCGAGAATTAAGGAGTAAGTAAACTAAAAGACGACAGAATGCATGGTTATCAGTGAAAAGATGATCCCAAAATGAAAGCGAGAAGTAAGGACTAAGTAAACTAAAAGACAGCAGTATGCATGGTTATCAGTGAAAAGATGATCCCAAAATTAAAGACAGAAGTAAGGAGTACGTAAACTAAAAGACGACAGAATGCATGATTATCAGTGAAAAGATGATCCCAAAATGAAAGCGAGAAGTAAGGACTAAGTAAACTACAAGACGGCAGAATGCATGCTTAAGAGCGAAAAGATGATCCCAAAATGAAAGGGACAAGTAAGAACTAAGTGAAATACAAGACGACTGAATGCGTGGGTATCAGCGAAAAGATGATTCCAAAATGAAAACGTGAAGTAAGGAATAAGTAAACTACAAGACGACAGAATGCATGATTGTCATTGAAAAGATGATCCCAAAATGAAAGCGAGAAGTAAGGACAAAGTAAACTAAAAGACAGCAGTATGCATGGTTATCAGCGAAAAGATGATCCCAAAATGAAAGCGAGAAGTAAGGACAAAGTCAACTAAAAGACGACAGAATGTATGATTATCAGTGAAAAGATGATCCCAAAATTAAAGACAGAAGTAAGGATTAAGTAAACAACCAAAAGACAGAATACATGCTTATCAACGAAAAGACGATCCCAAAATGATAGCGAGGAGTAAAAACTAAGTAATCTAAAAGACGGCAGAATGCATGGATATCAGCGAAAAGATGATCGGAAAATGAAAGTGAGAATTAAGGAAGAAGTAAACTACAAGACGGCAGAATGCATGCTTAACACTGAAAAGATGATCGCAAAATGAAAACAATAAGTAAGTACTAAGTAAAATACAAGACGGCAGAATGCATGCTTATCAGCGAAAAGATGATCCCAAAATGAAAGATATTAGGAAGGATTAAGTAAACTACAAGACGAGAGAATGCATGCTTATCAGCGAAAAGAAGATCCCAAAATGAAAGCGAGAACGAAGGACTGAGTAAACTACAAGCCGGCAGGATGCATGCTTATCAAAGAAAAGATGATCCCAGAATGAAAAAGATTAGCAAGGATTAAGTAAATTACAAGACGACAGAATACATACTTATCAGCAAAAATATGATCCCAAAATGGAAGCGAGAAGTAAGGATTAATTAAATTACAAGACGACAGAATACATGCTTATCAGCGAAAAGATAATCCCAAAATGAAAGCAAGAATTAAGGACTAAATAATTTACAAAACAGCAGTATGCTTGCTTATTAGCCAAAAGATGATCCTAAAATAAAAGCGATTAGGATAGACTAAGGAAACAGAAAGACGTCAGAATGCATGCTATTCTTCGATAGATTGATCCCAAAACGAAAGCGAGCATTAAGGAATAAGTAAACTACACGAAAGCAGAATGCATGAATATCAGCGAAAATATGATCGCAAAATGAAAGTGAGATGTAACGACTAAGTAAACTACAATCCACAGAATGCATGGTTTCAGTGAAATGATGATCCCAAAATGAAAGCTAGAACTATGAAATAAGTAAACTACGAACGGCCGGATGGATGCTTATCAGCAAAAGATGATCCAAAAATGAAAGCTTAAAGTAAGAACTAAGTAATCCACAAGACCAGAGAATGCATGTTTATCAGCGAATTGACGATCCCAAAATTAAAGCGACTTTAAGGATTAATTTAACTACAATACGACAGAATGCATGTTTATCAGTGAATAGATGATCCCAAAATGAAAGCAAGAATTAAGGACTAAGTAAACTACACGACAACAGAAGAAAGCATGCTTATCGGCGAAAAGTTCATCCCAAAATGAAAGTGAGAATTATGGATTAAGTATACTACAAGTCGAGAGATTGCGTGGTTATCAAGGAAAAGATGATCGCAAAATGAAATTTATAAGGAAGGACTAAGTAATCTGCAAGAAGACAGAATGCATGCTTATCAGCGATAGGCGATGCCAAAATGAAAACGAGAAGTAAGGGAGATATAACCTACACGTCGGCAGAATGCATGCTTATCAGCAAAATGTGATGCGAAATTTAAAGCGAGAAGTAAGGACTAAGTAATCTACAAGACGAGAGAATTCATGGTTATCAACCAATTGATGATCCCAAATTAAATTAATGTAAGGAATAATTAAATGAAAGCAATAATTAAGTACTAACTAACCTACAAGACGGCAGAATGCACGCTTATCACCGAAAAGGTGATCCCAAGATGGAAGCGAGTAGTAAGGACTAAGTAAACTACAAGACGGCAGAATGCATGTTTATCAGCTAAAATACGATACCAAAATGAAAGCAATAAGTAAGAACTAAGTAAATTACAAGACGAAAGAATGCATACTTATCAGCGAAAAGATGATCCCAAAATGAAAGCGAGAAGTAAGGACTAAGTAAACTACAATACGGCTAAAAGGCATGTTTAACAGCGAAAAAATGATCCCAACATGAAAACGAGAAGTAAGGACAAAGTAAACGACTAGACGGCAGAATTCAAGCTCCTCAGCGAAAAGGTTATCCCAAAATGAAATCGCGAAGCAAGCACTAAGCAAACTAGAAGGAGACAGAATGCATGTTTTTCAGCGAAATGATGATCCCAAAATGAAATCGAGAATTAAGTACGAAATAAAATACAAGACGGCAGAATGCATGCTTATCAGCAAAAAGTTGATCCCAATATGAAAGCGAGATCTATGGACTAAGTAAACTACTTGACGACAGAATGAATGGTTATCTGCGAAAAGATGATCCCAAAATAAAAGCGAGAAGTAAGGTCTAAGAAATCTACAATACGACAGCATGCTTTGTTATTAGCGAAAAGACGACTCCAAAATGAAAGCGATATGTAAGTACTATGTGACTACAAGACGACAGATAACAATGCTTATCAGCGATAAGATGATCCCAAAATGAAGGCGAGAAGTAAGGACTAATTAAAGTTCAATACGACAGATAACAATGCTTATCAGCGAAAACATGGTCCCAAAATGTATATTAAATTTGGGATACTAACATCAAGTGATTACAGAAATTTACACATCTGGAAATACTTGTAATAGACGACGGAATATGCGACCTTAACATCCGAAGTCGTATTGGCATGGTCAATATTGCATTCCAAACGCTAAGCTGAGTATTAAGAGACATAAATATCAGTTATAAACCTAAAAGGCTATTGAACTGTTACGTGATTTCTATTTTCCTGCATGGCAGCGTATGATGAACAATTTCCTCAAAGTTGAAGAAGAGACTTGGAGCAATACAAATCTGGTACTACAGAAAGATGCTGAGGACACCATGGGTCGAACATGTGAGCACCACCAACATGATTTTGAAGAACATCTAAACAAAATGAAAACTTTACATCAGGAAATGGCAGCTGAAATCTTTAGGGCACGTAAAGAGAAAGGACAGCCTGGCAAATCTGATACCCACAGGACAGATAGAGGGAAAGAGGGACAAATGAAAAAGTGCATAATATTCTCGCTGAGTTTGCGTAAATGCACAATCGAACGGTGTTTGGGAGGAATAAGAAAAAAACAACACTTATTGAGAGCTACAAGGGACATGAAGATGTAGAGCACCATGATGACTTACCTCCCAAAGGGACACGGAATATAAAATTATTAGTATCGTTCCACTTCTTTCTATTCTATAAAATATCATCTCTCAACTCTAATTGGACGGTATTACCAAAACATTCCTTAATCCAAAACTAGTTTTGATTCTACGGATAAAAGCTGTCCCAAATTTGGTTAGTTCCCCAATACCATAGTTACTGTGTTGAGAGGGGTGTGAAACGAACGAACAGAGAAATCGTGTCAAAAGATTATTGCGTAAAATATACAGGTAAAAAGATTTACGTCCACAAAGGAAAATCTCTTGGCGAGGTGGGTGTTTATTAACATGACGTTTACTAGTCAATATTAAAACATGTCCAACCTCTGGTATGTACTGCAATAAGTAATTAGGAAATTTAATTTTTTAAGACAGTTATGATGCAATAAACAGAAAAATCAAACTAGAGATGATTTCATGAATAAGGGTAATATTAGCGAGGAAATTTGGTCTTTGAAATGTTTGTTTTAGATGACTCAAACAATAATTAAACTAACAACGGAATGAAAAGAAAATTGCTTGATAAAAATAATTCAACGACAAAACTGGACAGGGAGAGATTAGAAAATTCATAAAAATCAAAATAAAAGCGACATTCTATTTTCGTAGTTGAAATTAATGTATGTCGAAGCTAAGTATTTTAATACAGTTTTACAGCAAAACGCAATAGGAGCATGATATTTTGAAATGAATGCTTATGTGTTAGTTGCCACGCAGACTGTTGTCTGCGTGGTAAATAACTCAAAGACGAGGCTTATTTGAACGAGTCTGTTTTAAAAATATAATTTATATCAGTCAGTGATATTTTCGTTTGCGAAATGTTGGCTGGGATGTAAATTAGTTTGGAAGATTTTCTTTATATGACAAAACGTTAAAAGCCGGTGACATCATGGCCATATAACAGGGGTAACAAAAGCTTAATTTAAATGATTGTTTAAAGAAATAGGTAATATTTTCAATATTTTTATAAACATAATCTTTTCAGATGTTTTCTTTTGATATCTCAAATTATATATATATATATATATATATATAGATAGATAGATAGATAGATAGGAGGAAACTTAAGAAATTCTGCTCGGGGAGATTTGCAGTTTTTGTTCACCCCCTCGCTATGTAGATTTCTTGTTACCTTATTCGTAGGATATCGGGGATCTCGCACAAGACGGATGCATTAACACTAAAATGGGCCATGGACAAAGCGATCCTTAACTCAAGCCTCGACACCAAATTTATAGCAGTGAGCGACTGGGTGCGAAAAATTAACACGACAAATTGTTTGCTGGAATTGGATTAAAAACATTAATATTTTTAAAAATAAATTTTTACGTTTTACCTTTGGATTAACTGAACTTTATTATTTAACAGTGAAGTAATTATAATTTTTATTTATTTTATTTGAACGTTGCATATTTTATCTTTTATCTGATATACACTATTTTGTAAAAAGGTAAAATTGTTTTCTCATTGTATTATACAATTTTATATTTTCTGTAATCAGTTGGCATTAACAAATTAACTCATTATTTTTGCAACTATCATCTAACAATGTCAAATTAATGGCGAATAAAGTGATTTTCGTGCATTTAGTTATTTTATGGCGGAGGTGTTTATTTTTGTTCATTCTTCGCACATTTTCCTTTATGGTAATACTTCAATAATTGTAAGCCGCTTTCTAATATTATGTATAGTTGCTAATTAGCTAATCACTGCTCATTATTAAAAGGTTTCTGGCTAAAAATATTTTCAGAAATTGTTATTTACTAGTAATTTAACTCTCCACATGTCTGCCTCCAGATGGACACCTTAGATGCATGGTTGCCAGGCCAAGAGTCAATGAGCGAGGACGTCGGTATCATCACCATGAAAATGTTTAAGGTAGACGGCTAACCCTAGACGAACTGACAATGGCACTCTTCTTAGCTAGCTTGAATGTACAGAGACTGAGGTTGGAGTCTTAAAGGGCGAAACTCGACCGCGACCTTCAACGACTTGGAGTGAATGTATGAACATTGCAAGAGACTCATTTCTGTTCCGGCGCCCGTGATTCTATACTGTATAAGAGGCTTGACCTCTTCTCAGCATATTATAATGGCCGTTCGATGTGGGGGTTCTTGGATGGTAAACCATTCTTAGATGGATGCGTGTATGCTTTTCTTCGCGGATCCGGCGAGCAGGGATTGTGTTGAGGTAGCACGGAGACTAGATTGGGTAGTAACAGTCCGAAAGTAAAACGATTTTGGACTTTATCGGCAGGCTGGATCTTGTCGTTAAGTTCAGGAATGAGCTTTCCAGGGAGGCAGTGTAGACTTGGAGGGAAGCTCGCTTTCGATAATTGCGCCAAATTAAGGTTCTTAGGCTGTGCAAGTTTTTATTTGGTTGCTTATACAGACCTTAGTAAGCGGCTCAACCGAGATAGATTAAAAAGTAAACGACACTAGAAGGCAAAAGAATCTAGAGTAGAAAAAGCTATAAAATTGGGAGATAGTTGGGAAATAGAACGTAGTTGGCCTCCTTGCTTATCAAGAAGGACAAAGCTCTTGTAGTTTGGGCTATATTAAAAAAGAATGACTTCCGATGCAACAAATATTGTCGCTCAATGGCGAGCTGAAAAAGTTCATAGTATTTCAGATCAATAGATCGCTAGAATTGTGTTGCCGTATGGAGCGAATCGCGACTACAAACGACGTCATATGTGAATGTTTTTCGATCTTATTTTCGGGATCATTTTGCCAGGGAGTTTGGCGTGACACCGGCTCAATTCGACGCCTATTTAGCTGATTTTCCTCGTCTCGTGGCGACTGAAGGGGCTGGATGTGAGTGTCACAGAGGCAGGAATCTGGGATACGTTGAAACTTGTTGGCATCAGACAAGACTACGGGTATCAATGGTCTTCCCTATGAGGTTTACTTGAAGCAGTTAGACGTGTTTCTTTCTTTGCTGGCACTGGGCTTTAACGAATGGATGAAAAACAGAAATTTTCCAGAAAGCTTCACCAGTTGATCAAATTCTTGCGTAAGGATAACGATAGAGTGGATGACATTAATAATTTCTGCCCCATAACCTTGTTGAATACAGATGTAAGGATATCGGCCAAGGTCTGAGGCAACCGTTTGAAGGCTGTCCTATATAATCTGATCCCGCCTTATCTAATGTACACAGGACATTAGTCCTTAAAAAATTAAAAATTCAAATATATATAT
>OZ038485.1:124133829-124153829 GCA_964036315.1 Acanthosepion esculentum | reverse complement strand
ATGGTATGTCCTGTCTATAAATATCAACCTGTTATTGACTCACTTGCCAAAAAAGCATAGCATATTCGTAGCATATTTGTCAGAATACCTAATATATACAGATTTAATATTAATGGACACTGATTCTATGACGATAATGAACGTTTCTAGTGTAATCAAACCCAAAAAGGTTTCGAAGCTGTTTCCTTTGGATTTTGAAATGAGCACGAATACCAATCAACAAATACTTCCCCTGTTGAATTTCACTGTCATTGAGAATTAAGATATCTAAAGCCTTTCCTTTTCGCGAGAGAAAATGTTTCTCGTGGATTCGATAATAAAAATCAAAGTATTAATAAAATTAGTTCTTAATATCTGCTGATTGATATCCTAATAGAAATTCGCTTTAGCTTTGTAAAGATTGGATGTTTTCTTATTATCCCTGCTTACATCTTGGCATCTTCGTTTGCACAGATCATTCCAAAATATCGAAGTAAAATGAATATTTAAAAATAATATTATTTTGAATCTAGAACAATCTATTTAGATGTTCATAAACACCGTCAAAATCTACACTCTAAGACGTTGGCGTGAGGGAACCCCGACATGGTGTAATGTTTAGCATGCTTTTTTTCACTAGAAAGATTACGACTGAGTAGTGAGTTCCATCCTTACCGTGTGTCCTATACATTCGGCCAACTGTTTACATCAAAGCTACGCTTAGGAAATCGCCGTAAGGTGTTGACGTTAGACACTGAGATTATTGTTTCGGTCATTGAATTTTAAAATAATTTTTAATTTTCCAGTTTCTTTTCTAAATGGTCGGTGTGAGTTGTATTTCAAGTTTTACAATTAAGATGAATAGTGAAAATGTTTGGAAAATATAAATAATTAACTTTTCTTTAATCCATTAATTTGAACATTCCCTTGGGGGTGTATATTCTTGGAAGAACGAATAAGTGTAAAATAAAAAGGACATTGGGAAATTCTGATCGTCGTAAGAACTTGGCAATAGAAATCTCTAAGATACCACCCACAATAAGGTATACACCTGAATATAATTGATGACAGTTTGATTACCAGTTTCATCGAAGCATTAATATTCATTTCTTACCTGCATTCACTATTGAATATTGGAGTTGTGCTAAAAAGCAAGCTGAATTGGGATGGGAAAAAACCTTTTGTTTAAATTGAATAGTTTAAAATACTTTATCGAAACAATTAGAATGCTATATTCTAGTTATCTTGTAGTTTTATATGTTTATAACTTTTCAAGTATTTCAGTTTTACACACACACACACACACACACACACACACATGCATATATATCTGTGGCGGACTTCCACCACATTTATTTAATTTTGATTAGGAAACGTAACTGATGTGAAGAAAGGACAACGCAAAGATATCAATATATATAAAAATTGTATTAAACAATGCATACAATAAAGAATGTCTAAGAAAAAGCCTGTAATGAGGAAGACGAGAGTTGTCGCTCTTTGACTAATAAAGTCTATTAAAGTTCCCTGAAAAGAAAGAGCTAATAGAGTTTGTTATAAATGTTTTAACAGTTTTGCTGTGCAAGAGGGAAAATTATGTAAGTGTAAAGGAATATGCAGTTTTTGAGTTTTGAGTGAAAAGATGGGCGCATAGCTTCAACTGTCGTGGATTTCTGTGGCAGCTAAAGTTTCGATATTTATTGCGTATTTATACACAGTTGTGGCACAAGGCCAAAAAGGGGGAGAGGTTAAGGCTGGTCGTCACTAACTATCTTATACCTAGCTAATCTTTTTCGCGACTCATTCACTCATTACAATTTGCCTATTCACCACAAAAACCCGTTCGTAGCCAATCAATCCTCCATACACCATAATACCACATTCTCTCAAGGTAGACCTACAAAACGGGTCCCATGGCATAAAAATTTAATGATAATAACTTATAATACATAAAAATCTTATAATGATGAATGAGAGGGAAGGGAGGTAAACCCAGTAATAAACTAAAAATCAACACAAAGTAAACTAAACATAACCGATGTTAGTAGGACCCGTCCTAACCTCAAAAAGGAGAGGCCGCTGTATCCTGTCCATTGGACAAAATCAAGAGGCTCTCTCGCGAAGGGAGTGAGAAAGGAGAAAAAATATACGGACATGGGAAATATAAAAGCTAACCCAGTCGAGATGCAAAGTGGGCCAAAACAAACTGGGGTGGTTGGAAATCTCAACCTCAATCATAACCAAAGATGTGGCCGTGAAAAGGCCGGGAACAACACTTACTCACATTAACTAGGTACACAAAGCTTGTCTAACCTAACCAGGGGAGGGCTCCACAGGAAGCCGCTCCGATGTGACATAGGTTGACCTAAAAGAGAAAATCAATGCTAGCTCCGTTCAAACGAACCAAGATCGCCTCTTTCACCCAACTTTCGCTGAAGACTGTCGAATGCAATCGTTTTATATCAGTTCTAATCTTCATCTTGAGCTGATGCTCAAAGAATTGGATCAGATCCTGATGAGAAAGACGGTTGCCTCGCAAGACTTCCTCCTGTCACGTCGTACAAATCACCGTTCGGGCCGTGGCCAGCAGCGTCATAGACACCATTCGTTTCACCCCGGAATACGGGGGCGACACATTGTCACACGCGTATGCACGATCAATGAGCACGAGCTTATCGGGGGCGAGACGGGCCGTCAACTCGCTGACATGGTCCCATAAGAGGCGGATCCGGGACAATGGTAGAAGGCGTGCGAAGCCGTTTCTTCTAAACCAAGGCCACACCGGTCACAGCGTGGCAAATCCGCCAAGCCCCATTAAAAAACCTTGTCATTGAGAGGCAGCCGATCCCGAGCCAATCGCCAGGTAAGCGAAAACTCAGGGTTACTGAGGTAATCCGCCGCTGGCGCCCAAGACCAGTAAGAGTGAAACTCCTCCTCCGACAAGTTGAGCCGCTCACGTAGAGAATCCTTCGCGACCCCCTCCACTAGATGACGATAGAAGCCCTTCCTAGGTTGAGAAAGGTAACTGCACCGAGGAACAGCCAAGAAGGCCGACCGACACTCGCGAAGGAAATCCGATTGATACTGGGGTTTACGATGGCGCTCAACCCGCGTGATGGGGGGACTGATAGTAAGGAAAAGAACGCATCCCTAACAATCCCTGCCATAATCGAATCTCCTGTCAATGCGCGGCGTAGGAAAGCCAACCTTGAGGCGAGTTTGTTGGTTAACAAGTGTAGCATTCCCATCCCTCCCCATGACACAGACGTATTGCACAGATTCGTCTGTCGACCTGATGCTTGCGTCCCCTCCATAAAATGGAGGATAGCGAGCGCTCAAGTGGCTTCCGATGGTCTTCACAAAGAGGAAGTACGGAAAATCGATAAAGGACAAGAGGGAAAACGTAAGTGGCACACGCCTCAGCCCTGCCCTTCAAAGACAACCTCCGTCGAGGCCAAGTCTGACCGGCCACGTCGACATTTGAGTCAGACCAATTTTTCTACCGCCTCAATATCGCCTCGGAACGATACGAAAGCAGATACGTCATCGGCGTACGCGCAAACTCTGGCTCAAGCCGCTCCAGGAACGGCGATTGCACGCCCTGTGCCTTAGCCGGCGAAGGAGAGGCTCCGACGCCAAAGCATAGAGTAGGGGCGACAGTGGACAACCCTGACGAACCGACCTAGACAGCGCAAAAGCGCCAGACAGCTTCCCGTTTATCTGTACCAGAGCACTAATCCAACGACAGAAGTCGGGTCCGAATCCGGCGGCCTGCAGGACAGCCGCAAGATATCGATGGTCAACCCTATCAAATGCTTTCATCAGCGCGGCCTCATCGTCGTCTTTTACACCCTCTATGATCGTGCGGATCAGATGCAGGTTGCTTTGAATTGTTCGTCCCTTCACAGAACAAGTCTGTTCAAGACCCAACAGAGACTCGGCAACTGACTACAAACGCTCCGTCAGGATCTTGACCAAAATTTTTACCTCTGTGTTTAGCAGAGTTATGGGCCTATAATCATCTAAATCCCGCCCAACACCCTTGCCCTTTTTCAACAGCGTGATAACACCCCTGGAAATCCGGTTAGGGATGGACCCCGACCGGAACCAGTGGTTGAACACCACAGTCAAAATCGGGACAAAGATGTGCGGCAGCCTCAAATACAATTCATAGGGCAAACCATCCAGACCGGTCGACTTGCCTCTGCCGACCTTCTTCAATGCCGCGTAGACTTCGCCCTCCGTGATCTCTCCCTCGCAACTAGCCGCTTTCAGTCGACGAAAGCCGAGGAAAAATCAGCCAAATTTCTGCGAAACTCCTCCTCACGGAGACCAGGCTCCTTGGTAAACCGGCTCTCGAAATGCCACCGAAACGCCTCGCATATGTCGTCAGTGGCCCGAAGAGTATGCCCCTCCGGGGTTTGACTTCACGAATGTAACGATCGGAACATCGACGGAACTCTTCCTTGCGCAAATCTGCGCCCATGCTCACCGCTTCAGAAGACATTTTGATTAACCTATGTCTAATTACCTGGCCCATGTAGCGCTCGCAACTCGAAGGCTCCAGAGCCTCCCTAGCTAATGCTTTCTCTAAGGGATCCCCCCAGCCACTGCGGGGGGAAAACTAGCCTTAAGCGTCTTTACCTTATCAGCTCTATCTAGGTCGAGCCGTTTTCTGAAATCAGTGGTTAATGACCGAATCCTATCCTTAAGCCTCTCCCACCACTTATTCCCGATAACCGCCCCACTATCTCCCGCTGCACTAAGCTAGTTAGCTGCTCCTGGAAGACCCGCTTGTCCAGTAAGGATAGATTGAACTTCCAGTACCCAGCCATTCTAGGCCTACGATCTAATACCATCCGGGCACAAATGAGTTTTTGATCCGAATAGCCTACCCAGTGGAACGTGGAACAGTCTAACAAATCTACGTCGGCTCTTGTAATATTCTGTCCAGGTAGCTAACCACCAGGTCAAAAGGCCAATTAAGAGCCCACATCCACATTGTCCCCCCGGGGTGATTGACACGGTATCTATCGACGAGACCAAACTCTTCGATCAAATAAAAAATTGACTACGATCGCCCCTTCTCCCGCTAGCTCACCACCTCTTATCTAACTTGGGATCCAGGGTGGTATTCTAGTCCCCCATTAAGACTAGGCGCGTTGAATCCACCAGAGACGGCCCCAAATGCCGAAAATACGAGACCCGCTCCTCCTGGTCGTTGTGTGCATAAACCGCAACAACCCGGAACGAACCACTTTTCAGCCACGATCAATCGGCCCTCGGCATCGGTATGCACAAGGTCCACGGGAAGGGGAAGTAGGGACGTTCCTTGCTTTTGGCAGGATCATGATAGCTTTTGGCAAAGCATGGAAGGAGAGCGGCCTGGTTGTATCCATGACACTCTCCGCCCTACTACGGCCAGAGTGCTTTTGCTGAGATTCATCTTCCTCCTCGTCTTCTCTGCACCGTTTAAGAGATGTTGCTTGAGGTGGAGGCATATTTTCGACCTCCATCGGCATGTCCACTTGTTGTTGCTGTTTTGGTTGCTCTTGGTGTTGCTGTTGCTTTAGCAGTTGGTGTTGCTGTTGTTTTTGCTGTTGGTGTTTTTGCTGCTGATATTGCTGCTGTTCGTGTTGTTGTTGCTGCTGCTGCTTGCTGTTGATGTTTTTGGTGCAGCTGCTTTTCCTGCACCTTTTTTGTAGGCTGCGCTTTCTTTTTTTGGTTGGGGTACGTCCTGTCAAGACTGAACATTAGCAGATTTCCGACCCCTTTCAACCTCTTTCCAGACGCCTTTCGTGGTTTTTGTGGTTAACCTCTCCTCTGCTGGCGTCGTGACCACTGCTACTGCTGTTGCGGCTGTCGTTGCTGGATGGGATGGATGTTTCGTACTTTTACCAGGGAAATCCTTGGCCATGTGCTCTGAAGCACCACACGACCAGCAATATGGTCTCCTGCCCTCCACGTCCACCAATATCCGTTTGTCACGGCAAACGAGAACATTCGGTATCTCTCCGAGGTTTTTCGGTTCACCGTGACTTGAACTTCTGTGTCACCTGTCGCTATTCCAATTTTACTTATGAGAGCCTTTACTTCATGGACTTCGCCATATTTGGCGAAAGATGTCCCCATTCTATATTCTTGGATATCCACGGGTACTCCATGTATAGTTACTTTTGTCCTGCGTGTGCCCATATACTCCGTCTGCAGACGTAAGTTTTTGTTGTCAACACGCTTCCAGCTAATTCCTTGGCTTGTTGCTCAGTTGCTAGTAATAAGTCCCATAGTGCATTTGTTATTCTGGCGAGAACTTTTGGGCTTTTTTGTAGAGTTTTCAGAGCTTCTTCCATGCTATCTCTGCATACTCAAATTAATTTTCGAGTTTTAACATCGGAAGTCAGAAGGGAAATTGTCCGAGTACTCACGGCATCCAGCGCCTCCGGAATGGTTAAGAATTCATTCCCTTTGAATGATTCTTCAAATTTCTTTCTTTGATTGCTGTAAAAGGCAGGATCTTTTTTAAGCAGCCTACTTTCAGACCAGGCCGTTTTTGCTGGTGACACCGGTTTAGAAGGCGGTGTATTACTTTTGTCGTTGTTACTGCCAGCCATGATGGTTTTTTATGAACCACCACGGTTAAAACAGATAATGGCTTTTTTTTTCTTTTAAGTTATTTTTTCCACAAACGAAAAAACAGAATAGTCAAGAAAAAAAAACAAAAAGAAGCAAGAACGTGGAAAACTAAAAATTAAATAAAAATAAATTAAAAAGGGAAAACAAATAACGAAAGAAAGTAAAAAAAATACGCAAATATTATGCACAAATCTGAAACAGGAAAACTGAAATATTCAAAAAAACGTTTAAAAAATTAACATGCTTAGCAGTTTAAGCGCAAAGAAATACTCAAGTTGGACCATTAGCTTCCGATGGACAATCTCAACTCAGGCTGCTAAAGTCTCACTAGTGCGTCTCCTCTTTTCTCTTGTTTTTATAGGTGATCATTGAATTAGGAGTGCTGCGCGGCAAGAATCATTTTCCACATGCAGGAAATCTGATTGGTGGACACTGACCAATCAGTAAATGAGCTTTGGAGAGATTTCTAGGAGCCGATTCTCCCAAAAGTGCACAAAATCTATTATATTTCAAAATTGTCGCATAAGACAGTAGCGTTGATTTCCAATGAATGATTGTTATTGAAATTCGAATTTGTGAAGGCATGTATATGTGTGTGAATTAAAAATGTTGACAGGCGTGCATTTCATACGCGACAATTCTTTTGAAATATCGCTACGAATGTTTCTCAAATTCACACAGTCTGTCTCTTTTCGCTGAAATGACGCTACTCTTCCTGGTTAAGTTATCAAAGGACTTATCCCTTAGACTCATGCAGGCTCGGTAAGTAACTGCCACTCAAAATTTGTACCTTTCTTGGTGTCCGTTGACTCGATAAAAAGCTACCGCCATAGAAAACCTTTTAGACGATGTCTACATTAAAAATATACAAAAGAAAGGTTACTTTTAGTAAAAAAAACATTTTTCCTTGTAATTGAAATATTTTTTCGGAATTTTATGTATAAAATCATTGGTATCGTCTTGTGGATGTCAAGTGTTCAGTTCTGCTTCCAGAACTGCCGTTATTAATTAAAAAGTTAAAAAAAGGAAAAATTTGGTAACTTCAGATTCGAATCAAATCTAAGGACGTCTCATTTAATTTGTTGAGGAATCTCCCCTTTTTACACAAATGGACTCACCCAGGGTATACATATACTACTGCCAGTGAATACCCGATAGAACGTTTGGACAGTCAAGTAGTAGTAGTAGTGGAACGTTGAGTCGGTCGGTAGTATAACGTAGAGGCAAGAGTCACAGTCACGAGCACATAGACTCAGTAAGATGTCATACAGCGATACGTCGATACCAAAGACTTTATATATATTTGTCTACTAACCTCGCATTCCTGGAACTACTAACCTGTATTACCAGTTTGTAGTATTACGTTAATACATTTATTTCCTATATTCATTCTTGGCGTTTGTTATTATTTTATACTGGATTTCATCCCTGTAATCCCCAACATAATTAAACCCCAAAAATGAAAATAATACAATCTTTTCAAGATACAAATTCTGTTCTGGAAGATTATTTCTTGAGTCCAAGACAACATGAAGAGGGATTAAATGTATCTGAGACATAAACAATCTTCGAATGAATCATATTAGCAAAAATAAAAAAAGTACTGTCAAAAATTCAGGCTGAAATTGTAAGCCTTCCTTTATGAATTTTAAATACTGATTAAACGTTGCTAACATATTTACCGTGAGTCATAGTTAAGTGCGAAAAAGGTTTGATCCATTCCAGAAAGTCGTAACCTTGACGCCTTCGGCGAGCCTTCTTTTGAAATATTTCCTTGTTATCCTCTCACAGTTGGATTTGCAAATATCTGGCAGCGAAGGATTTGAAAATAGAAAGTTTACACACGTTTGCTGAAATAATTAATGTAATTTCCTCAATAGAGAGAAAATATAATTTGAGAAAAACGAAAGATTTTATATTGTGCTTTATTTGATATAGGAGCAATTAAATTTAAACTGTACCTTGTTTGTTAAATTATTTCTTTCTTAATATATTCTTTTTATCAAACTCGTTCTCTTCTTCCCATACAAAAGAAATCAGCTAAAATCAGTTAATTTCATTCCGACAAATATAAACTAAGATTAGATTTTTCGAAGAAATATACTCTATGGAATTAAATACAATCCGATACTGCGATATTTAATAAGAAATACATACGTTAAGCGCTTATTTGTTTAAAAGTTTAAAATTAAGTGTCAAGCTTTACTTTTAACAGCGGCATTGCAAAGAAGACCATTAGATTTGAGACTGACTTGTGAGTTCAATTATAATAAAACCTAGTAAGCAATAATCTGAAACGTACTAACAGCCACACACAGCTGGTCGATCAGAAAAGGCGTTTAATTAAAATTGAGCAAAAACAACATCATTTCATGAAATTCATTTTTTCAGTGTGCTACCTGGGATGTAAAATAGGATACATTTATAAAGCAATTGTTAATTTTGATGAAAACTGGTTGAAAGATCAGCGAAAAATAAGAAAGAAACCAGTAAAAAAAACATAATTTTTCGCTATTTACGTGGGATTTCACTATATATGTGGACCCAATTATCAAGTTAAATGACTGTTAAAAACTCAACTTATAGTTGGTTTAGATTGAGTGAAGTTTGTATAGATTGAAGTTGAATTAGATTAATTTTCAAAATTGAGGGAGTGTTTTTTTTTAAATTGTGTTGAAATCAATTTCTCTTGAAATCGATTTTTCGTTTTTCGCAATTTTTCGATAAACGCAGTGGCGCAGAAATAAATAAAACGAGTTATCGTTGAGCTCGTCATGATGTAAGTAACCTACATACCGAGTTTCAACGAAATAGGAGGAAAAAAGTTGAATTCATCGATTTTTGATCGTCTTTAGATTTTTTTTAAATTTTCGATTTTGTACGCTAAGAATATATCTCTTACATTGTACAATGTATATGCCAAGTTTGGTCAAAATAGGTTGGATGGATCTCAAGTGAAAAGGTATCATACAGACAAACAAACAGACAAACACGCAGACACACAGTCATCCGACGTTTTATATATAGATAGATATTTAATACCTTAAAAGCTTGCCTTTTCCTTTAATACTTTTAGTGTGATATGAATTAAAATAACATTTTTATGCCACAGTGTAATTTTTTCGAAATTCGTTGCAACACTAACAGTCATACATAAGATTCGTCTGCAAGCTATTACTTTGTGGCAAGCACTCTATATAGATATCTGAAATGCTTATCCTAATCTACCAATGGCAATTTACAATGAGGATTGAACCAATTATATTTAATCAATTATGGTAAGAGTAGTAATTCATATTTTACTAAGTAGACTCTAACTATTTCTAAAAATATCCACGTCTAAAAACTCAATTCTAGTCTCATATTGGCAAGTGCTGCAATGATAGCATATATATCATCAATGTATTCCAGGAAATAGCGTAGTTATCGAATAAAAAAGAATTCTCACTCGTAGCAGCATATGGTCACATATTATTAATCAGGACATCATTTCCTCATCCATCAGAAAGCATATTTCAAACGCTGACTCATCTAAATACTTTGATCGATGGAACTGTATCGATATGATTAATTGCACGAGTCTGTATGGATGTTTGGCTCCGATAGGTGGCTTACAAAGCTATGCATTTTGCATTGACGTCAGTAAAAATTCTTCTAGTGTAGGTAGAATTCAGAAGCTCAAATGCTGATTTTCAAAGCAACCCGTCGCCGCTACTTTGAGTATTTGTACAAAAAAATCTTTGGCATCGACAGATTGGCTTGAAGCGCATACTGCAGAAATAACGCCTACAGTGAAAAAAAAGAGACACACCCTTGAATCAAAGAGGCTCTAGGTCCTAGACAGAAGATAGTCGGCCCTCAACATGGGTGATATCATTCAGAATAGTACACACTATATGCAGCTCTAAATAGAGCACTACTCTGAGCTTTCCGTCTAGGAAAACGTGGTAAGCGGAGATATCCTGAAGGCCATTTAATGCTTATCGGATGGCACTCTGCGCTCAATTGCCCCCAACAAAGACGATATTCTTTCAAAGGTCTTGAGCCATCATCCTCACCAAGCTACATTAGATACTGTGCCTTTGCTTAATACAATGAGAGACGCCGTTTCTGAAAAGATGAGAGTCGCCAACATTGTCATCTTGTAGAAGAACAAATAAGACAAACTCTATTGCAACCATGATCAATGTATCTACTCAGCATCGTCAGAAGTTTTACCTTCGCGTCGCAACGAAGAGATCCCAAGTTTATGGTCATAAAATCTGTCCTGAGTAAGAATTACTCACTATCCGGCGGATTTGATATCTGAAATGGAAAAAAGCAGAGTTGCGCCCATTTTCCAATCCTGTTTGAGATCTTCTCTGTCTTTATAATGCAGATATTCAGATCTTTTTCAGAAGGCATCTGCTATTTTATAGTGAAAGCTCTTAAACTTCTCCAGACAAAGAACAAAATCTGCAGTTCATACAAAATATCTACTATCCTGTTTTGCAACGACTAAGAAATTACCATATATTCTTAGGAAAACAGAATTCACTGAACGCCATGAACTGCAAACACAATATCAGACTCATGATCTGGAAGTTGTCCATCACTTTGTGTTTGGGATTAAACGACCTTAGACGATCCCTCTTTTTCTCTTTCTCTATTTCTCTCTCTCTCGCTCTCTATGGGCGGTGAGCTAAACATATGTATTCGTAAGGCTTCGACAACCTTATATATGCTGATAAAGAGAGTATGTATCAAAAGCAATAACAAAACGCACCCAGTTCAAGATATATAATTAAATACAATCCGATACTGTGATATTTAATAAGAAATACATACGTTAAGCGCTTATTTGTTTAAAAGTTTAAAATTAAGTGTCAAGCTTCACTTTTAACAGCGGCATTGCAAAGAAGACCATTAGATTTGAGACTGACTTGTGAGTTCAATTATAATAAAATCTAGTAAGCAATAATCTGAAACGTTCTAACAGTCACGCCCAGCTGGTCGATCAGAAAAGGCGTTTAATTAAAACTGAGCAAAAACAACATCAGTTTTAGATGTAACAGAGTCTGTTTTCTTCAGTTACTTTAAAGTACTTTCATTAAAAACATTTTGAATTAGTGCAGTTACTGATATAACAGAAGTGGTCTATAATTATTCAATCGAAGTTAGCCACGGATATGAAGGGGTAAAACAGGAAACATGATGACATAATTGATTTGGAGTTTTTGAAATTCATTTTTTGAGTGTGCTACCTGGGATGTAAAATAGGATACATTTATAAAGCAATTGTTAATTTTGATGAAAACTGGTTGAAAGATCAGCGAAAAATAAGAAAGAAACCAGTAAAAAAAACATCATTTTTCGCTATTTACGTGGGTTTTCACTATATATGTGGACTCATTTATCAAGTCAAATGACTGTTAAAAACTCAACTTATAGTTGGCTATCGAGTGAAGTTTGTATTAGATTAATTTTCAAAATTGAGCTAAACATATGTATTCTTAAGGCTTCGACACGCCTTATATAAACTGTTAAAGAGAGTATATAACAAAAGCAATAACAAAAGGCACCCAGTTCAAGATATATAAATTGTGTATCTTGAGGACCCACTTGTAAGACAGTGAAATTTGGAAACTTCATGTGACATATAAACGGAAGCCCAACACCTACATTCACTGCCTGCCACATACGTTGAACATCTGTGTTACACGTGATGTATAGCAAGGTGCTCCCTCATGCTGGAATACCTCACCTGCTAAACCCGCTATTATGTGCTGCTTTAATAGAATTCGATATTCTGTGCTTACTGATTATATTCTTGCTTCAATGCGTTCGTTTAAATAACTGTTACATTATATCGTTCTTACTCTATGGAATAACACTTCAGTACTTATGCGGCTTTCAGCCATTGCTTATGGATCTGTTAATTTCGTTTTAAATATTCATAAATTTACTAGATTCCTTTTATGTCGTTTATCTATTTCCGAATGGCTACCTTTTTCATATTCAAATTATTCCCAACATCAGTTTTTGTTCTGGCTGACTTACATTGATATTTCGCTATTCCAAAGCTCTTTATGAATTTACGTTGACTCATTCTCTGCGATATTTCGTTAATATTCATCCTCTTCTTCAGACTCAGATTTCCACTTTGAAACGTAAATCGACTTCACGAAAAAGACAAGTTAGTGACTGCTGACTGCCTATCTGTGTGTTTGTCCATTTAATATGAAATGTTTGCAAGCCAGTTCTAATCTGAGATGATGGCAGGTGACGAGTGCATATGTTATTTTCATTATCATTCTACGCTCGGGTCTGTATGTCCCTCATTCCGTTTACTTTGCAAGTGTGAATAACCACAGACGCTACTCCGAAAACTGCATTGGCGAATAATTACATATTCTAGAAAGAATTTGTTTGATTTTTCTTTTTTGCAAAGTGACTCATTTCTTTGGTTTGCCAATGCACACGCGCCACACACACACACACACACACACATATATATATATATATATGTATATATATATATACACAAACAAACATACACACATAGACTAACACGGGCCTGAGTGTACACCATCACAGAGATATATATTTGTTGTATTTCTGACATGAGAAGTTATCATGATTCACATTATTTACAATTATGTGAACAATTGTCTAAGTGTAAATGATGTAATAAAAATAGATGCGCACACACACATACATATATATATACATATACATATAAATATATATATATATATATACATACATATATATATATATATATATATATATATATATATATATATATATATATATATATAAATTTAACATTGACGTCAACATCCAGGGACGACGTTCTGTTTTATGCATGTACGTTTGTATTTATAAATAAGGAATACAAAAATTATGTACACATCTATAATGCAAACACTAATGAAATAGGAAGATGCATTCGAAAGTTTACTTTTTATGAATCCATAAAATATTATATGCATATGTGGGTGTTTATGTGTGGGTTCGTGTTTGTGTTTGTGTTTGTTTATAATTTTTGTCTGTTATAAAAATACGACATTTTATTTGAATGCTTTTTCCCTTCCACATCGAAATGCCGATACATATTTACAAGTTTCTTGCAGCCATGTAAGTATTGCGAAATGTGTGCATTCGCACCGAACAATGCCAAATTCTACCGACTCGTGACGCTTTCACTTCTTTCTTCCACTTAAATGCATTCATGTGACTAGTTCCCGGCTGTTGGCCATGACAGATTCTTGTAATTCGACATTAATGGAAGCAATGATTAGAGCGCGAATCTATGTGAAAGGAAAGATCTTTGTGCGAAAATGTCAGTTCTTGACAATCTACGCAGAAGAAAGGGGCCGAAAACGTGTACCCTTTCGCTGACGAGAGCCGAAAGACGGGGAAACTAAATGCAGAAAAGGGCGCTTTTTGGAAAAAAAAAGTTTTCCTTTTTTGTTTTTGTTTTACTCGGTCTGCTTTCTTTTAATATCAATTTTACAAAATCGTTTTGTAAAGAGAAAACCGATGTTCATGCGCAGTCCGAAGTAGCACAAGATAATCATCGGCTGTTCGGCATCCATTTTATTTTACTAGCTGACAAGAAAAAAGATACAGACCGGAAAAAAGAAAATATCTGACATTCCGAGATTTTCAAACGTTTTACCTTCGTTTTACAAGAGCAAATCTGAAGAAAATAAGTCCTAACACTTTAATGTCGGTATCTATCTATCTATCTATCTATCTATCTATCTATCTATCCTGTTCACTATCTTATCCTGTTCATTATCTATCTATCTATCTATCTATCTATCTATCTATCTATCTATCTATCTATCTATCTATCTATCTATCATATCCTGTTCACAATCTATCTTATCCTATTCATTATCTATCTATCTATCTATCTATCTATCTATCTATCTTATCCTGTTCATATATATATATATATATATATATATATATATATATCCTGTTCACTATCTTATCCTGTTCATTATCTATCTATCTATCTATCTATCTATATATATATATATATATATATATATATATATATATATATATATATATATCTTATCCTGTTCATATCTATCTATCTATCTTATCCTGTTCATATCTATCTATCTATCTGATCCTGTTCATTATCTATCTATCTATCTCAGTATATTCATATCTATCTATCTATCTATCTATCTATCTATCTATCCTTCTATCTATAATATCCTGTTCACAATCTATCTTATCTTATTCATTATCTATCTATCTATCTCTCTATCTATCTATATTATCCTGTTCATATATATATATATATATATATATATATATATATATATATCCTGTTCACTATCTTATCCTGTTCACTATCTATCTATCTATCTATCTATCTATCTATCTATCTATCTGATCCTGTTCATTAACTATCTATCTCTCTATCTCTCTCTATCCATCTATATTAATTTTCTCTCTCTCTCTCTCTCTCTATATATATATATATATATATATATGTGTGTGTGTGTGTGTGTATACATTTCGATAGACGCAGTGAAGACAGCAAAATATACGAAAATAAATTAAAAATCTGAGCAACATCTTCATTGTAATGGTATTTTTGAAAATTAATTCTGAAAATGTTTATCGTTATTTTAAAGTCATCTTTCACAATTTTCTCTTGTGCAAGTTTTAATATAGATTGAAACAAAACTTTGAGATTAAATAGGTTAGCAAAACAATAATCGAAATATCCGACATCGGCGAAAGGTGGGAATTTATATTTTATTGCGTTAACAAAGAATCTCACTACGAATGAATTTCAAAGAAAAATCATCTTAATTAGCCACATGATAATGATAATGGTAATATTAATCGTTTCCTTATAAGGAAACATTCGGCATTCACTGGCCGAGCGGCAAGTGCCACTGTTATTCAAAATTTGTAAAATCTTTCTATTCAAAGATATTTAAGAAAAATAGATTTCTCGTCTCCAGTAAATGTTGTTTGCCATTTCATTAATGATTGGGACTTCATCGTTAACCTTTTGTTTCAAGTTGTGTGGAAAGTCATATCATTATTTTCTCTTTGAATTACACGTGATACCCATTTTAAATGCTGCTGACGTCAAAAAACATTAAATGATTTTTTTTTTATTTGGTACAACTCTTTGCGATTCTATAAATCCATACTTAAATTCTATAACTTTATTTTATGAATTTAAGTGTAGTATGAGAATAGTGGCTCATCGTTTTGCAGTGGAAATGGCTAGATGTAAGCTCTATGCTAACAGTGACTACTTTTATCGCACTTCTCGCTTGTGAAACTCACTTCCGGTTTCCTGCTTCCCAGTCAACTTTGATAATCAAAGATTTAAATACAACAGCAATTGTGCCCTTCTGTTTTCTTAATTCCTTTTATTGCATTGCTTTCTTTCCTTACTTTTTTTCTTCGTATTTTCTAACACTGAGTAACCCCTTGCGTCTTAGTGGCTTTATTGCTTTGCATGTTGTAAAATTATGGATATTATATATCTTAAACCTTATATAATAAACAGGATAAGCCCTTTTAATGTATATCTTAATCATCACAGTTGTTATATATCGAATAAAATAATCTCTGGTGGTAATCGGTGTTGAAACATTAAAGTGGGACACTATATTTAACTCCTCTTTCTCCTCAAATATTAGCAAGCTTGTACCGGTCCTTCGGCACTGTGATTAGGTATTATGTTTATGGTTTAGTGATGAGATATGCTGCCTTGCTTATAGGCTGATGATGGAGGTTTACTTGTATTTTTCTGGATTGAGTAGTTCTTCAGACGTGGAACTGAGTGTAAACGGTTTGACTTTATCCGCCTGGTAGTATATTTGGGGCATAAAGTGCTCTGGATAGCGGTAGTAGTAGTGATTTATGGTACCATGTACCCTCGGTTTCGACGGGCATCACTGGCCATCAACCATCTCCTAAATCTTTCCATATAGTATACAGGTTCGATTTCTGTCGGAAGACGAATATTTTCTATGAAAATTTCTCTGACATTCAGGCCGGTAAGTGATATTAATATTGTTTATTATAAAACAGAGCATTTACTTAAATATTTGTATACATAAAAACAATGTATAAACATAAAAATGTCTTGAAAATCATGTCAAAATCTAAATTGTTATTTTTCTTTTCATGGTTTTATTCACTGTAACACATCTGTCCAATAATAGTTGTTTTGTTTAGTGTATTAAATGTGTATGAAATATTTATGCAACTGCAACATCTAATATGAAACAGAAGAAGTACAATGAAAGAAACTTTTACAATTAGTCTTAAGTAAATGTCTTCCTTTTCAGCCGAGGAAATCTCTTTCTCGTCATAATCTCCAAGATTTCCAGCGATCGGAACCGGCAGGAAAAGAGTGATTATACGATATTCGGTAAATCGAGGAACTCTTTTATAGTTAAGCCGAAGCCAGACTCTTTTATCAAAAATCGTCGTATCAGATTTCAACAGACCGCTCTCTTCTCAGGTGACCTGGTCAACTATAAGTGTCTTTGATGTTGGAGATGAGTCGATTCATTTTCAGAGGGAATTGCGCCGACAGTCAATCAATCAAAGACTCAGCGATCAATGGCATCTCTATTTAATATTGAATGGCCGAACCGTCGACTCACAAGTTTAGCACGCTTTCACAATATTCAGAATGTTTGTTTGCCGGAAGTGATTATCAGTAGTAATTGATCTTGGAGTTGATCCTCGTTACAAAAGCGAATCTGAAAATCGTTTTCATATTTACTTCAGACATTATGAGCATTCTTTAAGAAAAATAGATGCTTTATCTCATTATATTATTCTGAATTCTTTCGATGATCAAAACTTTCAGACTTTGTTTCGATACATGTTCACGTTAAACGGACTGAAAATGTCTGCGTTCTTTCTTGTAATCGTTCTTTGGATTCTTCGGGTGCCTTTTTATTTCGAAAAGGGTCATCGACTCTAGCTTACTTTTGTTTGCAGCTTGTGAGATTAGAACTCACATCCGATTATCATAAGAGATTCCTACTTCTTATCACAACGCTTGCACCAGTGAGTAATAAACTTAATATATTAGAAAAGGGTTAAACTATTTTTCTGTTTTGGTTGTCAATCCATATTTACAAATAAAATGTCCACTGTCTTACTACTTTCAGATTTCCTAAGCCATTATCAAATATTATTGTTAATTTAAGCTATCTTGACTTCACGTGTCAGGGATAATTTATATCTTTTATTTTTATTAAATATATTTGATGTTTATACCGAAATCATATAAAATTTTGTTTATGTTTTGTACCTTGACTTCAATGCATACTGTTTTATATCTTATGGGGCTTGGTATTTTCTACCATTTGTAAGGATTCCTTCTGTTTTATTTTTGTATTGGATAGTTATATACAATTTAACTAAATTATTATCAAATATATGACACGTTAACCGTCGCGATAATGTACTGGTTGTGTAATCTCTCTTAGCGCTACCAAAGAGACCCGGCTACTTAATATCATTCGGATGAAACAACCTAGAACAGCCAGACCAATATTTTCTTTACGACAATTCGCAAACACTGGTCATTCAGATCACCACAAAGTTAATATACTTAAATCATTAAGGTCAGGGAAGAAGAAAGAACCGGTTAGCCATATACTAAACAGGAAAAAAAGCATAAACCTTTACTCCTGTTCAATAAACTTGGAAAGAGTGTTTACCAAGAGATAGACGAACCTATTTACTCCTATTAATCTAACCGCAGTACATGACGTAAGGTGTTTCTATCGAGAAAAATGGCTGAAGACCCCCTCCAGTCCAGGTATTACTGGATTGTTAAAACATCTCTGGAGGTAATCCCAGGACTTACTATCAAAGGAATATTAGCATCAAATTAGATCAATCACCCAAGTTAATGTGAATAAAAATGAGTTAATGAATATGAAAACAATATATATATATATATATATATATATATATATATATATATATATATATATATATATATATATATATAAGCCTAGAGACACTTACCTTTAGGTAGAAGAGAAAAAAATGAAGAAGACGAAGAAGATCAAGAACAACAAGTAGAAGAACTTGGCCGCGACATATGGAGAATTGTGGGCAGCTCAGCAGGTCGCCGCCCTAACGACTGCTAAGGACGAAAGAAGAAGAAGAAGAAGAAGAAGAAGAAGAAGAAGAAGAAGAAGAAGAAGAAGAAAAAGAAGAAGAACAACAACAACAATAACAACAACAACAACAACACCAACAAGAACAAGAAGAACAACAACACCAACAAGAAGACGAAGAAGAAGAACAACAAAACCAAGAACAAGAAGAAGAACTTGGCTGAATGGAGAATTGTGAGCAGCTCAGCAGGTTTTGCCCTAACGACTCCTTCAGGGTTTAAGGGCGAAAAAACGAAGAAGAAGTAGTAGTATTAGTAGTAGTTGTAGTAGTAGTAGTAGAAGAAGAAGAAGAAGAAGAAGAAGAAGAAGAAGAACAACAACAACAACAACTACAAGAACAGGAACAAAGCACCAAGAAGATAAAAAAGAAGAACAACAATAACAGCAACACCAAGAAGAAAAAGAACAACAACAACAATAATAATAATAATAATTTATTGAAGGACATAATTCAATATGAATAACTTGACCGATAGATAGCTGAATTGCGACTGTAAGTTGGAACAAAAAATATAATTTTACATTGAAATTCGATAGAAGGAGGAGATTAAAAATTCAAGACGGAAATGCGTGATAATATAGAAAAACGTGGTGAGAGGACATTCGATATGATCTTCGAGAAATTAAGATGAAATCGATACAAGTCTGCCAGATGGCTGTGATAATCGTACATTTCTAATCAGTGTTACTGGTCAGTTTTTAAACGCAAGCTAATGCCCCACATCTTTACTAGCAAAAATATCTTCAAACTATAAAAATTACCCGTACTAAGTTAATATTTTATAACTGAACCGATATAAATAGAAACAAGGAGAAAGGAGAGAAACCTGAATTCTCCGATTGATTTTTAACATAAGAAAACATTCAAGAACTGATTAGGCGGGGAAAAAGTCAGAAGAAAGGAACGCAGATTCAAATTTTCGTCACATCCATTTACTAACATCACTTCATGTTTTCGTGCTCAGCACGTTAAATAGAAACATTTCTATTCATAGCTTCAAAGTCAAGAATCAGACGCAAATGGCGTATTTATGAGAAGCGACTCGCAAAAAAAAACAATCGGGTTTCAGTCGATATGAATGACAGCGTGGAATAAATATTTTTAAGGCGCAGACCATGTTGAAAATTTCGTAAAGTTAGAAGTATTTGACGGTTAACCTTGACAATTGTAAAATGTTTTTTATGTACCCCAAGCATTTA
>OZ038485.1:124058829-124128829 GCA_964036315.1 Acanthosepion esculentum | reverse complement strand
ATTATTTACAGAAAATCGAGACAATCACCCATACTTACACCCGTATACACATTTATATTTAAACTCATACAAAGAGACGTGTCGCTCATATATACGCAATCTGTGTCTATTGTCATTGTGTTAAATTTTAGAAGCTCCGTTTCAGGTTTCTTTCTAGGTCACTGTTTTAAATCGTTCTGCCAAAAAAGCTGGTCATTAAGATTACATATTTCACCCCACCACCACCACCACCTTTATGAAATAAAAAGAAAATACAGAATAGATCTTCATTTTGATACTGATTTTCTTGAAGCACTTAATTATAGAGTTATTCTAATATCTATCATTGTTTTTTATGTTTTTCGGCCAGAATGTTTTAGATTTCTCATCAAAAAAACTACTTTGGGTCTTTGGACTATTTTCAAAGAAATTACTTTATTTAGAGAATTCTTGAGAGACCGGAATAAATAATAATTCAAAGATACAATATGTGATATAGGATGTGACGGTATTTAACAATATGATACAATATGTGACGGTATTGTAACGATTACTGGAACCTTACGAACCAAAGTGTAATTGTTCTTTTCTCAGTAAAGAAGCATACAATTAAATATTATTACGATTCATTACGGGTGTGTTTATCGATAGGTCGAAGAGTGAGCGGTAATTATTGCAATTGTTCGTTTTTGCCCTTTCGACTCCGTTTAAGTTTCCGCAATATCTTTGGATGAAGGTGTTTGTTTAATGGTATTTCATTTTGTCTAAACAACGATAGTTTGTTTTCAATTTTCCATCTATGGTCACACTTTGTTTCCAAAAAGGAAACGTCCTTCATAAGTTTAAGATAGTTAAATGCACAGGGGGACTGAATGGGGCTCAGAAGATATTTTTGTCGTTGAACTTATTTGATAGCAACACATTAAATGATTAAAAATTACAAAGTTCGAATAATATTTTTGTGTCGTTCGACTATATTCTGCAAATGAACAACGTTGATTTTTTATGTAATAATTAGATTGGTTCGTTTTCAACTCATTTATTCGGCCACGAAGTTTTGTCAAGTAAGAAATATCCAGAAGTAAACATCGAAAATACAAATGTTCATTAACTGTTTTTATTTTCATCTTTAAATTTAGGATCAACAAATATAAGACAATTAACAAATACACTACAAACGCCCTCAAATATGTCATCAAATAATAAAGCAAGTATAGTTCAATATATACAAGTAAAAACAACAACAAAAACGTATATACAGTGGGAGGAAACCAATATTCGTACAGATACAAATTTTTTTAAATTGTATTTACGACTAATGAATAAACATACTTTACATATAATTAACTGTACACAGATGCATAATAACTAAATATGCTAAGTTTTAGTTGGTATTTTGTTCCATTCTTCTTCGCATATGGTTTACAGATCTGGGCTCTTTATTTATATTACTGGCATTGCATTTTTGAAAAAGAAAATATATTACCAGCAATAGATTTTTGAAATAAAAATGTTGCTAGAAATAGAAATCTTGTCCTCATTAAATAACCCTTTGAAGTTGATATACCATAAAACAAGCCAAACCAAACCGACTACTACAGTATGTAAAATACCTGTGTGCTTTTGAAGAAAAACATTCATATGTACGTTTCTTTTTTTTATGTATGCGCTCGCTTGTGTTGTGTATAATATTTAATACACTTGGTCTGTTACATGGTCAGATAGCAAGGAAAATAATCTGTTCATATATGAACGACCTGTGTGCCTCGAAAATCAACATTCCAAATCTCAAGTTTTTTGTAGGGTTTCGATCGACATGCATTAGCTCTGATAGAAAATATGTAACCCTGTTAATCATGAGGCAGGCTTGATTTAGAACTACCGTTACGGTCAGTTTCCTTTCTTAAACTGTACTCTAGTTTTTCTGTTGTTCAGTTTCTGAAATCGTTTCATTGTCAGTATTCTTAATTTAGACTCAGCAGATGATTGAAAGATAAACGTTTTGAAACTATTTCAGCTTCAACTCAGTTGATTTTCATCGCAGCCCAGAATATTTTCACACTGTCATTTCTGGCAAAGATACAGTTTATCTTACGCTATTAGAGAACGCTGGAATAGAGTGACTTTTTCTTTCTTCAGGATTCTAAAAAAATAATTGCCCCAGATACGGACCAAAACTTTTCTATTAAAAAAAGATTTTATTCCAGATATTTACATTCATAATTTTTATGGTTCTTATCTGTATCTATAAATGGCATTCTGTCTTTGTGTTTGTCATCTTGTTACCTCATCCTTGGTCCGATTGGCATGAGAATTCACAGACAGATCGGAAATTTACACCATTCGTACTTGACGATAAAATCTATCACTTTGGGACATCCGTTTCTAATCCAATGTAGCTGATTTTTGCAAGGAATTTTCACGAAAATCATGTTGAACATTAGTTTTATCAACAGTTTTTAGTTGCTGAACTTTTTCTTCAATATCGATATCAATTATCGGAAAAAATCGATAACATCATGCCACTTTTGATTTCCAATTAAAACCCAGTCAAGCTGATTTTTGGTTATATTTTTCGCAAATGCCGAAGAATTTCCATCAAAATTATATTGAGCATTGTTTTTATCAACAGTTATGAGGTGCTGGCATTCATTTTCAATATCGATATCAATTACTGGAATAATTTGATAGAATCGATCACTTTGGGACATCCGATTCAAGTAGTCTTGCTGATTTTTGGCTATAGTTTTCGCAAATGGCGAAGAATATTCAGCAAAATTCCCGTTGAGCATCTGACTTTCGTTTTCAATACCGGTTTCAATTATCGGATAAAAATCGATGAAATCCTACCCCTTTTGACTTCCCATTCAAAACGAGTTTACCTGAATTTGGCGATGTTTTTCACAACTTGCTTGGGATTTTGATAAAATCTATCGGCTTTAGTTGTGACAATTAAAACTTCTGCCCTGTGAGCTCCTTTGTGACCAACTAATACCCGAGGGAAGTCGATACAATCATGTCTTCATCGGAATTTGCGAATACACCAATCAGACTTATGTTCAACTGAGACGTCTACATTACAGACTCTACATCTCATTGTTATTCACACAGCGGTATCTCATTGGCTGAGTGCAGTACGCGGACGCTGGTTGGTGTTCCAGACCCTAGGACGCTCGCTGATTGGCACAACCGATTGGCCAGTAATACTTCGCATTTGAACCTGCTGTGCACAGCTGTGGGACGAAGGTCTCACTTCTGCTCCTGTTACGCTGTCATCCGGTTGATACGATAGGCTCTCTCAAACTGATCAATTCTCCTACAGCAAGTTGTTTCTTACGTTACATTTTTCCGACTACCATAAACAATTTATTCAGTGTGTTTACTTAAATGCCTGCCTTCCCCCTTCCCGATTCCAGCTGATGCTTTGCGATACTAAGTTAGACTTTATACTCCTGCAATTGAGCACCCCTAATCAACCACCACTAGCATCACTTTTCCCCATGCCGCCAATAAGGAGGGCACGTCTCAGCCTTCGGTCTGCAAGAGCGTCCGCTATAAGGGCAAGAAGGGTTCGCGAGTCCCAGGGGTAGACTACAATGCGACTATCACAGGTCGCTCAACGATTCCTCACGCAGGCCACGCAGTCACGAGCGTATCACCTGCTTGGCTGGGAAAACTGCCTACAGAGCTTCGTTGCGATCAAGGCTCAAGAATGCACAACTGTCGAGGATGAACGCACAGGCTGCAGCAAAGGCCTCTGCATCTTGGGCTTCCGAGAATCATCATCAAAGGCTTCTTCGTAACGTAAGAAA
The DNA here is from genome assembly GCA_964036315.1 of Acanthosepion esculentum. NCBI lineage: Eukaryota > Metazoa > Mollusca > Cephalopoda > Sepiida > Sepiidae > Acanthosepion > Acanthosepion esculentum. The sequence goes on along the minus strand of OZ038485.1, from coordinate 124,125,038 downwards.
CACTGCTGCCACTGCGAAATCAAGGGCGATATAGACACTTGACCGCAGGTGCGCCGGCCAATCCAGGGACGCTGCTGCAACAGCGAGCGCTAGGGCTGCTGAGACACCTCTCTGTAGATCTGTTTGAAATGCTACGAATTCTGCCACCATTGCCAGGTCGAGGGCAGCTGAAACATTTGACTGCAGGCGCGCCCGTCAATCCAGGGACACTGCTGCAACAGCTAGGTCGAGGGAGTCCGAGACAGAGCTGCAGCGGGCAACCCGGATTGCTCATAACGCTGCAGCGACTTCTGCTACCAGAAACTCCGAGGGCTCACAGATAAGGGCCAACAGTCTTACAAGGGCTGCTACAAACATGGCCGCTGTGTGTTTATCTTAAACTCCCCAAGCCCACCGCATACTCCTCGACGGCGACATTCAGCGCCTTGCGACCGCCCATGGTATTACCTGTCCCAGTAGCTCCTTTTGATCTTTCTTGGCTTTCAATTACGACCCCGGCATTAACTTAACTACGCGTGACAACATCAATTTAGAGTCCATGACCTGCATTTGCCAATTCTGCAACGCTCGCAAATGGGCCGGGGAGCCTGCCGGTCTGTGCTGCTACTCCGGCAAAGTTCGACTGGTACCTCTGCATGTAACACCTACCCCGTTGAGGGGAATAATAATAGCCGGCTCCCATCCCGACAATTCGGCAACACAACAACTCCTTTCAAATGACCTCATTTGGGGCTCAGGTGGTTCGAGAAGAAGGTTGGATGCCTTCTTTCAAAGTACAGGGGCAGGTATACCACCGCATTGGGACTCTGCTGCCTGATAAAACCTCTACGCCTAAATTCCTTAAACTGTACTTTATTGCAGACTACAACCTACAGGCCGAAACCCGGATTGGTATTTTGCTGCCGTCGGGAAGAGTTTCTCGCAGGGACATCATACTACTACTTCAGGCCATGCTTCACGAGGTTAACAGCTACATTCGCAGTTTCAAATATGCTTTGGAAAATTCTCCCTTTCCTTCCTTCAGCTTTGTAATTGACGCTGACAAACGGCCTCATGATGAACACGAACGCCGTTACAATGCTCCTGCGTGCAACGACGTGGCCGCTATTAAACATGGGGAGCAAGACCGCACTCGCGATATTATCCTCAAATCAAGAGGCGGCGCGCTTAGCAGGATTTCAGAGACCCATCAATCATATGACGCATTGCAGTACCCTTTACTTTTCCTTTATGGTGACGATGGCTACCACTTCGGCATTTCCCCTCATACTCCGGGTGGCCAACCTACAACGTCTTCCAAAGCCTTATCGTGACGGCCTTTTACTCATACCGTTTCATGGTTAGGGATGGAGACTTCAACCTGCTTCATAGATACCAGTTTGCGGTTGATATGGCCGCTAAGATGGAATCATCAGAAATAGCAGCGCTCAGACTCCTACGTACACTGACGCAACAGCCTTCGAAATGTAGTCAATCCCCGCGACCTAGGGAAGCTGTGCATTCTGCCCTCTACCTACACTGTTATATGCATGAACCCACGAAGGACGCTATGACATACGTTAAGCAATATGGGCGGTCAGACTTATTTATAACGTTTAACTGCAACCCCAAATAGATTGAGATAATGCGTGAACTCCTACCCGGACAGGATTACACTCACACACATGACATTACCGCCCGCGTATTCCGCTTAAAACTGAGAAAACCTATGGACTTAATAGTCAAGGGGCGAGTCCTACAGTGAAAACGCAACCACTATTTTTCATTGCTAGAATAAAAAATCTTGACCGATGAACGGGTGGCAGTCTTCGGGTAAGCACGGAGCAACCACACAGCAGCCACCTATAGCCACCGGTTGCCCTTGATCTCATTGATTTTGCTACCAGTGAGATTCCCGGCCTAACAGTGACCTCAACAACTGCGGATACGTGCGTAAGTTCAATAATCCAAACCCCAAAACAATTTATCTACATAAAACCCCGAGCAACGCCGGGATTTACTGCTAATAACATAATATTTGTGTGAGAAAGATAATGATACTACTGAAAGAAAAACTTGAAATAATGAAAGTATTTCACCTCAAATACTCAGACAAAATCACTGATATTAATACTGCTGCTACAATTACCATAACTTCATTTTGGTAAGAAAAAAATGACGATACGTAGATTGAAAGACAAGTAGTAGAATAATAATGTGTGTTTTGGAATACTGTTAGTCATTTCTTATATATATGCGATTTTACATGACATAGTGAACACCAGAAATGTTTGGTCGAAAACATTCCTTTGAGAAAAGACAGCTTTAAATCAAAAATTTATGAAGTAATGAATATAATTACACAACTGCTGCATAATATGAAATATGAAAATAGTTTGCATATTCTTCCTTCATGAATGAAAATGTTCCTGATTTTCAATATTCTGTGAGTTTTAGAATCCTTTCTACATTCCAGTTTCACTTTACAACATTACATAATTCCTGTTGCTTCGTATTTCAGTAGGGTTTCAGAATAAAAAAAAATATCACGATACCCTTTATTTTTTGTCTTAAAGTAATCTCTTTGTGGTTCATATTACTGATTCTTTGGTAATATTTTACTTCCTCTAATTCTTAGTATTTGCATCGACATTTCTATGATTTGTCTTCGATTGATTTCTGAAGCGTGAGGAACTTAACCAGTTATTTTTTTAAATATAATTTTTCAATTTAATCCTTTAAGGTATATCATTTTTTATATCCTCTTCCTCGCCTTGTTTTAATATATTTGTATATATTAGATGTTAATATATACGTTTTACAAACCATCACTTTGTTCGGTAAATATTTTTTCTATTTAAAACTTTAGGGTAAGTATATTTTCTTTCCTTTTCCTCACCGCGTTTTAATATATCTACATTTATATTTAACTTCTTCGGATAAAGAATAAATTCCGTTAGTGGTGGCTAATTTTGATTGCCCTAATATTTCTTGCGTTCTATGTTTTAAAATGTCTATGTTTTTAAACATTCATTAAAATTTGCTTCAAATCATTTTTGGAACGTTTAAGTAGCGAATCACATACAGAATATTATTCAGCCATCCTTCGTTTGCTTTCACTTACAATACAGACAAAAAGCTTCTATTTTGACAGAAAATAAGTACTTAGCTATAGAAATATCATACAACAGCATCATATTTTATTTTCCTCAATAAAACAACCACCTGCCTTTATTACTGATTTACAAATTCCTGGCATTCTTTCAATCCTTTCTCCGTTCCAGTATCACTTTACAACATTATATGCTTCATGCTGCTTCGCACGGTTTTCTTTTTAAGAATAAAAAAATATATCACGATAACCTTTAATTTTTTTTATTACTTAAAATTTACTGTATTTTATTGTAATTTTTATGTCATTCTCAATTTATGTTACTTGGGAAATCATTTTGAAGTAGTCCGTCATTTTCATTTTGTTATAAAATGCTCTGAGCTGCATAATCTTCACATACAATAGTAATATAAATGTCTGTTTATTTTGTCCATGATTCCTTGTCCTAAATACACTCATAGATAAACAATATACATTGCCTCGTTTTAATCATTCACGACTTTTCAAAAACTTCATTTGTATATTGATTAATTTTAGATTATGAAAGAAATTTTAAAAAAACGTGAATATCTGTGTAATTTAGAGGGACAATTCAAACCCCAGGCACATTTTTATCATCGTTAGCATCATCATTATCATCAAAGTACAAAAAAAATTGAATTAATTTAGGAAAAGAGACATTGCAATTCCATATATCAAGCGGAAATATATCTTTATGAGCTTCGTTAAGCTGATGCCGAATAGAATCACAAAAGGGAATGAATTCCCTAAGTGAGAATTTCCCAATTTGAATTTCATGATTACTAAACTGCAACAAGGAACTGAGCGTTTCCTCTGTGTCGTAAATCTAACAAATCATCAAAGATTTTTATAATTAACCAAATTAATTCATTGATGATCAATGGTTTTATTGAATCACGAGCTTCAATGAATAAGGAAATTAAACAGGCATATATGTGTGCATTTGTAACTTGTTTAAAAATGCAACATTCTCATGACCGCGATTAAAACGTACTTCTAAACTGTTAGTGTTCATGTAAATATTAATAAACCCATCGGTATTCATGTTTGTATAGTTCTCTTCTCACGTTGAGCGGCAACTGGATGAAGGAGAGAAGGGTGTTGTAATTTTGCAGATTAAATAAGATCGAGTAATATGGAAATCAATTTTTGAATCCCTCGCTTTTATCATCAAATACTGGCAATATGCAACTATCTTAGACAAGGCATCTTTGTCTATGTGCCGTGTCCCCTCAATGAACGACCATGGCTGTCCACAACCGCCTATTTTTGTAGCACTTACACGACGAAATTATGTGAATGGATGGCTAAATGACCTACTACCTCCCCATATTCGTTTTGCTTTCGAGTTGTCCAGTGAGTATCAAATGCTACAAGTCCTCCTACTTCAATAGGTGTCCTAGAAATTTCAGCTATCTCTTTCTAATTCCGAGTATAAATGTCCCTTTTGTTTCCATTTTATTTCAGAATTATTCATTGCTTATCCATTCTGTTCACCATATTCTCAGCATCCTTCTGTGGAACATCCTTGTTTCTCCCTGATTTCTCTTCATCTGAGATTTACTGGAATACAAGAAGTGTCAATATATGAATAATTATAACCGTATTGATATCTACCTATGCGAACTTTTCACTTATATTACTTATACGGTGATGTCGCTTTCATTAACCATTTCTGTGGATTTAATATAGCACACAGAACGTACAGGGTATCTAATGTATAATCGCTAGGAACGGGAAATCAGAGAGCCGTGTTCGAATTACAGTTGGGTTCATTGCATTCAGTTACTAGTATATCCCCTTAGGAAAGGTATTAAACCACACTTCCTGTGTGAGACTACCCACCTCTGCAACTCGTTGCACAAAGATATAGACCCCACGTCGTAGAATTTCTGTGCGGCGGATCGAGCGAGAGGCAGGCTCACAGGCAAAAGAAAAACACAACTACAAACTTGGGTAGGACGAAAAGAGGAGGGAGGGCGTGTGACCTTTTTGTGGATGATTAACTCTGGGCTGATTCTCGGCTGGCAAAAAAATATATATATCTTAGCTAACAATGTCCGGCTGCTAATGGGTCGCTCTTCGTTGTTACTTGCTCCGGCCTAAATCAACCTTCCTCGAACCTAAACTAAGTCTAACTGCCGTGACCCAAAGCGCTCCCGTATATATGCAGAATCCTCTTTCATCATTTCCGGACAAGGGACACCCACGAATAAACCCATAACTTTTTCATGACCATTTCTCCCTTTGAAGAAAGTGGACATAAAAATATTTCTTAGCCTAGCTGACTCCGATTCAGGGACATTAAATTCAGACCCTTTTAAGTTTTGACCAGAGCCGGTCTTTTTCCTATCTTCGTATTTTGACAAGTACTTAACACTCATCTACCCTTTTGGCCATATGTCCAAAACATGTTTTTATCTAGATTCCTAATCTAGTCATTGGGTCTTGAAGTTTGATACCCAGGTCAAATCTAACTAATCTTCTCGCACATATGTGTGCGCGTGCACGCACACACAGATGTGGGGGTGTATATATACACACACACAGATGTGCGGGCGCACACACACACGCGTGCGCATATATCCAACTCATAGTGTCACACCTGCAACCCCCTACTATGGGTTAAATAGTAGGACTTGTATCTAGATAAAATCATTGTTACTCTCAAAGAAGTGTTAATGTAATATTCAGACACAGAGGAAAGAATTATTCTTGCAATCCAAAATATATTTCGGCTTTAAATAACCCACAACGGATTGATAATCCTTAAGATAAACAAATGTAGTACAACACACACGCGTACGAGTACACACACGCACACATACACTTCTTTTGTTTTACTATGTCTGCATGTATGTGTTTTACTCTATGTGTGCATATATACGAAGGTAAGTAAAATATTATCAGCGCTTTCGCCATGACATATCTTTAGACAAGAAGGCGGATGATTTTTCACTTTCCCTTGTATACATGTTGATGTGTGTGTTTGTTTGTTAGAAAGAGAACATATAATTCTTCCAATGATTTTTAATTGATAGTGCTTTTCCAAGCGTAGCTTAGATGTGGCACAAGGCCGAAAGTATGGGGCATCCAGTGAGGATCGAACTCACTACTCAGTCGTAATTGTTCTAGCGAGACAAGCTTGCTAAACATTACACCACCACGGCGTGCCGTGAGTTTTAATTCATATATGCTTTATTTCGGACACATTTGCTAATGTTACGTTAGTTTTAGAATACTTCACGTCCACTTGAAAAAAACAAAACAAAAAAAACCGGAGCATCAAAAGCCAAAACGATGATTTAAGAACATCAGGATAATATTTGTTGTAGAGAAATGAGTGGATTCCTAATGCTGTTTCTGAAGACAGGCTAGGATTAATTTTCTTTATACGACACAATCTATCTCGCATCTCGCTTGTAACATCGCCAGACTATATAACGCTTAATAAATAACCCAATGTACGCCAAATAAACACACACACACACACACACGCACACAAACAGTATTACTTGTTCTGATAAAACTTGTGATTCTCCTTTTATAAAAACCTCCTTCCCAGTACAGATGTATAAACGATTCTGATAAAACTTCGTTCATAAAACAATTCAAAGTCAGCAATATAAATTTTTTACTTCTATATTTTCTTTCTTACATTTTCTTTAAAAACAGAACAATAACTAAAAAATCATTATGTATACTTTTCTTTGTACTAATACTCGTCTTTGTTACTTTTCTTTCAAAACATTTGAGCCGTGGATCCACCATCCTTCCTCACTGGTTTCAAACACTTCATATGTTTAGGACTACAGACTTCTTCCCAGAAAATGTTACATAAACATGTTGCTTTCATATATAACTTGGCTCATCTTCCATTTAAATTTCTGACAGCCACTAGAACGTCGTAAGCACTACAATATGCTATGGGTCCCAAGTTCGCTCTTTGTTACTGATTAATGCTACCCACATACTAATGTCGATATTTGTACTTATTGAGCAAAGTGTGGGAGTAGATTCCTTTCTTTTCTTATTCCTCTTTGTTAATCTATTTTGACTTCAGTCCTGAAAGGTCGGTGTACACACACTGCCCCCATCAATGGCCAGCCACAGCAAATATTAAATTGTCATCAATACAACTTTTGGGTGTTCCCAATTACTTATTTTTATGGTAAGGTCGGTTTCGCATGTGTACTCTCTGTTGCAATCCCATGGTATATTGTACACGCAGTTCCTGGTAATGTTTTATTCCAGTGAGGTTTTGATTTTGGGGATATGTTTTCGTTACGTGGGAGCGCTTTTAAATATTTTCTAGATATTGAACCGACCACGTTTTCCTTTTATCTCGTTCACTATACATCAGATGTATAAACGACAGGCTATGCTAAGGTTGCCTGTGACTGCTGCTGATATGTTCATAGAATATTACGAACAATACATTCTGTAGGCTATTGACGTCTGTAAAGTAGTCAGGTGTGACAAGCAGTGATAGTAGGGTGTAGTCAAAGAGCTTTTAAGGCATTCTTTTTCAATCTGGAATAACAAAGTTTTGTAGGTAAGCTTATTAAATATTTCGTAATAATATGCTAAAATTACAATAAGCTAAGAAAATTATAATTGTCTCTTCTAAAATCTCTCAACATTTCAGGAATTTCCCTCTTGTGTGTACGTATATATATATATATATATATATATATATATATATATATATATATATATATATATATTGCCATCCACAGACTGCTTCGCTGTATCACAGCTCATCAGTGTGATAGACATCTGATTGCACTGTCTTGAGGCATATTAAGATTGTGCGCGCTTATGAATTAAGTAAATTTCTTAGAAAGTTATTCCGAGCATCATTTGACAATGGAACGATATTCTGGATTTTAAGTTTTATTTTTATAATTAAATTCACAATTTCTGTGTAGCGTTTAAAAATCATATTTTTAAAAAAGAAAATAATTATAATATATATATATAATATATTATAATAATATTTTTAGTTTTTAAAAATATGATTCCTCCGCTACATAAGAGTTCTCATGTTTCAAAAGCGAGAGCCGAGACCCCTAACATAATTTTTTAAGTTATGAAGAGTTAAGGCGTCTGGACCCGCTTCCTTGTCAAGCGAGAATTTAAAGCGGGTCCAGACGCCTTAACTCTTCATAACTTAAAAAATTATGTTAGGGGTCTCGGCTCTCGCTTTTGAAACATGAGAACTCTTATGTAGCGGAGGAATCATATTTTTAAAAACTAAAAATATTATTATAATATAAGCTCTACTTCTGTATGGAGCACTGTCCTTTTGAAAATAAAGCTAAATATTAAGGAACACCGGATTATCTACCTAACGTGTTCTTTCCTATTTCACTGCACACCTGCATACATATATATATATATATATATATATATATATATATATATATATATATATATATATATATATATATATATATGTATATATATATATACATATATATATATGGGTAATGATCCGTTGGTATACAATCCAATTGAATCCTATTAATATAATATAATACCTGTTTTTCAAGTAATCCTTTACTAATTACAACAGAGGTTAATATTCTAATATGATTCAGGTCACGACCATAATTTATATCACATCCTTCTAAACGCCACGTCTAGAAACTACTAACCTCTCTACCTTCTGGTTTCTCACTTCTTCCTCTCCTTATTTTCTTTCTTCCTATTTCTTCTGCTTTTTCCCCACTTTGCTTTCTTTCTTTCTTTGCCTCTATCTGCCTTTTAAAATTCGTTTTAAACCATTTTATTTTATTTTTCTTGTTAACATGACCGGTTTCAAAATCCTTGCAAATTATCTATTTATAAACAGGGATCATAACTTTCATCAACGGGTTCGAGGTTAATGTATTTTATTAAAAATTGTTTGCGAGAGTGATTCTTGCCATTTATATTATTAACTTCACTATCTGTTTTTTTGTATGAATGATTCATGTAATGGAAACTGAACTGCAGCACATACTTGATATATATATATATATATATATATATATATATATATATATATATATCGGTTTTGTAGTGCCACTTTTCTCCAGTACAAGAACGCACATTTTTCAAATTTAAAAAAATTCAACCTCAGCGTTGTGTCTGCAGCGCTCCAAAATTATTCTTACATTTAACAATATCTCATTACTAAAAAAGCACTCTTTCGGACCGCAATATCTTTCGATGTCGCATTACTATTCGGAGTTTAACAAAAACACACTAATATGTCTACCTGAGGATGGTCGTTCGAAACGACTGAAAGCCGGCTCGTACAAAAAATAAGACCAGATAAACCCGGAATTTATGAACAAGGATCACACCATTCATTAACAGATTCGAAGTTGGTTGTAATTTATTATTAAATATTGTTTGTGAGAGTGATTCTCGCCATATAACTAGCTTCAGTATTTGTTTTTCGTTTGAATGATTTACGTTACATATATATATATATATATATATATATATATATATATATATATATATATATATATATATCACTGTCAGTCACTGTATGTTTATCTAAACCTAAAAATAAACACGCTAAAATTCACCTTCATCCCTGCCGTGCGTCAATGGCTTACTGGGAGAAGTTCCGACTGACGCAAATTTAGCTAGAGGCAACCGGACGTCTATCCACACTGATGAGCGGTGAAACAGCGAAACAGTCTGTCTGTGGATGACAAAATATATATATATATATAATAAATAAAGCTCAAACACTAATATTCCATGGTTATAAATTAAATAAATTATAACCATGGAATATTAGTGTTTGTGCCTTTTTTATTATATTCTTACTCTGCACTGGTCATTGAGTTTAACCTGGATTCTATCCTCTTGGGAATTCATATATATATATATATATATATATATATATATATATATATATATATATATATACATATATATATATATATATATATATATATATATATATATTTGTATATTTTATATATATATATATATATATATATATATATATATATTAAAAAGAAGAGAGGTACCGCAAACTTTTTGGGTTGAAATGTGGGTTTTTTAAAAAAATATTATTCTTTATTTTTCATAGTTTTACAACACGTGTTTCTGGTCTTACGACCGTCTTCAGGTAAAGGGTGGAGATTTCCACATATTATTAAAAATAATTATTAAAAATAATTAATTTTTTTCCTTTATGCTTTTCAATGTTACATCTTCTCTATATGAGACATTCTCTGTTTTTTTTTTTTTTTTTTTTTGTTTTTTTTTTAAAGAAAGACATTGGAATGACCAACACAAAAACAGAGAATGTCTCATATAGAGAAGATGTAACATTGAAAAGCATAAAGGAAAAAAATTAATTATTTTTAATAATTATTTTTAATAATATGTGGAAATCTCCACCCTTTACCTGAAGACGGTCGTAAGACCAGAAACACGTGTTGTAAAACTATGAAAAATAAAGAATAATATTTTTTTAAAAAACCCACATTTCAACCCAAAAAGTTTGCGGTACCTCTCTTCTTTTTAATATACACACTTTTCTCTCGTTGGAACCATTATAACCTCTTCATTTCATTTTATATATATATATATAGAGAGAGAGAGAGATAGATAGATAGATATTGACCACTAATATTATCTACATATATATATATATATATTATTGACTAGTATACATATGTATATATATATATATATATATATATATATATATATATATATTTATATATATATATATATATATATATATATATGAAACCAAAACTATTCTTATATCTGTGAGGAAAATATACTTGTTTTAAATATTGATGCAATCATTGAAACCAAATTCATCGTTGTTGCAACAGATTCCTTAGGGGTTTTAGCTGTACACCTCATTGTTACACTCAATATTTCCGTGTATATCATCAGTTTTCCTGAACTCTTGAGCTGCATGTTGTACCCCGACGTTTCGGGAGCTGGTCTGCAATGCTTTTAAGAAATCACGACCTTTCTCAGTCCGGGGACGGAATCTGACGTGCTGTTAGACAACCTCTCACATGTCATCGATATAACCATCTGAAACGCAGCCGTCAAATTCCTAAAATCTTTGCTTTGAATTTCCTCCGATTTCAATTACCAGTGAGGATCAGCATTAAAATGACAATTAAAAATACTCAAGGACAATCTATTAAGAGCATTAGCAAGTCCTCTTCGTAATTTACTCTTAGCAGCATCTGTGTTGAGTGTTCTGGAATTCTGTTGGCAAACTATCTTTTCATACAGGAAGAAAATAAATGAAACATTAATATTGTGTCACCAAAAGCGATACCATTTTAATTGATTCTATTTATCTGTTTTTAGCTTCAGAATATATTTAAGTATCGTCTACGTTTTCATGGGTAACAAATGTAATTAATCAATCATGTTAATTTGTTGCTTTGGGTAAAAGACAATATGGTGAAGAATATATTTTCCTGTGTTTTTATATTTGTCATTACTTTTCCCAAAGGCAAATCGAACTGCTTACCACATCGACCTAAAATAAACAGAACAATTTAGTAGTTATATTTGTCTTTTGCGTGAAGAATCGTGTCTAAAATGTCTTCCAAAATATAATGTAAAAAATGTACAGATTCATTTGTTGTTATTGGGAATTAATATCTTCCTTTCTTCTCTTTTTTCAAACTATAAGAATAGCAGCAGCAACAACAACAGCACCAGAAGCAGTCGCAGCGACAGCATCAGCAGCAGCAGATGCAGAAGCAGCAGCAGCGCCAAGAGCAGCACTAAAAACAGCAGCAACATAACTACGCAATCGTTCGATTCAGGAGAATTAATAAAAAAAAAACCTTTCCTGGAATAATTTCTAAATCTAAAGTCGTAAATAACTTTGTACTATTTTGTCCATTTGAAACATGGAAAAGTTCGAGTCGATGACTTTAAGTATAGCACCATTAAAACTGGGCTAAGCAGATGACATTCTTTTATACTTTGTCTTAGCGGGGAGATGTACAAAGATTGATGGACTTTGCAAGCTAAGGGCCCTCAATACTGTTCCCAATGGAAAGGGACGGAAGGGCCTTATTGTAGATCAAGGGTCGAATTACGGATTCAAGACTTTTTATCTTTACATTATTTGCACTGCAGTGAATAACAGGATTCTATTCCTATAGTCCATGTTACAAAAGAATTACCTGCCATAAACTTCATAAAGCGCCAAAATCATCAGTGGTGATATAGAAATACATCAGGAGATGATTTGTATAATAATTCAGAACAACAATTATCGAATGAGCAGAAATATAATAGTTGAGTACAATAGTCGGACAATTATCATATTCTGTCTACTTTAAGTCAGGAGCTGGAAGATAAATATTCTGATCTGCGGTTTATATAAACTCAGCACTGTATTCAGAAATAATCCCAATACTGAGACAATTCTCCTGAACTAATCTCCATCTGACGAGAACATCAACAAGAGTTGCGTATATTCCATTCAGTGTAGTTCTGACACGGAATAGACGGCTCCGAAATGTATGGCTTGACGAATTTGGGAAAGACAATGAGATCACGCATAGCTGATCATTGTTGAAGAAAAGTGACTTTATTAACTCTTGTGGAGCGAGATATTAGCATAACAAAGAACAATCGAGCACGACTAAACAGATCGGTGCATATATTATCATCGTCAGTAAGCTGAATAAAGAAATGAACACAATTTGGAAGACTTTGTGTAAGAAAGAAGATTTGATCTGGTAATAATAAAACCAATCTGTTATCCATTTATCTAGGATTCTCTTGTCCGGTTGAAGAATGGCATAAGAGGCTTTAAATTAAAGGCTCCGATTTTCAACCTCAAATTTGCGTTTTTATGTATTACAGCATCGGTTAACCTAATTGCGTTACCTGTCGGTCTCGTCTTCTATACCGGCGAAGTGGAACAGATGGGTGATAGCATTAAGACAAATTACAAGATATGTGATATTATATTGAAGGGAGAGTAAAATATAAAAGAAACAAAATAAATCAATATGCTTGTATTGAATAAAGCATAGGATTCAATACGCCAATTAATAAGAAGGTACAACTGCCAACTAGACTGTCCTAGTTCCACATGTCATGCCTCTTACGAATGTCTTAGGAATTTTCCTTTATCTTAACTCTCCCTGTTTTTGTTCACCACTGCTGTAGCTTGGTATAGAACTCACAGCTGTTTGGCTCCAGTCACTGAATCTGACCAACGTCTTTATCCACTGGGCTATGTCTTCTCTAGGATATCTGTGCATATATTTTTGTGACTTATAAACCTAATGTCTCAGCAACCATTTTTAACAGTGCTCATATTGCAATTTTTATTATTATTAACCTTTTTTACCAGAGCTTATAATCCAATCTACCCCGGTGGAAGAAATAAATGGTTCGAATCGAAATTCCAATCACCTGTAAAACGTAGTGAATATGGCAATGAAGATGAGGATAACAGTCCGAATAATGTAAATAATTCAAGTAATCACAATACCTCATCTCAGATATATAGACAGAAATCAAAAGAAATCATTATGTATGGATTGAATAAAGCCTATGATTCAAAACTTCTAGATGCTTGCTACTTACTTAGAAGGTACAACTGCCAATATTATAATAACAATAAGGATAATGACACGCGTCCTAACAAATCAGTGTGTGATAAAATAGATTCACATTTAATTAATAAGACAAAATAGATTTTGTCTCTGTTAAATTTTCAATAAAGACAATTTAATAATTAATACTGTTCAGTGAAATACTTTTTTCCGATCTCACAATCTTTGGTAACAAAGAAAAGAATATTGAACTGTTACGTGACACCAGTCCTTCTTTGGGGCAGTGAATGTTGGACGATTTCCTCAAAGATGAAGAAGAGACTCAAGGTGACAGAGAAGGTGGTTCTACAGAAGGATGCTAATGATATCATGGAACAAGCGTGTGAGCAACAATGAGATCTTAGAGAGATTGCAAACAAGGAAGAGGCTTATACTTAATATCAAGAATAGGCAGCTGAAGTTTCTGGGACACATAATGAGGGAAGAGGGCTTGGAGAATCTTATACTCACGGGTCGAATAGAGGGAAAGAGAGACAAGGGAAAACAACGCATGACATGGTCTGGAGGAGGAAGCAGAGGGCAGGAAATTGTTGAGAGCTGCAAGTGATAGAGGGAGATGGAGAGCCATGATCAGCTACGCCCTGAAATGACATCGCACATAAAAAGAAAGAAATATTTTCTTATTTTAAATTAGTATCATCTCAAATGTTTTAAAGAAATAATTGTTAAAGAAAGAATTATGTAAGGGAAAACATAACGATCTTTGCTCCTTCTCATGAGGAATCAATGCTTTTTATGTTGATACATTAAGTATGTTTATCCAGTAGTAAGGCTCTCTATATATGCATTGATTCGCGTATAGTAAATATACAAAGCCTCACTAATTCTATGTACAATGACGCGGTTGAGGATGATTTAGCAAATAAATAATGAGATTTTAATACATGCGAAACTTTTTTTCTTTTCTGAAAAGAAATCTCGTCTCACCTTGCTAGTATATATACTGTAAAGAAGAATCTGGACACTAAGATATTTTTATAAACTTAGACATGTTTATGTACCTTTATGTCCCCACCTACACATTTCTCCACCTGGATATTTATGGACCTTCTCTTGTACTTTGACTGCATCCCTAATTCTTAAAAACACAGTCGCCATTATTTGCATATATTTCTATTCAACCACCGACATTCTTTCGACACGATTTGTTTTACTCCTGCAGTGTTTTAGCCATTCTTCATTTTCATTCGTTCTAGGAACCAATTCTGGCCGTCTACTTGAAGACAAAGAATTCTTGTCTCTAAAAATTCTTCTATTTCGATCTTGCTTCTCTTCCGCGTAGATTGGGCCAATAAAGAATGGAATCAACAAATAAACATGATTCGGATTTTGGCAAAGCGAAAAAACAAATCGTTACTCTCATTGCGAATGCATTTTCTCAACAAAAAGTGTTTCGATGTTCATTGAATTGTTAGGGAGAATTTTTTAAAAAGTTTCTCTTCATTGCAATACTTCTCTCAGTCTCTACGGCACTTAAATGCATTGCATCATGGAGCATATGTTAAATATTTACAAGGGAGAAATAACAAATTCATTTTCAAGAAGGGAAAATAGTTATTTCATGCAAAATGTCGAGTAAAGTGCGTTTATCGAAAAGATTTCTCTTTCTCTGACAATGTAAATAGATGAAGCTTCCTAGAAAACATTACACTGTAGCGATTACTACTATGTTTGACACGCCTACATTTTTCTCAACTGTGATTGGTCAAATAATAAATACTAACTATCACAGGACAATTTACTGATCGCATTCACCACACTGAATTTTCCCTACTGTTAATTCACAAAAATACTTTTGTTACAAAATCACCGATTGGGTAATTTTTCATTCAATCAGACACTTTTTGTTCGCTGTCGAAAATTCTCCCGCCATTGTCCTGGGAGCCTACCCATGGTCATTTAAACCGGAATTCGTTCCAAAAATAGACAGTAGAAGCAGAACTCAGTAGAACTCAGCAACTCACACGCGTCTACACAGACTATTCATTCTACTCACTGCACACACGCACGCACACAGAACTGAAATATCATTCACCATCAGTTCTATGTAACAAGCCAAATTGCAACAGCTCTGTCAGTTATATATAATCCACAACTGATTTATTGCATGTTCTTCTGAAAACATCATTCTATCTAATGCAGAACTTTGAACATTCTTTCAAAAAACTTGTTTATTTACATTTAATCTTTCAGCTAACAGACAAAGGGAAACAACTTCTCCTATCTTATTGTTTCACACATTACAGAAAATGTTTTGTATTTGTTGATTTTAATATATATTTTATCGTTGAAACAAAAATCGGTTTTCCATTGTTTTTCCTTGATACAAAAATGTATAATTGTTAAATGCTATTCAACACGCAGCCACATCAACCTTTTCAACACAACCAGCATTTACAACACCATCAACTTCAACGACAGAATTGCATTCTGGGTTTGTTTTATGGAACCTGAAACAGTGTCGATTAGAAAGTAGCTCGATAAAAAAAACATAAAGACACGTAGAGTAGAAGACATTATCAGCAGATAATATCAAAAGGGATTTTTAGATTCAACATAGACAATTCTCACTCATTTAGCAATATATCATAAAAAGGTTCTTGTGCGTGTGCCCGACTTGTGCAGTTAGAGATGCGTGTTAAATTGGGCTGAAGCGAGTACGTATCTACGGCCGTGCAATTACGGTTAAGACAAGAGAAAACATTTAAAAATGGAGGATAATTAAAGAATGGATTAAATAGAATCTTGATTTTGATCTTGTATTATTTTAAAGGCTGAAGAAAAGAATAAATCAAAATTATCAACAGGCTTATCAATATAATTGTTGCCATCCGAAACAAACTGCATGAATACTCATCGACTAAACCAGATCCCTATGATGATGAAGATATATATATATATATATATATATATATATATATATATATATATATATATATATATATATATATTATGAAATGGACAAAGTCCGACAATTATTTTAAGACAAAAAAACAATTCACTCTCTTAAATTTAAAAAAAATCAACCTTAGCGTTGCGTTGCGACTGCACTCTCCAAAATGTTTGCAATATGAGCACTGGTAAAAAATGGTTGCTGAAAACATTAAGTTTATAATACCCAGAAATTCATACTCAGATGTCCTCAGTGAATAAAGGCGTTGGTTAGATCCAGCGACAGACCCAAAGAGTGTGTGTTCAATACCCAGTTAAGGCAGTGGAGAACTTTCAGAGGGAAAATTCGCATCCATCAAACATGGCACGTGGAACTAGAACAGTCTCAGTGATCGAAATAAAGGGTTCAGTTCTAAATTCCAACCACCTGAAGAAGGCCGGAGCGTACAAACGTTGTGACAAATATGGCGACAAAGATGAGGACAATAGTCCGACTAATGTAAATACTATACATAATACCTCATCTCAGAAATATAGACAGACACCAACGAATTTATTACCTTGGAACACACGCACGCACGCACACACACAGACAAACACACATACACACATATATATATATTCGGTCATCTTCAATGAAACTTATATATATATATATATATATAATTTTGTAATTCGACAGCAATCCCTATTTTATAGAAGTTTCATTGAAGATGACTGAAATGGCACAGCGATTAAATTTTTTAATTATTTTGTGGTACGTTCGTAGAAGTATTTTATTTTCAGGACATAGAGTGTGTAAAAACTGTCCAAATGTTTTTAGATTGTGGGTACTTTCAACTAATCTATTATCAAGAATTCTTTTTTGTATTTAACTGATTATGTAGATATTTATATTAAAATATACGACCTGGTAGGTCTCTCTGTGTGTTTAAATGGGTCCTAATGATCAGAGAAATGCAAAGTAAGTCTTCTTGATAAGCATGTAGTGGTATAACCCATGTAATTATTATTCATGAAATATTTTTTTGTCGAGAAGGCAGTTCCGTAAGGGTCATGCGAATACATAAATAAGGATGGTTCTCTATAGTTTAGATCTTGAGGGTGAGTTGTTATTGTTGATAGTGAGGTTGGCTGTTTTAATATTTTTATAATATATAATTGACTTAATCCTGTTTCATTAGGCATACGACTATTCCTATGAAGAAGACTTACTTTCCATTTCTTGGATCACAATTCCATTAGGACCCTAATATATACAACAAACAACGACCTGGCAATCTCTGTTCGCGACATAATTGTGGAAAATACGACCATAGTAGACTCCACATGCAAAAGTATGAAGCCAATTTTCAATAATATCAGCTATTAGTATAGCCACGACCTGCTGACCATGTTCGGAAATTAAGAAATCATTATATATATATATATATATATATATATATATATATATATATATATAGATAGATAGATAGATAGATAGATAGATAGATAGATAGATAGATATTCAGTTAAATAAAAACAACCCAATGGTTAAGAGATTAAATCAAAGTATTCGGATCCACAGATCATTTCTACAGTATATATATATATATATATATATATATGTGTGTGTGTGTGTGTGTGTGTGTGTGTGTGTGTGTGTGTGTATGTGTGTGTGTGTGTGTGTGTATATATATTTATATATCTTAATCGCAGTGCCTTGTCTGTCGTCCTCAATGGAACATAATTCTATAAACAACAGCCACCTGCTCTAATGCAAAGCTCTTCAGTAAAATGAATGGAGCACTTTGACTGATTGGCATTTGTTTACATTTGAAATAACAATATGCTAGATTTAGTTGAGTAACTCTACCGAGTGAAGATAGCTCTGGCTGACGCCAAATTAGTTGTGTTTCAATCCTGGCTTGACACATTCGGAAGTCTAGTCGCACTGAGGAGCTGTGATACATCGAAACAGTACTGTCTGTGAATGACATATATATATATATATGTATATATATATATATATATATATATATATATATATATATATATATATATATATATATGTGTGTGTGGGGACAGGCAGAGAGACAGAGAGACAGAGATAGATTATTATTCCCATGATCTGTAACAAGGGGATCACCTTTCATTTAGAAAAAAGTATATAAATTATCACTGCGATTAAAATTTTAGGTATCTTTTCGCCGACACATCTTCAGAAAAATAATATCGTCGGCAAATAAAACTAAGTAACTGAAAAGAATTTTTTTTTAACAAATTGGAGTTATGATATGCCAAAACTAGAGAAGGGAACAAAATCCTCTCCCCCCAAAAAACACCATTTTCAACGAGGAGCGAATGATTGGTTGTGAGATCTAGAAGTAATATAACAGACACACACATGCTTATCCTGAATGTGAAATCTCACATTTTCTGCGTTGCCAAAATTCAATCCAAATCCACACGTTTATATATAAATGCATTATCAACATAGATGAAGTTAAATTTGTAAAGATCGACATAAGGTTAGATTAAGGGGAAACATCTATTTATCTATCCATCTATCTCTGCCTGTTTCTATCTATCCGTTTATCTATATTCTTATGTTTCTCAATCTACAATTATCTATCTATCTATCTATCTTCTAATCTCTCAATCTGCTCTTATTTATCTATCTCTCTATCTATCTATCTATGTTCCAATCTCTATCTATCTATCTATCTATCTATCTATATATATATATATATATATATATATATATATATATATATATATATATGATCTAATCTCTCTCAGTCTGCTCTTATCTATCTATTTATCTATGTTCTAATCTCTCTCAATCTGCTCTTATCTATCTATCTATCTGTCTGTCTGTCTGTCTGATTAATTAGTAAATTCATTAATTCTCATAGTGATTTTCTAACCGTACCTTAGATAAAGTACAAGGCCGAAAGTTTGGAACTCCCAATGAGGATTCAACTCCCTTCACAATCGTAATTGTTCAACTGTAATAAGTTTTCTCATCATTACAGCACGTCGACGTGCCCCACCTAGTAATTATTGTGAAAAATAATCTCAAAATCTTCGTTCGGTTTGTAAAATCTTCCACTGAAAGTAATAAAATCATGCACATCTTGTTTACAGAACCTATGAAGATAGTAAGGAATACTTATTTCTGTATGATATTGTATGTAGTTTTCTCTATTTCTAGCTTGGTTCGTTCCTGTGTATGTCTTACACGTTCGCCGCCCGATATCATGATTCAGAACTCATCTCTTTAAGAAACAGGCAGCCTTTATTTGTTTTATGAAGGTCTGCAAAAGGATTCACGTCATTTTACATTCATCTCTCTTTCGATAGACATCATCGTTTTCAAAGAAATTGCTTTCGCACTGCTCGAATTAATGTAAATCATTTCAATCTCATGAAGAAAAATACACATGACTCGGTCAGTTTGGTTAAAACCCTATTTCTCGTCAGAGCTAAGTTTAATATTTCCCCCACTCCGAGTTCATCATTTGGGTCAGAATTCTTTCCTGGATTTCATTTGCGCATCTGTCAGTTGGGTATTTCTTTCCTTTGCATTCATTTCTCTCCCTTTTTGCTAATGGTTTTATTTGTATCTTCGACAGAACATATAAATCCGTTTATTTAATTACAACTAAACGACACATTTCAAAATCAAACGGAATTGACTTCATGCCTTTTCAATCTCCTATCTCGACGTCTTCAATATATAAATAGTCAACACTTTTCACTGCAAAACGGAATATTTATGTCGTTACGTTGTTAAAAAGAAGTAAAGATTCTCTCTCTCATTTTTATTTTATTATGCGTTTAGCGCATGATATAAATTCGATAAAAACTAACATCCAATAATGGACAAATCATATTAGAAAATATTATATATTTTATTGTCCTCATATTTAATTCCTGGTTTTGCTCCTCGGCCGAAATATTTTTTTATGAAATATAGACGGTAAGTATCTAGTCGTTAAGTAATATTTAACTCAAATTATTTACATTATTCGGACTATTGTCATCATCTTTGTTGCCATATTTATCACAAGGTTTACGCTCCGGCCTTCTTCAGGTGGTTGCAATGTCGAACTGAACCCTTTTTTTCGCTTGTTGGGGTGATGGACGTCAGTTATCAGTTATCTCTTGTTAATTCCCCTCTAACTAACTCACAGTTGATAAAGGCGTTGGTTAGATCCAGTGATATGACCCAAAGAGTTGTGAGTTCAATAACTGGTTAAGGCAGTGGAGAACGTGGACAAGGGAATTAACAGGAGATGACTGATAACTTACATCCATTAGACATGACAAGTGGAACTAGAACAGTCTAACCTAACTAGCGAAATAAAGGGTTCAGTTCGACATTCCAACCACCTGAAGAAGGCCGGAGCGTGCATCGGCCGAAACCTTGTAATAAATATGGCAACAAAGATGATGAAAATAGTCCGAATAATGTAAATAGAAGAGGGATGCTACATTTGACAATACTTAACTCAGATTAGTGAATACCTACATTAGATAAATAGTTATATAAAGATTTATATATCTCATAAAATGATAAATCTGCTATAAAATCTGGTATAAAATCTGGTAAAAATTACGATGTTTATGTTTGTGCTGTGAAATAGTGTGGATTTGTTTAAAAACTATTCGTGATCAATAAAACTTCAATTGGGTTTTCCTATCTTTTTCTAGTTGTAATAATTTGAGAGTTGCTTCCGACCTCAATGACAAATAAAATCGGAACTTTATTTCGAAATAGGTGTCAAGTCGTACATGCAGTAATACCATTATAACAGTGAAATAATGTGTTTGGCGCTATTTAATCCCTGTATATAATTCACCGATCCATAAAATATTATTTAGAATCAGAATCAGGAGATTCTTTATACAATCTGGAATATGGAGCGAATAACGGGCTTATATACACAGCCGCATTAGTCTAGACAATACTCGCTAGTCTAAGATTGCAACCATTGTGAGAGAATAAAAACTCTGGATTCCAAAGTATGGAGAAAACAGCAGGAAAACGCCATACTATCTTTCACGAGAAGTCTTGTCATTCCATCGATAATAATGAAAAAGCTATCTATGGAGATCCATGATTGTCGACGGTCTTAAATGACAGGGCGTTAAAAACCGAATTAATTTACTGAAACCTTTTGAAGATTGCTGACCTGCAAACGCGTCGTATTAAAATGTTTATTGACAAGAAAATAATAATCGTTATTAAAAAGATGTAATATAAAGTGTGTCCATAAAGTTCGTGTGCACTTTAAAAAATAATAACTTTATTTGTATTTGCGATAG
Organism: Acanthosepion esculentum; assembly: GCA_964036315.1. Classification (NCBI taxonomy): domain Eukaryota; kingdom Metazoa; phylum Mollusca; class Cephalopoda; order Sepiida; family Sepiidae; genus Acanthosepion; species Acanthosepion esculentum. The sequence continues at coordinate 124,103,084 of OZ038485.1, read as the reverse complement.
AAATAATTTGTAAAAAGTATCAGAAAGAAGTAAATAGATATTTTTTAAGGTTTTATTGAAATTTTATTTAAGTTTCCACATGTCATCCATCATTAGCAATACAAAGGGTAATACGATTTTGCAGTTCACGGAAAACATTTACCAACTGATTTACAGTAATGTCTGAAATCACATTAGTTATTTTAGCTATACTTAAAACTAAGTACGTTAAACTTTGTAACATTTTTTACAGATTATTTCTATCGCAAATACAAATAAAGTTATAATTTTTTAAGTGCACACGAACTTTATGGACACCCTGTATTTCAGAATTTGAAATTTAATCGATATCCCGTCCTTGTTAATAGCCAAGACAATCAGCTTTCATAGTCTCGCTTAAAGGAGAAGCTTGGAGCAACACGATCTTCCTTTTTGCCTCTCACCTACAAGTACTTTCTTATATATGCGAGTGCTACACTGTATATTAATCTGTCTTCATAGGGAGATGATAATATGTGCTTTTCGTTTGAGAGCCTTTGTACTGTTGCATCAACATACATTACTGTGAGCCATTACGAATGTCTGAACTGTCTTCAAGGGAATTCTGCGAGTCATCTTATAGAGAAAGTACCATTATTCACTTATACGACTCGACCTAGGATTCCACTTTGGTATACCATCTCATTGTAAAGAATAGAATTCAATTTGACGCTAAAGCCGGGAGTTTCTCGGAGGAACGATTTTTACGACAAGCGCACACTTCATGCTGAAAAAGAAAATTGAAGTCAGGTAATGAGAGCAACCATTTTCAAGCGACTTTCTCCCCTGAGTGTTCTTTTCGTCTTACAGCGGAACGAATAGCGGTGCATTCTGGCCTTGCGCTTAGGAAGATGGGAAATGGAATTGTTGAAGCGAATTCTAATTCTGATTGAAGCTGCTGAGGTTCAATTCACACTATGCACTTGGGTGAGCCGTGCATCCACCTCTCGTCTTTATTTCGGTGTTAGGTATTAATCCCTTCTGCCAATCTAAGCTATGGAAAAATAGCAGGACAGGTAGAGCACTTCAGTCCTTTAAGGTAGTAAATCTAAGGAAAAATATACATAATATACAGCCGTGACTGGAGAATGCATACACAGTTTACACTGTACAGAATTTACATTAGACGGACTGTTGTCCTCATCTTTGTCGCATATTTGTCACAACGTTTCAGCCGTTGTACGCTCCGGCCTTCTTCAGGTGGTTGGAATTTCGAACCGAACCCTTTATTTCGATCACTGGGGTAGACTGTTCTAGTTCCACGAGCAATGTTAGATAGATGTCAGTTATCAGTTATCTCCTGCTAATTTTCCCTCTGAAAGTTCTCCACTGCCTGAACCGGGTATTGAACTCACACTCTTTGGGTCTGTCACTGGATCTAACCAACGCCTTTATCCACTGTGCCATGTACCTTGAGGACATCTGGGTATGAATTTCTGAGTATTATAAACCTAATTTTTCAGCAACCATTTTTTAACAGTACTCATATTGCAATTTTTGCTGTTATCATTTCATGTTTTTACCAGATCTCATATTGCAACTTTTTGTTATCATTGCTTTTCTCTGGCACTCCTTATTACTGGTTCCCATATTGTATTTATTTCTATGCTTGGCCAACTCAGGAAATTTTTGTGGCCTAGCATATGTGCTGATTCCTTAAGTTTACGAATTTTCCAATGGTGTTCCCTGTCTATGATCTCAACCTGATCCCACAGGGGACGGTTGATCTCCCTTCTCTCGACATATGTGGTCAGCCACGCCTGATTTTTCTACTTCCCCTCGCGTTACAGCTTCCTGGTGCGGAAAGGAATATAAAGGAGAAACAGGCCGCCCCCTCAAGGTAAGGCTTCAAGAACATAGGAACATCGTCGTAGAGAAAAGGAAATTTCATCATTGCAAAAAAACAAAGTTTACTTGACAATTATTAGTGGGTAGTAAATTCGATCTTTACCGGGTGGTTAACACCGAGGGGTGATAGTCGCTTTCAGATTTGAACATAATTTCCTTTCCTCTCGATCTCACTATATATATATATATATATATATATATATATATATATATATATATATATATATATATATAAGTGAACATGTAAGTCAACACTCAGAGGCGACAGGCTGTTTCATGCTAGACGCAATGGTCAAGCCGCGAGTGCATGAAACAGCCTGTCGCCTCTGAGTGTTGACTTACATGTTCACTTATATATATATATATATATATATATATATATATATATATATATATATATATAAATATATATATATACATATATATATATATATATATATATATATATATATATATATATATATATATATATATATATACATACGAGGGTCATTCAATAAATAAGGTGAATGTTTCGGTATAAGGACTTCTAATACAGATAGAAGCTTACTTTTTTTTTCAACGTAGTCTCCCAGCACTTTTCCCATCTGTGCACAAGCTTCCGTATTCCCTCAGCATAAAAATCTTTGGACTGATGTCTCAGCCAGTCGCTCACAACACTTTTGACTTCATCATCACTTTTAAACTTCGTGACTCTCGTGAACGCTTTCAAGGGATCAAACAGGTGAAAGTCTGAAGGGGCAAGTTCTGGGCTGAAAGGGGGATGAGGGAGCAGTTCCCAGCCCAGCTCGTTGATGGTCTGCACCGTTTGGGCTGCTGTGTGAGACCTTGCGTTGTCATGATGCAAGATGACTCCTTCTGACCCCTGCGTTTGTTCTTTATGTCTTTCAAAATCCTTGCAATGTTATCCACTGTCACCCTTCTGTCAGACTGAATGAGGTCATTGACTGATTCGATCAACTCAGGAGACCTCACTTCTGTAGGCCTCCCAGGCCTGTCTTCATCCTCAACAGTGCTCCGTCTTTCTTTAAACAATTTAGCCCAATTGTAGACATTTTGTTGGCTGAAACATGTGGCACCATACACAGTTGACATTCTCCTATGAATTTCAACTGGTTTGCACCCTTCAGCAACCAAAAACTTGATAACTGACAGCTGTTCAATCCTGGAGCATGCTTCTTGGTCGGCCATCTTTGTTAATCGCCAAAACTCTCAAAGTTGTTTTTTTAATCTGCAAAAGAAATTAAATCCATGTAAAAAAGAAGTAAAACAAAAAAATAATAAAGAGTAAGCTTCTATCTGTATTAGAAGTCCTTATACCGAAAAATTCACCTTGTTTATTGAACAATTATGGTCTATATTGCTGTCATTTTAACATTTGCTATATAGCTGCGAAATCTGAATTTTATATCGTTCTGATATCCAAAAATTAGAACGCTTTCACCAGCAAAAGTTTCGTTTAATTTGGAACATCAAATGAGAACACTATGAGAACTAACATCATCGTAAATTATATGTCCTTTCGTTTTCATTGCTTGTGTAGATGTTTCGTGCATATCTTAAGGCTTTCGTGTTTACATATGTAACGATTTTAATACTATGTTTGTTTTGTTTTCCTTATTTGCATGTACGTCACGAGGTTGGACTGAAAATTTCGTAGACTGACTATGACGTAGTGATGCGAGAGCAGTGAAATCTTGAATGCATTCATTTTATTTTATCTTATTAATAACTGCATTGTTTATTTACAGGTAGACATCTGAATGTTCAATGAAAATTCAAAATTAACAAGCAGAGACTTCTCTTGAAATTGGAACAAACTTGACATCGTATTCTTATCCAGTACCCACAAAAAAGTCTAGGCTAAAAGACATTAATGCTGACATGATTGCTACATTAAGGGAGGAACCCCCAGTTTAATAAAACAATGCAAATGTAGGCAGTTGAATTTATGACGGGAAGGAAAGTCTTGAAATTGTTCTAATGTCTGGGCGTTATAAGATTGCCAGCTGAATAAAACTTCACCAAATAGTGAAGGAATGCAGGTGATTATCTATAAATCAAATAATAATAAATAAATTAGTATTAGCATATCTCGTGGGAAAGTTGAGCATATTTCGAAGAATGAATATGGCATGATAAATGTGTCTGTTCAGTGGGTGCCATGTCTTCAGATACCTGAACAAGAAAGTAGATCACTGATAACATCACAACGAAATCTGACATTGAATCAGATCCAACCGGTTTTGTAGGAGGTTTCTTAACGCATGATGACTATTGGGTTCAACACTTTGAGCCAGAGAAAGGGGGAGAATCCAGAAACACCCTCTTCTCCCTTGCTGCAAGAAGGTCAGTGTCGCTTCATCTACAGGGATGCTCATGGACTCAGGTTTTGGGGTGTTTATTGAGTATATCCAAAAGAGCCGTATACTTAATGGAGTGTAATATGCCAACTTACTGAGGCAGATACGAAAGGCTATCAAGCCTAAACGTCCAGGACGAACGGTGTCTTGTTTCATCAGGTCAGTGGTCCCGCACACAAGTCTTTGGTTCCTATGGCTGCTCTCTGTCTTATATATATATACTTTTCACGTATCGCTGATTCCATAGGTTTTGCTGAGCATTTTTTTACTTATGTTGGTGTTAGTCGTTGTAATTCTTGTATATCATATTGTTATATGTTCAATAGATGAAAAAGAATTGATAAATAGAATTAAAAAAACTTACGAGTTTTGTTATTTATATCATTCACTTGTTTAATTTTATATGTTTTACCTCTTGTGTGCTGTATTTTTTTCAATATAATTATCTTCGGCAGGGCTGCATATTCTTAAACAGAAACTATAATTAATTCCGACTGTATTTTGTTGTTATGATGGGTATAAATATTAAATGTTTGTTTTTATTTGTTTGGATTAAACCTTGAAATCTTTTTTTTCCTGATTAATAGTATATCAAGAAAATGTAGGAAGTTCATTTTATTTCGTGTGTAAATTCAATAATCAGTACGATATTATTTAGTTCTTATTCTATCTGATAGTTTTTGTGGGGGCTTATGTAAATAAGGAAACATCGTCTATGTATCTGAGGTAAGTGAATCTTCAGGCAGATTACATCAAAAACAATTGAATTCTAAAAAGTCTAAGAACGGACAAGTAAGATCATTACTTATCGCTAAACCTTTTTCTGGGTTATTGAAACAAAAATTAGGCAATGTTTAATAACTATCTGTTTTTAGAAATGATTTTCTGTGGCGGTATTTTGATCTAGTGATTTGGTTACTCACGAGGAAACATGGCGTTCACTTTTCAACTTTTAAAACTTATAACAATAAATGACCAACGAAACTAACATTTTAAATTTATATATCAAACGGCTGAGATGGATAATTGCCGCTTAAATTACACAAAAATGAAAATAACGTTAACAGCTTATATTTACCAAAATTGCACAAAATAACTAAAGAATATATTTATTCAATAAAATTGTCTTTGACTTCAATCACAACCTCCAGAAGATTTCGGAATCTTATGCAACTCTTCTGGGCGGTCTCCTTGCTTAAGTTGGTAAATGCTGCTATAATCCTTGCCTACAGTTCATCTTTCGTGTTACAAGGAGTTCTTTTGGTCTCTCGCTCGACTTTGCCTCACACATAATAATCTAGGTGGTTGCAATCAGGGGAGTTATGTGGTCAGATGTAAGGGATGATGTGGTCGGAGAAATTGTCTGACAGCCATGACTGGGTTCTCCTAATTGTGTAGCATAGTGTAGAGTCCTGTTACCAGACATACCCTCCATTGATGCAGGGAAGAAATGCCTCTTCAAAACACTTGATGTAGGCCTCCGTGTTGAGTCTGAGGCCTTGTGGAAATATTGGATGGAGAGATAACGTCGTGCTCAGGCCAAACACCTGCGTAATCACCATTAGAGTCATCCAACTCTTTCCAAATCCTCTGCACTGTCCTCAGATTGACACCCAAACATTCTGAAATGTTTTTATTGGAGCTTCCAGAGAGAGGGGGAAGGGAAGAGAGATAGAGATAGAGAGAGAGAAAGAGAGAGACAGACAGACAGACAGACAAGACAGAGAAACATATAATTCAAGTGAAATATGCAGCAATTAGTATAATCCCATCGTGAGGTATTCGAAAACAGTATTTTCTCACAATTACTCAAATAAGACATGTAAAAATGATTATACTTTTTATCCGGAATAAATCTTACGGTTAACTGAATGATAAAATATTTAAAGAATAACTCCATCAGTCTAAAGCATTGTTCTGATTGTAGGAATTATATATAGACGTAGTGTGTGGGGGAACATATGAGCAAAATTGCCTAAAGAAACGTATCAGATTTGGGTGCTAAAATGAAACTGAACACTTTCAATTTCCTCCGCCCAGAAAACTTATTCAACTTCATTTAACTTTCCGACGTTTTTATATTTGTTTTTATTGATTTCGTCTTCAAAGAAATTGTAAATTTTACATTTTTCCTTTTCCTCCCTTTGTCTGTACTTTCATTTTATTACGAGTTCTGAATAAATTTTCTGTCTTAAATAAAACAATCACACATAAGAAAACAGAACTTGGCTTAGTTCATTATAAAAATGAGTAGCGTGCGAAGACAAAAAAAGAAATATTTTGCAAGAAGTTTCTGAGTGACCAAATTTTTCATTATAAAATCCCATTAGAGAATATGTGGCTTTTAACTGAATCCGACCACCAATAACAGAAGCGAATGCGGAATAAGCAACTAACTCAGCTGTCAAGCAAACCTGAAAATAAAATACGAAATAAAATGAAAAAAATGTTTCCCATGTGTTCGTTTGTTAAAACTGGATGAAATATGGGTTGAAACTTCTTACTTCGTTTAAGGGATTTTTACCTGTTTTTATTATGCATTTAATCGACATTGTCTTATTTTAGAATATTTGGCAGCATAAGAATGATAATCTGAAAATCTGAAATTATGATAATCTAAAAATAAAATAAGAAATAAAATGAAAAATGTTTCCTTTGCCAAAACTGGATGCAATGTGGCTTGGAATTTTTTCTTCATTCATGTGTTAAGATGTTACTGCGTTTGAGGACATTTTACCTATTTTTATTATGTATTTAATTGATATTGTCTTATTTAAGAATGTTTGGCAACATAAGAATATTAAGTGATATTCATAAAATACTTCAGATTCGACAATGCCGTGAGAAACATTGAGAATTTGCTAATTCGAACAGATTTCTCTCGTTAAGCGCGCCAATGTCCAAAGCAGTTAATCAAGATCATCATAAAATCCACGACATTTCTATGGTCGATTTCATTCATCGCATAATTAATGGGTTGCCATAGTAGCGAAAACGAGGCTGTTAATTGTGATTCTTCTTGTTGGACTAATTCGCATTCTTGTAGCGTTACTTCTCATAATCAGTGGATGCTGATTAGTTTCATTTCTTGATTTGTAGAAAGGTTGAGCCATAAATTTCCATTGTTCAGGGTTGGTGTCGGGCCATAGTGGAGGAGTCATAGCACAGTCGGGAATGAGCATGGACAACGTGAGGTTGCCTCGATGTGTACTGGAGAGAGACGAAGCAAACAACCAATGTTACAAAGTCATTTCTTCATTATCAGTCGCGTATACACCAAGCAGCCGTGTCTGCCTTGGCTGGACTGTTAACATTGGTTACTTAAAGTCAGGACAAGCTATACGGAATACGCTGAACGACAAACGACGATACACAAGATAGGAGAAGCACGCACATACACACTGATATGCAGCCATATACAAAAACATGTACATAAATACTTATATGCACTGGTGTCTTATTTAAATATTCGCACACACACACACACACACACGCACATATATATATATATATATATATATATATATATATATATATATATATATACACACACAAATTATATATATACACACATTATATACATATATATACACACATATTATATATATACACATTATATATATAGATATACACACATTAAATATATATATATACATACATTATATATATACATATACACAAATTATATATATATATACATATACACACATTATATATATATATACACATATACACACATTATATATATATACACACATTATATATATATAATGTGTATATATATATAATGTGTGTGTATATATATATATATACACACACACATTATATACATATATATACACACATATTATATATATACACATTATATATATAGATATACACATTAAATATATATATATACATATACATACATTATATATATATACATATACACACATTATATATATATACATATACACACATTATATATATGCACACATTATATATATACATATACACACATTATATACATATACACATATACACACATTATATATATATACACACATTATATATATATATATATAATGTGTATATATATAATGTGTGTGTATATATATATATATATAATGTGTATATATATAATGTGTATATATATATATATATATATATAATGTGTGTATATATATATATATATATATATATATATATATATATATATAATGCCTGTATATATATATATATATATATATATATATATATATATATATATATATATATATATATATATACGCACAAAACAAAATGCCTAATGCTTGGCCTAGTGGGTTCCAGTACCATGCAAAAGTTTACAGCAAATTACAAAAATTATTTCTTTAGGTATTTCTAACACAGTTTAATAAACTTTTATTTCGGGTAATAAATATGTTTAAGCCTTCAGTCAAACAATCAGATTTTTAAAAAAATAATAAATAAAAATATCACATGAATAAAAAAACAATACTTAATAACGCAAAATTTGACAATACATTAATTTAATCCTCTATTTATACTTCGTAGCGTAATCGTTATGTCTCAGTACAGCATGTAGTCTATTTGACTAGTGCCCTAAGAATATCTTGCGTGTTTCTTGACAAATATTTTTCCCATTATTCACGACAAAATTCCTTTAATTCATGCAGGTTTTGTGGGTTCCTTCTTTTAATTCTCAGTTTCAGCTCTCTCCATAAATCTTTAATCAAATTGAGATCTGGAGATTGACTTGGACATTTCAGAACGTCTATTTGAACTTTGGTAATCTTTGCAGTATATTTGCGATCGTTGTCTTGTTGAAAAACCCAACCTGGTTTTTAGTCCAGCGAATGTGCACTCTGACGTAAATTTCTCTCTAAAATATCCATATATGCCCTATTTATCATCCCTTCTATTATTTCAATGTTCTCTACACATTGGGCACTAAAGCAACCCCAGATCATGATTGATCCGCCCCCAAATTTTAATGTTGGGATAGTATTCTTCGGTGAATAATTAGTACGTTTTTTTTCCTCCAGAAATTTGCCACATCATTTCTGCCAAAAAATTCAATTTTGGTCACGTCTGACCAAAGTATACTTTCCCAAAATTCTGCAGGTCTGATACAATGCTCGTTTACAAAATCCAGTCTAGCAAGAAGGTGTTTTCACTTAAGAAGTGTTTTTTTTTCTTAGAGTTCTCGAAAAGATGTCATAATCAACGAAGTGAACCACTAATTGCTTATGTACTCACTTTTATTCCATTTACTTTTAGTCCTCTCTGAAGTTCTTTTAGCGTAACTCGGGGCTCCTTGCCAAATTCTCTCGCTAATAATCTAGCCGTACGTTCTGTTACCTTTCTAGAACAACCAGAGCTTTTGGGGGACGAAGGAAATGACAGTGACGAACTATCGTACCAACTGAACTCAATGGAACATTTAACAAACTAAATATCTTCCTATAACCAAGTCCATTTGTGTGAAGGTCAAAAATACTTTTATGGAGGTCTTGACCAATTATTTTCCTTTTCCCCATTTTCTCAATGTTTAATGGACGGTTGACAAAAAATATCGGCGCAATACTTTTAATCATTCCTCAAACTAATCATAAAATTAATCTGAAATGTTCTCAAAAAAAAAACAACCCCATCCTAATTTGGAAAATTCTAGTAAGATTTGAACACGTTATAAAAAAAAGCTATTGTAAATAAATAAAAACATGAGTTACTAAATATCGTTTTTCTCCCTGGGTTACTTTTTTGAAGTTTTAAAAAATCTTCTTTGATTGAATACCTAAATATATGTTCTACGAGCTGCATATCGTTTTTCTCCCTCGGTTACTTTTTTGAGGTTTCAAAAAATATTGTTTGATTGAATACCTAAATATATGTTCTACGAGCTGCATATCGTTTTTCTCCCTGGGTTACTTTTTTGAAGTTTTAAAAAATCTTCTTTGATTGAATACCTAAATATATGTTCTACGAGCTGCATATCGTTTTTCTCCCTGGGTTACTTTTTTGAGGTTTCAAAAAATATTGTTTGATTGAATACCTAAATATATGTTCTACGAGCTGCATATCGTTTTTCTCCCTGGGTTACTTTTTTGAAGTTTTAAAAAATCTTCTTTGATTGAATACCTAAATATATGTTCTACGAGCTGCATATCGTTTTTCTCCCTGGGTTACTTTTTTGAGGTTTCAAAAAATATTGTTTGATTGAATACCTAAATATATGTTCTACGAGCTGCATATCGTTTTTCTCCCTGGGTTACTTTTTTGAAGTTTTAAAAAATCTTCTTTGATTGAATACCTAAATATATGTTCTACGAGCTGCATATCGTTTTTCTCCCTGGGTTACTTTTTTGAAGTTTAAAAAAATCTTCTTTGATTGAATACCTAAATATATGTTCTACGAGCTGCAAATTGTTAATTAATGTAACTGTATTAGAAATACCCGAAAAACATTTTTTGTAATGTGTTGTAAACCTTTGCATGACACTGTATATAGTTGGTTATTATTTTCTTCCTTTTATTCTGCTGCCCCTTTACTTAGATATTTGTGACCAGGAGTGGTTGAGTTGTTGAACTATACCGGGCGACATGAGATGATTTTTTGAAAAATTAAAAAGCCAATTTAAACATTAAAGTAACTCAATTTCGTGTAGAAATAAAATCATAGATTATAGAATTTACAATCAAAGGCGTCATTAAAAATGTCAGATTCCTCCGAAAGCATCTGAGCAATTCCTGGTCCATTTCTTTTCAAATTTCCAGGGTGTATACAGCTGACCATTTTTCTATTCATTTTTTTTCTTTTACACCCGTACTTGGATGTTTGTAACAGAGGGTGGGTTCCATCTTTAACCTCTGAACGACATGAAAACAAATTCTTTTTGGCGTTGGGAATTAGCTGTAGGACTATTATAAAGCGTACAATTTAAACATTAAATTAACGCAATTCATAAGCTATAAAAATATTTAAAAAATGAAATTGTCAAGCGTTTCCTAACCCACAAGTCTGTGAGGAGGTTTATTTTTCTCGTTCTTCCTAAGAAATCATCCTTATAGGATAATCGTAGTATTTATTTCCCACTCGAATTTATTCTGGAGGGGATATTTCGACTTATACTAAGTTGAAATTTAATAGAAAATATAATGCAGCTAGTTGCTTAAGTATCTTCCCTAAACACATATATCTTTTGCTAACTCAACACCCGACCACACCGCTCCTAACTTTCCATCTCTTTCTAACAGGGAGAGATGTTCATTGACAGAGAAAGGATCGCCTTTCAGTGCTATTGAATGAGAAAAGATCGCCTTTCAGAACAGTGCTACCTAAGTCGCAAGGTAGCACTGTACCGCTAAATATCTACGCCTCCTCGCCAAATTCCTATGGTTTAATACATTCATTTTTATTTTCTTTTATTTTTTTAATAGGAGTAGATAGGTCTATCTATCACTCTCTCCATACTTTTCGGATTCGTTTGTTTCCTGTTTAGGATGAAATTTCCCGTTTTCTCCTGATAGCTTAATAAAAGAGTCTTAATTACGCTTTGGTGATCCGATTAGCTGTCTTTACCACACTTTATACTGACGGTACCAATAGGGTAGTTTTATGGTTGCTGTATCCCGACTGGTAGTTAAGAACCCGGACATTTGGGTAGCGCCTAGAGAGGCTGCTTTCAACAACAGTTACATAATATCGGTGTTCTTGCAGTGCAATGTCACGCATGGAAAGATGTCCCTAAATGCATTTCCGATGGGCAACTCTGGACCACACTATGCTGGAGTCTGCCAGCTCATATTATCTTAGACGACTCGCAGAAACTCTTAATCTTGGCTATTTCCACCCTTAAAACATAACATGTAAAAGCAATAAACTAAATAAACTTAACCAACTCGCTAAAAAACACTTAAACCCCTCAACCTTTTTCTCTAACATTCGCAGTATTCGTCTTCTTAGAACACTCTCTAGTCATTCTCTCTATTTAGTCACTTTCTGACAGACGTGATGTGACTTCCTTTTGTCTTTTGTACAAACATTTTCATGGCAACTGCTGTGACGAGCTATTTTCACTGGTGCCCCAACTGCATGAAATTAAGCGTTAAATTAGATGGAATCTCGGTTCCACCCTTTTAAATTTAACCGCCTCTTCTACTCCTACAGCTTTATCCTTCGCACTTCCCCACAGTTAAACTCCCTTCCTCTTACTTGCTTCCCTGAGAGTTATAATCTTCAAAACTTTAAAAGGTAATGTCAATTGACATCTTCTGATGCTATGAACTTAATCCCCATTTTCTCTCTAACGTTTCGTCAAACAACCCTCTTTTCTCTTACTTTCACTCTCTGTAAACCCTTGCGTGCTAGTGGCAGTCTCGCTTTGCGTGGGGTGAAATGCTTAAAAAAATCGAAAACCCTTAATTCATCAATTTCTTCCAGTGAATTATTTGAGCTATTTTCCAGTCTCTTGGAAGGACTCTAGAGTCCACATGCATGTTTTGTTCAGGAACATCTCACACCGGTAAGGAGGATCTTTCTTGTGTCTCCTGGCGATTGTTACTTGTGTCTTCGACATTCTCTACTAAACTCAGTCAGCTATAACTTCTTCCTTTATCGTTTCATTCCTCACGTGAACTTTGTGTTCGGCGACTTCAGTGCCCACCGTTTCAGGTGGCTTAATCACTCAAATTTCGCCGACTTCGCCGACATCTAGTCGTTCTCTATTACTCAATGTCTCACTCAAATAGTAGACTTAAACTACGCGTTTCCCCAGTTATTTTGACGGGCAGCTTCTTTAATTGTTCTCTTCCTTACCTCTACCCAACCCTATCTCATGTCGTATTCTGCAGCTCTGTCTGTTTGGCAAATCCGATTATCCGGTAGTGTCAACAGAAATCTTTTCCCGTTCTCCCATCAGTCCCGAACCTCCTATTAACAGAACATCATCTGTTATCGATGCATCAATTGCTACTCCTTTCGTAATTTCATATGCGGTGTCACTTTTCAATCACCCTGTTTATAAATGTGTCACTGGGGTCTCTTTTTGGCTGAAATCCGGCATCAAATCTTTCATTCCAGTACGGAAATACCAGGTGAAGCTAAGATCATCTTGGTTGTACCCTTCCGGGTTAGTCGCTATAGCCCACAGTTATCATCTTGTCAAACTATACCAGAGCGAGACGTTTGATTGTAACAGACGTCTTTTTTCATTACACGCAATGAGGGCAAGCGTGTCCTCAAAGAAGTAAAGACACTATTTCCTTATAAAATGAGAGACCGTATAAACTCTCACAAGTTTAGCTCTAGAGATTACAGGCAGCTCTTCAAGAATGTGCTGAGCAATAGTAAATCCTCAGTCCCATCTCTCTACAATCAATTTGAAGTAATGACATCTCCTGCAGATAAAGCAGAGTGTTTTGGTCAGATGTTCTCTTCCAACGTTCAACTCATCTGGAATACCAAAACTCGCAACCCCAGGACGAAGGGTATAGAGAGTGATATGCGTATAACCCGGTTATTAGCTACTCATATCTTTTTGTTGAGTCTTGACTCATTGTGGAATCTCGCCTAATGGATGGAATAATAATGCAACACAAAATGTACTTAGAACAAGAATGTATTATAACAAGAAAATGTACTTAGAACAAGAATGTATTATAACAAGAAAGTGTACACAATATTTACATCTAGTATTTCTGTATATTTCTGGGAAGACGTTCCTGGAGAATGTGTTGACTAAGTCGCAGTCGGTCAGAGTCTCTAGTTGGATCTCGTGATTCCCTCTCTCCTGTCTTCCGGTACCAACCATATTTATATATAGTCGGTAGTCACCTATGCAGATTAGGTGGCTCCTACCACAACACTTTTTTTAAATTAGATGCGCACAAGGTATGCTAGTGTAACTGGATCCCTGCAGTTGTCCTAAAGAAATGTGCTCCCGAGCTGCCTCCAGTTCTCTCCAAACTTTACAAAAAATGCCTCGCTGTTTCCTGATTTTTGCATGTCGTCCAGTGTAGATCCAGTTATTAAAATATCCGGGGAAGCCTTTTAGTTCCTAACAGTATAGGCATATTAGACTCTTGCGACTTTTTGATAAATTACTCAAGGCTAAAATCAATACCAAATTGTTTAAGCAACGTACTTTGTACGGCTTCCTTTCGGGCAAAAAATATGGCTTCCATTTTCGCCAATTCTACCATCGAAGTGTTAACGGTCACCACTGAATAACGAAGTTCAAGATGTGAATCTAGATGTCTCAAATGAGTTCAACAGGTTTTGATATGCTGGCCTTCTCCCCAAACCCAAGGTCTACGGTGTCACAGTTCAAACATCTTAATCCAATCTAACCTATGGTGTAATAAAGGTGCTGTGACCAAGTAAATGGTTAAGTAATAACAAAACTAGGTTTGCAGATATATCGTATATTAAACAGTACGTACACCAGAAAAGTATTACACTACTAGTGAGAGTGTCTCGAATGAACTAGCACCCAATCTAATCACTTTTCCCTGTTGCCCGAACCTTCTCTCCTACTAAACTTGTAGTAGGCGGAAGAGTCTAACATTGACTCTTTCGAGGGAGGACACCACAACAAAAGGTCATGTTGAACGGTCATGTTTCCACATAATTTCATAATAACGTGGGGGGTCTCCTTGGTCTCAATCCTTTGACCTACGCTGTTTCTTATCTTCGTCAATAGTCTTCGTGATGTCATCAGTTTTCAACTAGGTATTTATGCAGATGACACAACCGTTTTCCCCTGTAGTAACAAGTGCGACAGTCCCGGCAAAGTAAACCTGAAAAAAAGCTTCTGAAAAGAACCTCAAATCAGTGGTTAACTAGGGGCATAAAAATGTTTTGAGAATAGTAATGAGTCTTAAACAAAACATCTTTCATTTTGTTTCTGCCAGATGCTAAACACCAGGAGGGTAACAGTCCATGCATTCTTGGGCTCGCGTTTTCAACAGACTTGTAATGGAGTAACTATAACGAATCTTTTGCTGCGTCTCCTGCTAAGAACGTTGGTTCAAATGTTGTCGTCTGCTCCCGCCTTGCACATTTATAAATCTACTATTTATCCGTGTATTGCGCACAGCTTCCATATCTGGTCTGATACTCCCGCAGTATTCCTCTAGATTTTTCACAAAATCCAAAGAAGGATCTACAATGTAATCGATCCTGACCTGGCATCTCGACGTCAGTCACTTTCTCGCCGACGTGGCGTGGATTCCCTCTGTCTTTTCTACAAAAATTTTCATGGCAATTGTTCTTGTGATCGTTTTTCCCTGGTGACTCGACTACATGAATATAAGCGTTCTATTAGTCTGTTAAGTCTCACCGTTCATATACACACATGCAACGATCACTAACTTTTCTAAAAAAAATTCTTTCTCGCACTTCTCACCAGTAGAATACTCTTCCGAGAAACATTAAATATATTTCAAAGAAAGAGATATGGAGTATATAGAAGGAAAACCATGGAAGGGTAGAGGGTTGAAAAGCTGAGTGTAATAGACATGGTCAGAAATACACAGTAAGAAAGAAAGAATCATACCAGATGGATAGATAGATAGATAGATAGATAGATAGATAGATAGATATGAACAGACTTAGATAGATAGATAGATAGATAGATAGATAGATAGATAGATAGATAGATAGATAGATAGATATGAACAGACTTAGATAGATAGATAGATAGATAGATAGATAGATAGATAGATAGATAGATAGATAGATATGAACAGACTTAGATAGATAGATTGATAGATATGAACAGACTGAGCTAGATAGATAGATAGATAGATAGATAGATAGATAGATATGAACAGACTTAGATAGATAGATAGATAGATAGATAGATAGATAGATAGATAGATAGATATGAACAGACTTAGATAGATAGATTGATAGATATGAACAGACTGAGCTAGATAGATAGATAGATATGAACAGACTTAGATAGATAGATAGATAGATAGATAGATAGATAGATAGATATGAACAGACTTAGATAGATAGATAGATAGATAGATAGATAGATAGATAGATAGATAGATAGATATGAACAGACTTAGATAGATAGATAGATATGAACAGACTTAGATAGATAGATAGATAGATATGAACAGACTTAGATAGATATATATATATATAGATAGATAGATAGATAGATAGATATGAACAGACTTAGATAGATAGATAGATAGATAGATAGATAGATAGATAGATAGATATCATGCATAAATACATAAAGAACTGTATGTCCTCTTACAGCCAGATTTCATCATAGAATAGCTGGCTTCGTTCTGCACAAATTATATAAAGAAAACGAAGAAACCATTAAAACAAAATTCAGTTTCCCCAATTAACCGTTTGAATATACTGATTTTTTCTTTTTTGTGCCGTTTCCTTTCAAAGCTTGTTCGATCATGCCTGCCCACAACTTCCTATCCATTGTGGCCCTTAGCAGCGTTTCTCCCGCCCACCTGTCGCCATCCATTTACATAAGCTCGAAAGTCGGGTGGCGCACTACATTTCACCATCTCACTTGCTTTCGATATTCAATTCTCCTTCCACATGTTGTTTCCCAAGAATATTCAACATTCTGATTCCGAATATAAGTGTTATTTTTCTTACCGATTTCCTAAAGATGCCTACGTTGCTTCGTACATCTAATTCTTAATATCATTATGTAGATCCACATTTCTGTTGCCTCCAAAAACCTCTTCGTTTCCTTCCCGGCAAAAAGATTGATATATCATAGTGATTCAGCAGACTTTCTTAATAACGAGATTTTCTTGTTTCTTCGTACTTGGTGTTATTTTATACGTATATATCTGTTTTAATGTCCTTTCTTTCAATATTGATTGTTTCTCTGTTCTATTAGACCATTTTTATCTATGTATATTTTCCCATATAAGTTATATTTTAATAAGTGGTTAGAATTCGTTTAATAACACTTTCAATCTTGAATATTTCTTGGTTGTTGTATAGAAATGTATATGTCAATGTATGTCGGTGTATGTACGCGTTTTTATCGGTGCCTATGCGTATGGTAACTTGCATGCACATTTCATTGTGTATGTATGTTGTTGTTTTTTTGTAAAGTGTCGTGGTGATATTACCTGTCTCGTCACTTTTTTTGTGTGTATATATCTAAATATGTCTGCGTGTTTATGTATTATAATCTGATTGTGTATGTATTGTCTTTCGCAAGATGTCATCATCCCCTGCCTATGCTTAAAATTCAAATGTTTCCATGTTGTTATGGAGTTAAGAGCGGTCGATCTTAACGTTTATTCCAAGTTAATTTCAACAAAAACAAAATAAATAGAATAACATATGTATTTTTTCCTCAGTAATTTTATAATTTTAAAATTAATAGAGAATTAAATTTAGATTTTAAAATGGGTAATTTTTTATTGCAAATTGTATCGTATAATTTAATACTTATTAGTTAGAATAAATTCTATTTTAGTATAACCCCAACTTTAAAGCATTTAATAGTTATTATAATCCTACCTCGTTGTCAAGTTTGTTTTTATTCTCGTATACTTGTATTTTGATTGGTTATTCCAGCTTATGTAACAGCGTTTCCCCTTGCGATGGGTGGTTAATTAATTTGAACCATTTAAAACCCTTTATTCTACATTCAACATCATCACTTGATAAGACACCAGAGGTGTTGAAACAAAATGGCTATTTTGTAGTGATTTTATGACATATTTATGTTATAATTTTCAAATAAATAATTATATTTGGTCTACTCTGTATTGAGCACTCTTTTAAGAATAGTAATTGTTCGTTGTTGGAATTCGTTCCGTATTCACCAATCCTATACACACACGCACGCGCACACACACACACACACACACACACACACACACACACACACACACATATATATATATATATATATATATATATATATATATATATATATATATATGATAAAATATAGTTTTAAGGTATGTTATATTTATGGATTAAAGCCTTCAATATCAGGGATAGAGCGTATATAAATATAAAAGCTATTTTTCTGTCCCAAAACTGTAAACTCTGCTTCGAGGAAAATAGTTTTTACGGACCAAAACAAACTACTCAATAAACAATCAGAACTCATCTCAAAAAGCAAACGCGAATGCAATTTTTACTACGTTACTTAAAAATCAAAAACTGATAACGAACAATAATAAATGAAATTAAATAAATGGAATAAGATAAATAATCAAAAACTAGTAAAATAAATTAATCAAAATAAATAAGTAAATAATAAACAAATTCCCAAATACCGCTCAGCAAAATGATATTTAGGAAAATAAAATAGCCACAATGCAATAGAATACCCACAATACATCAGTGACATGCATATATAAAAATAGAGAAGAATCACATACGCACATGGCCTGACGATTGCGTTTATAATTTAACAGACTGTCACTTCTGGGTGTTGACTTCTATGTCCTTTCAAATATACATATATATAGATATATATATATATATGCTTCTCCTATTGCATTATTGTTTAATATATATATATATATATATATATATATATATATATATATATATATGTATTACTGTTTCGCCACAAGAAACATATAACTTCCAAAGAGAAATAATATATTGAATACACAGAAATAATTATTCAGTGACAAATTGTAAAGGGATTACAGAATAATGAAGTATGAATTAAAAGAACAAGGAAAATCGGCTTTAAGAATTTGATAAAAACAATATTTCTTTCAATATTTGACGAATCGCTATACTCTTGTCCCCTACTGAAATATTTGTTCAGTTACATCCACGAAAAACGTTCTTCGAACTTACTTTCTCCTTCCTGTCGGACCTGAAGCATAGTAATTAATTTTATCGAACATAGTATGATACAAAATTGATAGAATCGTAATAAAAAAAATGATATACATCCAACTGAACGATTTGTACATTACAAAGCAGGGAAAACATTTACAAACTGATTATCTTACGGGCAGTTGTAAAGTTTTTGGTAATCTCCTGTAATAGAATCCAACTGCTATACTAGACTGAATGATTGACTTTAATTTTTAAGTCTTATCAATCTTTTGAAGATTATTTAGTGCAAAAATATTTTTATATTCTAAGAAATATGGCGCGATAATAATTAACCCATAGATGAGGAAATTAGTAGTAGATTCATAACTTTACCAAGGTTATTTGCGCATAAGTGAATATGGCAATTATGACAAGAATTCAAACACGCTATTCCGACTTTCAATTCTGGTCGTTATCCATTACACAAACAGCACGTACAAGTTTACAGCACCTGGTAGTACCCAGGCATCACCCATTTAGGTACTGACCAAGCTCAACGTTGCTGATTGTGAGAGGACCGATGTTTCAGCGTGATATGAACATAGGCTTTGCTATACTAGAACAGATGTTTTTTATAGGTTTAAGAGAATCTTATGCATAAAATATAAGCTTATCTTAACATCAAAGCGCTGAATACGTAATTATATAACAATTTTGTATCTAGTGATCATTCACTCTTGATTGGGAGGAAAACCAAAATTTCAGCAAAAATATGGAAACCTTGGAAAAAGTGGAAAAAATGGGAACTTTCAGCTTTTTGTTATTGGATTCGAAAAGGCCCAGTGAGTACAAATGCGCAAAATATTTCAGATGATGATACCATTCCAAAAATATTTTCTGTCAAGTTCTTTAAAAATGAGAATTAAATATCTAGTCGATATGAAGGCGCACGAAATGACAACGAATCGACAACAAGAGAGAAACTTCGGTTTCAAACTGAAATTAAAAACAAACAGAAAAAGATAGAATAACGAATCTAACAAAACAAAAAATAATATCAAAGTAAATAATCATCGGCTACCTGTCTGTAGAAAGAATAGATTTGGTTTGCTTAGGTTTGGTTTACGGTATATCAACCTCAATGGGTTATTTAATACCGACAAAGATTTTTATTCCTGATAATTTCTTTACAAGAATATATTGCTGGCATTAAAACATATTTTACATTTCATAGTGTTTTGATCCCAGTTTTGGGGTTAATTATTCGCCCATACCTGGGGCCCAAACAGGTACTAACACTCAATGTCATGGTGGATCTGGGAACGCCAGCAATTAAGAGGTGACTCCACGCTACTCAAAACCAATTGATCAGAAGCCTTGCTGTTGGATGTAGTTTATCGTCTTACCCAGGATAGGGGTGTAGTTTATCGTCATACCCAGGGCAGAGAAAGGGTAGGAAAGTGGATGGTGATAACAGGCATAATAAAAGAATACATTAAAAGACTTAGATTATATTAATAGCAAACAAGTTATTTTCTAGAATATCCACAGAAAATGCTTTTTTACTAAAGAATTATGCTTTTTCATAAAGAAACAGCAATCCTCTATTATTATATATATTTCATGAGACTTGGTTGTGTTTTGTCTTATCAGACGCCCACCGAAAGCAACTCGCACACAGCTTGACTGAAAGTATCGACAAGTTGAAAATTTCTTTAGTTAACCCTTTGAGCCCAGCTTTCCTGAATAATTTTGATCTTTTCGCCTGAGTTCCTGAGTCAAAAATCGCAGTGTGCTTCTTGGTATGTAATGTTTCACGTTAGATTTAAAACTAGTTACAGGTGTTCAACCGGTAACTGACCATTAATCGTTTTTCTCTACCATCGGCAAAGCGGTGCTCATGGATCAAAAGGTTTAATGGATGATAAATTTTTAAATATTGAATCTTTCTTTTACACTGGACATTTATAAGCTTTAGGTGAATGCATAAACAAGAATTTTCTACAGTATATATTACACATCATACAAAAAATATATTATGCATATAATCTGAAACAACTTATTTCCATGAGAAACTAAGCAAAATGTTTCCCCTGTGCACTTAATTTTTTATGTGATAATCTATAGAAACGTTGACAGTAGGATCACCTACAGGGTGAATACATTTTGCACCAAAATTGACTACTGAGGAAATTGGTTAAACCTTGTTCGAGAGTTATTATTTCAGTTAATTTGAATAAAATGTTGACAGCCAAGCACTAAGCGGGAAGCCATGCTAAAATAGACGAAGTGAACTTTGGCGTAAAGTCCTTGTTCAAAACACATGATAAGGCGAGTGGAAGAACAAAAGCAATAAATGAGAATAAAGAAAAATAGAAAACGAAGAAAGAGAAATGAAAAGAAGAAAAAAACGAGAAAACGAAACAGAAATTAAAAATGAATCAATCAATAATAAAGTCCGGAAGAACGATGAAATGAAAACAGTAAAGTATACACAATCTGAAATTGTTAAGCAAATCCTAATAGGTGTTTACTAAATAATGAGACAGATAGATAAATAAATATATAGATAGATAGGAACAGGCTATGATAGATAGATAGATAGATAGATAGATAGATAGATAGATAGATAGATAGATAGATAGATAGATAGATAGATCCTTTCTGAAGTTCAATAATTCAAATTTGGTTTAAAAAATTGTAAAATTTGAAACAATCAATTTAAATGTCAAAAAGCCTGTGTTCAAATTTTATGTAATATGTGTATGTTTTAGTGAAGTTATTGAAGTTATTTTATGTAATCTAAAGAACTGCCGTCTGAAGTTATAAGGCAAAACCAAATGATCACAATAAAAATACTCTTCAATAAAAAGGTAATAAAACCATCAACAAGGGGTCAACACTTATAATAGAACAAATACCAAACACATATAAGTCTTTGAATCCTTTACATTGTAATATTGTCGCCATACTTCTTAATAACAGCCAGTAATCTATTATCCATTGATTTTTGTTATGTTTTTAATTCAGTTTCTGCCATGGTTGTTTTAATTGCTTTCCATAGGTCTGCCTTACTATTATATTGTTTGCCACCATCATATTATTTCATCGTCACAATTGGCCATAGATTTTCGGATCAAATTCTTGTGAAGGAACTGTTGATGGCTTTTCCATAATCTTCTCTCCTGTAAATCTTTTATTCTTAAATAATTCACGAGTAAGCTTAGACACATTAGAAGTAGCATTGTCGTACATAAATACACACTTCACTTTGAAACTGCGAGACTGCCACTTGTGCCACGCACAGAAAGTTGTGTTTATAAACATGCAATAATTAGCGCTGTTCGGTATAACTGATGTATCGACTTTTAATGGTTCAATAATGGTTTGGTCGACAATTCCAGTCCATATCATAACACTATCGCCTCCTTGTTACCTTCTTTTAGCCACACGTACATCTAAATTCGATAATATCCATCCTTTGGCCCATCCATCAGGTCGAGCAAATGTTACCCATTCTTCCTTTAAAAATACTTAAGAAAAAGTCACTTTTCATGTATTTCTTG
The DNA here is from genome assembly GCA_964036315.1 of Acanthosepion esculentum. Lineage (NCBI taxonomy): Eukaryota > Metazoa > Mollusca > Cephalopoda > Sepiida > Sepiidae > Acanthosepion > Acanthosepion esculentum. The sequence goes on along the minus strand of OZ038485.1, from coordinate 124,080,504 downwards.
GCCGAAGTTTGACGCTTTAAAATTTACGCTTCAGTGCGTGGAGGTTGCTTCGGAGATTTTTGTACAGATCCCAATTCACAAAGTATTCTGCAGCTTGTGTGCTCCTTGACTTCCTCAATTTCAGCTTTTTCAAAGCGCTGGTCAAAGTGGTTGTTTCGCTGTAACTCACTTTATGTTCCTCTCTAGCAAGTTCCTAAATCTTTTTCCTTTGTTTCGAGTTCTGAACTTATATTTTCAACAATCTTCTTTATCATTCGATAACCTCTGCAAGGCTTCTTTGATATCTCCAATGTGCACATTCCCTCACTCAACAATAGTTTTGTTATTTTTTGTTTTTCAGCAGTTGTTAGATCCTTCCCTTTACCCATGTTTCAACATATATTATGGAAAATAGAAAAATAGTTTTTATTAGATTTCAGAGGTCTTAAGCTAATATTAGTTTCATCTGCATCATAACTTCAATCAGTCTCTTTTCTTAAGTTCCATATATCTCAAAAACCGACGAATAAAAATGGCAGATAATTTAATAAAATGTTTTGCTAATGGTGAAAATGGATGAATTTAAATTTGACAAATATTAGTTCAAAAGTGTTTGAGTTACTGAAGTTTATTTGATTTGCATAATAAGTTCAGACAGAGACGACATATGGAGACTACTCTTTAATATATGTAATTCCACACACTTTTCTTAACAGATTTAACAGAATTAGATCGGATGGGTTGTTGATTGATCAAACAGTTCGAATTGAGCGTTAAGCAAATAGAATAATTTCTCTTTTGGTGGTTGATAGAGTAAAAAACGAAAATGGTCTTGTCTACGAAAAGTATGTGATTGAATTGAAATGTATATGACAAAGTTCAAGAAGACGTAAATAAGACTGTTTTCCATGTGGGACATCGTGTTTCCTCAGCCGGGTAGGATGTGTAGCCAATGATACGTATTATTAATGTGAAATATCAGGGATAAATGCAGACCACAGTTATGGTATTCAGGTTTGCAGCTTTATTTTTGGAATGTACATGGTCACCTTCTTTTAGTATCGGAACGTCGTAACCGGCATTTGTGATGAAATATGCTACAAAGGCATTTCGATCTGTAACCGTATTCCCAGATTCTGGACATAAAGTAGCGGAAGGTGCCTGTCGTTATTCATGTTTTTTACTCATTTGTAGAAAGACTGATCACATCTGTATAACTTGCCAGAGCAAGAAGTGTCATGCCGAGAAAACAGCAATCGACAGCCATAATCTCTTGACATCCATCAGGCCATAATACCCTTTACAGGACCCCTGACAGGAGATCTATCTAGACGCCGCAACACGTATCTGCATAGACATTGTCATCAACAGAAGAGGTTGTGGCCTCTTCAGAGAATGTGCTTGATGGTAGCGGGTGGTGGGAAATGCTGTTAAGATTGTCCAGGCAGCCAGGTGACATTTCCTTTTCTACTTAGACATAACGCTGAATAAGGCTAGTGACCGTAACCGCCTCCTCCAGGAATTGGTATCTTCCACCCCACAAATAAACAGATAATCACGTCTGTTGCTGTTATCACTAGAAAAAGCACAACTAAATCTATAAGGCCAAGGAAACATTCTCTTCTCAACAAAACTGTGTCCGCGCCCTCTCGATATCAAAACCCTATATTTCTTGCCCCTTCATATGAACTTTTTTACTCTAGCGCCTCCAACTAAAGGCTAAATAAGAATTTCAGTCGAAGTGAGAAACAACCAGAAAAGAAAGAAAGAAAACTTAAAAATATAAGACACCTTAAAAAAATATCTGCCATGTGAGTTTAAAGTAAGTAACATAAAAACCTGTAGAAAAAGAACATACACCCCCACTGTGCTGTGAGGAATTGTTTCGAATATACAAATTTTCGAATGTTTCTCGTGGTTTATACCTTGGAATCACACGATCCTTTAAAATACTTTTTGTTCTCCATGCGAACATTTGTTTATGCATTCTTTCTCTATAGGGACGTAAAAATATAACCAAATGAGATGGGGTCTTGCATCAGGTACTATCAGAAATTAAATAGATCCCTGTTATATATTTATTCAGTTTATTTGTTTTGCTCTTATCAGTTGTTCAATTCACTTAGATCCCGCGAGTTCTAAAAATTGCAAATAAGATTCTCTACAGAGATAAAGTAAGAATGCCTTCCATCATAAATTGCTCTGGGGTTATTTCGGCTACTTCAGATAAGGGTAAGATCTTGGCAATTAGCTTTGCCTCTAAATGCATTATAGATTATAAGGGCCATCCGTTACGTTACTTCCCTCTCTTCCTAGAGTACATTCTTTGCGATATCTCTGTCAGGTCTTCAGAAGTTTCCCTACATATCAAAAACTTTACTATACGAAACCTGCTGGTCCGAAGAACAATACTTGCAGTTGTTCGTAAGAAACTTATTTCATAAAAATCTTTACTCTTTTCAATTTTCTTAATCACAGTCTTAAGAAAAAATGTTTCCAACGTCTATAGGTGTCAGTTGCATGTCCAGTTTACTAGAATGCAACTGAGCGCTCAGCCCTATTACAAAATCACCCCGTGAGATTCTTCAGTGTCAAGAGAATATATTTGTGGTTATAATCAACAAAAAAGTTTGTCGATAAACTCAACCGAAACGACTACGTGAGCGACAAACACTATGGGTTTCGCTCCTCTATGTCCACTGGTGAGGTCCTAACTGTTATTATGCATAAAATTAGTGAGGCCCTTGTCAATAAATGCATCACAGTAGCAGTCGCTTTCAGTATATGGAAGGCTTTTGACAAGGTGTGGTATAGAGGACTGATGCAAAAATAGGAATCTTCTCTATTATGAAGTCCTTTCTATTTAATATATCAATGTAGATCTATTTTAAGGATTAGTACTTAGAAGCCCATAACATCAATTCTGGCGTCACACAAGGGTCGCTTCTCGGGTTATACCCTTTCCTGCTTTATATTAACAATCTACCTAAGAATATTCTACTGTCTGAGTTAATATATATGCAGACGATACAATTGGGAGTGAGAGCACCACCAAAACTCTAGATGACCATAATCTGCAAGCTGATCCTGCTCTCACAGCTAAGGGGGGACTGGTTTGTAACTTTCCATACCTCTTAAACAAAGTTGGTTACTTTTCATCATCACCGGGCAAATCGTAAGTTTTCTCCGGTCATGGTGAACGGTTGTATTCGCAACGAGGCTCGTTGTCTTGAACGTCCGTTTGTACTCAAGCTCACACCAGATATCGAGTGCAACTCGTATACGATCGATTATTAAAGGCCTTGGAAAAATAGTCACTTCTCCGTACCACAGAAGAAAGTACCTGATTTCTCCTACCAGGGACAATCTTTAAAAACTTAACTACCTAAAACAAACAATAAAATGATGTCGTTGGACAGCAACGCTACTGTGTATTGCAGAATATTCAGATTCAGATCGGTTTTCTGGTTGTAAGACGATAACCACGCGCCACCAGCCGACTGAATTACGTCGATCGAGCTGCAAATGATAACCGAACCTTCATACGACACCAAGAGTACATTACGAATGTGTCGCCTTGAGACTTTAAAATGTTCGGTCTAATGAAAGAGAGACATTGCTGACAACAGTTTCCTGACATAACCGCTGGTGATGAGGCTTGTTCATCTCAGATGACTTTTAGAATAATAGTTTTGCAATCGAAAATATGTTCCACCCAACAATGTTATTATATTTTCATGTATCCGTTTTAAGTTTCGTCGAAACAAATACTTACAGAAGCCCTCATGTATGTGGGTCTAAATCAGTTCATATCTATCTATCTATCTATCTATCAATCTCAGGTCATTCATTATCTATCTATCTATCTATCTATCTTAGACCATTCATTATCCATCTATCTATCTATCTATTGACCTTTTTGTGTATATATTTAGCTTTATATTTATCATTTGAAACCTCAAATAATATGAAATGTTTGACCCCATTATATATATATGTATGTATATGATACACACTCATGTATATACATGTATGTATATGATACACATAAATGTGCACACACACACACGCCCTCATACATATATATATGATGGACTCTCGATACTCGACGTATGTGGGTCAGACAGATCAGTTCCTAGAAACTGAAAGCCCGACACCCGCACAAGATTTGATTATAGTGGTGAAGGCTTTGTGCAGGGCCATCCACACTTTTTGGAGGGACGAATACAGGGACCTGGTGGAACGAATGCGACAAGGTCCACAAACGACCCTCCGCAGGTTTTAAATTCAGAGTTGTCCTTCTCCTAGACCAGTTGCCATCCAAGGCTATAGAACCAAGTCTGTCCTGCTATTTACCCATAGTTGGAGGGAGAAGAAGAGGATTCACACCTTTCCCAAGGGTGTTAGCACGTAAGTGAATTCGACTGGAATTCGAACTCGGCTCTCCGATTCCTCAATCCAAGCCGTTATCCGTTACTCAGCGGTGCCTCCTTATCTTTATACTTACATACATACATACTTATATAAATTATATATATAATGTATATATGTATGTATGTATGTAAGTATAAAGATCATGTAAGGAGGATAAATAGAGGCAGAGATAGAAAGAGAGAGTGATACCAACGGTACAGAAAGAATAATCCCCAGAGTTTCGATCTTAATCTGATCATTCGATCACAGAAAAGTTTAACCTAGGTAATGACCAATTATACCTCGTTAAGTGTCGGGAATGTAGACACATTTTTCCCCATTTTCGTTAGTGATTTTTTTAAAAAAAGTTATTTCTGAAGTGATTTTCGATTAATTAACTCAAGAGCAGAAGGCACTCTGCGCAGAACATTCTCAACCTGTCTTTCTTTTGAGATCGATTTCAAATCGATATGATGTTTATTTACGCATCTGGAATATTTCGATACAAATCTTTTTTAATTGTATGTAATTTATTGTATATAAATTGGCCGCATATGTGTGAGCATGCACAAACAAACACATAATCTCCAACTCAACAAATAAAACTAATAGGTAAAATTAGAAAAAGCTGTCCGTATATATATATATATATATGTGTGTGTGTGTGTGTGTGTGTGTGTGTGTGTGTGTGTGTGTGTTTTTATTTGTGCGTGTTTAATCACCTGGCCGAGAGAATCAATTTACAACACAGTTTCGTTTGAATCTTTGAAGTGTATTAATCGCTTAGCGTTTATGATGTATTTCCGATTGCTTCCGAGTTGTTCCGATTTACCTTAGCTAATGTATTGAACAGACATGGTTTCTCAAATATAAGAATAAACAATGAAAAAATAAAAATATTTTGTGATGTTAATTTAATGTATGAACGCCTTTCTTTCGGCCTTCTATTTCCCCACCCAGTCAAATTGAGGACATTGCTTTTTTGTTGTTTTCATCTTTGTTGCCATATATACATTCCGACATCATTCATATGATCTGAATTTCATGCTGAACCTTTTATTTTGTCCACCCTTTATCTGCCTTTAACTCAGCACTCCAAGTTTTTGTTCACTACTGCAGTAGTTGGACTTTTCGGGTCAAGTCACTGGATCCAACCAACGTTTTTTTTTCCACTGGGCTATTAGATCTTGAGTTCATCAGCTTATGAATTTTTGGCATTTATAAACTTAATCTCTTAGTAACCTTTTTTTACCAGAGCTCATATTTCAATTTTTCTTGTTATTATTGCTTTTCTCTAGCACTCCATATTACTAATTGCCGTATTGTATTCATTTCTATGCTTGGTCAGCTTAGCAGACTTTTGTAGCCTAAAAAATGTGCTGATTCCTTAAGTTTTTTTTCCCTGTGATATTCTCTGTCTATTAATTCTGCTCATGTGGTGCTGGTGTTCCTTTTTCCTTTATATGTGGTCAGCTACGCGTAATTTTTATATGTTCCCTCGTTTTATGGCTTTACGATGTTCTTGTAGTCTTACCTTAAGGGGGTGGTCTGTTTCTCCCTTATATTTCCTACCACAGCTGCACGGGATGTTGCACGCACAGTCATTAGTCATGTTCTCCTCCCTGGAGGGTGGGTCTTACTCAGAAGAGGTGTCTTCGAATTGTTGAACGACTTTTGAAGGTCGTCCTGATATTGTATGGACGACAGACCGTTAGTATTTTTTCCGATAATCACTTCACATAGGGTAGGCAGACCGATGATGTTTTCTGAGTGTTGCTATTCTCTTGTACCCTTCTATAAAAGTTTGTCGAAGGTACTGCCACGTATCCAGGATAATTATTATGTTGTAGGGTACTGTTTATACTGACCATTTCTTGTTTATATGTCTCTGGGTTGCCACTTATGATATTTGCTCGATGATTTAAGCAGCGGATGATCACTTTCTTTACACTGTATGAGTGTTGAGCTGTTGAAGTTGAGGTATTGTCTGTGGAAATTTGACTTAGGGTATACGGATGTCTTGAAACCATGCTCTGTTCGACATATTAGTACATCCATAAATGTCATCTACGTATCTCAGCCATAGCGTCGACTTTCGTAATGTGCATTCTCATGCTATTTCTTCGAAGTATTCCATGTATATGTTTGCCTTTACTGGTGATAATGGCAATCCCATTGCTAAGCCTCCATCTTGTGGATATATATCTCATTCCATTCCAAAATGTGTTGCTTTTGTACAGAAAGTCATTGTATCTGTTAGGTTATCTATTGGTATACTGGACCGTTCTCCTAGGGATGTGTCCGATGCCAATATGTCCCTGACTACCGATAGGGCCTCCCCCGTGAGTACTTTGGTGAATAAACTCACCACATCGAGTTTCACCGACTGATTGGATTGGATTGGATTTGAGCATCTGTGATTCTTTACACGAAGTGATTAGAGTTTCACCTGCAATACCAGAGCGTACAACGGTCGAAACGTAGTGAATATGGAGAAAAAAATGAGGACAATAGTCCAAACAATGTAAATAGTGTAAATAATTACGATACATAATTTCAGAAATATAGACGGGTATTTTTGGTGTTTTAATATCTTTTATGAAAATGTTTTAACTTATCCAACTCAGGAACTGACTTCATTTCAGAGGGAAAAGTTTGAAAGAATGACTGCTGTCGAGTGAAGCTCTTATAACGTACTTAGTAGCAGAACCAGAAAAGAAACTGGATGGTGTTTAGATTCAAATAGTACACCATTATTTCTTATAATGGTAGATGTATTAGTCAATCTCCTGCAGTTTGTCCCAGAACTTGCAATTTTCCCCGTGTCAGGCAATGATATGTAAATAATCTAGCTTAAAAGAGTTAACAAATAAAGGAACTATTAAATTAACTGTATCTCATAGGAAAATCTGAATAAAGGATTCAGTGCGAACTTTCCAGGAGTCAAGAAGCTGGATGCTATAGCAACCGAAACATTATGGATATAATAATATGCTGATAACAATTTGGATAATTAATGGTTATTACCATTTTAATTAACTACTCGTATTAACAGAGATTATAACTAGCCAATTCATATACGGATGGCGACAAGATAATCTTTTATAATTTGTTTGAAATACACCTGTGTTCTTATATCAAGAATAAACTTACTTACTGGTGGTGATGTAAATTCTGGGCATATTGACCAAAATGGTTGCCTAGTCTTGAACAATTTTTCTTTTTTCTCAGACATGAAATAGAAATTGGCTTTCACCAACATATGTGTTTTTGTTTTGACTCTCTGTCTATCTATATCTATACACGTCCATTATCTCTGAAACATAGGTTCCATATCAATATTTCAGTAAAAAGAGAAAATGGGGGAAATCGTATAACTTGGGGAATCTATTTCATATTACAATCTAGCTTTAAGTTAAAACCTCATTTTAAAGCCGTCTCGCACCTCTCGCCTATGGAACTCCCTCCCCTTTTCCTGTTTCCCTGATAGCTATAATCTTCAACTGTTCAAATGTAATGTCAATCGACGTCTCCAGATTACTTGATCTATCCCCTATCCATCCATCCTTTCTTCTGTCACTCCTATTTGCTCTCGCTCCAACTCTATGTAAAGCTCTTGCGTGCTAGTGGCTTCCCGCCTTGCTTGGGATGAAACGCTTTAAAAAATTCCTTATATTTCTCTAGTTTACAAGATAGGGAAGTATATTTGCTTTACCGTTTGTTTTAAAAATGCAGTAAAGTCGTCAGGAATTGTGACCAGCGACTGATCCGATTTAAAAATGAAGTTATACAAAGTTTCCACTGAAAGACTGAATGATATAAAACAAAAATAACTTTTACAAATATATGTTGTTGTTTTTTTAAATTTCTTTTATTATTTTATTTGGATGGAAACATTTTTAATCCAGTATTAGAATTTTCTGAAGCGATGTTCTGGCCATGCGTGGTTGAGCAGAACGACGAGGGGTAGAAGCTGATGGATCCTCACGGACACACAGCTTCTACTGCAGCGTCAGTGCGCACAGTGCCCTTAGGATCTTTTCTCGGAAGATCGTCGACTGATCCAGTTCTTTCAAATTGGGCGATGAGTTATCGAATTATGTTGTCGCTAGGAGATACTCTGACATTAAAATGTTGCCGGTATTTTCTCTGAGTTTGAATAATTAATCATTCACTGGAATATACTCAATGTGATTTACTCCCTGATGGAAATGCTACGTAGGCATTATAATTTCCAAGGGATGTTCTATAACTTGCAAAAAATAAAATAAAAAAGATTGAATACGAACAATTCTTTTTTTTCAAATCTTCTGATTTTCAGTGACCACTCTATAGAAAACTTACATTATTATTTCTTCAGTTGGAAAATAGTACAATCTTATTTTTCTTTCTCTGCGTAATTATATTTGTGTAAAACCGCGTTAAGTGCAGTAAGTTCTATCTATCTATCTATCTATCTATCTATCTATCTATCTATCTATCTATCTATCTATCTATATGTCTCTCTGACTAGCTCAGTGTGTTCATTATCTATCTATCTATCTAATTAGCTAGCTAGCTAGCCAGCTAACATATTGTGTTGATTATCTATCTATCTATCTATCTATCTATCTATCTATCTATCTATCTATCTATCTATCTATTTAGCTAGCTAGTTTGCTCAGTGTCTTCATATCTAATTAGCTATCAATTGTATGAGAGAAGGAAAGAAAGAGAGAGTTTTAGAAAAATATCCAAAACACAAAGGAGACAAGAAAGTCAAGAAGAGTTATGACTTCCATGATACAATTCCCTGCTGAGAAGAGATTGTATCCGATCATCTTTCCATCTAGTTTCGACCAGTTATAAATCTCAACCTCTACCCCAGGGTTCACTCATTTCCCAGGACAACATGAAAATATGTCTGGCTAGATAACAAATTATCCAGTTTTTGTCGAAATTTAATGAAGCAAAGCTTTTGCTATTCTCAGAATTCTTGGCCTATAAAACGACTTTCAATGAAGAGAGATATCGGAGAATATCTAGTTGACTTGGACGCTATGGACCAAAAATAAAATGCGAATAAATGGGAAGAGAACAAATGAATCCCCAGAAAAAAGAAATTAGTGACAAGAAAATGGAAAAAGAACAAGTCAAATAAATTAAGGTTCCAGATAAAAATGGGGAATGGAAAAGAACTAGAAACTGACAAAATCTTGGAACAATAAAAAACAAATCTAAGTAAACTCAAAGTGAAAGGAAGGAAGAAAATGAATAATTAAATTTCCGAAAAATTATTTCGCTATCCTAGACAGATAAAAAGGCAAAAATTACAAAAAAATACTGACCTAAATAATTCTTTGAATTAAAAAAAAATGGTGGTACCCGATCAGCTAGAACACTATCTGTCAGAAGAAGGAAAAAGGTAACCATCACGTGTCTGGTGATATTGAATTCTATTGGTCAATAAAAATGTGTGCGTATCATAAGCAGTATCGTATCAGAAGAGCTTGTTAACATTTTTGTGTGAGACACCCACGGGAAAGCGAGAGGAGAAGAATGGGTGTGATGAATTGGAATAAATAAAAAGGCTATTAAGGAAAATATTTCATTTGATTTCAACTCCGTTTTTTGGTATCAATTACTTGTAGTAACGCAATGACTTTGGATATTTTTTGTCAGTGATAATTAGCTTTTTCACATTTTATTTTTCTTTTTTTTTTACTCGGATTCGTATTTCTCATGGGCAAAATTGTCTGACTTCTGACTCTTAATGACATGAATTTTTCGCACTTCGCTTCTAATAAAACAAAGAATGTTGTTCGAATCATTTGATTCATCAAAACAGAATGAATAATGAAATTAGTTATTCACATTTTAATTGCGAATTTTACACAACCTAAGTACTTTTAGTCTTAGTTGATTAAAAGTGCTTTTATTAAAATGATTATGGACGTACAATCTCACTATATTTAAAGCCAGTTGTCTTTCGTGTATTTCAATGATACAACAACATTGTGAAATTTACGAATTTTATGTTAAAATGTTATGAATTTTTCTCACTTCGCATCTAATAAAATGAAGAATTTTATTTTAAATTTTTTAATAGTTTTATTTTTATTTTATTTGTTATTTATAATAATATATTTATTATAATATTAATTATTTATAATTTATTTTTAATAGATTTTAGTTTTAAATGTTTTTATATTTTATCTTAAATTTACGAATTTTATGTTAAAATGTTATGTATTTTTCGCATATCGCATCTAATAAAATAGAAATGTTGTTCAAAACATTTGATTTATCAAAACAGAATGAATAATGAAATTAGTAATTGACGTTTTAATTGCCAAAAGCAGTTTTAGTCTTACTAGATTAAAAGAGCTTTTATTAAAATGATGATGGACGCATAATCCCACGCTATGTAAAGCCATTTTAGTTTGGCACCCGTTTATCTAACTCGATAAGGTAGCAATCGTTTTTCACAAAATCTTTTCATTTGGTGTTTAGATTGGAATGACTTCTTCAAAGGAAAGGCCTGAAAAATGGCTTAGGAAGACGGTGCGCTGCTCTGATCACATAGCGGCCCGATCGGTCGTTCCGGAGAGATCCAAAGGAATATAGAAATATATTTGAGACCAGCTTGGCTGCGGCAGTTGCCGGAATATTGTAAGTGTTGACAACCGACTGGCTTCGGTGTTCCACGTAAAACCGCGGAGTTTTAAAATCAGTCTTTCATTTCCCCTAGAAGAACTGCCTTTCCGGACTGAAGAGCTCTATCTATCCGAAGTTATTATATTTACCCGATAGAAAAAATCAATACTGTAAACAAATCCTTTCAACTTGGACTAATATTATCAATTTTTTTCTCAACGAGAAAAGCTATTTAATATTTTAAGTTCTAATTAATGCATGTGCTTGCGTTTGTATATTTGAGTGTGTGTCGATGGAAATATGTGCATGTATGTGAGACCCTATATAGCCGAAGAGCAAACTGAAATTTTATAACACAAAATCCACCCCAGTGTAATGCAAAAAGATCGGAAAGAAAATGAAAGTGAGTGTGGTCTCAAGTAACTGTGTAGAGGATTTCAATAATTATTAAAGTAAGCCAGTGGTGATCATTGTCACTTAATGTTGTGGATTCCGGGATGAAATCCGATATCAATGAATAACAAACGCCAGGAATGGATAAGGAAATTAAATTTATTTACGTAATAATAGAAACTGGTAATACGATTTAGTAGATCGAAGAATGTGGGTTAGTAGCAATAATATATATACAGTCTTGGTATTGAAGTATCGCGGTATGACTCCTTACTGAGTCTACTGTGACGCTTGCCCCCGTCTTTGTGTGTGACTTACTGTACTACTAGTGAACTCTACTACTCTTCTGTCGTTCCGTCTCGATTCCTTCAATCTTCGAGTATTTACTGGTAGTAGTATATGTATACCTTGGGTGAGTCCATTTGCGTGTAAAGGGGAGACACCTCAATACTTAATAACCACTGTCGTCGATAAACTGTTCTATGATGAAATTTTCTAAAGAATTACAACAAAAATACGTTTCTTATTTTAAGCTTATTTGGTCACGAAGCGAACAAAAAGTGGAGAGATTGTCTTACACCAATCTACACATTGGGATGTTAAGTCGATACTGCAAATCAGGTTTAATAATTTTGCTTTATACATCTATCTATCTATCTATCTATCTATCTATCACACTCTTCGCATCTATCTACATATATATATTTATAACCCTTTTTCTATATATATATATATATATATATATATATATATATATATAAAAGTGGACATGGAAGTCAGCACTTAGAGGCGACAGTCTGTTTCATGCTAGTGCAATCGTCAGGCGACTAGTGCTGTTATTTTTCTCGGCTATTTATATAAGGGTCAGTGGTGCATTATGGGTAGTCTATTTTGGCGGTTACTTTTACCGGAAGTGGCTTATTTGTTTATTTATTTATGTCAAATTGTTTTGCTTGTTTTTTGTTTGTTTTTTTATTTTTATTTTTATTTTTTATCTTATATATTTATTTATTTATTCTTTTATTTTGATCGGTGTTTTTGGTTAACGTAGTAAAAATTTGTTTATATAGCTTATTGTTGGTAGTCTATAATGGCCGTCATTACCGGAAATCGCTTGTTCGCTTATTTATTTGGGTCAACCAACCTAAATAGATAAATTAAAAACTGTTCCCACCTAAATAATAGCCAGAAAAAACCACAAATTCAACAAACAGATTTAATCAATGACAAATAAACAAATATATAAGATAAAAAATAAAAATGAAAATAAATAAAAACAAGCAAAACAATTTGACCCAAATAAATAAGCGAACAAGCGATTTCCGGTAATGACGGCCATTATAGACTACCAACAATAAGCTATATAAACAAATTTTTACTACGTTAACCAAAAACACCAATCAAAATAAAAGAATAAATAAATAAATATATAAGATAAAAAATAAAAATAAAAATAAAAAAACAAACAAAAAACAAGCAAAACAATTTGACATAAATAAATAAACAAATAAGCCACTTCCGGTAAAAGTAACCGCCAAAATAGACTACCCATAATGCACCACTGACCCTTATATAAATAGCCGAGAAAAATAACAGCACTAGTCGCCTGACGATTGCACTAGCATGAAACAGACTGTCGCCTCTAAGTGCTGACTTCCATGTCCACTTTTATATTTACACACGCTCTATCTCTGATATTGAGCACTTTACCCCATAAATATAGCACACTTTAAGACTATATTTCTGCATATATATATATATATATATATATATATTTATCACCCTTTTTCAGATCTATCTATCTATGTATGTATCTATCTATCTATCCACATATATATATTTATCACCCTTTTTCAAAGCGTCCTGGGTATGACGATAAACTACATCCGCGTCCTGGGTATGACGATAAACTTCATCCGCGTCCTGGGTAAGACGATAAACTACGTCCAACAGCAAGGCCTCTGATAATACATTTTTGAAAATATAATGTTGCCAGCTGTACGTTTTTGAAAAAATAATGTTGCCGGCTATAGGTTTTTGAAAAAATAATATTACAAGCTATACGTTTTTGAAAAAATGATATTACCAGCTATACGTTTTTGAAAAATATTACCAGCTATACGTTTTTGAAGAAAAAATATTAAAAGCTATACGTTGTTGAAAAAAATAATATTAACAGCTATACGTTTTTTAAAAAAAATAATATTACCAGCTATACGTTTTTGAAAAATAATATTACCAGCTATACATTTTTGAGGAAAAAAATACTAACAGAAATAGATTTTTGACAAAACAAAAATATTACCAGGTAAAAACAAATGTTTTACAGATATATATTTATCACCCTTTTTCAAATATATCTATCTATCTATCTATCTCAGGTCATTCATTATCTATCTATAGGAGTTCTCTTATTGTGATGGAACTGCATATTTGCGAGAAGCATCAGTGTTTGGTTTCCAAACCCAATTTAAGGACAATGTTCAAACGGTGGAATTTAAAGTAGACAGAAACTTGCAAAATGGAAGATTGTCTCATCAATTATGTATTTGCGTATGTGCCTGGTAATACAAAGTCTATAAAATGCATCTATATAATGGTTAGAATAACATTTATGAAAAGGGACTGAAACATATTTTGAAATCCTTCTGTAATGAACTCAAAAAGTTCATAAATACCCCCTTTTGTCTTGAGTGAAAATTCGTTTTTGTAACGATTTACCTTTTTCATTTCTTTTCATTCGGAATATTTAAAATCACGTCCAAAAGAATTTCAGAATGCGACTGTGGTATACACTTTTCAGCTCAATGAAGCAAACCGTTTTGACAAAGCATCTTGAAAATTATTCCTATTTTTAAGCTGCAGTTATCTTTACAAAGTCTATATTGATAGCACAAATATATTTATCACTAATGTGGACTGGAATCGCACTTAGATATTAATACGAATATAATTGTGCATTTGGATTCTGTCCACAACACTAAAGTGCATGATGAGCAAAGTAATTCTCTGGGAATGAAAAGGTTGACACAATTCCTTTCTGAAGATCGTTTTTAAAAAGATCATGGAAATGTTAAACAACAAAACAAATTTGCATAAGATAGCCTATTTACGGTGTTATGCTTAGTAAGTTGCTATTGCAGAACATTTGTAGTGTGGTCAAACATGACTGGGTGCCCTGTAAGACGTTCTATGGAAATAAGCAAAGCAGACAGTCCTAGGCTATGGATACGAACTACCTCAGGCATTTCAATGTCACATATTTATCTTCAAGGTATAGACTCTTCTCTGTCTAACGTCTACATGAAAGAACGCTTTGTAGTTGATTTGGAAACATATGACACTTAAAATGAACAAAACAATACACACACAGATATTCGGCCAAGTGCCCAACACAGACACAGACACACAGACAGACACAGACACAGACATGTGGCCGAATGTTTAGATCGTTCGCATTCTGACAATGAAACCCGGGTTCGAATCTCACCATGGTCGATTTTTCAGGAAGGAGACTGCTTGATATTATCGGACTTGTGGGATCGATCCCAGCGTGCGGCACCTTTGGAAAGTGCCTGAAAACCCTACCAAACGTTGTGAGTGAAATTCGGTAGACGGAACCCTTGGGGGCCGTCGATAGCTGTTCTAGCACGAAGTCACAATTCATCGTCGCCGAGGGCTTGAGCGTGCTGGCCTCGGTCAAATGATCACGCTAGAAAACAGGCTCTTTCCCAGAAACGGTAACCTATGTCTGCTCAGCATAGTGGCAGTATAAACCACAGGAGGGCTCTGTGGGTGTTGAATAGACACAAATCCGCCTCATCAAGCGTCTGCAATAGGGATTGGCTAGTCGCCCTAGAAGACAGGTTTCATTGAATGCGAGTGGCCAGCTATACTACTACTACTACTAATAATAATAATAATATATATATATATATATATATATATATATATATATATATATATATATCAGCAAAGATAAAATCTCTTTTTGCCACGGAAATACGCTTTTGCAGTAGTGCTCTTAGGAAAGAGTTGATGCTCGTACGAGAGGCGACTAAACTCTACTAACTTTACTAAAAATTCAATTGATGGTTTCATAAGAGTATACGACAACAAGGGAAGAGAGAATTCAACATAATACTAATGGACTTTGAGATTTCTGCCATGTCTAGACAGTTATAAACTTTTAAAGACCGTCATAAGTTCACCGACTGTGACATGGTTGGATACAAGTTAGTGATCTATTTCTAAAAATAGAAAAAGATGGTGAAAATTAATCTTCTTTCCTATCAGAAGAGCCCTCAGTTTTTGTTCATAATTGGGGTAAACTTATTAACTCGCACTAGTATGTAAAATCCGATATTTCCATCAAAAGTAATCTACATATCGGAATGGCCAGGTCAGCATTTAAGACAATCGAATTGCATCATTATTTTCTTTCAGCAAGTTACCGCAAAAATATTTGGAAAAGAATCGAAGACAAAAAAAAAAAAAACGGGCAAAAGTAGATAAAATAACTTTTACCGAAATAGAAAAAAAACTTTAATGTAGAAAAAGATTTTTTTCGTGTCTGGATGGCGAGTTGAAGCCAAGTGGAAAAAGTGTTTTTTGTTTGGAACGACTAAATATTTCAGTAACTCTTTCTTTGTCGTCAAACAATGTACAGAAAGAAAAGTGACTCTATATAAGAGAGATAAGAAAGAGGTGGGAAAAAAGAAATATACGAAGGAAGACTCATATTGGGTTTTTTCCCCTGTTTGGCAGGAAGTTTTAAATACAAGGCCGGCCAAGATACTGACCAATATATAACTTGACCGAAAAAAATATAATGAATAAAAGTACAGCTACGCACCATATATATATATATATATATATATATATATATATATATATATATATATATATTATTAGTAGTAGTAGCATTATTATTATTATTATTGTACATATATATATACATATATATATATATATACATATATATATATATATATATATATATATATATATATATATATATATATATACATATATACATATATAATATGTATGAAGAAATATAGTCTTAAGATGTGCTAAATTTATGGGATAAAGTGCTCAATATCAGAGATAGAGCGTGTGTAAATATAAAAGTGAACATAAAAGTCAATACTTAGAGGCGACAATCTGTTTCATGCTAGACGCAATCGTCAGGCCACGAGTGCTGTTCACGAGAACATCACTCGTGGCCTGACGATTGCGTCTAGCATGAAACAGACAGTCGTCTCTAAGTGTTGACTTCTATGTTCACTTATATATATATATATATATATATATATATATATATATATATATATATATGTGTGTGTGTCTGTATGTATATATATATATATATATATATATATATATATATATATTTAAAGACATTTATATATATTATGTTTAACGTTCTTTTTATAGATACAAGTATTTAAATAAATTGTCGGACTATGTCCAATTCGAAAATATATATATATATATATATATATATATATATATATATATATATATATATATATATATATATATATGTACGCAAGAACAGACCATGTCATATATAGACGTGGTGATTATGACAGCGCGAAAACATGAAGGTGTAATTTTCAAAAGCTAAAATAACTTTGGCGACCAGATATTTTCTTAGGTGCCACAATGTTCTACTTGACCAAAACAGTTACTGAGAAAGAAACAGTAGTATAAATGTAAACATTACTGCGGAAGAACTATATAAACATTTCTTAAAGAAGTAGTCAAATAATTGTAAACATTAGTAAAGACGTTTAATAAAGATACCGATTTTTTGAGCTTATAAAGGGAATTAGAGGACAATGTAAAAAGCCATTGCGATTTAAAATCGTCGGAAAAGCAATAAAGTACGGGGGAGGATGTTGCAAAATGAGAAAACTAGATTATTGTAAATGGCAGTTAGAGTGGAGAAAAATCAGTGAGATGGAGGAGAAAGTAAAATTATGTGGAATTCGTAACATAGATAAAAAATTATTTAGAGGGAAGTGAAGTTTATTTAGTCGGAGAAAAAATAATTATAGGGAAATTCAAGTAAATGAAGGCGAAAAAACATAAAATCGAATATTATAAGAATGATTATGCATTTTTTCGCTTGTGCCTGGATACATTTTGAAATTTATTTCTTGCCGTGAAAGTGTTTGGTCTGATGACATGAGATCGATCATTAAACTATTACCATGAGTTTCTAAATTCTCTGCTTTCATCATCATTATATATATATAAAGATTCCTTTACTTTTAACTATCAATTTTTATTCCGACTTCGAAGTTTCTTGGTATAATTTCCAGTCTTCAGGGGTTGTGGTTTTGAACGGTATTTCAATTTTCTGACATTTTTTTTCAATTTGTTCGCGTCTTTTTCAATCCGCTTTTTACTCCGTTTTATACACGCGCGTATTCATGAAATTTTGCTTTTGTTTACGTCTTTCATTCTATAACAGTTTCTCTCTTCTCAAAACAGCAATCGTGAGATTTGCCGTTTCTGTTTTATTTTTTAAATTCTCACACACACACACACACACACACACACACACAAATATATATATATATATATATATATATATATATATATAGTGTGCGATGGGTAAATTATCGCTATTTTATATTTTTTTAATTTTGCACAAGAACGTTGTTTGTTTTTTATTTTGTCGACTGCATAATATAGTACGGTCAGTTTGGCACCGTCTGTGAGAAAATTCCTGACGCAATTCACTCTGCCCAAAGTTTGGAAACGGCATGATGTACAGCTTGGCATTCGCACCGGAAGCTAAAATACGAACATTACGGAGTATTTGGATGTCAATCTGATGAGAGTGTAGAGGATACGGAAAGAGTTTGATGAGTTTAATTGTTATTACGAAGGTATGACAGCTCGAAAAACTCTGATCCTTCTGATAAGAAAAGAACTCCCAATTTGTTAGTGAGGACCACAATTTCAACACGAAGGCTTACATCAAGAGCCTTGAGGAAGAAGTGGTGCTCTGGATGAACAGGGTGGCTTTCGGAAGACACTATATCTAGTACCAGGATTTTGCACCATGCCATTCATGCAGGAGCACACAGTCATAACTGTCAATTTCAGCGACAACATCACGAATTACATCTGGCTACCTAATTCTCCAGACTGTAACCACCTGGATTATTGTGTTGGGCGCATTTGAGCGAGAAACGTAACACCAAAAATGAACTGAAGGCAATGATTATGGCAGCATTCAGCAAATTAAACAAGGAAAACGTACAGAAGAGTTGCAGGAGATGGCTTCCGGGGGCCGTGGTTGGACACTGGTGTCAACTTCCAGCAGCGACAGTCGGTTTTATAGTTCAACGAAATCTTCAGCCTTCAGGTGTTCTGACTCAGCCAGTTATATACGGGAACGGACAACACAACACCGTCGACTGAATACCGCCGACTGAGCGCTGGGAGAATTCAGGAACTAGAGAATTCAGCACCAAAGACCTTAATTAGTGAATATATTTATTTATTTTTAATAAAGTAAATCGTAAACAAATGTAGTTATTAATAAAGTAAAAATACTCACTAATTAAGTTTTTAATACTTAATAAATTACTTTTCATCATCATCATCCCCTTGGCCTTTGTAATCGTAGGACGGATCCAAATGCAGACGCCACACTAACTCTTTTCCACAACGGTCTATTAACGGCAGCCATCAGCAATTCTGGTACTGTCATACATGTGCATTTTTTGACATTGTCCAACGAGTTTTCGCGTTGGCGTCCTCTCCTATGTCCACCTTCAACTGTGGCTTTTATAATGGACTTACACGGGATGTCGTGCCTTCTAATGTGTCAAAACCACGCCATTTTTTTCCATTTGACAGTGGCGAGAACAAATTCTTGGTGTCCCGCAAAAATTTCAACCCTTTACCGCAGACACACATTGCTTTTTTTGTTTCCAACAGAAAATGCCAAGGAGTTTTCTCATGCATTTCTTATTAAACGCTAGTATCTTTCTCCGTGTATCTGACAACAGTGTCCTCGTTTCAAACCCAAATAGAGACTACCAGCGATTTGTAAAGTCGGAACTTTGTTTGAATGCTGATTTTAATCCTCCATATTCTTGTCAAATTTGCCATCGCTGCCATGGCTGCTGCAATCCAAAAAGTCGGAAACTATTTTTATTCGGTTATAAAAAGTTATGTTTTTGGGGGGTGCTGAGTTGTCTCGGTCCTGAGTTGTCTCAATGGTAATAAAGACTACTCTGTTATCCTAACGGTTATTGTGTGCGCTGTAACAGTTATGATTCAACCTATTATAGAAGCTATTGATTAGGAATTATTGTGGAACCGAATTCGGTTACTCGTGGCTATTTCCTGATGTTGTTTGTTAATTTTTTACTCATTATTTATTATCGATTACTTTATTTTTTGGATAATTGTTATTAGAAATAAATTTACTTATTTTTATCGTAGTTTGATAATTTATTCATCATTTTCTTAATTTGTGTATTTATTTAGGCATTTTGTTTATTTTATTTCTACTCAACAGCTTCTAGATTATTTTCAAACATAACAGATATGCCTATCCAATAACCGGTAGAAGAATACAATGGACTTCATTATATATAATGAACAATTAACCAGCATATATAAGTAGTCGAGCCAAAAAACAACACACTTAACGTTCAAGGATGAAACAGATTGTCGTCTCACATTGTCCATTTTCATATTTACCTACGCTGTTACCCATAAACATAGAATACCATAAATTATATTTTATCACAGGCACATACATACACACACACACACACACACACACACACACACACATATATATATATATATATATATATATATATATATATATATATATATATATATATATATATTTAGCTCTTGAAAATACATTTCAATTGAGCACTGGTGAGTGATAAGCTAATTCTATAAACAACAGCCACCTGCACTAATGCAAAGCTCTTCAGTAAAATGAATGGAGCACTTTGGTTGATTGGCATTTGTTTACATTTGTAAAAACAATACGCTAGATTTAGTTGTGTAACTCTACCGAGTGAAGATAGCTCTGGCTGACACCAAGTTAGTTGTGTTTCAATCCGGGCTTGAGGTATTCGGAAGTCTAGTCGCACTGAGGAGCTGTGATACAGCGAAACAATACTGTCTGTGAATGACATATATATATATATATATATATATATATATATATATATATATATATATATATATATATCCTTCTTTCATGCACATTGTATTGAATAGGACAGACAAGGTGCTCTGATTTAGTTTTTTATGCAATTTATCATGTGATCTAATATTTCTTTCTTTTCAGATGATAAATTATATAAAAACATTCCGAATGTTCTTTTTATACGAGGGGTTTCGGCTATACATTTAGCCATTTTCAAGATTGAAATATTTTAACTGTTAAAAAAGAAATAGTCTTTGCATGTATGTATTTATATAATGTTTTCATTTTCAAAACACGGTCAAGATATTGTCTGCATATTCATAGTTGGTATTATTGAGTGTTGTTTTTTTTTAAATAAGGCTTCCATTATTTATGCTATTATATTTGTGTTGTCAATAAGTATGTTGCAAATAGAGTCCGGTAGGTCTCCATGAATATTTAAATGAGATTATGTCATTCATGACATTCGCATCCCGCATGAGCTTCGTTACTTCCTCTCTCCTACTTATAGAGGCGAATCTTGCTACTTTACAGCGCACTCAAGATCATTCTTCCTGCAGAGTTCTCAATATATTCTGGGGCCTACTTTGTGATGGCGTTGTCTGTACTCTTTTGCTTCTATTTCATTGAAGCCACTGACAATGTATTGCACGTGGTATTATCATTATTGTTATTATTGTTCTAATTACTTTTGTTGTTGTTTACACACTGAATTTTCATAATAATGGTATCTTGGACGAAGCTAAATACATTGAGTCAATAGCTTCGTCCACCGCAAGGAAAGTTGGCTCCCTATGCCGCGCAGAGGGAAATTTTTCTCGCCGGAGTCGATCCTTCAAAACTACAAATCAACCATTTGCCCTTGCATGGAGTATTGCTGCCACATATGTTCTGGCGCCCCTTCTGTTTGTATCAAGGTCCTTGATAAAATCCAGAGACGGATATGCAACGTAATTGGCCCTGATCTGTCATCTCGTCTGCAGTCGCTCTTTCACAGACGTGCTGTCGCCTCCCTCTGTCTTTTTTAACAAATACTTTCACGGTAACTG
>OZ038485.1:124008829-124056329 GCA_964036315.1 Acanthosepion esculentum | reverse complement strand
TAATTTGTTATTCGCCTTTCTTGTATTCAAGAATAAGAATCTTTAAGCATAGCCCATCCCTGTCTATATGATCTGGTGGATATTACGAATAAGAAGAAACAAGCGGCTGTGTGTGTAAACATTGGGGGTCAGTTGTAGATCAGTGATTAAAACGTTAGATCGGAAGGGCCGTGTTACTGAGTTCGACACACATACAAAGACCAGCTATTCTGGAACTATGATGTATTATGCTGCTGTTAGACACCCGGATATTTTCATGAAAGCCAATAGATTTACAATGAGAAGTTTTACTATATATTTATGTAATAATTATACAAGTTATATTTCAGCTTATAAGATTTTTGTTTACATATATTTACAATAGCTTATTTGAATATGTGCGATTTTATTATACCACCAAGAGTTTTTCATCATCTTTTAAATAATTTATTGCCATTTAATTGTTATTTAATTTAAAAGATATAAGATCTCTCTTTGTAAATAGACGAAACCTCAAATATTAAATATAGTGTAACCAGTCGTTCAAAAGAAAACGACTTTCGAAACTGCAAAAAGCTTAAAGCCGGTATCAGAGGAAACAAAAAGGGAAATAACTTTAAAATCCTTACAAGATGATAACAAGTGAAATTTGTATACAAAAGAATGTCTGAGATAAATTAAGGAAAAAGGCTGGTTAAGAAAATAGAGGTGGAAAAAACTAAAACTGATGAATATTAACTACAGAAACTCTGCAAGTTTTATATGAGCATGGCAAAATGAAACAGGTGAAGAAGTACAAGATGGAGCCAAAAAATTCATAGTTTGACCTGAAGGCGTAATTCAGGAGCGCTGAAGTGTGACATTCATTAGTTTCAACCCTTCTTTTTAATGAATGCATTGTATCTTTCCAGCTATGATCGGATTCTTTAAAGAAGACTCCAAACGTAACAAGTAGAGGTTTATCATAATAATGAACAACATTTGGCATCGTGCTATTACCAAGAACCTGCAGACAATAGGGTTTAGTCCCAATTCTAACATGGTTGATAAATTAGGAGATAACGCCCCAGATCTAATCAACAGTGCAAAAGTGGCCAGGTGAATTTAGGATAGGAACAGAAAGTTTTGAAGGTGAACAAACATCTGGATGCCGTCCAACTGCAACCACCGAGAAAAAAGATTGTGTTCACCACATAGTAATAGATGACAGATGCTTAACTAAAAAGTAAATAGCCAATGCTATTAGTATATCTTGTGAGAGATTTGAAAATATTCTACACAATTAACTTGGCATGGCGAAGATTTCTACTTCATGTCACGTCTTCTCACACATGATCAAAAGCGCACGTCGCTGATCACATCACCGGAAAATGTAACATTGATGCAGACTAAGCTGGTTTTCTTCAACGTTTCTTAACCCAGAATGAATGTCGGGCACATCACTTCGACCCAGTGACAAAGTGACAATTCATGCAGTTGAAGCATCTCTCCTCACCTGCGGCAAAAGAAAAGGCCATGGTTGTTTCATCTGCAGGGAATATTATGGCCTCAGACATTTTTGGGATTCAAAAGTCATTTTGTTTATTGAATAGTCTAAAAAGGCTCACGTCATCAATGGAGTGTACTATGCCAACTTACGGAGATAGTTACGAAAGCCTATCAAAACGAAACGCCCCGGAAAACTGACGAAAGAAGTCTTGTTACCTCAGGACAATCCTCCAGCAAACAACTTCTTTGTTATCGCTTTGAACTAGCTGATAACCCTCTTTGTTCCCTTGATTTGAATACCATCTGTTAACCATGAAAAAGTAATTGACTGAGTACTAGCATCGAAGTGACTTTGATGTCATATCTGCTGTTGGTGATTATTTGACCAACAGGAAGAACAGTCTTCATTGAAGAATCAGATGTCAGTTTAAATGGAGAAATACAATGAGGTTATTAATATGAAGAACTGAAATTAGCACATGAAAAATTTCACAACTCTAACGCCAATTCTTCACAGTCACCTTATGAACTTTTCAGCCCACACTCGTACATTAAAACTGGTTTCTGAGCAGCAAATGATATTGATGAATGTACAGATATATTGAATGGATATGATGGATGGGCTAACGATTCGGTCTTTATTGTCTTAGAATACAACAACGAGAAGGTGTTGTAATATTGTAATTAAAAAATAATATCTTAGGTCCATTCACTGCTGATTTTGCTCTCAAGATAAATGCAAAAGAAACATGTTACTTCGTTTTCTTTCAGAGGTAAACATCAAAACCAGGATTCTTTAAACTACACTGCATGTAGATTTCGACACAGTGCTTCTTCATATTTTGTAAAGTTTTATATTTCTTACGTTGCTAAGGGACGAACGATTATACAATCTCCAAAGATTAAAGCAATAGAATATACGTGATATGTCATTAAAAGAATTGTATCTAAGAATCACAAAAAATAATCATTCAAAACAGATTTATGGGAAACAACAAAAGGGTAATGTTAATTTTAAAACAGTTATCACAGATGAAGGTTAGAACAAGAGCCATTATTAATATGCAGAATAATTTTTTGTTTGGTGTTTGGAATATTGTGCTAATACAAATATCATTTTGTACTGCGAATTAATTGAATAAACTCTTAATTTTCCCACGTACGCAGGGGCTCTCCCAGATATAATTAGGAGCAGGTACTGAAGAGTGAAGTTTCCAGTAGTCAACTTTGACAGTCTGACCAAACATTCTTGCTGTAACACTATATCTTTGTGTTACTGTTTTTGTTAATATATTTGTTTAATTCAATTCCTCTTTTGTGTTTTTTTTATTTCTGGCCTTAACAGGGCCACAACATAAGCTAAATACCAACAAAACAAAATATTATCAATATTTTAAACATCGAGGTATGTTTTTAAGTTGAAACTCAAATAATATCTTGCTCATAAATATCAGTATAACCTGAAAATCTTTCCAATAGGACTTGGATAATTAAGCGTGTGGAGCCTATTTTAATGAGACGAGCAGATTCTGCCATCGTATGCAGCGCCTATGAAAACGTTTGTCGGCATTGCTAGTTCGGGGAACATCTAAAAATTTCAATGCCGAAGTTAATAAAACTATATCCAAATCCTGTACTGCATTTAAATTCCTCGAACAAAATCTGATGATACTGAATAAGCATCTGTTCTTGAAGACGGATTCAGTGCCCGTTCTTCCCACCAAAGAATGACTACAGACACTGTCATCATTACAAGTCATACTGGTTCCTTTACCATTGTCTTTTCTTGTAGACCTCTTCTATTTCACAATTTCTAATTCTGTGCACAAGGTTTCAAATTAATCGCTTCCTCCAAGCGAAGGCATCATAAGTATAGGACACAGAATCTCCTTCGCCGAACGCCAGCATGAGAAATAGAACAATGAAGAAATTACAACCCACCGAGTTCATCTGTCGTGTTGACCTGGATATTCTGAGAAAGAAATACCGTATTTTCAGGCTTGCAAGACTTATTATTTTTTTCTAAAAGATACCCTGAAATATACGTGTGCATCTTCCAAGAAGAATATAAGGCAGCGACCAGGCTCAAGCTAGCTTGGATGGTCACCTAATTGGCTTGAATGATTGAGACGTGAATTTGTATGTTAAGTCATTCCATTATAATGTTAGCTATCTAATTCAGCCTTTTATTTGATATAGCTTCAGTACGTAGCTGTTAATGTATTTCCAAGAATATAAAGCTTCCTGGAGCCGAGCCACAAACTTAAACAGCAGCGGAAGCCTTTGTTCTTGTCTAGTATGTCATTGCCATACAAACAAAATCGGACGTGTGATTAATGTAGCCATTACGTGGCGCCAGTATATGAGGGATGTATGGTGAATATGTTTTGTATGAGAATGACATTTTTTTTTAATTCTTTTCAAGTGTTAGGGTGCGTCTTCCAAGCTGCAGCGTCTTGTAAGCCGGAAAATACGGCAAATAATGACAAAAACTCAACGATTTGAGGATCTAGTGTTTTACGATTCTGAAACCCTGAAGAAGGAATGTGGCATTCACCATAAATTTCTCACGTGCTCAGCCCATTCTGAGAGTGATTCGAATTTTTCGAATCCATTCTACATCTGAAAATGCTGAGCTCAACAAAAGATTTTCAATCATATGTGACCATCGGCAGCGGACTGGACTTTGAAGTACTTAAATATCTAAAACACTTGTGTTCGTGGAGGCTCATTGTATCTGTCGGATTATAAAATTAACCTTTTCAAAAGACATCTGAAGGTATCGTCTTTAAACTGATATTACCGTTTGCAAAAAGTTCATTAGGATGGCTGGATTATGACATGTATAATTATTGGTTCTTCCTACTTTTTAATGTATCCCATTTCCTTTTCTTAATTTCCTTTTGCGCCTAATTAAGTGATAGACGCTATCTTTATTCTAGCAATGTTGAAATATTTCGATTTATTTGTTTTTATTTACTGATGAGCGATCTGGCAACAGTCCTTTTCTATTTCTGATTTCAAACGTTTGGAAAAGCCATATAAAATTTTTGCTTCGTCTGAAGCAAGAAGATCAGAGAAAAGAAGCGAAAATGATAATCATTTACCTAAATAGATAAGAAATTTTACCAAGAAATACATACTATCTGCGGCAGCAAATAATAAAATACAATGTAAGGTCGAGCCACATATGTATATAAATTGTGGTAAGACCTTTAACAAGGAACTTCATTGTTTTATTATCGGTAAGCTATCATCAAATGCTTGATAGAGAGGAAGTGGGATTTCTTCTCATATCTTCTAAAAGTACCCCTATTAGCTTAAAAAGTTCTTATCGACTACGGTAACCAACGTTATCAGTTTTCATGTGTTCTTTCTATACGCTTCTCATCAGATACCATTTGTTTATCTCATAGTTCAACAGCGCAATCTACGTTGACATTTTATTTTTTTACAAGTTATAATTGTTCTTTCTTCAGCAAAATAAAGGTAGTTCGCGCACGTCTAGAACATATATACAGATTGTTGAAAGAATCTCTAAATTTCGATTAGAACTTACTAACCCTTACAATAAACATTTGCTTTCACTATTGAACTGATCTTAGACTGGAAAAAGACTAAAACATTTGGAGACGGCATGTTAAAACCGTATAAAATACCCGAGGCACTTCATGTATGAAGATATAGATTTATCCCCCTTCTCATGCACCGTTAAAAGGAAACTTATCCGAATTCTGACCAATAAAGCGCGCAGCAGAATCAGACTAGAGAGACGAAAATGTGGATTCCTCAAAGACACAGGAACAAGGAACGCGATATTCATGCTCAGAATGTTATCAGAAAGAGCAATAAAAATGAAAAAAGATGTGTCCCTGTGTCTTATAGATTACACAAAGGCGTTCGACAAAGAACAACACAAAGATCCGTTAGAGCTTAATCAAAAGAAAAACTTGTAATTCCAGCGAATGGTTTATTTCATGGAAATATTTCAACTAGCTGTTGCTAGTCTTGGTCACTCCTTTAAATTGAGTAAAGCAGTGCAAAGAAACTAGAAACGCTTAAGAATTCAAATCAAGGAAAAAACTAACCGAGTGATCTGTTAGAGCAGCTCAGCAACCTTGACATATTCGGGAAAGGAATTAGAAAAATCAAACCGCCTGCATACGGACAGAAAACGATTTCAGCATATATACAAAATAAGAAAGGGGCATAAGGCAAGGATGTGCCTTTTCAGTCGACTTATTCAACCTATACAGCAAAGCAATTCTAAGAGATCTAGAAGTTTGTTTTTTTTTGTTTTTTTTCTTTAAGCTTTTCACCCCAAGCAAGGCTGGAAGCAGCTAGCACGCAATGGGTTACAGAAGGTTTGGAGGAACAGCAGATAGGAGTGGTAGAAGTAAGGATGTGGAGAAAGACAGTGGATCGATCAAGGCAAGGCGGTTACAGAAGATTTGGAGCGAGAGCAGATAGGAATGAAAGTGGAAAGGATGTGGAGAAGGGAAGTGGATAGATCAAGGCAACTGGAGATGTCGATTGACGTTACACTTAAATAGTTAGACATTATATTTGTCAGGGAAACAGGAATAAGGAAAGGATTTCCACAGGCGAGAGGTGCGAGACATGAAACTATTGGAGTAGAAGAGACGTCTACATCTAACAGTTTCAACGGTGTATGGGTGGGAACGGGATGCTAGCCTCGTAGGACGTTTAAATTCATGAGGCCTGGGAACCAGCGAAAGCAGCTCCTCGGAGCAATTACCGTGAAAGTATTTGTAAAAAAGACAGAGCGAGGCAACGGCGCGTCTGTGAGAGAGCGTCTGCAGACGAGTTGACAGATCGGGGCCAATTACGTTGCATATCCGTCTCTGGGTCTTATCAAGAACCCTGAGGCAAACAGCAGGGGCTCCAGACCATATATGGAAGCAATACTCCATGCAAGGGCGAATGGTTCATTTGTAGATTTGGAGGATCGATTCCGGGGAGAAAGATTTCCTGGCCCGTCACAGGGAGCCACAGGATACATTATTGGCGGTCACAATCTTAAAAACAAGGAATGTAGATGACACAGTGTTGATAGCAGAGACAGAAAAATTCTACAAACATTCCTACAGTATGTAGTGCAGAAAAGCGAGAAGAAAGAGTCAAAGATCAACTGCAAGAAGACAGAAAGCATGGTTCTTGGCAACAAATGGGCCCAACGTGCTTATTTCAAATCGTACATACCAGAATCAAACAGGCACAGAAATTTAAATATCTGGGAAGTGTTTTAAGAGAAGACGGAAAGCACGACACTGAAATCAGAAGTGTGCAGTTACATAGCAAACGATGCATTCAAAAGTTAAGCAAAATACTCGTAAAAGAAAATATGATTCGCTAGAAAAAGACTACTAAAAGGTGACGTGGTATCTGTCCTTCTTTATAGCGGTGGGTGCTGAGCAATCTCCTGAGAAATGAAGAAGAGACTTGAAGCAACAGAAATGTAGCTCTACACGTAGGTGCTTAATATGCCATGGTTCGAACATGTGAGCAACAACAAAGTTTTAAAGAAAACTGAAACAAGAATAAACTTATACTCAATATCAAGAAGAGGTGGCTGAAGTTTCTAAAGCACATGATGAAGAAAGAGGGCTGGGAAAATCTGATACTCAAAGGAAATGGTGAATGCAAGAGTAACAAAGGAAAATAACGCATAACATAGTAAGCTTGACTAGATGGATGGCGGAAAAGGGTTTAGAAATAACCTAAAGACAAAAGTTATTATGAGCTACATGGAACGCTAAGCTGTGGAAAGCGATGATGGCTAACGTACTGAGGGGATTCGATATATACAGAAGAAGGAGAAGAATAACAGGGGTTTCTTAATAGCTATTCACCCCTGCACCCCGCTGATCTCTGTCGATTTTTACAATTGCTGTGTAGAAGAATGAAATTCAGCTGTTAACTCTGGATCAGTATAACCTTGTATTTCTTTTGGTTTGGTTTGGGTTTTTATTACGACATATCAATCTCAATATATATATATATATATATATATATATATATATATATATATATATATATATATATATATATATATATATATATACCACAGGAGAAAATGTTGAGGTCACCTTCAATTTCCTTAAAACATACGTTAAGGTGATTTTGGTGGGTTTTTTATAGTATAAGATGACATTTAATTAACTGCAGTGTAATTGCTTTTATTTTTTAAAACTTCCTCCAGGTTCATATTACTACCAAAAATCTAAAATTTGGATTCGTCTGTCCACAATACAATTTTTTGAATTATGAGAAAATTTATCTATTGTTTTCAGCGTTAACGCCCCAGAAGAACTTGTGAGTTTACGAAAATTTATGTTAAAGTTAATGAAGGTTGCAAATGTTAACTCACCATCGACTAACGTAAAACAAACAGATTTAGCTGCTGCAGCTTGAAAATATATCAGCCATTAGGACAGTATTTTCATGTCACTTTTCTGTATTCATTTTTTTAATTTTAAAGTAATTTTCCCAAAATGAGAAAAAATCAACACAGCTTGGCACTGAGGCGTGGTCGTAAATTGAAATTTTATACAAAGAAAACTAGTGGAATGCTGGCAAAATCTTTATGGCTGGTAATATTTTTTTTCAAAAATGTATTGCTAGTAATAATTGATTCCTTCAAAATCCGTTTCTGGTAATATTTTTTCATTTAAAAAATTTATTTCTGGTATTATTATTTTTTATTCAAAATGTATCACTGGTAATATTTTTTTCAAAAAATGTATAGCTGGTAATTTTTTTTCAGATATGCATTGCTGGTAATGATTTTTTCTTTCAAAATCTTTTGCTGGCAATAATTTTTTGCAAAGTATTTCTGGTATTAAAACCTGTTTTTACACTTTCATAATGTTCTGATCCCAGTTTTGGTGTTATTTATTTTCCCATAATTGGGACCATAGCAGGTGCTACTACCCCGGGTCAGGGTGGATCTGGGAACACCAGCAAATAAGAGGTGGTTCTGTGCGCCTCAAAACCTCCTGGTCAGAGTCCTTGCGCTCGGATGTAGTTTATCGTCTTACCCAGGACGCTGTATTTCTTTTACTCTCAATAATCAATTGTTTAATTTCAGCAGTAGTTGTCTCTTTTGGTTCTCCGAATTTTTTGCCTTTTTATAACAACCTTTGTAATAAGTATTGCACCCCATCTCTAGAAATCTTTAACTTCTTGGCAACTTGTCTTTCAGACTAGATTTCTTTGTATGAAGTTTCAATTTGCGACCCCGCCTCAGTGCCAAGCTGTGTTGGTTTTTTCCATTTTGAGAAAAATACGTTAAAATTAAAAAAATGAATACAGAAAAGTGATATGAAAATATTGTCCTAATGGCTGATATATTTTCAAGCTGCAGCAGCTAAATCTGTTTGTTTTACATTAGTCGATGGTGAGTTAACATTTGCAACCTTCATTAACTTTAACTTAAATTTTCGTAAACTCACAAGTTCTTCTGGGGCGTTAACGCTGAAAACAATAGATAAATTTTCTCATAATCCCAAAAATTGTATTGTGGACAGACGAATCCAAATTTTAGATTTTTGGTAGTAATATGAACCTGGAGGAAGTTTAAAAAATAAAAGCAATTACACTGCAGTTAATTAAATGTCATCTTCTACTATAAAAAAAAAACTACCAAAATCACCTTAACGTATTTTTTAAGGAAAATGAAGGTGACCTCAACATTTTCTCCTGTGGGATATATATATATATATATATATATATATATATATATATATACGTGTGTGTGTGTGTGTGTGTGTGTGTGTGTGTGTGTGTGTGTGTGTGTGTGTGTGTGTGATTTTACAATATTGCTGTATCCCTGGTATTATATAAAAATTGCATACAAATCAGATATTGTCTTTAGGAACAGAATAAATGCAATTTTCATCTTAAGAAAAAAAAAGCTTAATTTGAAAGGGTAAATTAGGGAGAATTAGTGTAAAGAAAGAAAAAACATTTTAAATAATCGATATGTCTGCTCTCAAACGATACTGAGATAAATTTAACAATGGTAATTATTATAATTGATATCATGTGTTTGCAGCAGTGTAGCAGAATGTGTTTGTCCTAAAAGTGAACGTTATACCGATAATCAATGGTGCACTAGGAACTGTCTTCAAAATTCCATCATAAATTATAATGATTATAGGTTATCTCACAGTAATTTGGCGAGAAATATGAGGAGCGTGCTTGGGATTTATGGAAACTTATTTTCACTAAACCAGACTAAATTGATGTTAAGAAGAGTAATGAAAAAAATTCCAGTTTAGAATCTTCTCTATCTTTTGGTGTCAAAATGATTATTTTTTCATATTAGTTCAACAGCAAAGGTCAGTTTTCGAATCGTGGTAAAAATGTTTTTAACGTTATAAAATCTCGCCTCGCAATTGCAAATTGCCCATTTAAATTTCATATCTGCTTTTCCGTACGTTTGTAAAATCTTTGCAAACTATCAAATGTGTTTGTGTCAATGCGGGTGAAGTTGCCATGCCACAGATGCGATCGTCATTCGACGATTAAACT
Organism: Acanthosepion esculentum; assembly: GCA_964036315.1. Taxonomy (NCBI): domain Eukaryota; kingdom Metazoa; phylum Mollusca; class Cephalopoda; order Sepiida; family Sepiidae; genus Acanthosepion; species Acanthosepion esculentum. The sequence goes on along the minus strand of OZ038485.1, from coordinate 124,046,306 downwards.
ATAATTCAATCAAATTTCGCGGTACGAATTGACAATAAGAACCATATTAACTTTAATGTTGCTTCTCAGCTTTGTGTATACATGAGGTATTATAAAGCCGATGTGAATAATGTATCTGATTTTATCTAAATGCCAGACAATGAAATATTATTCGCTGCTTTTCTTTACGGCTCGCTAATGAAGGGAACAACTTGAGTAACATTACACTGTTTCATATGCCTTTCACGGGTGATATCTGGACGTCAGTTGCTGTTCATGAGAAGTCCCTTAATAACTATACATTGTTTAACAATGGCAAACAATAGAATCAGTTTGCAGAACCTTTACTCCTTCATCCGGCCGAATAAGATGTTGACTCTTATAACATAATGCGTCCATTGAAGGAGAGTTTAGGCGTAAATAGGTGTGCGAGGAAGGTTGGGAACAGGAGATCATAAGGCCAATCACGAGACAATGGCGGCAACTTTACAAAGCCGTGTCGACAATTGGCAGCCAGCAAACACAATGACCACATAGCAGAATGGTTCTTCAATGACGGACAGTTATAATTTCCGGTGATTCTGATTGGCCTTCCTCTCACAGTCGTATTAGAATTTCAGATGTCGATATTTCATAAACCATTTATAAGAATACAGACCGACATCGACCATTTTACCGGTGTTTGCTTGGCACTGAGGGCCTTCTCTCTTTTCTTCCTTGTTAACTAATTCAGCCGAGGCAATTCTACCTTTATCAAGGTCCGGTTTCATCTCGATAACTGACCAGCAGAATGGATGGAATTTGCTATGATTTGCAAGACCAGAAAATGATAAGATAATGAGACTCGATTAAGCATCTCTGGTGCTTTTCTCACTAAAGCAAATATGTCATGGAAACTAAGTCGGGCATTTGAAGGAAATACAAAAAAACATCTTTACACTTTTACAGGCTTTATAACAATAGTTTTAGAAAATGCCGTTAATACAATACTTCTTGTCTGTCAATAATGAATTAGAGTGATACACCAATATTATGAATCCACTAAACCTATTCTGTTATGTGAGATTTTAAATGGAAAGAATCATGAGAGCGTTTCACACAATCTCGTTTGGATCAAGGGTAGTTTCACAGGACATTGGAATGTGAGCATCATTGCTATCGTAATATTTCCTTTTTAATGCATTTCCGGGCGATTAATCGAGATTTCCGAACCAACGCAGGAGATAACGAGATAAGGCCCATAAATTAAGAAGGAAAGCTTTTATTCCATTGCTTGATGGTATATATATATATATATATATATATATATATATATATATATATATATATATATATATATATATATACTAGTGTGTGTCAATAGTGTTAAGATGGACGTATTGTTGCCCGAGTAATCTTAAATTGGTTTGAATAAACTGGAACGAGATTACAAGTCCAGTTAAAATACATTAGACGGTATTCAATTCGTGTATTATGGGCATATGCACTAAATAACCATCACTTTACACAGACATCAAATGACCGTTTAGTGATAATGTTTAAAGATGCCGCTCAAAATGAAATTCATCTGAATATGAAATACCGGTATTTCTGAAAGCATTGAAACTAATAAATAGATGTTTTGACTCTCTGATAGGTAGCATATAACGAATTGGTTAACCGCTTAGACATGCCATAAATCTTGCTAAAAATTCTAATTCATTGGACTCGAGAAAAATATTCATATCTTTCTATCCAGATGCTGCCGTATTTGGCGGCTATTTGGGACGACGCATATAGCGGGTCATATATTGATGAAAAACTAATGTAGTTTTAATTTCTATGAGCTAAACTGTAACATCCATTTCTATTTTGAAATTCCTTAGAGAATTAACAAGATAATTTCCAGTCTGATGCAAAAACTGAAATGACAAGCCGCGCTAGTGATAGAATCCAGAAAACATTGGATGTTGGTGAAAGAATTTCTAGAAAATTCTCGAAAGTTTACAGATTTATCATCTTCATATTAAGCTGTCAGGTGATTCATATTCAAAGCGGAAGCCTCTTTCGGTAAAACGCTATCAATCACCAATAGTAAGTAAGATTTTAATTTTTCAGGTGTTATAACTACAGCTGAATACGTCCAGTAGTTCCCGAACACCATCAACTACGTCGCCATATAGAGGTTCGTCTGCCGAATAGGTTCTTCAGTCCATTATTGTGTGGGTCACCAGGGTACAAGATGTAAATCCTATGTAATTAGTCCATAACCTGGAAAGCGTGGAAGAAGATGGTGACCCGATTTAAGCATTTAACTCATGTATTCTGAAGAACCAAGTAGGATTTCGTTCTTGGTTGTTAATAAATAAAAAACACCGATAAGGACCAAAATGTGAACAAAGCCTCTCCTCGCCCGCTAACACCACAAATGCACCCACAGATGCACCCACCGTTCATTGTTGCTGTCATCTTTTTCAAGGCTCCTTGAAGTTATGAACAATAAGAATTAAATCACAACACACCAATTCTTGGAATTAGGGCAGTTTGCGCTGCCTATATTGAGGTGCTGGACACGGTAGTAAATTCCTGCGTGAAGTGAGAGTTCAGACTTTTGCTACATCCACCATGCTCTATGAATCCCAACAGGAGTTGCCCAAGAATTTCCACGGCGATGTCATCTTGAAAAATTTAACTTTGTAGCTCACCTGAACTGAATCGACTTGTCTGTTACATAGGAAGCGTTTCCAAGTGAGATAGCAGCACGCATACCCACGCTAACAAATTTACGGTCGCCAATGTGAATGAATAAAGAGTATTAAAAGGCATGCTGTCGCATACAAGATTTCATAAGAGTCCTATCCTGACAGTGTTAATCCAGTAGATTCCCTGGCAACAGGACTAAGAAGGCGTTCAGTATATTAAGGAATTGGTTACAAAATTCGGATATAAGGGGTTATATTTAGATTAAAATAAAAGAACTGGAATCAAGTTTAACATTTATTTTCAATGTTTTATTGTAATCAAAACAAGCTAATGGTGAGTGAAATATAACGGAATTGATTTTAAGAAAAAAGAAATAAATTATGTAATGTTAATGAAAATTCATTAACTTAAATATGCCACGTATCCAAAACAAATAATGTAACGAGGAATTTTTAATGTTTGTTGCATGATAATTCTTTCTCTTCTAATATCATTGTCAAGTTTTTTCGCATTTCGTTTTGCTTTTGTTCTTGAAATTTTTAAACGGAAGACACTTTTTCACTCTGTGTGCGTTATTGCAATCGTCATTGCTGAATGCTGGCTTTGTTTCCATAAAACTGACAATCTTTTCAATAGCTTCTTTTTAATTTCAGACAAGGTTTCATCAAAATCATGCATCTCATCGCTATCTTGTTGCAGATGTGTCTAGTTGTCATCCTTTCCTCTTATTACCATCATCTTTTATACCAATACAAGCCATTAGGGTGAAATAAGCATAAGCAATCATCGAAATTAAATTTCCTGAAAAACAGAAATTTCAAATCTGTTACATATCGCCCAAATAGTTCAAATATACACATCAAAATCATGTCCGGATATGCGGGATTCCGGATATGTGGCACTCTGCATATGTGGCACTCCGGATATGAGAGATTCCGGATATGAGAGATTCCGGATATGAGTGATTCAAGATATGAGGGATTCTACTCTAATAACAACATGTCTCTTTCGAAATTGAATAAATATGCAATTTTCTTTTAAACATTTATTCTTTCTATTGATGATCTTTATTTTTGTTACTTGACGTACGCGTCATTTAATAAATACATAGATGGATGTGTGTTTTATCGAAAATGAATTTCTGATTGTTTGTAAGGAAAGTAATGATTCTTGATCCGATAAAATGGTTTTTGGTCGGTCGATATACGAAACGAATTACGAAGTAATTGTAAAAGGTTTTCTCTAGAAGGTATGGCGAGTATTTAAATGTTTCTTACTTAATAGCAGGGAGAGCTGTTCAAAATATTTAAAGTCATTATCTACTCAAATTCTTTCCCTCTCTCTTTTTTCACTGTTTCTCTCTCTCTCTCTCTCTCTATATATATATATATATATATATATATATATATATGTGTGTGTGTGTGTGTGTGTGTGTATGTGTGTGTGTGTAACATTAATTGAAAAAAAGAGACTCTAAATTATTGAAGCACTTAAAATACACTTTTTTTAAAACTCCATTACATAGTCCAGGAAACTAATTCTTGAATATTTTCAATAAGTGATTAAAAACTATTTTTTTCTAACTTCAGATGACATTCACAAATAAACTTGCACTAACTTGCCTGCACGCTGGTGTATTTCTCTCCTCCGCCATGTCTATGTTTCCATACTGAAGTAAAACCCGGTGTGAAACCTCCCATCTTAATTGTAATGAATTTAGCTGAAGTTGTGATTGAAAAACATTGTTTGCATGTTCGATTCTATGACAAAATCATTGTAAAATCCTAATTACAGTGAACAACATCTGTTCTAACTCTATGACAAAAGAAGTTCGTTTCTGGTTTTTACTAAATTGAAACAGCTTCTGTTCAAACTTCTGATTGTTTGTTGGCCCTAAATAATAAGGACGATAATCTAATTGAATTTAAATTGTAGACAGTAGTTTTATTTCAGATTTATATCTGCATAATTTATTTCTGGATTGTTGTAATGCTTCTTTCCTCACCTCAGTTTTCAATGGCAACATTCCTTTATTTGTTGTCATTTCTGTTCATGCAAGCCACTCTTACAATAGTTTATTTGAATCTCACACTTTCTCTCATCGCCATGTCGACAACCATATTAAGAAAATATCAGAAAGAGAATAAATTCCTCTTCAATATTCTAATCATGAAATAAAGTTCTGTCTAATGATGTCGTGAGTGAACGGAATGAAAGTTTGCAGAGAGAAGAAAGGAACTATTTGGAGCATAATGTAAGATTTGGCACAATTCTTTGAACACTCAATCAGGGGATAGAAGCAAGTAAAATTATTCAACTCCCACAAATACATTTGTGGACGAAAGAATAATGGAAAAGAAGTGTCTAGAATTTAATTTCATTCCTTACCACGATATAGTCTGCGTTCTGCATTTTGCCAATTGAAAAAAAAATCGACTTTGGAACCATATCGGAAAGCTAATCTCTTTCTGCGTTCCAACTTGCTCTCTGTCTATCAGCTCCATCTTACTGTTACGTGTGCCTATTGAATTATTTTTATAAATAATATTATATGACGCCAGGCGGTAATTATTTTTTGGCTTAAGCAATGAAATGATTTCAAAGCCACTCTCTTTAGTCAAAGGGAAATTTAATCAATCCACTGCAGCGATCAAGAAATAGCGTTAATTAAACTTGGGATTTGGAGGATAATAATGATAACAGAGTATCACCATGTTCACTTAGTTTGAACACTGTTTATAGTTGCATGAGATTAGAGATAAACTCTTGTGTACAGCGGCGTGTGGGAAAGTGTTCATTCTGATGGATTCACATTTCGATCAACACTTTACATTTTTGTTATACATAATTTACAGTTTATATCTTAATATTGATAAATATTAATAAATATTGATAAATATTAATAAATATTGATAAATATTAATAAATATTGATAAATATTAATAAATATAGAAGGATTATAGTTAATAACAACAAAATATAACATTAAATTTTACTTCAATATCTCACACTGAAAATATAAACAACTGTTTTTCTTTTGAACAATACACCCTTGTTCAAATTAATTGAAACAACAACTTTAGTTTCCTTTCATTCACCATACCACAGGCTATGATCCGTTTCTATTTTTTCCTCAGATTAGGTAATTTGCAGTGGTATGCAGTAATATGAATCTATTTTCGGGGTGTATGATGAAATTTGTTTGGCCTTGAAAAATATTGCGTCGTCCATGATTGCATCAGATTTTTATTACGGCCAGATACTATTGTCTCGACTATCGATAAGTTGTCCTACGCTCATTGTCTGCAATGGACAACAAGGAAGCCTACAGAAATTGTAATGCTGTATGAACACACTGACAAACGTTATCAGTGAGAAAAAACAAAGTACTATAGACTGGCCACGAAAATTTTCAGATTTAAATCAAATCGAAAATCTATGGTCAATATGAAACGAACGATTTCGTGGAATGGACATACTAAGTACTGACATGTGCCTTGGGTCATATTTCATTGTAGAAATATGAAAGAAATGTAAATAATAACGGATCACTTCGCACGTAAGACGTATAGGCAGCTACGCAGCGTTACACCAAGCTAACTTACATACACGGTCTCCCTAAGATTCACAAAGACGGTATTCCACTCAGGCCGATTGTTAGTGGTCAAGGCTCTGTGTGCCACACTCCTTGTAGATATGATTGACCCATTGATCGGTAAGTCACTTTCCGAAACTCAGCACACTTCGTGGAAATAATCAAAGATGCGCCCATCCTATTCAAGCAGCTGGTGAGTTTGGACATGGTGAGTGTGTTAACCAATGTACCCACGGAGGAGGCACTCTCAGTAGTCAGAGACAGATTGACCTCTGACCCTAGAAGAACGGACCAGTATTCCAATAGATAATCTGAAAGAGATGTTGATTTTCTGTACACAAACAACACAATTCGGAATGGGATCAAACATATATCAAAAGGCTTAGCAATGGGCACACCGTTATCACCATCAATGGCGAATATATACACAGAATACTTTGATAACTTGGCATTAGAATCTATATCTCTAAAGCGAAGGTGTCATCTACGTAACTTAACCATTAAGTTACGTAGATGACACCTTCATACACTGGCCACTCAGTAAGATGTTCATGTTCTACTGGACCATGTGTACTGAATAAGACCTTCGATACAGTTCACGATGGAGAAAGAGAGTAACAACACACTCCCATTCCTGGATGTTCTAATATCTCGAACAGATAACAGTATACCGCAAACCAACATCCACCGGACAGTACCTCAATATCAACCCCACCATCCATATAGCGTAATGAAAGGGATAGTCCGTCGCTTACAACACCGAGCAAAAGTCATAAGTGGCGACCCAGAGATATTATATATATGGTCAGTATAAGCACTACCCTACAACGTAACAACTACCCAATAAACTGGAATAGGAGTGTACAAGTGGAGGACAACAACGCTCAGAAAACAATCTGCCTGCCTTATGTAAAGGGGTTATCGGAGAAAATCCAAAGGATCTTCGGTCCATATAACATCAGGGCAAACTTCAAAAGCTGGACGACATTTCGCAGATATATTTCCCGAGTAAGACACCCCCCAAAGTGGACTAAAGACTGTGCGTACGCTATCCCGTGCAGCTGCGGAAAGAAATATAAAGGAGAGACAGTCCGCCCTCTTAAGTTAAGGTTTCAAGAACACCAGAAATCTGTAACACGAGGGGAAGTGGAAAAATCAGGCGTGGCTGACCACATATGGAGAAAGAAGGGAGATCACCGCCCTCTGTGGTATCATAGACAAAGAACATCGTCGGAAAATTCGTAAACTTAAGGAATCAGCACATATGCTAGACCACAAAAATCTCCTGAGCCGACCAAGCATAGAAATGAATACAATATGGGAACAGGTAATAGGGAGTGCCAGAGAAAAGCGATAACAACAATAAAAATTGCAATATGAGCTCTGGTTTAAATCGATCCTGAAGATATTAAGTTTATATTACTGATAACTGACATTCATTAGAGATGGCACGTGGAACTAGAACAGTCTACCCCAGTGAGCGAAATAAAGGATTCAGTTCGACATTCCAACCACCTGAATCAATACTCGATATATTTTTCGTTGGATTATTAAAATTACATCAGTTCTTTGGAATAATTTATAACTACAACTTCAGATATATAAAACATCCAAAATTTAGTCAAATAAATAATGCTTCACATATTTTAACACTCATTTATGATAATGGCTGTGAGAATCGAAAGCAATTGTATATAACAAGAAGAAAAAAGAACTTTTGACAATTTATTCAAAACTAATATCATGATGTACAACATCCCTTTAAGAAATTGCAACCTCATAACAAAAAGTAAACTAGACAGAACTTTAATTATATATATATATATATATATATATATATATATATATATATATATATATATATATATATATATATATAATCATAGATCCTCCCCAGAGCGTTGCCACCGCATAGATAAATAACGCCTAGTTAGGATCAATATATTCTGCCACGATAATAATTCCTTTTTCTTTTCTTTATTAACGTACCGTTAAGGCTTCTGTAATAAGGCTCATGGTTGCCTCCCTTGCATTGAAGGATTATCGGCAGAATAGATAAAGATTTGTAAAAATAAATGTTAGTTCAATTAAAGTTAATTGAACTCAGTGTTCCCGTGTTCCCTAAATAACACATTCAACTGACCGCGGACCAAAGACGAACGAAACAATGGCTATTAATATATAACGATTTAATGAACAAAACGGGGACGAATGACAATAGCGGGGGGATGTGTGAGATATTGTCTTTATCCGAAGTTAGGAGATGATGAGCGGCGACGATGCCAAACCCAACGCACATAACAGGGCCTTCATTAATATTTTCTATTAATGCATGTGTAATGATGTTTGCGTGAACATAATATTCGTGTATCTGTTGCGAGCTAAGTCTAGAGCAGGGGAGGGGGTGCAATAACTTATCTGATGGTCTTTATGGTTTAACGGACAGCTTCATTACAATAATCCTTCTTCTCTTTTCTTCTCTGATGACCATATATTGTTTCATATCTTTCTCTTCTGGTCTGACACCGGGTTTTCCTCTTTCTGTATCTCTGTTCGGAGTTGCTATGCTGGACGATATCTTCACGTTCTCGGCATTGGGAACAATACGGCTCGCTCTTCTGCCTCAGGGGATGTGTGATCGCAGCTTACTTCTCGCAATCGCAGTTAATATGACTTCCCCCGTCAGAATTTGGCCAGCTACTACTTTTTCAAATCATCTCGCGTGTCTCCTCTTTTGGCGCCAAGATCTCCTCTTCTCAGCCAATCGTGTTGCTTCTTTCATATGCTGCTCCTGCTGGTTTTATTCTAGCGTTCGCCTACGCGTCTATACTCTAAGTTAAGATGTGGGATGGGGTGGGTGTCAGTTGTTGGCTTACATTCGTCACAAAATATACATGTATATATCTATATATATATATATATACATAAATATATATATATTGTGACGAATGTAAGCCAATAACTGACATTCGTCACAAAATATATCTATATCTATCTCTCTCTCTCTCTCTCTCTCTCTATATATATATATATATATATATATATATATATATATATATATTGTGACGAATGTAAGCCAATAACTGACACCCACCACTTCCTACATCATAACTTAGAGCATGACTCTTCGGCAGAATTGAGTCCTGTCAATCACTGTGTGTTTATTTAAATCTAAAAATAAATACGCTAAAATTCACCTTCTGCCGTGCACCGACGGCTTAGTGGTAGAATTTTCGACTGACGCCAATTCAGTCGGATTTCGATCCTAAGTAGAGGCAACCGGACGTCTAGCCACACTGAAGAGCTGTGATACAGAGAAACAGTCTGTCTGTGGATGTCAATTATATATATATATATATATATATATATATATATATATATATATATATATATATATACTTAAGAGAGAGAGAGAGAGAGAGTAATGCTTTCACCCCAATCAAGGCAAGGCGATAATGGTAACTAAAACACAATGAGTTACTTAGAAGCCAAGAAAATGAAATATCGTTAGTTAACATGATGAAAGAATAAAGAACCGTTTTCACGGAGACAGAAAATGGCTATTGATGTTACATTTGCATTCGGAAAAAAGTATGCTATTGTTCAAACATTACATAGTAGCAGTAGATGCTTTCTGCAATGATGAAAGTATTTTGTATTCTTAGTTTTTGTCCTATTATTTGTCGTACTATTATTTGTCGTACTATTATCACGACCTATGATGCTGCCACGATAGGACAGTTATTTAGAACGGTCTAGTGTGTATGCGAATTTAAGGTTTATAAAACAATCATTGCCTCTTTTATTGTTACTGTCAAAATAATTATGATTTTGAAAAGCAGTTTTAATTTTACTGATTTATATTTTTATAGTGGAAATTGGAATTTTTATTTCAATCTCTAACGATTGCTATATACTTTTTTCCTTATGTTTAAAGCATACATTATTTAGAGAAATATATGTTGAAAAATAATTATAAATAATCTCTGAAATATACAAGATGGCTGAAGAAAATATCATTAAGTATAGCAGCTGAGAAGAAAAAATTATAATGAAGAAAAACAAATCTAAAAAAGACAAGACATTAGAAAAAAAATTGTTGCCAATGTAGAATAAATACAATTCCAAAATGTATGAAATTATTTGTTGAGAAAAATGAAAAAGCTGAGTTGAAACTATTTGAAGAATAGTACAGCGAGATGTTTTCCAAAGAATGTTTAATAAGAAACTGATTATAGAAAAGATGGAGAATAAGAAATGCTAACATCGTAAATAAACAAAGGAAGACGATTCCTTTTTTAAAATAATTTTTGAGATAATATAATTCTCAAGAGACTTACTAAATTATTCATCAACCACAAGGCCATCGAGACTGCAGAGTTAAGGCTGGAAGCTCTGCTGTCATATATAGACAAGGCTCATATATGGCAGCAGTGCTCCATTTTCGGCCTGAAATGGCACTTTTAAAAGTAGAGGGTAGCAGGATGAGTCAGATACTTACAGGAGCGCTACAGGGAAATGGCCGTTTTTTCCGGCAATTGTAACTGATTCTTCGTGTTATTTTCCTCCCTAAAAATATTGTAGAACAATTTGATTTCAATATTATTATATCAAACATGTTTCTGTTGTATATGTTTACTTAAAACTGGCAATTTCCTTCTGGATGGCGTTCATAATTTAGACAACTTTCCTAACATTTTGTATCTTTTTTAAAAGGTTTACATTATTGTTGTGGATTCCGGGATGAATCCGATATCAATGAATAACAAACGCCAGGAATGGATAAGGAAAATAAATGTATTAACGTAATAATACAAACTGGTAATACGGGTTAGTAGATCCAGGAATGCGGGTTAGTAGCACTAATATATATATATATACAGTCTTTGTATTGCAGTATCGCGGTAGAACTCCTTACTGAGTGTACGTGCTCGCTAACTGTGACGCTTGCCGCCGTCTCTGTGTGTGACTTACTCTAATACTACTGATCTCTACTACTCTTCTGTCGTTCCGCCTCGACTCCTTGACTCTTCGGGTATTCACTGGTAGTAGTATATGTATACACTAAGTGAGTCCATTTGTGTAGAAAGGGGAGTCCCCTTAACAATTATTAACACCAATTTCCATAACAATGTTCTTTCTGCTTAATCAGTTTTCTTATTTCGTATTCTTCTAGTTTATCCTCGGTCTCTTTTTGAAATATTCTTAAAGCCTTGTTATATTCTTGCAAATATTTTCATTATCATTGCTGATTGTTCCCCGATTTGATTGAAACATTTTTTTGCAATATTTCACGCCGCATTACTGTATTTAAAGTTATTGTTGTTGATTCCGGGATGAATCCGATATCAATGAATAACAAACGCCAGGAATGGATAAGGAAAATAAATGTATTAACGTAATAATACAAACTGGTAATACGGGTTAGTAGATGCAGGAATGCGGGTTAGTAGCACTAATATATATATAGTCTTGATATTGAAGTATCGTCGATGACTCCTTCCTGAGTCTACGTGCTCGCTAACTGTGACTCTTGCTGCCGTCTCTGTGTGTGACTTACTCTACTACTACTGAACTCTACTACTCTTCTGTCGTTCCGTCTCGACTCCTTCACTTAACGTACTGACCGGGTATTCACTGGTAGTAGTATATGATTACCTTGGGTGAGTCCATTTGTGTCAAAAGGGGAGACCCCTCAATAGTTATCTTTTTCGTTCTTGTGTAGTTTCCATTCGAAACGCTAGTGTTGATAGCTCTCCACATTTTTCTGTTATTTGTTAATCAGTTAAGTTTAATACAATATTTATTACCAATATAATTGTTAATTCGGATATATTATCCCCTCCTTCATTATTGGTCTAATATAAAAACAAACTCATACAAATTGCTCAGTGTTTCCATTCACTTTCCTTGCTTTCAGGTTCTCCTGCGAGTATTAGATTCCTGGCTCCTATTTTCCTCGTTATTTGAAATGCCAGCATTCTTTATCATTCTTTAAAGTTTCCTTGTAGTTCTTATTTTACTTAAAACATATTTTTGTTGCTTGAAATTCTGTTCAGCGTCCATTGCCATATAGAAAAATAGCCATTTCATTGGTGTAGAACATTTTTTTTATAGTCATATCTGTTAGGTTCTGGAAAACACCTTTCACTATTACTATACATATGTGAATTTTTGTCATATATTCTATTTTCTATCGTTTGTTAATTCACGACCTTGACCATTGAATTACTGTACATGCATAACTTTGACATCTCCAATACCTAACCCAATCTTTCTTTCTGAGTATAGTTATAAATAATCTTAACATTACAATTAAAAATTCGAGAAATAATTTGGATACCATTGGAATGAAGTTTGCAAAGATACTGTAAGAATCGGTTTGCACAGAGCAGACGGGCCTATATGCTATCATAATAAACAGTGTTTTCAAAATGTCAGCCATTTTAAATATTGTTTAGCATTTATAAATGGATATACTGGTAAGTTTATTCGTTCTACAAGTTTATATAAGGGCCAGATGAGACGTAATTCCGAACACAATACCATGTAATTTGTTTGGAAAGAGTGACTACAAAAATATCTTGAACGGTAACAATTATTCGAGTGTGTTTTACTTCAAAACAAGATGAGTGATTGGGAAAAGGGGAATTATTCAGATATATTGAATCCTGAAAGTGTCTATTTGGAATCGGAAACTGAAGCGTGGTACGATCGTCATCAGTGAAAATAATTCAAGATATGAGTCTTAATTAGTTCTTAAATATCTAAAGGATAAAAAATATGACATTTGGCATTGAAATTCAGAGTTTCATCGGGAATTCAATTATAAAAATGCAAGATGAATTTGAAAGATTTGTAAAAGCATAAAAAAGTAATTGGAAATAACTTGAACAGTATACATATATATATATATATATATATATATATATATATATATATATATATATATATGTGTGTGTGTGTGTGTGTGTGTGCAAATTTAGTGCAAGTTAATAGTTTTCGCCGATAAAATTTAGACAGTTGACTATTCATTTTCTTTTGCGATTAATTTTAGGCATGGAATGATATTTTCTTTTCTTTAAAATTTTCCCGTATAAAATAATCAAATAATTTGGTTGTATATTTACTAATCTCATATCTGTGGGTAATTTTCTTTCTACTCATTCGTCTTTAAGGTGTAATACACAAAAATGTCGATCGAAGTTTCCTAACTGGCAGATAATTACGGGAAAAATTGAAATTTCACCGATATAGCACACAAACTCCATGAAACCGAAAGTTAAATAATGAATTAAAAAACAAAAAATTCATATTTAGAATGATAATACCCCACAATTAAGACGATAAACCTTGAAAATGGCGACAGGAAAAATAAAAGGCAATCAATGAAAAGATTATCTATAACTTTCGACGAGAAATCTGTTGTATGGAATCAGGAAGAAGTAAATATAATTTATTATCTATATCCTTTAAGCTTTCATCCTTATCAGACTAATCCTGTTGCATTTGTAGAGATTATAGCATTCTCTGATTGGAGACAGATGGATATTAGTATCTATAATTAGGTACAATATGAGTTTAGTAAGAATAAATTGATAACATCTACCTATGTGTCTATATTACTGAGATGAAGTATTATGTACTCTATTTACATTATTCGGACTATTGTCCTCATTCTTTGTTGCCATATTTATCACAACGTTTCGGTCGTTGGTTGGAATGTCGAACTGAATCCTTTATTTCGCCCGCTGAGGTAGACTGTTTTAGTTCCACGTGTCTAATGGATGACAGATATCAGTTACCCCCTGTTAATTCCCTGTTAATTCCCTTTAACCAGGTATTGAACCCCCAACTCTTTGGGCCCTGTCACTGGATCTAACCAACGTCTTTACTCACTGTGCCATGTCTCCTTCAGGACATCTGTGTATGAATTTCTGGGACTTATAAACTTAATGCCTTCAGCAATCATTTTTACCAGTGCTCATATTACAAATTTTGCTGTTATGATTTCATTTTCTTACCAGAGCTCATATTGCAATTTTCGTTATTTATTATTGCTTTTCTATGGCACTCCGTATTACTAGTTCACATATTGTATTCATTTCTATACTTGGTCAGTTCAGGAGATTTTTGTGCTGATTCCTTAAGTTTACGAATTTTCCGATGACTCATCCCTAGGAGAACGGACCAGTATTCCAATAGATATTCTGATGGAGATGTTAACTTTCTGTACACAAACAACACACTTCGAAATGGGATCATACATATATCGAAAGGATGAGGATTTAGCAATGGCATATATATACATGGAATACTTTGAGGAAATGGCATTAGAATCTATATCTCTAAAGCCAACTATATGGTTACAGTACGTAGATGACACATTCATACTCTGGCCACACCAGGAAGATGTTCAGGTTCTACTGGACCATGTGAACTCAATAAGACCTTTGATACAGTTCACAATGGAGAAAGAGGTAACAACACACTCTCATTCCTAGATGTTCTAATATCTCGAACAGAGCATGGGTTCAAGACAACAGTATACCGCAAACCAACATTCACCGGAGAGTACCTCAATTTCAATCCCACCATCCATATAGCGTAAAGAAAGTGTTCGTCCGCTGCTTACAACACCGAGTAAAAGTCATAAGTGGCGACCCAGAGATATGATATAAAGAATTGGTCAGTATAAGTAGTACCCTACAACGTAACAACTACCCTGGGTACATGCCAGCAACCCCAATAAACTGGAATAGGCGGGTACAAGAGGACAACAACACTCAGAAAACAGTCTTCCCGCATTATGTAAAGGGGTTATCGGAGAAAATACAAAGGATCTGCGGTCCATATAACATCAGAAAGCATAGAAATGAATACAATATGGGAGCCAGTAATATGGGGTGCCAGAGAAAAACGATAATAGCAACTAAAATTGCAATATGAACTCTGGTAAAAAATAAGCAATGATAACAGTAAAAATTGCAATATGAACTCTGGTAAAAAAATAAGCAATGATAACAGTAAAAATTGCAATATGAACTCTGGTAAAAAATAAGCAATGATAACAGTAAAAATTGCAATATGAACTCTGGTAAAAAATAAGCAATGATAACAGTAAAAATTGCAATATGAACTCTGGTAAAAAAATAAGCAATGATAACAGTAAAAATTGCAATATGAACTCTGGTAAAAAACAAGCAATGATAACAGTAAAAATTGCAATATGAGCACTAGTAAAAATGATTGCTGAAGACATTAAGTTTATGCCCAGAAATTCAAACACAGATGTCCTTAAGGACACATGACACAGTGGATAAAGGCGTTGTTTAGATCCAGTGACAGGACCCAAAGTGTTGTGAACTCAGTACCTGGCTAAGGCCGTGGAGAACTTGGGGAGGGTTATTAACAGGAGATAGCTGATAACTGACATCCATCAAAACATGGCAGGAGGAACTAGAACTGTCAACCCCAGCGGACGAAATAAAGTGCTCAGTCCGACATTCCAACCACCTGAAGAAGGCCGCAGCGTACAACAGCCGAGACGTTAATAAATGAGTGATAAATATGGCAACTAAGATGACGACAATAGTCCAAATAATGTAAATAGTGAACATTTCCTTATTTTGGCAAAATCATTTGCTACTATTGAATCTGTGTGTAACTGTCCTGATCTAATTAAAAGCATATGTGCCTTGCTACACTTTAATAGAATTAGACTATAACAAGGCTCATTCTATCAAATTGTAGCCCCAGAATAAAATAAAAATTAAAAATTTAGAATATGCGGTTGGTGTTAATTAACAGATTAAATATCAACACCAAAATATATCTGATGAAATCTTTCTTTTTAGTAAAGGTATTTTAATTTATACTTCAAATATTCCTACAACATCTTGGATATTGCGATCTTTTCAATCATATTTTTGATAGAATTACTTGTTACCCCAATATGTCTGCCGGTGTGTACAGACAATAATAAATAGCATCAAAGTTACTTGTCTAATTATTCGAAAACGAAATTTCACAAAAAGTTTACAGTAATCATATTTGTCTGTTCACTTTTTCTTTTCTATATCAAAGATTACTAATGAAAGGCTAATCTGTCATCTAGATTAATATGACATTTACCATATTTCTTCAGATATTAATTAATAGGCATATTTTGCTGACAGCTCTAAGATAATATCAATTTCAACAAATAGTAACCAAAAATTCCAAAATACTTGATATATTTATGAATAGAATCTGATATATAAATATATTGAATAATAAATAAATTTACACATGTTAAACGATTTACATGCATAAGTTATAAGCGGCTTGCCAATGACATGTCGGGCATGATCTAACAATAGCAAAAGCAAATACACATTTTCATTAATTGCAAAATCATAGTGTATAATTCCTCTTCGTGAAAATAGTCAATAACGTGTGTATCTACGTATCACAATAGTACCTTTATTCTCTTCAATAATGTACTATTCTCAACATTCTGCAACATTTTTCCATATTTCAATCCGGACCCCGTGGCATTCTCTGTAATCTGATGGACGATCATTGACATTTTCCTATTAATGACGATTTGAGCCTAGGGATAAACGCATGAAGACATAGATGGGTGATACGAGCTTTTGCCATAAAATATGCACAAAATGTGTAGGAAGTTCTGGTGCATTCTCACGCAGAATTCAACGTTTACACATTACTTAATCTCACTCATTGACTTCTCACAAGCTATTGAGTCACACTCGGAGTATTATTAGGCACATGCATAGGAAGGTGTTCGGAACAAGAAAAGTCTTCTTTTCTACTCAGACTATTTATTTTACACTAGACTATAGCTATGGATTCTGATGAAGAATATTTACTCACAATTGTTCAATTTTTGAGAAATGATATTTAAATATTATATTAGATCATGTAAAAAGTTCCTTCGGTTTATTAAGGAAAGTATTTACTTAATAAGACTGTTCAACTAATTAAAACTGTTAAAAATATCTTTCTTAGTTCTTCAAGCTGATTACGAAAGTGAAGATTTTTTTCTATCAGGTAGCATTCTTATGATACTGACACCTGATTTGTTTTATACTGACACCTGTAGTTTTCATGTTTGGGTACGTAATTGAGTTACTTATAAGGCATAAAAATACAAGATATGATATTCTAGTGTCCATTTAATATACAAAATGAAAACTTATTGTGAACAAAATAAAGCTATAGTATTCCCTACTGATATCTTTGGGATTAGACTTTCCCTGGTGCTTATTTTCAAGTTCACACCTGTATAACATCCAATAGTAATCATTTGGCATTGTTTCATTCCATAATTTTTCATATCGTTGCTCCATTTATTCTCTGCCTGATGATAGATTTTCCTTTCCTCATCCGATAAAGCTCCAACTTTTTTTTCCAAAAGAAGATGTGAATAAAGGAATTGGATTTTCAGAGACATCTACACAGGAAATGTTACAAAAGATTCGAAGAACCATTTTACACCACTTCTAAAATGTCTGATCTCTTGTTACTAAAAACATTTTCAGAGATATACTTAAATGATTCCCAAGCTTTAAGTTCAATCTTATCCAGGGTTTTGATGAAGTTTTTGTCATGGATGAGTTCTTTGAACCTACTGTTATACCATCTTTCAGTTTTGCCTCGGGGATATTTGTTAACTTGACCTTCACCTTTTCAAAGCATTCTGAGCTCATCTTGGCCGGTATCTTCACATACTATTTCAGGAGACCAAATTTTATGTGAAGAGGAGGGAAGCAGAATATTTTCTGGCTTTTGCTTTTGGCTTATACTGGACATTAGACACTCATGTGTTTCG
Organism: Acanthosepion esculentum; assembly: GCA_964036315.1. Taxonomy (NCBI): domain Eukaryota; kingdom Metazoa; phylum Mollusca; class Cephalopoda; order Sepiida; family Sepiidae; genus Acanthosepion; species Acanthosepion esculentum. The sequence goes on along the minus strand of OZ038485.1, from coordinate 124,028,214 downwards.
ATGGTGCCACTCCGATATCGTATATTTCTCTGCAGTTGCGCGATTGTCCCAAATAAATAAAAAGCGGCAATATTTCGTGAATCTACATCCACATCCACATTCCAGTCACCTTTAATTTCCATATATATTCCAGTTGTGGGCACCTCGAGGTGGTGTAATGGTTAGCAAGCTTGTCTCGCTAGAACAATTACGTCTGAGTAGTGAGTTCGATCCTCACTGGGTGCCCCTTACTTTCGGCCTTGTGCCACATCCAAGCGTAGCTTGGAAAAATCACTATATATTCCAGTTGTATTCAAGTTATAGTATCGAAAAGTAGCTGCTTGTTTTCATAATACTCCTTCATATGCACTGAATGTCCTATGGGAATGGAAGGATTTTATTACCGTTGTCTTGTCCTGCTGCCTTTAGATTTCTCTTAGATGAATCAAACAAACCGTGAAATAACATATCAATATTATCACAGAAAAAAAAGCAGTCCGTCCACAGAGAAGAATGAAGTCAGATATTTATTTCTCTTTCTGAAATGAGGAATACGATCATCGTCCTAAAATACACACTTCTCTTTTAAACGAAATACTTCAGTTTCAGTTCTGTCATTTCACTAAATTGTTTAACTCTCCTTGAGAAAATTTCTGTCGTTCTTCTTCATTGTCAAGAACATAAAACTTAACCCAATCCGTTTGTATCCGCATAACTAATAATTGCTTCACAAGGTACATCTTTGTCAGACATTTAAAACTTATTCCGTAAAGGAACACGAATATAATCAACGTTGTGTGGTACTGGTCCACTTGCTGATTCTAAGTTGAGATACACAATCTTATTCTTCTTATAACTGTCTTTGAAATGATCCTTTGTTTCTCTCCATATCATAGATACTGTAAATAACACTGCTCTTTTCTCTTATTAAGCCAATCCCTGAACAGATGGTATATGGCGCCCAAGTCTGGTCTTGATCCCCGTGATGGCATACAAATTGTACCTGGTAGATTTTCTTCATTTCAAAGGTGATGGCACGTCGCTGAGATTTGGTAGTAAATGAACCGAAGAAATAACTATATCCGTAATTTTCTTTACGTCTTGGGAAGAGTTTGATGATGAATATAATGATAATGGTGATGACTGGACACCGGATTAGATGGGTTATTAGTACGGACAACTGAAAAGAAAAAGTAAAATTCCTAGAGATGAAAAATATATCTAATGGAATATTTTGTGAAAAATGTTTAACTAAATCCAAAAAATTAATAATTCCTGAAATTACATAATACACACAATTAGTAATAAAATACTAATTAGAATATATAAGACTTTTACGGGTGGCGATGCGGCTGATCGGAGTTTCATGCCCACCTCATACAGTGATGGCGGCTCGGATTGAAGAATCGGAGAACCAAGTTCGAATTCCAGAAGAATCCATTACATTCAATTACGTGCTATTAACCTTGGGAAAGGTATGAATCCTCTTCTTCCACCAGGTATTAGTAAGTAGCAGGAGAAACTAGGTTCTATAACCTTGGATGGCGATTGGTCTATCGCTGAAAGAAATGGCAATAAACTGCGGAAAAATATCTGCCTCGTCGGTCCTGTATCGAAAGATACATGATCGCCTAAACGTGTATCACGTATGGCACATAACTGACTGATAGCTCATAACATTCCTGATGAAAATTTACAGTTGACCATTGTAAGCGAAAATACTTTTTGGATAATCCAATTTTAATAGCATATGCACATTATTCTTAGCAAATTAATTCTGAGGCCGTGTGAGAAATTAATAAACAGTATATTTTTGTTTAATGAGAATTTGCATGATGGGAAATAAATTTATAAGTAAAACAAAATATTTTATTTCGAATATTTTAAGATATGTTTCAGACATTTCTTTTTGCGTTAGAGAGGTGATATTGTTTCCCGGTAGCAGAAAAAATGTAGACACTTGTCAAGTTTAGGCGAAGTCGATTTAATTCAATCTCAAGTAATGTCCTTGGGCAACCACTAAGCATGCATATCATACCCAGCGTTGGAAAAAGTTGACCAGATTCTAAGAATTGAATTTCAATCAATACCAAATATTCCAGATTTTTTACATTATTGCCACTTTATTTAATTTATTAATATCATTTTTATGATTTTGAGATGCAAGAATATGCTCGAACAGTATTTACATTAGTCGGACTATTGTCCTCATCTTTGTCGCCATATTTGTCACAACGTTTCGGCCGTTGTACGCTCCGGCCTTCTTCAGGTGGTTGGAATTTCGAACCGAACCCTTTATTTCGATCACTGGGGTAGACTGTTCTAGTTCCACGAGCCATGTTTGATGGATGTCAGTTATCAGTTATCTCCTGGTAATTTTCCCTCTGAAAGTTCTCCACTGCCTGAACCGGGTATTGAACTCACACTCTTTGGGTCTGTCACTGGATCTAACCAACGCCTTTATCCACTGTACCATGTGTCCTTGAGGAAATTCCAACCACCTGAAGAAGGCCGGAGCGTACAACGGCCGAAACGTTGTGACAAATATGGCGACAAAGATGAGGACAATAGTCCGAATAATGTAAATACTGTACATAATACCTCATCTGAGAAATATAGACAGACTATGCTAGAAAATGTATGAAACTTATGTTGATACTATTAATATATATCTTTAACATATAACATTAACCATTAACATAGATATGCTATGCGCATATTTAAGGAAAATTAACTAGCGAGATCAATTTTACCAAAATAAATATAAATTCGAAAATATTATGCTCAACTTTGTTGAAAATAAATGCTTTTTTCTAGTAGAAACTTCTTTGTTCCCCAGTTTTAGTGGTCAGAGTGCATTAAAGACTTACAGACGGTTTTCCAGATATTCAAGATGGCCGCACACTTTGGAGTAATTCTGCCTGATGAAAATGTTTATCTAAAATAAGAGTAAATACATTTTTGATGATTAAACCCAACTTAAATTTGAGGATTGAAAAAGATTAATTCAATTTTAAATAATTCACCGAGGCGCAGAATTCAATGAAATTATTTAAATTAAGAAATTTAAAATAAAGTCTCTGAGTTCAACAAATATGCAAAAAGAAAAAGAAATGAGTTCCACTAACTTATGGAATATTCCTAAATAGATTCTTAGTCAAATGGAAAGATTTTCATAATAAGAACGCAAATTGTTTTGCTATTAAACACTTAACTGGAAAGTGCGAAAAAAGTTTATATGCAGGAAAAAATCGACTTATTTACTAAGTAAGAAGAAATTATATTCGTAGTTTACTTTAATAAGATTTACGGGACATCGTTTATGGCTTTCTATTTAGTTGCTTTTTGTTATTGAAATTTTGAATGTTTTTGCAGATAAAAATGCCTGAATTGACGCTGTGAATGACGCTATAAAAATGTCTAAATTGGCGCTGTTAATAGTGATTTTATGGCTTCTTTTGTCCGAAAAATAATTATAGAGTTGATTACCAATTTTCTGTCGTTACTCTTGCATTTCATATATTTCGTTTTTTACGTAGAAAAAAAAACTACTGTTAAAAGAGAATAAAGACAGTGTTTCTGAAGCCACGTCCGAACCGTTTAGCAAGTTTAACGACTGAAGATCAAAAGATACAAGACTTTGTTAAATGCATCAATGTAAAAGGATCGAATTTTCGCACAAGAAAGTGTGTAAATGCATTTCTTAGTTTTGATGTGGGATTTCCTTTCAAGACTTGGGAGATCACAGTTTTCACAATTTCATGCCTTTTTAAGCGCGAAATAAACGCCGACCATATGACATATCTTTTTGTCCTTGCACTGCAATGAATTCCCGAATTAGTTGTTGTTTTTCTATTATTTCTCTTGCATTTTATATATCTGATATTCTCTAGGAACGATTTCCTCATTATGTGTATAGAAATTAAATTTTTCTTTCTCGTTGCAATTTCCATTTCCTTAAACCTTCCTCCTTTCTCATATGTACTGCACATGTATTCTTAATTGGTAAAACCTTCTCTTCATCGCTGTAACAATATGGAACCTGAGAATATTCTAGATTGTGGAAGGGGATACAACTTCTCTAAATGGTTTTAAAGAGTTAAAACGAAAATATCAATTCTAACCACTAGAACCGTTTATTCACTCACAGCTATGAGGTCTAGATGTTTGAAAATATAAGTATTTCAGCTAAGATCAGAAGTTAGAACTCGTCAAAGCTGCGACGTCGCTAGCATAAAAAACTTACCCAAGAAGGGAAATGTGGGCAGGTAGGAGAATTGGGGTATTTCCAAATTACGTGGGAAACAAAATTAGAAGATTCCAAGTGCCAGGTAAGAGCTCCTCCGAAGGATCACCTGTTCGGAATTAACCAGTGGGACTGAAATTAAGGCTGCGGGGGAGGATTTATTCAGGTGCGCAGCAGTTGCCAGTGCCACAGTGAGTTGGTGTTGTTCGCCAGCAGGAGCGAACTAAGGATCAGTCGCATATACTGGCCATAAGAGTCGCCAGTTCCCAGAAGAGTTGGAGCAAAATTCGGCAGGCTGTGTCATCAACGAAGTCGTCAAAAGAAATCATCAGAATTGAAACTTCACCGAATCGTAGCGTTCCCCAGAAATAATTACTTTGCCAGACAGAAGAACTGAGAACTCTCCGGATCCAGGCCCCTAATTGCTAATGTTTACACGTGTAGCACCAACAGTAATAAATATTACTGGCTTATCAAAAAAAAAATTTTAATTTTAGGGAGTTAACTTATTATTTGAGAGACATTATATATAACACTGTTGTAATCTAACAAGTACGGTTGATTTCGTTTAGTTCCATACGTTCGGCAGATCTTGTCGGATATCATCTGTTGCAGGATCTAATCAACACAACAAACAATTGGCAAACACCGATAGAAGATTGTTGAATTGACTATCAGCTGGAAAGAAAAAACATTGATACCTTGTCTCATGTTTTTAATTAGGCTTCTGAACCAATTATTTATTTTCCTCCTTTGAAAATAATATCGTGTTTATTTGATTTTACCTTCTAATCTTTTCAATTTGTGATCAAATTTAAATAAACTGAACATAAAAAATTAGTAAAGATAGAGAAAAGCGAGAGATTCCAAAGTCTTAGTCCGTAACAGAAATTGGCAAACTTTTCTTTGAGTTATTTGACTTAAAATCAAATCAACACAAATGATAGAAAGCAACTTTCTAGAAAAAAAGAACTCCAGTAAAAGTATTGGGAGACTGAAAAAAGTTAATTCTGATTTTGTTATTATATAAAATTGGATGTTTTTAGTTTTAGATAACGTCATTGAAAACATCTTTTTTCATGAGACTGTGGCAGCTGTCACATGAGCATTTATTTAAAACTGGTCAAAATTGGCGTTTTTGAAGGTGGAAGAAAATAACTGATTTTGAAAATAAATAAGCGAATGAAACGAACGATAATGCGATTTTTGCACTTGATAGAGACATTCCTTTGAATGACCAAATATGTCAGAGTGACTGAGAAGTTTCATGCCAGAAATTACTCGCTGTATTTTGTTCCCATGTCGAGAAGCTTAGTCGAGGATAAATATAATAACATCAAGACAGTACGTAAGAATAATCAACATTATAGAATGGTTGAGTTATCCAAAATGCACAAAATATTCAAATAAAGCACTTGAAACGGATTCGTTATATCAGTTGCTTTAGCGTGTGGATTCCAATTCATTTAAGTAAAAACCTTGAGCGTATTTCTGTATAAGATTCGCTGCTTAAACATAAGGAATATATTCTGTTTGCAACAAAATTAAATGCAAAAGATCACAATGCAAAAATCTGTGTACATCGACATGACTCTGTGTATATGGTAGGAATGAAACATATCCTCATCACAGCACTCCTTCCAGAGAAACGGTTATTACCATCAAACGGTATACTCAGATGAATGACATGCTATATGTTAGGAAAACTACGTGAGTGTTTTAAGATGACGTGTGATGTATTGTTTGAGGATAACATTTGAACATATTTTTAGTAACCAGGAAAACACAGTTACAACTACACAGCTTTTCTTCCTTTTCTGTCGTTGTCAACGGATATTTTATCTTCGGAGTGGCTATTCTTCAAACACAGAATTCCCTTAATTTTAAATACAAGAAAAGACAGCAAAAGACAGCTAGAGCAATTCTTTGATAACAAATACAAAAACTAATAGAAAAAATGCATGAGAAAAAGGCAAAGCAGAATTTTAATCATGTTGTTCAATCAAATAGCTGTCGCTTGTACTTACATGGTCGGGTTTATCATGATGTAGGAATATGAAAAGAGACGGATAAGCAGAAGTAAAGTAAACGGGATTCCTGGTAAAGTATGTCGTCGCTATGATACTCCCCGCCCTGGAAACTGGTCTGTATTTTCAGCTTGCGCAACCGTATGAAAAAACCGCCACGTTTCTTAAGATTATACAAGTCAACCCTTGGCTAACATCAGAGGAAAAAGTCAAGTGGTACATCGACATACACAGCTTAATGTTAAATTTTCCGGCAAATTAGGAAACCATTTTCGATAACTTAGACTATACTGGACAAGAAGTGGTCATCTCTTCTTCGAAATCTTGTTCAACAGAATTATTTCTATTGTCGAATGTCAATGATCCATCAACTTGTTCCCTGAATCACAGTTAACGCTAACAGTCAAATACAATATAACAAACTCAGGATGTCCATCAGAGTTTGATTCCTGCAATACAATATAAAATCACAACCCCTTGCGTGGTAGTAGCACCCGCGCATTCCTTTCTTATTATTCTTAAGCATATCACCCCAAGCAAGGCGGGAGTGCCACTAGCATGTAAGGAGTTACAGAGAGTGAGAGCAAGAGTAAAGAGGGGTGTTTAAGGAAAGGATATAGAGAAGGACGGGGATTATGACCAATGTGTCAGAAGATAGTTCACCAGGCGGAAAGTTTGAGAGAATAAGCTGTTGGATAGAAGAGGCGGTTACATTTAACCGTTTCGACAGTGAGGTGGTAGGACCGAGATGTCAACCTAGTAGCACGCTTAAATTCATTCAGTTAAGGTACCATGAAAAAAAGCCCGTCAGAGCAGTTGCCATGAAAAAGTTTGTAGAAAAGACAGAGACAAGCCACATCACGTTCCTGAGAAAGTTACTGTAGACGAGATGCCATATCAAGATCTATCACACTGGATATGCGTCTCTGGATTTTGTCGAGGACCTCGAGATGAACAGCGGGGGAACCAGACCAGATATGGCAACAGTATTCAATGCAACAACGAATAGTTGATTTGTAGATTTGAAGGATGGACTTACTCGATAAAAACCTATAGGAATCGCAGAAAAAATCATTTTTGTACCAATTTAATTTAAATAAACTAATATATTTTATCTATAAACAGGACAGAAATCAACACATTAATTTTTCTAACCATAACCTTGCTAAATAATTGCTGCTTCTCTGGATACACGTCGAAAGAAAAGATCTGTCATATAATTTATATTATTTTAAGGAGAAATTACTACAAATAACAATATGAAGAAACTCAATTATTATGAAAAAAAATCTTCACTTGAAAAGGCTTCACACAGTAATAAACAACGGCTTCCAGGAGTCAGTGAAAAAACCAGGAGTGAAATGCGTAACAAATCTTTTTGAAACATGTCAAAGAGTTGTAAGCTAGATTCTCCACTGAATGTGTATAAGGATAAACAGGCAGATACATTCATTACATTTGAAAAAAAGGAATTAATTCGAAATTTTATAAGTATTTGGGGAGCTATTTAATGTCTGTAGTTTAAATGTATGTGCCAAATGTCTCACACGAAGTTTCTGATTCAGCAGTTTATAACTAAGAACGTAATGAGTTTCCGTATTATGCGGATAGCACATTCCTAACATGAATGACTTTCATTATTACGCGGATAGCACATTCCAAACATGAATGAGTTTCATTGTTACGGGGATAGCATGAATGAGTTTCATTATTGCGCTACCATGAATGAGTTTCATTATTGCACAGATAGGATATTCCTGACATTAATGAGATTCATTATAACGCGGATAGCACATGGCTAACATGAATGAGTTTCATTATTACGCGGATAGGACATTTCTAACATGCATGAGGTTCATTGTTACGCGGATAGTACAGTCCAAACATGAATGAGCTTCCTTATTACGGGGATAGCACATTCCTACCCTGAATGAGTTTCATTATTGCGTGGATAGGATATTCCGAACATGAATGAGTTGCATTGTTACGGGGATAGCATGAATGAGTTTCATTATTGCGTGGATAGGATATTCCTAAAATGAATGAGTTTCCTTATTACGCGGAGAGCACATTCCTACCATGAATCTGTTTCATTATTGCGCAGATAGGATATTTCTAACAAGAATGACATTCATTATAACGCTGATAGCACATGGCTAACATGAATGTGTTTCATTATTACGTGGATAGCACATTCCTAACACGAATAAGTTACATTATTGCGCAGGTAGGATATTCCTACCATGAATTAGATTCATTATAACGCGGATAGCACATTCCTAACATGAATGAGTGGCATTATTGCGCGGATAGCACATTCCTAACGTGAATGAGTTTCATTATTACGCAGATAGCACATTCCTAACATGCATGAGGTTCATTGTTACGCGGATAGCACATTCCTAACATGAATGACTTCCATTATTACGCGGATAGCACATTCTTAACATGAATGAGTTTCATTATTACGCAGATAGCACATTCCTAACTTAAATGCTCTTCATTATTACGCGGATAGCATATTCATAACATGAATGAGTTGCATTATTAATTTGATAGCATATTCATAACATGAATGAGTTTCATTGTTACGCGGATAGCACATTCCTACCCTGAATTACTTTCATTATTGCGCAGGTAGGATATTCCTAGCATGAATGAATTTCAGTATTACGCGGATTGAAAATTCCTAACATGAATGAATTTCATTATTACGGGGATAGCAGATTCCTAACATGAATGAGTTTCTTTATTACGTGGATAGCACATTCCTAACATGAATGTTTCCATTATTACGTGGATAGCAGATTCCTAACATGAATGAGTTTCATTGTTACGCGGATAGCACATTCCTAACATGAATGAGTTTCCTTATTACCCGGATAGCACATTCCTAACATAAATGAGTTTCATTATTACCCGGATAGCACATTCCTAACATGAATGAGTTTCCTTATTACGCGGATAGCACATTCCGAACATCAATGAACTTCTTTATTATGTGGATAGCACATTCCTGACTTGAATGTGTTTCATTATTACGCGGATAGCACATTCCTAGCATGAATGTGTTTCATTAATATGCGGATAGCACATTCCTAACATGAATAATGAGAAAAGGAAGGTAACTAGCATATGCTTCGGGAAACAGCTTAGCAGCTTCTAAATATACAAGATGCCTTAAGTTCGAGGTTGAAAACTTTATGTTGATTTGGCAAATCCAGAAAAATGTTAATTGAATATGTTTTGTAGGCTTCTACTAGCGATAGAAAATAAAAGATTTATGAAAACTACGAATATGATTAAAAAGAGAACGCTGAGGATGAGATTAAGAAAAAAGGGTTAAAACTTGTAACAAAGAAGTGAACCAGATCAATCTAGCATATACTTATGTTTATAGAATATACAGGACATATACATCTGATAATGTATCTCGTGTACCTGAAAAATTCTTATTTTTGTGTTTTTCGTTTTAATATGGTTTCCTTGGCAAATCTCTGACACTTGACCCCTACTCTATTTGTGTTTTGGGCCCTGTGGACTCTCGTTTATATAAATACCGCCTAAATTTAACAATGATATATAATTTGTCCAAATCCGACTGCTTAATCTTAAGACATCTTTTCGTAAAACACATTGCCTATTTTGTTTAAGAATTCACTCTTTCTGTAAGAACAATAAATATTTAGAGGAGATAGTATTAATGAGTTTCGGATGTTGATATAACCGACAGGGCTTTCTTTTTTTTAAAAATTTAGATCATTTTTGTAAGGATATAAACTTTTTGGACGTATAGTATTAATAAAGCAAAACCCACAATTTAATTTCTCAGGACCAAGATATACGGAATACACACTAACGATTTCTTCTTATTATCGAAGGAAAGTGGATAGTTTTGAGGAACATTTGGTTTTTCTCAATTTTACTGAATCTTGGATAGTTATTTCTAGGTTCGATTTACTTTGGAACCGTTCTTAAATTTATATTATTTTTAAAAATATAAGAATAATTTTCCATCTTTCTCTCAACCATTCAGGCTACTCTTCTGAGAATTTTAATAATTATTTTCCAGTTAGTAGTCATCCATATCACCATGAAGTGATATCATGCAACTAAACGCTGAACAGGACCAGTGCCCTGTTACAACACTAGTTTTTATTGCTCCCCAAATATATTGTCGGTTTGATTATTCTCATGCGTATAATTTTAATGGCGCGACACATATTTTCTATTGGATTCATATATGGAGAAATTGGAAGCTAATCCATTCGTTTGATGTCTTTTGTTTAATTGATTGATTTGTTTGTTTAACGACATATCAATGGATTATGGTTCATTTAATCCCGAAATTTATTTTTCTAGATGATGTATGCTATTCTGCTTTCAGAATTGAATTCATGGTAGACGATTGTTTGGTTGGTTGATTTTGTTCAGCGACATATCAACCTCTTGGGGCTATTTAATGCCAAAATTTAAATATTTTGAACAAAATTTTAGGATTTCAACTAAGTATATTTTGAACGTAATTGTATGCCTTCAACTATAGACAGAGTATATTGCTAGTCAAATTACTTTAAAATATTTTGTTGGTAATTCTTTAAATAAAAATACATTGCTGACATTCTTATCATAAATTTGTATACTTTCATAATGTTTTCTCTTTTGTTTGAGGGCTCACTAATTGCCCATAGGTGTGACACTAAGAGGTGCTACCTGGGAATAACAGTGGACCTGGTAACAACAACATTTAAGAGTTGTTCTTTCTCGCTCCTCGAAAATCCGATCTCTAGATCAGATGCTGGATGTAGTTTATCGTCATACCTAGGACTATAATTTTGGTACGTTGGAAATGACTTACAGTATGTGAAGAATATACACTTTAACTGAAAACTACTTCATCGTGACCGGTACCAGGAAAAATGTGTAATTCATGAACCTACACTAATTATCTCCCTTTATTTTGAAGGTATCATAAACTATGGAAGGATCGGGTAATTTTAACGCATTCAGTCCTGTAGGAAAAAACTACCTGCCAAGTTCATTTCAAAGACATTGATGATTATTTCCACGATTGATCTAACGTCAAATTGTTTAATAAAATCTCAATTCATATATTAAGAATAAAATCAGAGATTATATATTATATCTCAGAGTATTGGATCGGAACAAAATTTCATAGATTAATTTAAATGGATTTCAAAATATTTTTTTGATATTTTTGCATAGAGTTATTCAACCAATTAATTGATATTTTGTTAAACCATCTCCCGCCATTTTGAGGCAGCTACACGATTCTGGCCTTCTTTCTGGCTGATGAAATGGTTTAAGTGATTTATACAGACTGTGAGAGAATTCATATTCTTCCTATTATGAGAGTTTCATAGGGATCGAAATGAGTATTAATCCGAGGGAGCAAGGTTAGATGAGTTGTTTGGTTGACGTGAGAAATCCCGATTACACTGAACCAAATGTTGCCATGTCATCAAATTAAGTAAGGTTTGGTATAGGATAGAAGACGATTTTGCCAATGACAGACGGGTTTCTTCAATTGCTGTCTTTAATCGCTCCATCTGGGAGTAGTATTTGCCTGAATTCAACGTCTGATTTTGCATGAGTTCGTCATGTACACTACCCTTCTAAACTGACTTCATAGACATTATTTGGATGTAAACTTAATGTCCCTTTACCATTTCTTCTTCTGTGTCCTAGTTATGAAGATAAAGTAAATCCGCGTCCTCGGTATGACGATAAACAACACCCAACAACAAGGCGTCTCATCAGGAGGTTTTGATGAGCGTGGAACCACCTCTTAATTCTTGGTTTTTCCAGGTTCACCCAGGTTGGTAGCACCTGTTAAGGCCCCAACTATGGGAAAATAGTTAACTCCTAAACTGGGGTCAAAACACTATGAAAGAGTTAAAATTGGTATTGAGACCAGGAATAAAAATTTTGTCAAAATGTTACCAGCAATGAATTTTTGAAGAAAAATTTTTACCAGTAATACATTTAAAATAAAAGAAAAAATATTACAATACATTTTTGAATTTTTGAAAAAACAAATATTGCCAGCAAAGTGTTTTTGAAAAAAATATTACCAGTAATACATTTTTGAAAGACAAAAATATTACTAGTAATAAAATCTTGCCGGCAGAAATAGTATCCCCAAATATAGACAAATGGCCAATGTAATCTCGTCATCATGAGAACACTGCGCCATCTACCATAAAAACTGAGAAATTAAATTGTGGGTTTTTCTACATTAATACTATACGTCCAAAAAGTTTATATCCTTACAGAAATGATCTAAATCCTTTTAAACAAAGAAAGTGCTGTAGGTTAAAATTTATTTAAACTTAATAACTCAGAAACGAAATATTTGTTTATACGGTATATTTTTTATAGATATAAATATTTAAATAAATTCTCTGTTTGTAATTAACAACATTTACCGGACTGAATGGCCGAGAAATTGTCATAGAAAATATGTCCTCCGACAAGAATCGAACCTGTATCCTCCACGGAACCGTCTGACGTGCTATGTCATTTAGCTACATATGAAACGTCCAGGTAATTGTCGGATTGAATCCATTTCATATTATATATATATATATTTCATATTACATATATATATATATATTTCATATTATATATATATATATATTTCATATTATATATATATATATATATTTCATATTATATATATATATATATTTCATATTATATATATATATATATTTCATATTATATATATATATATTTATATATATATATATATATTTCATATTATATATATATATTTCATATTATATATATATATATATTCCATATTATATATATATATATTTCATATTATATATATATATATATATATATATATTTATATATATATATATATATTTCATATTATATATATATATATTTCATATTATATATATATATATATATATATATATATATATATATATATATATATATATATATATATATATATATATATATATATATATATATATATATATATATATATATATGTTGGGGGGTTCTCGCTCTCTTTACATAAAATATCCCCTTATATATATATATTGTTTTGGGATATTTTATGCATGTGCGAACGTATGAATCATACGTTGGTGTCAGATTCATTTGAAAGTGGAAATGTATATGACAATCTGTCATATTCTGAGCAATAATTTTCAAGATCGATCCCAATCAATTCCAATACGTCGTAGCAAATTTAACAAAAGTCGGCATCTATTTCTCTCGGATTCCTTAACTTACTGAATGCATAGATAATCGCATTCTTTTTGATTCAGAATCCTATTCCCAGTTTCAATTGAATGGAATGTAAAGCCTAAAGGCCTGAAGCATTAATTTAATTGTTTATAAAGTTGTAGACGAAGTCATAACGCTTTGAGTCAACCCATTAAACTCGGATGCAATTTGATCCCAACTGAATATACTCAGGGAATAAAATTATTTCCTCGTGAAGGCAATACAACACTATTAGGGAATGATAATACACCTCCTGTCCTTGAACGAATTAAACAAATTAAATTACATTAATAAGTCTGACTGAAATAAATTGATACTTTAGCGAGGTCAAAGGGATTGTCTTGTGTTATTGTATCTAACTAATAAATTACTGTATGCACTTTGGAGTCGGAACTGCATACAAGAAAGTTGGTCGTAAAGTCAAAGACCAAGTACAATTCTGTGTATAAACTGGTATTTAATAAATTGGTTTTCACTAACACAAAGCCTAAGTTTTATACTTCCCAACAAAAAATAAAATCAATAGATCTTAAAATTCCATGAAACTAACTTCATAAACACTACAGAACATGGAATGCACAGTGATATATTGCCTAAGGGGTTCGTAACTTCCCACAAGTCATATGAGAGCAATTTAAAAAGTAACATCTCCTTTGAAATGCACACATAATTTATTGTTTAAAGTTATTGGGACATAGGAACTTTGGCGTGATTTCAAAACTACATTAAAAATAGCTTGACGTGTCGAAAAGCAAAATAATCTTAAGTTATGGAAGGGGGTATATCCTTAAACATGATTGAGACCAATCAATCTCCTTCAAATAAATAAAGATTTTAGTTCGAAATGCACTGGGTTGACAAATACTTTAACAGTCGTAACGCTGTGATAACAGCAAAAATGAGACATTAGTTCCAATATAAGTAATGCAAATAATTACGAAAGGAAAATTTTGTTGTGCCAGGCTGCCTAAATACAAATTCGTACCGCAAGTAGAAAAATTCGCTTTCATGGTCTAATGGCATCAATATCACAAACAAATAATGGCACATGGTTATCTTTTATGAAGAGTTTTGACAAACTATCCCTGACTGTTTAGGCCTTTACCGGAGAAATCAACCTAACCTGTGACCTCTGATATATATGTGGCTCTACTAGCAATGTGACAATATCGTTTACCCAGCCAGGATTTTTCTGGGACAGATTACACGCTTTATGTCATTGGACATCTATAAATATCACACATGAACACCTCACATATATAAGAATATCTTCTTACAGTGCGGAATCATAAAAAGATTTCAATGGGTTATTTACAATATTTGGCAACGTGAGGAATCTTAACAAACTAGATCGAAGTCAGAAGAACCTGCGGCTGAAAACATTTCATGCAACTTTTAAATTAAATACAGTCATATAACACGTGCACAGACTGTTTATAAGTCTGCTTCAGACAAGAAAAAGAAGGATACTAAAGATGTTTGCCTTTCAGAAACTCATTCTTAATTATAGCAGACTGGAAAGTTGCAAAATAGATACCTCTGTAGATATTTCCTTTCTCAAACAAATCGATTCTTTTATTGAATCGCTTTTTGAGCAATTGTCCTTTCTATTACGGTCCTATCTATCTGTCTATTCCATTCTGTTCATATCTATCTATCTATCTCAGGCCATTCATTATCTATCTATCTATCTATCTATCAATCTATCTAAGGCCATTCATCTATCTATCTATCTATCTATTCCAGCCTGTTCATTATCTATCTATCTATTCCAGCCTGTTCATTATCTATCTATCTATCTATCTATCTATCTATCTATTCCATTCTGTTCATATCTATCTATCTATCTCAGGCCATTCATTATCTATCTATCTATCTATCTATCTATCTATCTATCTATCTATCTATCTATTCCAGCCTGTTCATTATTTATCTATCTATCTATCTATCTATCTATCTATCTATCTATTCCATTCTGTTCATATCTATCTATCTATCTATCTATCTTACAATACCTAAAACAATACTCATTAATTAACTAAATAAATAGTGTTCTACCTTCACCATTCCAAGTAAATTCTTTTGAACGATTTTTAACATATTCCCAATGCTCCATGAAAATGCTCGGATTGAAATCCTTATTAAAAGTTTGAGATATTGGTTACAAAATCTTCTAAATGCTGGGTTTACTTATGTTTTAAAAATATTAATTTGAGAATTTTAATCATACCTCTTCTTTGTTTCCGTTTTGAGCCGAGTAACGATAAATGAAGGAAAATAAACTTTTTAAGTGGATTAATAAAATAAGGAAAATAAAAAATATCTCCATGTACGTCAAATGATTCTTATCGCATCCAGTTTCTCAGTCATTAAAAAAATTGCTCAAGATTTGGAAAAAAATGCCAGGAACGAAGGAGATTATTTGAAAAGAAGTTTCAGTGTGGCATGTTTAACGTATGATTAATTGTTTATTTTATTGAAAGTCTTATAATTGTAATTCCACTTCCAACTGTAAAGAAATTAATTTTTGAGCAATTCACCTAATTAATTTAAAAATATCTGAAAATATTTATTTCTTAAGCAAAGAAAATATGAAATATTTATTTTTCTCTTTGTGGTACATTGAGTCATTCTTCAAGAAATCGGAAAAAATAATCGCTATTTTCTGTTCCGGGGATTGTTATCTTCTTGGAAATTGTTCTTTTTTCCGGAGCACTTGACTGAATGGAATTTAGAATTTTTTTCCCTTTAAAACAAATGAATTCTTCCTGCCTGGAAGGCATTTCTCAAGATTGAAGACATTTTGGGGTTATAAATATGGATTCCAATATATTCGTCATTTACGGCGGAAAAAATTCTAGGCCTTTTTTCTTTATGAATTGTGAATCAAATAATAATAATAATAATAATAATAATAATAATAATAATAATGGCAATAATAATAATTCACCGTTACAGAAGCTTTACTCATATATGCGAAAATACATTATGAAGTGTGTATATAGAGTGTAAAATGCAAAAACACACGTATATGATATTTTACGCACACACGCACGCTCCTTCCAGACGCACATACAGACAAACACACACACACTCATCACTGTCACACACATATCTTTGTCAAGATATACCACACCTTTTTTGATCTCCGTCAAGGAGTATGTTATTTATTCTATCCTTGTCTATTAATATGACACAAATATATTCTAACAAATGTCTCTAAAATACATCATGGCCACTAAAATGAAACCTTGAAAAAAACTCAGAATTTATTCCCCTGGTCTGCTGAGACGCATAACATCTGGCAACTCAGTCCAACTCCAATATGGACAAGTTGGGTAGCCAGCTGCTTTGGGTAGATGGTTTTCCTCTGCCCGATAAAACAGTCCATCTAGGGAAGTAAAAAAAAAACTGATTTTATACGTCCGCCGATTTTCGCCCATATCTAAACACGGAAAAGTAAATCGAGACAGAAAATCCAGAGTTGCTGTCATCACCGAAAACATTTCGGCAACTCCTGAAGCCAGGCGGACACCAAATTTAATATCATGTATCACTTTGAATATTGTCGGCACGAGTGGGAAATGGGATCTTCCCCCGTACATCGTTCATTTGCAATCACCCAGGATTGCAAACCAGAGAGTTTACTCAACTCTCACCACAGTAGGAGGGAATTTTTACAACATAGGGCGATACCTTTATCTTGCGAGATAAATGTATCACTGCTATATATATATATATATAAATATATATATATATATATATATGTGTGTGTGTGTGTGTGTGTGTGCCTGTGTGTGTGTGTGTATATATATATATATATACACACAGACACATACGCACACACACGCACGCACACACACGTACACACACACACACACACACACACATATCATCCAAAATAGAAGTCAGACATCTCTATCTCAATACTACTGGCATTTAAAGGAAACGAACAAAACACCGAAAGTAAAATGGAAAATAATAAATAGAACTAGAACATGTAAAACCTGGGATGACCCATGCCCTCTGTGCCTACACGAAAAACTGCACATAATTAGATGTCTAAATAGTGAAAAGTTACTAAACCATAGACATGAGTTAACGGTGTTCTGTCGTCATCAAATGATTTTCGCATTAAATAATTAATAAATAGATTTAAACAAATTAAATCCATAATTTAAAAGCCTTAAAAAACTCAGCCCAATAATTATTGAGAAAAACCCTTGATAAAAAAAGCCATGTAAATAAACAAATAAACAAACAGATCAAATAGATAATAATGAAACATAACCTTCTAGTCACTCAAAGACTAAAGGCAAACCCATAAATAAAAAAGACGCCGTCTGACTAGCATAAGCCAAAAACACTCTGGACATTGTAACTTGATACGCTTCTTTAGAAAGGGACTGGCCTGTAGATAAAAATTAATTCTTAATTCTTAGCCCCTTAAACCACCAAACTTCAACGGCCGAAACTAGCCGTTTCCATAGCAACAAATGTTCCAAATGATACCGTAGTTATAAACACCAGCTAACCAAAAGATAGCTTATTCCCAAATTCTCGCTTGACAAGGAAGCGGTCCAGACGCCTTAACTCTTCATAACTTAAAAAATTATGTTAGGGGTCTCGGCTCTCGCTTTTGAAACATGAGAACTCTTATGTAGCGGAGGAATCATATTTTTAAAAACTAAAAATATTATTATATTATATATATATATATATATATATACGTATATGTACAGTTATAAATAAAAAGTCAATATGAATACCGACAAAAGGAAAGCTATTACTAAAGCGTTACGTTCTGTGATGGAATTTATCAAAGCAAATGCAAGGAATTATTTTACAACATGTTTTATTGAGACGTAAAAATATCGTTAGATTTTCAAAATTCGTAAGTTTAACAAATCTCAAAAATATTATTAAGCATAACTGTTAAAGGGAAGAGAAACTGTCGATGATGATAAGTGATGTCATTTACTCTCTTATAAAAGAACTATCGTTAAATGACAATAAAATTATTTATATTTATCGGGACGGCGTGCTGAAAATACAGAATATTGTAGATACATGCTGTCGACTTAGATATGCAGAAATATTATATACTAGCCTCGAAGTTGCTCTTTGGAAAGACTTTACGGTAGCTTCTGCAGTGGGCTTTTGGGCCCTCAGCCTTTTACCTTCAACGTCCTATGTACGTAAAAGTTATAAAAATTTAGATTATTTAAAATATATTATCTTTCTTCGAAACCCTAATTCGGAATAATCTTTCTTCGTATACGCAAAAGATCACCGCAGTTTGTTTACATTTATTTTTCGCGCAGTTTTTTTTATCATCCCTTTATATAAAGTAACTCTTAAAAGACATTAGAGAAGCCGAACTATGTAATATTTCGAATACCTCAGAGTACGCGTGCTAGAAAAAGCAAAAAACATATAATCAACGTACCGTGCCCGCTTAATTTTTAATTACCGATTAATTAGAACATATAAATTGCTATGAAAAAAAACGAAATTAAAGTTAAAACATTAATAAAGAATTGTTTTTAAAACTTTCACTCTGTTCGATATTTAAATTGAACTTTAAATGTTTTATCTATTTAATTTTTAATCTCGTGTAAGTATATTAGTTAATACCTGTTGTGGCGCAATTTAGGTGTATTAAATTCCAGGAGGCGGGAAAAGGGAAAATAGAATCTTTAACTGTTTGTTCTGACTTCCAAAATTGTTAACGCGTACAAATTCTCTCTCCTCATTCATGCTCCGTTTTTAAAGCGAAAGCAGATACAATTTCTCGACAATAGAAGTGACTGTTACTTCAGGTTGCTTATGATTTGCAGAGATCGAAAAACGGATGGACA